>OY740772.1:71386709-72048596 GCA_963513935.1 Aphrophora alni
CTATTTTAACGTTAATTCTTAGTCTACAAAACTTAAAACTGAAACGTATTTTTGTTCACAAAAACAATGTTATTATTTTTATGAAGACAATATGTAGTACAAAAATAACAAATATATATATATATATATATATATATATATATATATATATATATATATATCAAAATTGGGGCGCTACAGTAAACAATTACTATTTATAGACATATTATTAATATTAATATATTAAAAAGTTATAGTTTCAGTTTATTGAGTACGCTTCATATTATTTCCAAATATAATATTAATGTTAATTTACACCAACAGTAGGATATTCCTAAAGACTAATGGTTTCAATAATTGGACAACAACTGATAACATAATTGGCCATACAATGTTTCAGATAAGTTTCTAATAGATTAAGACCTTATTTTTAGTTGCGACTAGTCCAATATATATTATTTGCAATATTTATTATTATATTCTTATTTATAATTATAAACAGATCCAATGTACTGTTTGGTTAAATGATTGTTTATGCTCATTTCCAGTGGAGATTAATATGATAAAAGAGGGTGGCAGTCGAGCAACTTTAGATTTAAAAAAATATTAAACCTCTTTGAACTTTTCAATAGTGAATGTGTACAAAGAAAAGGTCATTTGTGAACTGTATCCCTTCTTAGAACTATATTCCAATCAACATTTTTGTTTCTCTGCTAAGAAATGTTACAAAACTGGATAAAAGATTTTTTTAATCAAATGGCACTTCATACCATAGAAGAGAATTACAACAACCATATACAGATGGCCCTGTACTGATAGCTCTAAATGTTTGAGTGAAAGTCTATCAGGTGCTGTCTACTATGTTCCCAAAACTGAAAATAAAAATTAAATTACCACTACCTCTAGGTCCTTTATGGATGTCGAATTACTGGCAATATAGGCTGCAGCTCTCGAACACTGTCTATGAAGTGTATGAAGATATGTATTCAAAATCAGCACGACAAACAATGATGGAATTTAACTCTACAATCTACTACTTTAGAATTTAAAAAATCTTTTATTTGCTCCAACAATCAAATAAAAAATACTGCCTTTTAACCTTTTAATAAAAACCTGGTCATCGTAACATTTATGTAGAGACAACAGATGAAATAGCTAGATTGGCATCCAGATTTGAATGGACCTAAACCTTGAACGATCCAGTCGCTTCAAAGTTCTATCGCAAAGAGTAATCAAACTGAACTACTCCAGATACTACAGGCCACCAAATCTTCATAATACAGAAAGTAACTAATGAGTTTAATATATACAAAAATATAAATAGATCAAGTCACATATTTGGAGCAAGAATGAGAACTAGACATTTAGTAAGAGAAAGATAATTCATCTTATCCTAATATATTGTATTTGTAACTACAAGGAGGATTCCATTAAGGATACATTTTTATATTATAATGGACAATGCGAAGAGAAACAGTCTTTAAAAGTTGGTAGGCAGTGTGAAAGAGTGGAGTTGTCACTGAAGACAATAACTGTGAATCTATCACTCTGGGAATTGCTACACAGAATAAATAAGATATATCGAGAAATCTGTGTTGGAAACCCGTTAGTAAGAAGATTATTACTATATTTATTTTTATAGGTAATAAATTATGTATTTTTTTATAAGTATAGCCAACCTAACTTGTTTGAGATACAAAATATTTGTTGCATAGGTTATAAACCTCATAGTCTATTCTAAAATGTATGAATACCTAAAATGTGGATATGTAAGACTCATCCAGGTACTATTATGATGTAAATAAACAAGCTAGCTGCAGAACTATTTGTAGGTGGTTTATCTATGGTGATAGTATATTTTTTATTAACCTTTGTGATACAAGATGACAATCAACAAGTCACAATATTTTGAAATTTGATTTTTTTTTTTTTAATGCAGAAATGATCTATAATCATAGTGTTATACAAATCAAAGCTTATAGATATACAATATAACTGTTATGGATACACAATAACTTTAATATCCAAGTTATTAAAAACTTAAGAACCTAACTTATAAATTTAATTAAAATAATTTTTTAATGTTACAACAGTCGGTACATGATGGATTCCATGATAATAGAAATAATGAGATGATTATTTAATTCCACAAAACAGCTTTAATTGCGACATATGTTTCGCCGTTAGGCATTTCAGTTGCTTGAAAATGCCTAACGGCGAAACATATGTCGCAATTAAAGCTGTTTTGTGGAATTAAATAATCATCTCATTATTTCCAATTTAATTTTTAAAAAGATTTATCAAGTTATGACATTTTTGTTCTTGTTAACTCTCCATCTGGTTTGCGGCCCATTTGGGTTTACCTCTAGCGGCAAACGACCCAAAAATCACTTTTTTTAAATTGAACATTTCGCCCACTATGAATCAACCTACCGCAAAAAATTGAATACCGTTTTAAAGCTAATGTTGTTTCAAACATTTTATTCGTCAAAAAAAATATATATATATATATGTATATATATATATATATATGTATATATATATATATAATAATAAAGCATTATAAGTAATATTTAATTAATTAATAAAGTTTGTGTATTTCGTGGCAAATGAAGTAATGCAACAACTGCATACTGTAGTTGTTAAACATAAATTTACATCATTCTTTGTCTAATTTTCAGAAGTCCATATTTCCGTCTAACAAATCTACTGTGACATTGTTCTATACAACGATTCTTTATCTTTCAATCTGTGCTTTCTAAATCTTTTTATCTGTTATAGTTTTTAATCTAACAAAATCAAGAATTTTATCACTTTTTACAGTGTAAAAATCACATTTTTTTCATAGTAAATATTAGTGTATCGAAATGTGTAATATATCATTGTAAAGGTAATGTTTCACTCGTTCATAATCTTGTAACCAAAAATCCTTAACACAAAAGATATTATTTCAAGAATTCAAAGTATTTTGCCGGTAGAGAATAGCACATGACAGAACGTCGCAAAACAAGCAGATATATATTTTTTGCAAACATTAATATTCGTCCAAATACCTCAAGTTGACAATATTTTGTAGTATTTTTCTTCCTCATTCGAACAACAAATTCCAAATTAACATAGCTCCCATAGTTTTTGAGATATATATATTCTAGCCTACAAAGTTGTAACCAATCAAGTTTTCTTTTCGAAATGTTTACAAAATGTTTGCGAAATGTCAAATATCGATTAGTAATATTTCGAATTTTTTGACGATCTTTATAGCATTATAAAGAATAAGTTCAGATCTGTCGAATATTTATATTCCATTCCCCTGTCCATCTAATATTTAGGACTGGACTGTCACAATGACATTGTTCGTTCAATTGAGTAGTAACAAGGCAATCTAACAACTAAACATAGTATAGGCACATCTAACTGTGCCGTAAATAGTTGTTGTGATAGTTTTATGGATTTTAATTTTTTGTGAATTATTTATTATATTTTGTTGATATGTGTTGATACAGATTTATCATCACAACTACTGTATATTCTATAACTATTAAAAGTGTTTGAATAGTTGGTGATTTTTAGGGTAATATTTTTGGATGTGAAGACAATTTTTCACATTCTTAATTACTTTATAAAAATTTATCATTGTAGAAGATTTATAAATTCATAGTTAAATTTTACGTAGGCCTACATTTCTCTAAACAATGGTACCGTATATAATAAGTTGTTTTGCACAATATTAATATTGTTTATGAATTTTTAAAATAATCCTAACTTTTCAGTAATTTTTTTTGCATCATAAAAATTGATTTTTCAACATGTAAATTTTATAAATTGATTAATTTTTTATCATCTATATTACAAAACATTTCTATATATTTTTTAAAAAATACAAAAATTTGTTATAGTCTATGGTAAATATAAGCTTTTATATCATTTTGGCTTCGGTTTTTGTAAGTACTTTTGATTCCTGACATAGTAACTCCACAAGTTTTACATGTTTCTGAGAAAAATGATATTTTACTAGTTTTGTTTTGCATAATATTACTATTTTTAGTGAATTTTACAAACTAGGCCTAACTTTTTTGCAATTTTCGACTTTTTACATAAAAATTTTCTTTTTCTAATAAAAATTTTATAAATTGATTTTTGTTTTTACCAACATTTATTCACAACTTATATTACAAAACTTTTGTCTATGTTGAAAAAATTCATAACAATCTTTTGTGTGGTATATATAGCCTTTTCTCTAAAAGTTTCACTTCATTGTTTTGATTCCTAACATACTAAAACATTTTTTTCATAACATATAAAATCTATGGAACTTTCTGATAAAAATTCGGAATTAAAGAAAGTTACCGGTACTTCTTAATAAGCTTGATTTTTTATTGCACTCTGGTATTTCGTACTTTTTACAAAAAAATTGCTTATTTTAAACAGAAATAATAGATTTTGATACTTCCCAGCTAAAGGATGGTCCAATTCTTTCAAAATGAGTTATGTAGAATACTATTTGCTTCAATATAACTATTAAATCCATATGTAGAGTACACTTCATATTTACCGGCTACTCAGTTTTGTTGAAAACAAAAATCTAAACAAGTAGGTACTGGTAAATATGCAGTGTTCCTGTTGTTGCTATATCTCGTTAAATTTATGCATTTTGTGTGCTAAATACCTTCTTTTGTAATAATTACATCATCCTTGTTACTCTGTATACTTTTTATGTTTCACAATACCTTATTTCACTTCAAAATCATCAAAATTTAGCATTTCTTGATATTCTAAAGTACGGAATCACGCAATATGTCTAAGTTTCATAGGTTACGCATATTGAAATCACTCGTGGGCCGTATGTGCACCACAATCAATTTCACAGGTTCTTATTACTACACTTCTATGATTTAGGAGTCATGAGAACAAAGTCTCGGAAGGTTTATATATATGGCCAGACATAGTAAAGGAACTATAGGACCTTCCAAGACCTGTAGTTTTTTTAACTAGGTTTGGTTAGTTAAAAATATTACATTATTGAAGTAATTGATATCTAGTTTGATAGTTCTTAAAACAGACCTATTTTCATGGATGAACATAAACATCGAGGGATGAGATATAAAATAAATTCACAAATTGTCAAATGTAGTAATGTAAAGAACCGAATAAACCTCAAAAGGCCCTAAATTGTCATTTTAAAAAGCTTGTTTTCGACAGAAATATTGAATTTCGGTCATTTAAAAGTGAAATGTGTGTAAAAGATGATATAATTGGAGGTAGGAAGAACATGAATTGCCTACATTAAGCTACTAAATAGCAAGGACAGGAACATTACATATTTACCCAAACAATTATTAGTTTGTATGTCACATTCCACCCATTTCACCTTTATAAATCTACCTAACCTGACAGGTGTATTTAACTGAGGATTTATACAACTGAAAAATATAATTACTGTGATGAAAATAATGAACTATTTTTTTTACCTGCTTGTGCATTATCAACAACTCTGAGATCATACATTCCTTCATAACCAACCCTATAGTTTGTGTGAGCTCCTGAATCCCACTTTACAAATACTGTTTTATCAGGAGAAACTTTACTAGACAGTTTCCCTATTTCAACAACAGTTCCAACATGTCCTTCCCCATCGTCTTGATTTCCCCATTTCCAGTCTGGTCCTCTAACCACCCTTAAACCAACTTCTAACATATTAAATTCGTTTAGAGCATAACGAGGAAAACTGACTTTAAAATGTTAGGCCTAATTTAATTTTTAGAAAAAGATAAAATTGCTTTACACAGCTGTAGAATAACATGGAGTTCTATAATTACGCATAACTATTAAATTCAAGCACACTTTTGCAAAAATGAACAACTAACTAGTCAAACAATGCATGATTTTTTTAAATATATTATCATTCTGCACCATTAAAAGTAAAAACATAACAAAAATGACAAACGCAACCAAAAATATCCACCATTTTCAAAGTTTATATTTTCAAGGCAAAGAGATCAAAATTTTAAGCCTGTCATACACGTTGTGGTATACCAGAGAGGTAAGCCTGAAAGCCCATAGGGCCCATACGGTCTTGTACAGGCAACCGAAAATAAATCAAAATTGGTTTCTTTCTACATGCAGGCGAGTCAAACCGGAGCTTTTTGTGGATGGACGATGATTCATTTGAGGTTTGGGTTTAATGAGAAAATGATCATCGACTATAACGAGTTCTTAGAATATATATTTATTCCCGTTAATTTGAAAGGCTTGAAATTCAATCACTGCCGTTTGCATGTTTTTTAAACAACGTAATTTCTTCGTACGATTGTCCGCTTCAGGGAGCGTGCTACATAAGAGCTCATCGCTGGTCAAGATCTCAGTGATGTAGGACTGGAACTCTTTCTCGATATAAAACTGTTCGGTGCTACGTTTAGACAAGAGGGGAATACTCTCCTCTAGTAGTTTCAATTCGTCACCGTTCAAGGTCATAGAGAGCTGCCCGTCGTACAATTGGACGTACCGTTTGCCAAAAACTTCGCGCACTATTACATCACCGATAGTCAGATTGAATTAACATATTTTCTTGTCTGGAGAGCAGCCGTTATCGGTTTCAAATAAACGGATAATTGGTGAAGTAGTTGATCTTGTCTGGGTGCCAGGGCATGTGGGAATAGCAGGCAATGAGGAAGCAGATCAGCAGGCAAAACTTGGTGCATCTAAACCCTTTACAGGGCCATCTCCTATGTACGGATTTGGCCCTAGGGATTACCAGGAGGTTATTACCAACTGGGCCAACAAAGTTATTAAACAGAACCTGAAATGCATTGCCGGGTCTTATACATTCCAAGAAGTTCCTTAGGCCTAATAAAAAGAGAGGAATGGTACTAAACCTAAGCAGAAGAGAGCTAAAACTCCTCTGTGGTATACTAACAGGACATATCCATTGCAAGTATCACTGGTAATATTATTTATCATTGTAAGATGGACCTGGTGGATGATGACACTTGCAGGTACTGTAGTGAAGAGGTGGAACGCATGGAACACATCATCATGGAGTGCCCAGCTTTATGCCTAAAGAGACATAAATTTCTAGAATTTATCTTCATTTCGGAAGAAGAATTACTAAACCTCCCGACCAGAGGTTTGATCAATTTTGTCAAAGACATAGATCTCTCCTGAGTCCAACAAGAGGGGGACACAAAAGATCTAATTAGGTCGCAGTGCAGGAGGAGCTTTTAAAACACTCTCCCCAGTCTTATTGATAATTGGTAACTCGTTATTACCCAGCCACATACCAGTTTTATTCTAGGTATCCTAACCACTCCCTCGCCCTGCGGAAAGTATGTAGGTTGGGTCCCCCTCTTTTTCTGCCAGGATGTGAATTTGAGCCCATATGGTCTCGCTCTTTTCCCCTTTTCGCCAGCAGGGGTTTCTGTGTTAAGGAATGTCATCACAGTTTCCCCTTTAATTCAAATACTGTTTTTTTTTTAGTTACGTGGCGTTACGGATTGCAGGAGCCAATGCATTCCCCCACTCGGCAATTTATCTGGAGATGCAATAGGCACCTAAAAATCAACCAGTTGTGTGCATCACCTGTCGCTACGATAAGGGACTGCTAAGACCAGGAAGAAGATTCTTGTAGAACCTATTTTTGTGTTGCAGTTCCTGTTTTCTACCTCGTTAACCCCCCCCCCCCGAAAAAGGCCCACTAGCTGTACTTGGGATGGGTCGGAAGACCCCAGGGAAAATGATGCGCTAACTAAAATAACTGCGTTTAAATGAAATCGTAGTCGATAATCTTAGCCCAGAATTTACGATTAAGTTCACTAAATTAGTAGAGTCAATTGTTTGCACGCTAATTACGATAAGTATACGACTATATTAATTATAAATTTATTATTTAGTCATTTGGTGTTAATCGCTGGCTGACTGATATGCGTCGAGTTGTTGCTCGCAGGTCTGGGCTGGGATAGGCTGTTTCGGATCAACTATCCCTAAAAATCCACGGCACCTCCACTCTTAAAAGTCAAGGAATCGTCGTCGAATAAAACTCAATACATTACTTCCACATTTGCCATTTTGTAATACTATCTGCAGAGAAAGATGAAGGTTTCTGTGTTTTTAAGGATAGGTTGTAACGAGGCCTATTCATTATTTTTGTTTTTATTTTGAGGGACATAGCTTTAAGTTTCGGTATAGGATAGTCTAATCATTTTCTAGTTTCAAAATTTATGGATAGTTATTCCAACATGGTTTGATGAGTGAACTAATATCGAAACTCGGGAGTTCGAGAGTGTGTTAACCATTAGAATGATGTTCAAGAGTCAATAGTGTTAGTATCGATTTAGATTGCTGTTTTGGCTGTCGAATGAGTGTCGATCACTCGATTGTTGTGATAACAAATTAATATTAGAATAGTTTTATTTGGTTTTAAATTTTAGATTTAATTATTTGTTATCATTTTGGTAAATATACATTCTCTTAAATTACAAGATTTTTTTTTTAAATAGCATAAACGTAGTTAATTTTTTAAACACGAAATATGGCAGGGGGAGTAGCATCTTAAAATAACTAATCTTAACCTCACTTAGTTTAGGCCTAGATTTGGAGCCTTGGAGGTACTGTACTATTGTACCTCTCCCTCGGATTTTATCATGAAAAATTATGAAATCGTTAACTAGTTACCCTTTTATTCAAACAATAAGATTATATTTTTTTAGAAAACACTTTTCAAGTCGCAAAATACATTAGTTTATTTGAAATAAAAGTATGAATTCCATCTCAGGTTAGGAATGCAACTATAATATTTATGACTATGTTCTTCAAGTGAATGTGTGATCCCTTGTTTTATTGGTTTAGCATTTCATCAAATTTCTTGCTTTCATCTTCGGTTAAAATCATTCAACTAGGCTACATTGAAAAATCTGGAACTCCATTGGTAAGATGTGTAAAGTTTTGCAAACTAGCAATAGATCTGGCAACTGACTTTCACCTTTCATCTTTAACTCATTGTTCAGTTCATTCCACAAGTTTGTTAGTTCGGCTATGTGGGATGAAACATCTTGTCCTTGAGACAAACAAAAACTAAAACATTCAGAACATACCTTGAACAATTGATCTTTTCCTGTCGCTTCAAAGTTTACTCTAATCATGTCCCATGCTTCACTGGCAGTTTCTTGGTCCATTATCTTCTGGTTATTCTGGTAAACTTCATCTATCACTGAGCTTGCAATCATTGATTTAGCATAGCTGTTTGGCTTACGGTACAATTCTAAAATCTCTCTGTGCTTCTTGATTTCTGTTACCATAGCATTTTCTTTCAATGGTTCAGGTTTCACTAGTTTCTTATCAATGACATCTAGAGCTCATTCGTGATACTCTAACAAATCTCTCAATTTTCTTTTCCATATAGGCCAATCTGACTTATTTTCTAAAGGTTTAATGTGTTTTGAAAAATCCATTGTTTTTGATAACTTTGTTTAGGCTACCGGTACTATAAATTATTGAAAAGAAAAAGAAATATATTTAACCTCTATAAACACTCATCCTAAAATAAATAGCATTATCTTGCCCTATAACCTATTGTAACTTATTAATGATCTTTTAAACACAATATAAGTAAAAATAGGTTATGGGCCTAGATAATGCTATTTATTGTAGGATGATTGTTTAGTGTTTAGTCTAGATACTATATAACACAGATCACATTATGTGTCGTAATAAACATTTAAAGTTCTAAAATTGATTTCTTCACTGTGAAATAATACATAGAAAAGAAGGGAATACAGCTGTTAGTTCAAAGTCTCATAACGAAAGCCAATGTTAATATGTATGACTATGTTAGTGAAGTTAGTGTATGTGTTATGACTACTTTATTTTTAAAAAACCAGAACATTTAAAATTTTGTAAGACACTTAGTCAGAAAATGCATTAATTTATTAGAAAATAGGAATATTAAAGTATTTAAATCGACTTCACAATTAGTAGTATCTAAGTTGCGTAAGTTACAGAATGGAACGTAAATTACATAGGCGAGCTCAAGTCAGGTGGCTATGGCTATATATATATATATATATATATATATATATATATATATATATATATAGACCTAGTAATAGAACTATAGGTCAAGTACGGTATATATATTAGTAGCATCTAAGTTGAGTAATTTATAGAATGGGACGTAAATTACATAGGCGAGGTCAAGTCAGGTGGCTATGGCTATATATATATATATATATATATATATATATTCCTAGTAATAGACCAGTACGGTATATATTATATATATGGTATACTAAATATATATCAATTCTTTAGAGACCTAGTCGTCATGAATCGTAAATCATAGAAGCGTAGTAATATCAACCTGTAGAACTAAATTAAGTGTGCATGCACCCCATGAGTGAATCCAATATGGCTATTGGATTGAAAATGTTAAAAATTGCTCAATTTCGATGATTGTTAAGTACATAATGAACTGTGAATGATAAAAATTCACTTGCATTGTAGAGGAGTATCAAAATGATGGATAAAACACTATTTTGAAGATGAATTGTCATTATTTCTCTCTAAAATTGCTTGGACAACATCAATGCTTATTTACCATATATATATTATGCATGCACATTACAGCTTAATATTATGACTGTGTAAGATTGAAGAATCATAAGAAATAGTTTAGGGCAGGTGATTATATATATAGTCACCTAGTTAGACCTAATAAAACAAACACTTATTGCCATGAATAATATATGTTTTAATAATAAACATCGAGCGATGACACATTCACTAACTGGACGATCGATCGTAGTTATAAATATTAACATAGGCATTCGTAATCAGAGCTGGATTTCCATTCGTAATAAACTAACCAGACCTGGATTTAACCTAACAAGAGTTGGATTATTTAAAACCTCGTTTTAAATGTGTTATTTGATAGTGAAGACATTTTGTGATTTGAAAAGTGTCCAAAAAAAATATGATCTGATTGTTTGAATAAAGGAAAATAATTAACGATTTCATAATTTTTCATAGCAAAATCCGAGGGAGAGGTACGATTTTTAGTTTTGAAGATTAAGATGAGTTTTTGAAAGAAAATTCATATTGCGTTTTATAGATGCTTCTCACTTTAAGTGTGACTTTAAGGTGAATATGGGTTACTGGATAATTGTTAATATTTATCTTAGAATACTAGCTTCCCCATCCTACCTGAATCTTGTGGTAAATAGACAGTATATAGGATAGGTTAGTTTTTGTTTCAATTACTTAGCTGTAGCAGTACAAAATGGCAGAACAATGAGCTGCCATTTTGTACTGGGTTGAGATAGAAAGCTCTGGTTTTCACTGTTCTTCTTCTTTAATCAAGGACTTTAAAATGAGGTGTCACTTATATAACAAATTTTTACTTATGAATAATTTAAAAAAAATTCTAAGTCTAAAATTATTAAAATGAAAAAACTAGAGATTAGTTAACAATATCACTTTAAACAGTTATTTATTACCGGTAATTATTATAATACAAAATCATATTTGAAATATTTTTAATTAGTCTTTGATCTTTAGTAATTACAATTGAAATAAATGTTCAATTCAAATGCCTCTAGGCTTAGCTCAGTCTATATAGTAAATTTATATTTAGAAATATATTTTAATTAGTTCAATTAATCTCGGGATAGGCACTCGGCTGGGATGATTGTATTATTTTATTTTTAAAAACGCATATATAAATTGTAGTGAAAGTTTATTAAATTTTGAAAAAAAAAAAAATTTAAATATTCAAGTTCTTATAATGGTTACTTAATAGTTCTAGGCCTTTAATAAGGTTCTTTTTAAATTGATAAAAAAAAAGAAAACGTTTAACTGTTATTAGACAGAATATACCAATTTCTGTATTTGCACTACTTTTATTCACTGTATAAAAAAAATAAAAAAAACACTTAAAAACTTTGGAGGTGGAATTTTTGGCTTCTTGCTATGTCGAATGCTACAATGTTAATAATAATTTTCATATCTAAGCGGGTTTTTGCTTCGTTGCGGAGGGATCTCTTCTCTGCATCGTTTGTTGATGTGCCGATCGTCTTCCGCTGTTGTATATAGTCCTGGTATTTTATACCTTTTCTGGATATTAGGCAATTTTTGATTATACTGATATACTTTTAAATTCATATTGTTCATAATAATTCAATTTATGAGTTAATTAGTTGTTATTTAAATGGTTAAATTTTGTTTCTAATCGCGATTACAAATATCAGCTGGGCGTATATTTACTAATTCATTCGATAATGGCTTTGGCTTTTTATTTTACCCTAATTTTATTTCTTCTTATTTATTAGTTTATAATGCTTAGTCTCAGATGTTATTTGTGCTGTTATAATGCCCTTCAAACTGATTTTTGATGAGGGTACTGAGTCTAAAATCATTTTGTGAAGTACAAATAACATCTTTTCTTTAACTATAAACATGTAACAATGAACTAACTTAAACTTGTTAATAATAAAATGACTTAAAACTAATAACAATTCTTTCATCTTACATGGTTAATAATATCATTTTAATTCACTTTAATGGCTGTTAATCGTGGTGGGGGTTTATATGTAGTTCTTAAGATTATAGTTTTTTTTTTTTATAGGGAACATTGTCTTGATGTAGGGTCTTTACTGGGTTTCATATACACTGGGACATTGGGGTAGGTTCTTCATGATTTGTAGTTTGTACTTTGCACTTGGTGGGATGGGGTTGGGACTTATGTATAGTTCAATAAGATTGTAGTCTTTTGGTTGGGGCACACACATATAAAATTGTTTTCACTTTACTTGGGCTATATTGTTTCTTGGTTTGTTTTTTATAATACATGTGAATTATTTGGAGTTTCTTCAATACATTAAGCAACATTTATCATTGTTTATATATGTTGGGTGGCTGTTATGTTATGGTTTGTGCATAGGTATATTTATATTTCGTCGTCTTTTTGTTCGGGTATAGGTTGATGATATAGCTTTAATAATGATACGTGGTAGGGACCATAAATTTTCTGGTGATCGTCGACTAAGATGTAGGTGGATTTTCCAATTCTTTTATGTATTTTCAACGGTCCGACATAGATGGTAAAGAGTTTGGCAGTTTCTCCGTAGCATAAGCTTGATTGTGGGAACGATTTTAGTAATACTAATTCATCCTCCTTAAAAGTTGTAATTTTTGTGGGATGAGTTGAATTTAGCAGCACGTTTGTCTTGGATATTTCGAATTTTGGTTTTAGTTATTTCTAATTTTTGCTGAAGGGGAATCTGTTTTTTAAAAGGGCATTATAATTGTCTGGTCGTTCTACGTGGATATGGTGTTGGTATTTGTTGCATCTCCCTGGTTTGTCGGAGAATATTTCTTTGTACCTGCATACTAAATTGGCCATTTGTATTTGTTGATCATAATTTAAATTTTCATTTGCCTTAAACATATCTATTATTTCACTGGGTTGATTATTTTCATTTTTATAATTACTTATTGGAGTTTCAATATTATTTTCATACTTTATATCATCGTAGCATACCATTCTGCATTTTGTTCCTTCGTTTTCTTCACAGTCTAACTTCAATTGCAATATTTCGCTCTTTGCGTTAATTATTTTAATTGTATTGTCGTCGAAGTTTAAATCCATCTTCATATTACTTATCGTGTCTATCCCAAAAATACATTCTTTAATCAAATATGGTACAATCACACACTGTACATCGAACTCGAATTGTTTTATTTCTGCTTTTAGCATAACTACTTGTGAAATTCGTTTAGATTTATTATTTAAGGCGGTTGTTATGAAAGTATTGCTGACAGGTAATTGTTCAAAATGGTCTAATTTATTTTTATTATTTATGAACCATGTCTCTGATAAACAAGTAATGTTGCTACCTGTATCGAGGAGGGTATTGGTGTTAATTCCATTTAGTTTCACGTTGATGACCGGACATTTGTAAATTGTAGGTGGCTCGTTATTTCCGTCGTCTTCTTCTTGTAGGAGGAATTCTCCATTACAATATAAATTTGATATAATAACTTCGTCTTTGTGCTGCTGTCCTTCTTCGGTTTCTGGCCTATTTCCGATTTTATGTTTAATTTCTTGCACTGGAGTGGTTGATGGATTGCTGAAGTCCCCTTCTTCTTCAGAATCACACGTGTAGCCATAGACTTCATTTTGTTTTTGACCTAAACCAGTGCGTTGGCGTTTAACGCGGTCTGATTAGGGTCGATTTCGGGTTCAGAAGCAGGTTTCGTTAGTGTGGGTGGCCTGGTAGTGGTGGCGATCATCTGGCAGACCTTTTGTTGTTCCCTTGTTGGATATACTGTTTCTCGCTGCTGTTGGTATGCTGGTCGGCTTTGTTGATGGAAGTTTGTTGGTATAGGACCTGGTTGTCTGTCGTAAGTAATCCTAGGTGTGTATCTGGTGTTGTTGTACATGTGTTGTCCATTGTGGTATGCAGGTCTTTGGGTTGGCTGTTCTCCAGTGTGGTTTCGGTAAGGGCGGTTTCTGTAATTTTGAGTGGTGTCGTTCTGCAGTGTATTCCGGTAGGATGGGCCTCGGTTGTTGTATTGATTGTTGTTGTTGCGTTGGAATAATTGGTATTGTCGAGCTGTCGTTGTAGTGCTTGCTCCTTCTCTGGGATTGGCGGTGTTTCTGCGGCGTATCTCAGCGTTTGCTTCCTCGGTATCTTCCCGCTGTAACAAGTCTGCGAATTCCTTTATTGAGGTTATGTTTTGCACTCGTTGGGCATCCTGAATCCTTCTATCGAAGTGTTCCACAAGCGTCGCTATAATATCTTCCTCTGGAGGCTGGGGAATCATAGACTTCATAGTTAAGACTCGTTCGATAAAATATTCACTTCTAGTGAGTTTGCCTCCTGGTCGGTATTGTTCGTACTCGAGTTTCTGTCGTGATCCTTTTTGGATGTCCCTGTTCCAGAACTTAGCAAGGAATTCGTCGCTAAACTGCTGGAAATTTGAAATGTCGTTCTTTATCAGCTGCCACCATCGGCTCGCACTTCCCTCTAGGCTGTTCTCAATAATATCGAAGAGACAGTCCTGTTGATCGCCGGGCTGTCCTATTTTCCGGGTTGTTAGGCGTTCGTAGTATCTGTTTAACCTGTATAAATAATCATTCGGGTTTGATTGTCTTCCATTGAATTTAGGTAATATGGGGTTAATTGAATTGCTAATATCGTGTCCGGTAGCTCCACAGGTTACAGTTATTGGTGGTAGGCTGTTATTATTATTGTTATTTTTATGGATTTCTGCTATTAAATTTTGTACTTCTTGGATTACGTTATTTTTGTTGGCCTCGATTCTTTGATTTATCAAAATTTCCTGTCTGGTTAGAGATTCGTCTAAAAGTTGGCTATTGATAGTGGTGTCTAATTTAGTTTCCAATTCATTTATTTTCTGGCTATTATTGTGGATAGTTTGCTTAATATCGACCAGTTTTTCAGTAAATTTGTCTTCGACATGGCTGATTTGTATGGCTATACCTTCTTTTAGTCGTTCAATTTCGGATTGAACCTCTTGAAAATTTTGTTTTAAGTTTTGTTGAATTTCGGTTTGAGCTAATTTTAATTTCTCTTCTAAATTTTGATTAGTTTTGATTTGGTTTACATTTAATTTTTCTTCTAATTGTTGGCCTAAACTTAGTTGCATTTTGTCTATCAAAGAAGTTATTTGTTCTAATAGGTTAGGTGTGGTAGTGCTTTGTGTTTCCATTTGTAGGTGGTGGTCTATATTTGTAGGGTCTACACTAATTTCGGTTTCCCTATCTATCGGCTCAGTTGTCTCAATGGGGTTTGGTTGTCTAAGGATGGCTAATTGACTTTCCCTAGCCTTCTCGGTTTGTGTAATGTTAGGCCTCAAGTTATAGATTTGTTGTTCTTCTTCAGAAGGATTCATTTTATTTAAAATTGTAGGTAAGTATCAGTTATTATAGTTATTAGAAGGCTAATATTACAAGTAGGCCTATAGCTTATTTGAAATTAGGTTAATCTAACAAACATAAATTTAGATCCTTAAAATTAAAATATATCACTTATAAATCTAGACTTTGATTGAGCCTAACTTAAATATATAATTAGGTTAAATAAGTTTTTCGGTTAATATGCTAGTTAGTGCCAAGCTGATATGTGTAATTTCATAATACAATCATGCCCCACGTTGGGCGCCAATTTTATAACAAATTTTTACTTATGAATAATTTTAAAAAAATTCTAAGTCTAAAATTATTAAAATGTAAAAACTAGAGATTAGTTAACAATATCACTTTAAACAGTTATTTATTACCGGTAATTATTATAATACAAAATCATATTTGAAATATTTTTAATTAGTCTTTGATCTTTAGTAATTACAATTGAAATAAATGTTCAATTCAAATGCCTCTAGGCTTAGCTCAGTCTATATAGTAAATTTATATTTAGAAATATATTTTAATTAGTTCAATTAATCTCGGGATAGGCACTCGGCTGGGATGATTGTATTATTTTATTTTTAAAAACGCATATATATATAAATTGTAGTGAAAGTTTATTAAATTTTGAAAAAAAAAAAAAATTTAAATATTCAAGTTCTTATAATGGTTACTTAATAGTTCTAGGCCTTTAATAAGGTTCTTTTTAAATTGATAAAAAAAAAGAAAACGTTTAACTGTTATTAGACAGAATATACCAATTTCTGTATTTGCACTACTTTTATTCACTGTATAAAAAAAATAAAAAAAACACTTAAAAACTTTGGAGGTGGAATTTTTGGCTTCTTGCTATGTCGAATGCTACAATGTTAATAATAATTTTCATATCTAAGCGGGTTTTTGCTTCGTTGCGGAGGGATCTCTTCTCTGCATCGTTTGTTGATGTGCCGATCGTCTTCCGCTGTTGTATATAGTCCTGGTATTTTATACCTTTTCTGGACATTAGGCAATTTTTGATTATACTGATATACTTTTAAATTCATATTGTTCATAATAATTCAATTTATGAGTTAATTAGTTGTTATTTAAATGGTTAAATTTTGTTTCTAATCGCGATTACAAATATCAGCTGGGCGTATATTTACTAATTCATTCGATAATGGCTTTGGCTTTTTATTTTACCCTAATTTTATTTCTTCTTATTTATTAGTTTATAATGCTTAGTCTCAGATGTTATTTGTGCTGTTATACTTAATGGGTCTTTACATTTAAAAATTTTGAGCTGCCCCCCAAAAATCCCATTTTGGGGAAATGGGCAAAGTTGTAATAGTGACTAAATTGTTCACTTTTATTTCCTAGAAAGGCGTCCTGACTTTCATTTTTCTATATTTATCCATTTAAAATTTAACAGGGTGTATCCATACTTTTGACTCGCACTGTATATAGACCTTGTAAGGTAAAAATTCGTGTACATACCTATTTAACACATAATTCACAAGACAGGTTGCAGTCACAGTAAACATTTACTGCACAAATATGTGAACTGTACTATAGTGTACTGTGTCTTTTTTTAAAGACAAAAATGGCATAAATGGTTAGGTAGACATTGTTTGTTAGGTAGACATTGTTTGTTAGGTAGACATTGTTTGTTAGGTAGACATTAGACATTGTTCTGAAAATTTGTTATAGAAATTTTATTTCATCATAATACTTACTTAAGAATTGGAAAATAAATTCCATTTTCGTTAGAAATAAAATAAAACTGTTCTCTTTCAAGATAGAAACCATTTTTATTTTAATTCCAATACTAGACAACTGATTACCAGATTTTAAAATTTAACTAGTTTCATAAAACAAAACAAGAACATCTTCAAAAATAAAAAATCCATACTTTTCGCTAGTCTGTTTAATTTTGTTGTGAAGAAGTCACTGATAATAAAAAATCATTTTCAGGTGCTGTTAATGGATTATATTGTTATTTGAATTAGTTTTTAGAAATGGATAAGTATGAAGTTGTAGGATTGGTTGGCGAAGGCTCATTTGGAAGAGTCTTCAAAGCAACAGAGCGAGGAACAAATGAAACAGTGGCCTTAAAAGTAATTCGAAAGGTATGTTTTAGTCTGTATTTTTTATATAATAATTTCACTCTACTAAGTTATTAGTTATAGTAGACTATACAAATGTATTTATAAGCTAGGTTATGTTTTTTCATCTTCTTTGCCATAATAAATTAGGATTGAGAATACTCAATTTCCTATTTAAAAAAAATGCTGACCAATTATTGAGTAGCCTGATCGATCTCTGACTGAAGGTGCAAACTGTTGTCACTGATAAGGTTGAGTAAAAGAATCTTCCTGCTCCATAGCAATAGGAAGAGATGTTCATTGGAATGATATCTCAGGACCAATGGTCATGGTTTCTACTCATGTAGATGTGCAAGCGCTGGATCCCACGGATGATTTATCTCCAATCTTGCTATGTTTTTCCTAGGTTTCATGTTATCCATAAAAATACCATGAGTAGCTAGGGAAATATTGTTCAACCTGGACAGAGCCCCGCATGCCCAGGCAAGGCTAAACACACTGTGGGGGCTCCTGGTATCTCAGAGAGCTTCATCTATTAGAGACATGTAACCTGTGGCATTCATCTCTTCGGCACAGGTAGCCTACACCTTGAGATTAAGGATTTTAATTCAAGGTTTACTTCCATAGATCCAACAGATTCAGTCTGAACTAATTGTCCAGTGGACTATCACGAGCAGGGTGCAGTTCTTCACTGCACTGGACTCCATCTTTGGTGCAACCCATTCTGTTGGTCTTGAGTACGGTTATACCATACCTCTGAGATTGGGGGAATGACCAGACATTCAACTGAGTGATCACCTCCCTCTCGACCTTTAGGTTTATGATTATAAACTGTACCAAAGTTTGATGAAAAGACCAATGTTTTTATTCTGTGGAAGAGTTTATGGAGTATAGAGGTGTCTGAGACACTTCTTCTGTTGGTGTATTTTTGTATCATTTGTTATATATTGTGATGTGTTGACAATTCCCATATTATTATGGGCATTGCCAAGCTTTGTAATCGAAGGGAAGCTGGATAAATAACCAAAGTTGGTTTTCAAACTGATCCCAAGTCAATTGTTTAATGTCTTGAATTTCGTCATTGGTTTTCTTAAATACAAGACGGTTATTAGCTTTTGTTTTGAATACAGCTTCCTCTAAATCAGGATTTTGTGCGCTGGGTCCATAGTGTTTCCCATCATTACTTTTTGAACCAAGTACTAACTTACTTTTCATTTTAGGGGTTTTCACATTACCCTGTGCTCCATGAGTATTTGTAGACCACTTACTATATGCTGGTAGGCTACATATCATTATAATTTTGTGGAATTTGTGCTTTTCAGAATTGTGGTTGGCTATAGCTGCTATACATGTCACCTGATAAGAACCCTTTTTAAGTCTAATTGACTCGTTTACCTCCAGTAAATTTGCCAACAATTTCGTTGTATCATTACACAATGTAGCTATCAACATCCTCAATCAAATGTTGACTGTTGTCTACCAGAGATCATAGACACCTTCCATTATTAATTTTGTCTTCATTAGGATTTTTGCAAGAATAGCGGTTTCTTATATCGGAGATGTTCGAAAAAACATGTCTCAATTGGTTGATTTTTTTTGTCAGATTTAGAATGTTATATGATTATTTGTTGTTGAATATGTTTTTTGTCAGATTTAGAACGTTGTATAATTATTTGTCCTTTACTGTTTTCTTAAGAGATATGGCCTTAGTAACTCCAATTCTATATCGAAGAATAATTACCTCAAGTATTCTTCTCAACTTCAAGTGAGTGCTTTGATCAAAGTCTGGTTTGTTATTGTGTATACTAGTAGTTGTGATTTCTTTCAATTTGTTACAATAATTTTGCAACAAATGGTTTCTACTACATTCTTCTTTTACGACCGTCAAATTGTCATATGGTCTGGCTGCTAGAACATCATCTGCAATCATTTTGGATTTCATAACACCATACATATCTTGACTAGATAGATAGCCTTATACTATATTTGATGCTTCCATACTGCTTGAACTTCTAGATCAGTTTTTAAACAAACTTGGTTCTTTATAGGGGAGTTTCTGTTTGCAGAAACCTAGAACTCTTAGAAGGTCCTAGAATTCTTGATTCCAAAGTACACGACCTTTTTCATATGGTACCCCTCAATCACAGTCTGAAATAAGACAGATCTCGCAGATCTCGTAGAAATTTTTTCAGAATTTTATTTTTAGAAGTTTTGTAAAATTGTTGTTTCAAAATTAATTATATATTAAACCCTGATCAGAACTTAAACTCAAATACATAATGATAAAAGGAATTGATAAATTTTATATTGAACAGGTATGTTTGTTAGTTTAACTTTAAGCATATAAAATAAATTATTGAAAAAGTAATTTAAAAATTGGTAAGCTTATGGGTATAGTATATAAGTTACCATTTTTTATATGTTACGCTTAGTGGCTGTATTTTCTAAAGCCATGTTTCTGATCAGCAAACCCGTGCTGTGAATATCCCTTTTGTTGTCTGATCGGAAATAGGCTATAGGACAGCAGATGTTGTCAACCAGCAATATAGTGATTTGTATATGCAGGTTTTCAAATATTTATTTTTGGTATTTTTTTTATACTAAATATTTATTTTCGCTAATGAAAAATAACAATTTATGCCTTCAAATGCGATTTTGTTTGCTACTAAAGATTTTTATCTTATTTAAAAAATATATTTAATGTGTTAATATTGTATTCTGTCTAACCTAAGCTTCTTAGCATTAACCCGTCTTTAGTTCATCTCCCTCCCCCTCCACAACCACCACTAGGTATATATTGTATCATTACAATTTATATTTGAACTAGACTGAACAATAAAAAAATGTTTTAGGAACCATGATTGATGCAACTTTATCGATTATATGTGCTTCATTTACTGTATCTCATAATACAGAATACATTTTTTGTATACGTTTGAAAAATATAATTTTTTTTCTTTGTTTGATCATTTTTATGCTAATACAATACAAATAACACAAAGATCATTCTAAATACATAATATAATATATTTAGTAATCTGATATTTAAAATAAATATATATTTTAGTGTGGAAGAAGTCAAAAAGAACTAATAAGTCTGCGAAGTGAATGTGAAATACAACGTCAACTTAATCATCCAAACATAATTCATATGATCGACTCTTTTGAAACGGAAGCAGAGGTATGTGCAATATTTATTTATAGATTAATATTTTATATATGTAAACAATATCAATAAATTGATGTTAGGAACCTAGATGATTTTGTTACCTAGATAAAACGGACCAATTATCAATTCCCTAGTATTGGCTTCATGTAGGCTAGTGATATATTATTAAGTTTATGAAGTACAAATATAAATAATAATTTAAGAATATTCATTTTTAATAAATGGTGTGTTCTATTCTGCTCATGAATATATGTTGGTACAGTTATGACGACGAGCTTTTCAAATATGAATGGGCAAAATTTTGTATTTTGTTTTCAATTAATGGTTTGTTTTCTGTTTTCTCTTCTTTTTAATGATTTGATACATTGTTATTTTGATAATTATTCATTTATTACCATGATTATGTGTAATAATTATTTGAGGTGATGATTTTACATAATATAGTCTATATTGCAATTATCTTACATTCTCTTACAATTAATTAAATGCACATTTAGTTGACAGTGAACAATATTTGGACAATACAAATGTAAAGTTATGAAAAATATTTCATCTGTTATAGATAATTGTAGTAACAGAATTTTGCAAAAAAGATTTGCATGAAATTCTTGGCAAGGAAGGTTATTTAAAAGAAGACCAGATTGTGGGAATAGTTTGTGACTTAGTCTCCGCTCTTCATTATTTACATTCGCATCGTGTTCTTCATAGGTAACAATTTTATAATTAATTTCTTTAGAAATTTAGCTATTGACCTTTATTTGTTTTTAAACATAAACTCAAGATTCATGATACTGTTATAAATTATCTTTGTTGAAACTAACTTATTGTCTTCGAAATATGACATATATGTCGGCAATAACTTATCTCGATATATCTACAATATCTAAAGGTAATATTTTAGAAGAAAACAATGACAAAAACATTCTAAGCATCTAAAAAAAATGTAAAATTGAGCATTTACCATGTATTTTGTTACATGCCAGTCTTCATTTTCTATTTTGACTAACTGATGTCATGTGTTATTCTATACAGTATTACAGTTTTTTATTAAATTACTAAAATCAATTTTTGTACATGTGTAGTGTACATGTGCAATACTTATGTTATGTACCTAATTTTTAGTTTTTACCAATGCATTTTTTCTTTTTTTTATAGGTTTTATAGATTGGAATATCATATATTTATTTATAGCCAAATACTTAACTTGTCCTTGATGATGTAAAATATTTATTCATTATAGAATTAATTGCTTTAATTTTTAATACATAAAACTCTTTACTTGAAAGTCAGCAGTGTGGATATGCACAATTTTACTAATTGAGTAAAATAGTTTTACATATTTAATAGTTGCAGTAATTAGTTATCCAACGAGTTACCAAATTAATTACCTCACATATGCGACATTGAAATTAATTTTTACTCATTTTGCAGCCCTTATGTATGTATTTATTAATTTTAACGCTAATATGTTTTTTATGTTTTGCTAAAAAATTGCAGCAATAAAGCAAAGTCAAGAGAGACGTCTACGCCCTGTGCTGAGAAGCGACTAGAATAGCTCAGTTGGTAGAGCATTGGTGTGTAAAGCCAAAGGTCCTGGGTTCGGTTCCCAGACTAGCTCGTATATTTTTCACTTGAAATATTATTGTATTTATATTTTTGTTTGGAATGTTTAGAGTTATTTCTACATCATAGATTTAAGAAAAAGATTTCAACAACATTCTATAAACAATGCCAATGTTATGTTTCACTAATAATTAAATAGAAAATTAGTAGTTTTTTGGTGCTCATTCTATAAAAAAATATTATTATATTGATATGCCTTTTATTAATAATTTTATTTTTATTCATAATTTCTTATTTAAAAAAAAATTAGTTTAATGTAATAAGTCAGAGGCATTTCACAAAATGGTAAATATAAAATGTTTTATTAGTCTCTTCATTGGTTTTATAGATAAATAATTATTAACATTTAGGAATGTTGTTTAACTCTAAGCAATTTTAGTATGAAGTAATTATATGTTAACAGTAATTAATACATTGCTATCATTCAAACAGGGATTTGAAACCACAGAATGTCCTCTTAGATGACAATGGAGTGGCCAAACTTTGTGACTTTGGTTTTGCACGTAGTATGAGTCGAGGAACGCATGTGCTGACCTCTATCAAAGGAACTCCTCTCTACATGGCTCCAGAACTGATTGAGGAACATCCCTACGATCACAATGCTGATCTCTGGTTTGTATTGAGCTTACATAAATATATGTAAATAAGTAAAATTTATTTACTCTTTAATGAATTGTTAAAAATAAATTCATTGATAGTTTTTGAGCCATGCAACAAGTTTAGGATATTTTCTAGGAGTTATATTTTGTTATGATGGCTTACATTGTAAAAATTAATATATATATATATATATATATATATATATATATATACTCGTATATTTTATTATTTTATTAAAGCCTCAGTTTAGAGTGCCAAATTATAAATTAAATATTTTGAGAAGGCTTAGATTATTTAAAAAAAAAAACTAGTTCAGTCATGACACAAATGAATGTAAACACAAAGTTAAATTCTTCTGATATATTTTATTCATTTTTTTAATTACTCAACAAATAGTAATCAGTTGTAAAATCATATTAAATAAATAATAGATTTCTCTTAAGAAATTTAGAGAAATTTTAAATAAATAAAACTTGGATTACTCTATAATTGAACCCAGAACAATACTTTAATATCAACATTGATTACAGTAAAAAAATATATACAGTAGAACCCCTCTTAACCGGTCTAGTTGGGACTGACACCCAGGCCGGTTGCCCTTTTGGCCGGTTAATCCGAGGTTCCCGTGAAAAATTGGTTTTCGTTCAAAGAAAGCTTATTTAATCAGGTAGCACTAAGAATTACAATGTTAAGATGTTATTGCAACTCATTTTATTGTACATAAACATATCGTATATATTATGTTATGTATATTATACATATAACTTGAAAAAATTAAACACCTCAAAGCTTTTTTACAGATTCCCCTCTGTCAAGTCTTTTAAACACATTTAACCGCGTCTCAAACGAAACCAACACACGCTTTTGTTTTCGTAACTCGCTCATTTTATTTACTGTATATACTGTACGTAGATCATAACCAGTCAAAGACAAGAAGAAAACTGTAAAGAAATGTTATATTTTCCATAATGTATACTAAATTGATTCGTGGAAAAAAAGTGGCTCATCAAATGTTTTTGTCGGTGTATGTCTGCTATACCGACGGGTGCCAATGCCGTGGTGTTTCTACGCCGCCGACAATGGGATACCGCTATCGAGAAAGTCGTTTGACCCGCTGCGGTGTTTTTACACCGCCGACAATGGGATACCGCTATCAACAAAGTCATTTGACTCGCCGCCGCTTTGGTGTTTCAATTACAATTTATTTTCGGAAACTCTCATCGAACCAGTACGCTACGAAATAGGCCGGTTAATCCGAGGACTGGTTAATCCAAGGCCAGTTAACAGAGGTTTCTACTGTAGTTAGAAAATCATTACAAAATTTAAAATATAGATCAATTGAATAGGAGTTCATAGGAACTCACGGTGTGGCTGATGTGTGTTGTTCTACAAAACGCAACGCAACACAACGTCAAGAGCAGAATCGGCCTCAGTATAAGTCGCCGAAAGTTTCTCCCTGTTTATCGATAGTTGCCTGATACCATGCCTCTTCTTCCACTGATCCAACCATCCGTTGCTGGCAGTAAAGGCTGAATCACCATTCATTAGCTTATTCAGTAATGCCTTCTCTTATATTAATGGACCACTAATAGGCATCCCTTTTTGTCGCTCTTGTGAAAACCACAGAAAAACTCCATCGATTTTTTCATTAACAGAAACTACTACATAATGACGTTTTAATGTTTTTTCACTAGTCGCATTACAAAACTGTTCAATTTTCATGTGATTTTTCTTCCAATCACTGATTGTCGCTTTCTACTCCGAACTCGGCACCCAAAAATTCTTCTGTATCTAGTCATTTTAAAACTTTCAGTTTTTGTTCTATGGTACACGAACTGTGTTTGATAAATAAAAACAATTATCAATGTAGTTAACAATAAAATTAAAATGTAACACAACTCAAACAAAAATGGAAAACACACAATTAAAGCAAGAAGTGATAGCAGAACGATATGCACAATACAACAGACGCAAGCTTACTAATGTCTAATAACCGGAAACTAGACTGCAGTGCTCTACTGTATTTTTATTGCAGGCCTGCCTAACAACAATGGCTTCACCCCAGCCCGCTCATCAGTCATGATTACTAGCCTCAATCGGTGCACACCAAACCACCCACCCTTCTACAGTATAATGTACAGTAGTGTAATGGGGGGGGGGGGGGGGAGAAGAAGAAAATTGAAGTGTCATTGAAACAGGACAACCGTTACCTATGGATGGCTATTGAATTTTGGATATTATTCAGCTAATCCGAACAAATTGAAATCCGAACAAGCTTCAGTCCCAATTAGATCGGATTTGAGGGGTTTGCTATAAATTGTAAGAGAAGTTGATTAAATATTCAAATGGAAAGTTGTATTTCAACTTCAATTTAATTATTTATAAGCAGTTCTTTCTTCAAAATAAGTTCTTAAATATTTATTTGGAGTTCTTTTACCAGTTTTTATCGTTGCACAGCTCTCAACATCGAAATTTTTATATTTAATTTTTAAAATAGGACATACACAAATTCTTAACACTTCTTACTCATATGACTTGTCTTTAGACTACTATTATACAGGTGGTAATTTGTACCATTATAATAATTATTCAAACATATATTATAATCAACATTTCAATTATTCAAATTAACAACTACAAAAGAAACTCTTGATTAAAATAAAATAAAATAAACTCTTAATTTCAGGTCTGTGGTTCGTTGTTGACTGGGGGGAAAAAACAACTTAAAATAATATATAAATATAGCTTATTGTTTTTTTACATAAGAAAAATAGTTTATTTTTTATTTTTTAAAAAAGCTTTAATTATAGGATTCACAAGTCTTTATTAATAGTTTATGAACTGCAGATACAGTTTTAAGTCTAATAATCTAATGGTTTGTTACTTTGCATAAATTTAATTAAATGAAATTCAGAATCATCCAATTTCATCAAATTAATTTTGAAATTGTTTAACTCAATCTTTAGATTCAATATTTATTGTTTATTGTGCAATGAAAAAGTTTATTTTAATGTTCATCTCTTGGTTCTATCTTTTGTTTCATATTTCATTATGAAAACGAAGATATTGTGAAATATAACTCAATTAACTTTTCGTTTATAAAAATAAACACAAATATCACTGTCCTCACTGTGTGGCTTGTATTATTGGTTTTCACTAGTATATTATATATAATATATTTTTTTATATATTTCTTTTTTTGTAATGTCTTTATAACACTTTCTTTTACATTTTTTATTAATATGGAAATTGACATACTCCTTATACAATATCCAAATTGTTTAAAAAAAAAATTTTTTTTAGCAGATTATTTTTAAAATTTTTGTATATTTTCACGGCAACTGTATACAATTCCATTTCCATAACCACCAATGAGAGTTCTGCATTTGATACATTTTTCCCTTTTTTTAAAGACAATATTGTTCACATTATCTTTATCATTATATTGTCCTTGTTTGCTCTTAATGTTGGTATTTACATATTTATAATTATTAATGTAAATTAGAATTATTATCACCATATCTATGAACTATTTTTATTCCACCATTTGTATTTTTTTCTAAAGATTCTACAATGTTCCATATCTCCCAGCTGTGATAGCTAAAATATGGCTTTTCTCACATGTAACCTTATTTTTGTTTATATAATGTTTATTAAGATTTATTCTCAAATTATTATTATTATTACTAACTTTGATAGATTAGTTTGTTTATTGAATGGATTCTATTTATATCTATAAGAAGTATCTTTATTTTACAAATTATTATTATGACGATTTATCCTTATTCCAAGTTTGTTTACATCATTTAGGCTTTGTGCTATTTTCATATTTTACAAAAGTGATTCGATAGTTTTTATTTTTGTTTTATTTAGATTTCATGATCTAAGTGAAGTTCAATATGTTTTTACTAGTGTATGTTCTAATTTAGATATTTATTTGATCTACAATTATTCTGATTATTACTATTAATTTAAATGTATTATACTAAGGCTTTACTTCACCTGACCTGGTCTTTAGGTATACTCTCTTTAACCGTTATAACATGTTTCAGCAACAACTATATTTTTCTATATTTAAGAGTCCTGCACTTTAGTTTGAGTTAGTAAGTGTAATATTTTTTAAAAAAGATTTCAGGGAGAGTTTTGGAGCCTTAAAAATTAAAACATAAATCATATGGTAATTTTAACAACCTATTAAGTTTTGCCCTTTCTATTTGTATCTAACATTCTTTTCTAACTACTATAGTTTCTTTTATTTAAGTTAAGACTTAAAAGTGTGTATGTAATAATAATAGATGGTGAATTTACAATGGTTTTCTTTTCTTTTCTTTTTTTAGGTCATTAGGTTGTATAGTTTATGAAATGCTTGTTGGTGTACCACCTTTCATAACCAACTCCATTTTACATCTTGTGCGCTTAATTCGATATGAACCAATCACATGGCCAGATTTTTTATCCAATGTCTGTCTTATCTTCCTACAGGGATTATTACAAAAGGATCCAAAACAAAGGTTAACATGGCCTTACCTTCACCAGCATCCTTTTCTACAAGGAAAAGTGTTCGTTGATGAAAATATATGTAAGTCATTAATAATTATAATTAACATTAATTTCAATATATAATTACATCATAGAAAGTTATTGAGACACTTTATCATGTTTAATTTTATATCTTACATTTCAATTGATTTACATTTTAAATTAAATTTAGAAATAAAATGAAAGAACATAAGTGTTTGCACTGACAACTATAATTCTTTTGTATACAGTTTGTACAAAATGTCCCAGGACTAGTGAAATTTGAATAAAATAACGGAGCAGTTTTTGGTGTAATAGTTTTGTCTCCTTATTATTTTACTTGGAGTGACCGACCGGCATTTCGGATTGAAGTAAGAACTTCTAGTTTGTCCAATATTTTTTTATTAAACAAGGCCTTTAAAATGAAGTATTTATTCCTTGATGGGGCTTTAAGTTTGAAAATTTTGAATTACCCCTCAAAAAACCCCATTTTGGTGTGAGGGTGAATTACCTTTATAAAACCAAGAAATATTTTTTCATACAATTAATTACCTTAGAGGTTGTCCTCAGTCCGTCATGTAGTTATAGCCACAGCACTGTTTCGCCGGACACTGTCGGCTTCGTCAGGCTGGCACTAACACATACACATGTAACACAATACAACACTAACACATATAAAATCAAACTGTTTGGGGCCACATTACTATGTAAGGTCTTATTTCTTAAAGTACTTGTAGGCAATTTTTGCATGACTAGCATTATTCATTTATAAACTATAATGTGTTGCCTTGGACTGTTTAGTATATCAGCATTAAAAATTTAAAATATTTTTTTAATACTAAAAACATTTCTAAAGTTTCAAAATTCTACCTTTTCAAATTTAAAAGTCATTTAATTATCCCAGGACTTTTTTTACATCTGGTATAATCGATTAACCTTCAGTGTCAAGTGAGACATTGGAAAAATTCATAATTTTAATTAATTCCTATATCCAAAAATACATACAAGTTGTAGTAGATGTTTATTATTAAAAATTATAAAAACATAAATAAATCATTCCAATTTTAAACATAATTTGCACAGCTACAAATTAATTTCTAAATGTACAATTGAGCCTTCTCGGTCAACACGAGTATATTCGTAGTTAGTAGTTAGTGGGTTAAGTGCAAAATAGGGTAGGGTCTACAGTAATTAAAACATTGGTTGGATTCTGTTGCATTGGTTAGATCCACCTCTAAATTGGTGACATCAGATTAATGGATTCTACAAAACAGTCGTTTTTTCTGCCATGCTTTCTACAGCTGTGGTAGGTGATTGAGTTGTTCAAGTTCTTTAGACTGTTGTATAAATTTGATGTTTAGGTTCTTTGACTGTTGAATAATAGCATTTTTCAGCAGGCTCTTGAACTGATGAATAATTTTATTGGTCAGGCTCTTGGACTGATTTTTAAATTTGAAATGGAGGATATTAATTGATGAACAATTCTGCTCTCCATTAACTTGGTATGATTATGATGCTTGTTTATTTTCAGACTCTTGAATTGAAACTTGGATTTCATATTTTATTGTTAATTATAGAAAATATGACAGTTTTTGTGGAAGTTCTGACTAAAAATGTTGTTATATTTCCGAATATTTTTACTTTTTTGAGCATAATTTAGGGGTGGCTGACATCAGGCAAAGTATAATAATTTACAATTTTCCCCTATGTTATAAATTATTTGCTTAAGGATCCAAATGAACTTAATGTTCAACATCTCCCCAATAATTGTGATTTGGAAATATTGGTTAAAATACGAAAAGTAATTCTTGTTCTAATAAAGTAGTAATATCTTAAAATCTTAAGTGATAATCTAATAAGCCAAGCGATTTTGGTGTAATTATAAGAAGAGGTGACTTGAACTAATGTTCATTTTTATTATTTTGTTTTGTAGCTAAATGTCTTTATTTTATGTCTATTGAACTAATGAATGAGGGAGTAGTGTAATGCACAGAAAAATCTAATGTCTAATGTCTGTCCTTGTCAATAACAAGCAACTAAATGTGTCATTACAGCAAGCTAAATGTGTCGTTGCTATGCCACTTCTTTAAAACTAATGATCTAGTCTTAATTTAAAACAAAACTAACATTTTGAAAATTAAATGAAAATTTCAAAATTAATTATTTTTGCCAACATATACAAATAAGTTGGGTGTTACGAGTATTAGATTATAAAATCCAAGTATTTCTTCTATTAAAATGGAGTATTCGATAATTATCACAATGTACAAATCATCAAACATTAACATTCCATTAACAAAAATGTTGTAGATTAAAATGTTGGTGAATGGTTATATATGGAAAGTTTTTAAGTTTATAAAAACTGTGAAGGTGGCTTCTTCAGAAGTTGGTTCTTGGAATCCATTGTTCTTATTTGTTCACTATCCTTATCTGATATCAGCGCTGGACGCGGTGTGTTAAGGGTGGAGGTCGAATAATTGGAATATTGTCGGTTACGGACCATCTAAATAAGGAAAAGGGGTATTTATTGGTAGCCCATACATACTATTTAAATTTAACTTTAAGATTTCTAAAAAAAAGCTTTCATTTTATTAATTTTTTTGTTCAACTTTTTAATGATTTCACAAATCCTATTTTAAGATTTTGTTTTGTATACTTCAGGTATTCCAGTGCCTCTAACTTGTGAGCTAACGTCTTCACAGGCATTAGCTAAAGAGAATCAGAAACAGGACATTGCCATGAGAGCAGCTGCTCAGAACCAGTAGGTTTACTGAATATAATTTAGTTTAAGTTTTTGTCAGCTGATTCAAATAGGAAGTAATTCAGAAAGAGGAAGCAAATGGATACCACTATATCACTATTCCAGCTGTTATTATTATCTGTACAAAACATAAGTAGATAATCTGACTTCTTACTATTAAGAAAACAAATCTATACCTACTTCAAATTACAAATTTCAGTGTGGTCAACTTGGTCAACAGTAGTATTACTTGGAAATATTTTATCGTGCAATAAGATCTAATTTATTTGGATTATGTTTATGTTATCAAACTACACATTTTAAGCACTGAAACCATTACAATTTACTTTTGTTTCTATGTGAAATTGTGTCTAAAAGTTATGTTTTAAATATAACTACATAGTATTAACTATGGTGGAATGAGTAGTATAGACTTGCTCGTCCAACAGGCCAGTTTTAGTTCACTTAACATATTATGTCATACATGTTGTAGTCTATTAGGTAGGGTGACCCACCCAACTGATTACTACAACTGTGTACTTTGTGTACACAGTTTTCGCAGTGAGATACGGTATGTTCTCTTTCATCCTACAGATTATTTCGCTTAATATTTGTAATGTTATACAGTTAGATATAGAAAAGATGATTGATTTCAGGGGTTAAATTGTTTTCCCTATAAAAACACAATGAAATCATTTTAAAACTTCAAAACCCAAAAAGAAAATCTATTTAAAAAATCGGGACATCAAATTTTCAGTAAACTAGGAAGTTTTATTTTTATTTAGAAATTTTTGCCTGTGAGAGAAATGTTCCAAATCTATCAATTATTATTTTTTGTTTAAACATTATTTTTGCTAGCAGCTGCTATAGTTAAATATCTGCTTTATAAAAGCTACATAACCATCAAGATAAGTAGCCAATCTTTATTAATAAATATCGTCAGTTTTTAGATCTATTAGATTCTTTTCGGAAATGAATATATTGTCCTCATTTTCATTATCTACTTCAATACGAACTCCTATTATTAACATAGTAACAATTTCTTCAGTAGAAAAAGTCTCTTAAATTTGCCACTCATCCTGTTGAGGCTGGGAAAGCTCTTCTGATTTCGCAACTTTCATCAGGTTGAATGTTTGATTTTTAGAAGCACTGTTAACAAGTGTTTTCCTTTTATATACCAACACATTTATTTATATTTTAAGGCATCTTGAGAGGTCTTATTTTTTACTCATACATGAAATTTTCAAGAACTTCTGGGTTCAGCTTTGAAGTTAGAATATATGTCATTTGAAACTAATTGTTTAGGTGAGCAAATTAATTTTTGAAAAATTTGTTACCGATTTCTTTATGAAAAGTGAGCAAAATTGAACACAAACATTTTTTTTTCAATAAAATAAGTCATCTTATCTAATGTATTAATCTGTTTATTAATTTTTAATTATTTGCCACATTTTTCTTCGCACCGTATGTAAGGAATTTTGGAGTTTATAATGTCAAACCCATTATTAAATAGTGAATCATATCTACAGTTATTCTCTAAATTGTTTTTTTAAAATCCATTGTTGCCCAAGTAATGTTTTGCTAATTTTTAATGAATAAAAATATTCCTTTTGCAGCTTAGTTTTCATTATTAAATGTTTCTGCTTTCTAATTACTAAATCTTCTAAGCAGCTAGATGTGAAGTGGCTCTTCCAACACTATTAATAATATTAAATGAATTTTAATGTAATAGCAGATATTTCTTGTTGAAACTCCACATTCAAGGATAAAATAAAGCAAAAGCTTAAAGTTTCAAAATATTTTAATAATATAAATGAGCTACAATTTTTTCGCCTTGCGGCATCATCGGGCAACTGAACTGCAGGCTTGAATATTAAATGAGTTCTTGCTAATTTTATTAAATGCAGCATCCCCGAAAACGATATTTTGAGAAGGATCGTAGGGGTTTAGATCATGCTTAGGTGTAATGCTCAGAGAATTTGAAATTGGGCTGTTTCGTCCATCCAAAATCACATGTTATTGTCTTAATTTTGTATCTGACACCTTTGATTGTATAGATCATATGAAATAAAGGTGTTTACCCTTTGCTTTTTATAAATATGAGTATTTGGTCTATAACACCAGGAGAGCAATGGTTTTATCCACCTCTTTAATGAGCTTAAAACATGCAATGGGTATTTTAGTTTATTTTGTAAATACTGATTGGCCATAGCATTTATTGCACAGAGATATTTAAAAATAATGTCCTTATTACTCTAGTGTATTATTTTTTTCTTCTTTTTTTGGATTTAATAGAAATTTAATCTGGCCAGGAGTAAAAAATTGTGATAATACTTTATTCACTAACAGCAACCTTTTTAGTTTTTTCACTTTTTAAGGTCCTTTTAGCTGTCCATATAAAGTTTCCTTTTCAGTGTTAATTTGTTTATTCAACTCAAACAATTCTTTAATCTCTTCCTGCAGGTTAATATTTTTAGCTTCTAAAGCTGTGATTTTTTTCAACCATTATTTTATTTTTATTTGTATCTCTTTTGTATTTCAGCCGTTACCATCAAATCATCATTCTGTACTATTTCACAACTTGTGTTGTTACTATGGTTTACTATTTTTTAAAGATATTGTTAATCTTTCATGCTTTTCTAAACTGTTGTGCCTACTTATAACTAACTGGCTGTTTGAAAATGTAGCTTTCTTGCTGGCATAGCATCTTTTTAAGATTTTTAAAATTTGTTGGATTATACTCTACTATTGAATGTTTTAAAAGTTAAAAAACAAACTTCACTAAAATGTTCCGAAAATACATTGGTATTTTAAAATTTAAGATGCAGCCAGCCATTGTTGTTGAAGTTCACTATCAAGGGGAAACTTAAAATATCGAATTGTTTGTACCTTTGGTTTTACGGTCGTATCTTTAAAACCACGATTCTTCACCAGTAATTACAGAGTTCACTATGTCCTGTGAGAGTCCAAGATAGAGTTACTTCTGATCCATCATTAACAGGCACTTCCTGTAATTCAAATCTTTACTCAAAATGGAATGTACTGAACCAGTGTTTATCCCCACCTTGCCTGTAGGTTTTCAGATGGGGACATAACAGTCTTACATAACTAAAGTCTAAGGGTGTGGAGCTTGAAATTTTTAATTCGAGCTGAGTCTCGAGTAAATCGAACCAAGCTCAAGCTCAAGCTTTTTAACGAGCTCAAGCTTTAATTGCGCTTGAGTTTTTTACGAGCTCAAACTTTTTAACAAGCTTGAACTTTTATCAAGCCTTTTAATGAACTCAGAGTGTTATCGAGCTCAAGTTTTTTAAAGCTTCCGATAAAATTTAGATTGAATAATAATCAGTATAATCTCACGGAGAAACCAGTGTAGTAGGCGAGGTAGCTGTAATTGATGAAAAATATATACTCTCGATCGATCTAAAAGATACAAACTTCCTTCGGTATGAAATTATATTACAATCCCATTTCAGTCACATATTTTCTAACAATTACATATTTTATTAAACATAAAAAATTATGGATTCGTAGATAAAGATTTTTAGTTCAGATCATGTAAAAAAAAAAAAATTCAAGGCAAATAAAAGAAAAAACTTCAAGTTTCGTAAATAAGAGTAATAAAATTAACGAATATGTGAACTTAGCGAGTGCAAATTTTGGTTAACTATTTTACGCAAAATTTAAGTATTTAATAACATAATTAACAAAGTGTTATCACAATGACCAGTGTTAAGCTTAGTAGAAATGAGGTGGGAGAACTAGTTCACCTTGAATGAACAGGTGTTTGTATTAATCAGGTCTATGCGCATCAAGCAACAAAACTTCCCATATATACACATTTTACTGTCTATTGTAGTAGGAGAAAGTATGGTTTACATCTGACTTTAATAATAGTACAATTAATTCTGATATCATTATTTGTAAAAAAAATTTAAAAACTAGCAAAAATATTAAAAAACTGAGAAAACTATGTTTTTCAGAATTGGTATAATTTTTTATTCAAAATCAAAAATGATCGAGGATTGGAATAGGAATTGTTAATTGGTAATGTAACTGTGGATAGTCTTATGTTTTTAGAATGGCTATGATGGCTAACTATTTTAACTAAGGCAGGCTCATAAAAGCAAGACCTCCTCGGTAAACCGTGCCGAGTTAATAAAATTAAACCAGGCTTTGAAAAAAGTGTCGAACTCCGAAAATCGAGCCAGGCTTGAACAATCGGCTTGGCTCAAAATTTTGAGGGCTTGGACATTCTACTAAAGTCTGCTCGTGTTAATAATCTTATCATTTCTGCTCTGTTTAAGTCGTTCATCTTTTTGTAGAAATTAAAGTCATGGGTGCTAAATAAATTTCCCTACTCAGGGTGACTGCTAGCGACTGATGGAATATTCACACATGTGCATGAAGGTAACTTCGACCTCCCCATCAGAAGTCACCTTCATATGGGAAATATTTACTTCTTGAATAAAACTTGTCTACAACTTCAAAATTAACTTAAAATTTGCAAATTAATGATTAGTTTAGTTTCTTTAAATACCTTTTTCAATTATTTTGTTTTATTACAGAAGACTGTTACTTTGTTCTGTACACACAATTGAAGAACAAGAAAGGAAATTGGCTTTACAACAGAGAAGGAATGGTACAAGTTCAAGTTTGCAAGTAAATAACTTGACACGTTCCAACCATGGAGCTACTGGAACACCAAGGGGGTATAGTGTTGGTGCAATATCATTGACTACTTACGGTAATGGTGAAATATATCCTTTTAGTGTTGGAAGGGCTAACGGTATCACCAGTGTTCGTCAGTATGGGGCAGGGAAAGTATCAAATAATGATTCAAAAGAGGTTGTAGATGATCTGAGGTTTGACAAATTATCTTTAGAAGGACCTAAATGTAGGTGTACACCATTTGAGCTGACAGCTGTAGCAGCATACAAGACAAATGACCTCAATCGCCAAAACGAAGAAAGAAAGGTACATTATGCTATAAATAAATTGTACATTAAGTTTCTAACATAAGATAATATTTGTCGCCATCTCCCCAAAAATGTCTCTTATATATGAGAAATTTATAAAATATAATTTTCTTATTACTGAATTTTTCCCATGTATTTTATTATGAACTAAGTGATCCAGGAATTTTATTATCAGTTATAATTATGAATATTTTATTTATAAAGAAAATATGGAATACAATAGTGAAATAAAATTTATTAACTTAACTAACTACTTTATACAATAGACAAACAAAAAAGTTGAGTAGCTGTATTTAAGATTTTAGAATTTATCATTAAATGTTACTTATTTGTTCTCAAATAAATTTAGTACTTTAAATATGTAGTTTTTTTCTAGGAGTTTTTCTTTGTAATATTGATAGCAGTATGTACTGTATTTAAAAAAATCAAGAGTCACCCAAATACTGATATTATACAAATGAATATTTACAGGTAGGCTTAATTTCTTCTATTTCCAACTAGGCAGAATATTCATTTTTTATTATCAATGTTCTTTTCAGCAACAATCTCTAAGTGTCACATTTAGTCACATAAGCCTAAGCCAGCAATCTCAAAGTCATTGTTTGTCCTCTGTCACCCTCCTTCTTCTTCATTTCTTATTCTTAGTTTTGTTCTTTATTATCAGCTACTATTTCATTTTATAAATATCACTAAATTTTTACTTAGTTTTTTTTTTACCATTTATTCTATAAACATTTATTTATCTTATTTACATGATTATTTCTTATCTGCAAAGTGAAATTAGTTACTGTATATGAAATGGGCATGATTTTGTATTTTATGCAGATGATTACAGGATGATGTGAATATTTACATATATTTGGTAAATTAATTATTATAAAATATTATAAACATAGAATGGTTGAATTATGATATAATTTTCAGATGCCCTTTATTGAAATTTTGTAATGTTACAACTTCTTATAAGATATAAGTTGGCAAAGAAAGATCCACTCTTATCAACTTTTACAAATAATAAAACAAAAACTCAAAAACAAAAAAATAATATATATATATTATTAAATAGAACCTAACCTTGCTTTGCTTGTGCTATAAAGGGAGCCCGCAGGCATAAAACATTTTTATATTTTTTGTTTTATTTCACAGTATTGTAATAGATTGGAGTTTAATAGGGCAGAACTTTAATGTTTTTATGTGTAACCAAGGACCACTTCCCAAGGCAAGCCTGCATCTCCTCTCTATACAGTATTATGATACTATTAAAATCATCAAGGTAAATAATGTAAGTTAAATCAGAGACAAATTAAATAAGCATCAACATCTAAATAAAGATATATATATATATATATATATATATATATATATATATATTTTAAAGTTATAGTAAGAACTTTTAAAACAAAATTGTATTCTTTTTTTGTCATAATAATGATAAATTATACATACAATGCTATCCTAATATATCACAGTTACAATGACAAGTATTGTACAAATTATTTCTTTATTACACATAAATACATGTAGAACAAGAATTAAAATTAGTAACTTTTCTGTCATTACGACAATGTCACCATCTTCAGGGATACATAAACTTTAATACATATGAAATACATAAATATTTTTTGTGAGAATTGTGTTCTGTTTGTTTGTTATCCTGTATAATTTTTCTCACAAGTCAAGCTCAACATTTAATAACTTTAAAAATCAAATTTTAACTGTTAAACATAGATTCATTAATTACTGCTTTGTAAATTTCTTTTTTGATCTGTAAATGTGTCTCTTGGATTTATTTGATTATTGAATCTTGGTAGAAACCAAGATTATTATTATAGTTCGTAGAAACCAATATGAGTATTTAACCACCTAAAAAAAAACCTTGCTAAATTGCTTTCCAGCACCGAAACATGATAATTCATCCCATTTCAACCAAATCTTTACAACTAATTTCAAGATAAAATTTACAAATATACAGAAATGTTCATTTAATTTATCAGAGCTTCTGTGTAAAAATGTATTTTACAAGTGGAAAATACTTGCATAATTAATACTTAGCACAATCAATTTAAACATGAATTCTCTATTATAAGTAAAAGCTATGTATAGTCAGGAGAATAAATAAACTGACTATAATATTGAAATAATTGAATACAAAATTTTTGTTGACTCTCAAAAGGGGTGAATTTTTAGTCTTAATGATCCAATAATTTAACCCCCTAAATGAGTTTATTCAAAGTTTAACTAAATAGCTTTCTTGTACCCCAAAATAATTAACAATTTATTAACAAATTCCTTTGTCCAGTTTTCAAATAATATATACTAACATACGAGAAGTGCTTGTTTAGTAATATTTAATAAGCAGTTGTCCTACAGAATTATTATAATTTTGTTCAAATTCTTGTATGTGGGATTGAAAATAACAGAAAGGTGAAAAGTGATTGAATTTTCTCACAAATTAGGTAGTCCAAGTAACTCATCATTTTAAGTTAGCAGAATGGGTGTCCCAGAGAATGTTTGGACATAGAATATAATGATTTTAGATTTTGGTCAAATTGTTTAATGAGGATGATAAAAAAGTAAAGGACGGTTGAAAATTGTTTACATTTTTTTTAAATGGATAGAGTTGGTGATTTCAAATAATAAGATATGTACAAGACTTTTATCTCAGAAAACTTTTAGATTATTGTCTAAATTGTGTTGGGGGTTGTTTAATAAATGAAGACTAATTCAAGGAAAGAGGTTAAAAATGGTTCTGAACTATTTGGATAGCCATACTGGTCACTTCAACTATTTTTCTAAACAACTGATTTTTCGCTGAATAAATTATTGTTGAGAAGTAGCGGAGTAGCAGATTTCTTTCCCCGTGTTGTTTAAATGTACTGTAAGATTTATTGTAAGAGGGGCTTCACTATTGTAAGACTATTTAAGTAAGACTTTATTTGTAAAATTTTTACCTTGTTTAACTGGTTTATGTATTACTTTTTATTTTGTATGAGTTTTTGATATTGGGGTCCACCAGATTTGATTTCCCGAATCACTACAACTTGGCTGTGATAGGATTTATCTGACTCAGTGTTTTAAATACGTTCAGAGACGAGATTATCCTTTGTATTATTATTTTTATTCTTTTTTTAAACAAATTATAATTTTGTTTTAATTTACATATATAAAACTGGGATGGAAGATTGAAGCGTCTCCCCCACTATATTTTTATGCAATTAATAATTTTAAATTAGATTTGGATTTCATAGGTTGATATTCGCAAAGTTTTTTTCTGATTGGACGTTCCTTTTTGTAATTGTGTATTTCTCCTTGAAATTTTTTGAGTTCACAGAGGCCAGTTTTCAGGGTTATCTGTATAGTTTGCTAATTTTCTTGGAAACATCAAGTTGACCAAACATAGTGTCTTACACGTGTGCTTATTGTAATTTGAAACTGTTTTACACTGCTGTAACTAAGTTTGTATTAATATTAATCTTATTTCTCTAATATAATAGATATTCTTTTTTTAATATATCTCTGACAGTACTTTTGTTTTTGCATTCAGTGGCATAGTTACCACTATTTGTAAAATTTTGTATCTTTTTTTATTATATGCTCAAAATTTTCTGGCACTTTTAATTACACGTTACTTATTTATTTACGTTATGATTCTAATTTTACTAACAACACTCATGTTTGGATTCTCTGTATTATTACATGTTTTGTAAGAATATGCTATTTATTCACATTTTAAACAAAACCCTAACAATATATTGAATGATAAATTGAACTTTTAATCCTACTGCATGTGTGGTACAATGATAACATTGAACCAACAAATTGAAAACAAACAATAGTCTGATCTAATCTCAATTTCAACCAGTCGGCCAATAGTGAAACAGACATAGTCACAAACAGATATATCCTGGAAGGGAAAAAAAGAAGAATTTTATTGATTTTAACTTCTGACATGCACATTGCTGTACATTATTATAAGATAGTATGTGTTATAACAGTGTAATGTGATTGTAAAGGCTAAATGTAATGTGAATTCAAGTGGTAAGTGGCAAAACAGCTGTTGCAAGAGATAACAAAGGTCTACTATGGACTGAGTAGATAAGTAAAATTAAAATTAAATACAACTAGGATATTAAGAAAGAGTCTTGTGAACTAAGCAATGCCAATTGTGTTTGTTAAATAGTACCGACAGCGTTTCTTAAACTTATGCCATGAGCCATGATGTGACGAAGTACTCTTTCTGATTATTTTTTAATTTTATTTGGGGAGGGGATTCATTGGCTTGAATTAATGGAACCTCGAACTACTGGAATTTTACTGTATATGTTCCGTCACGTAAAGAAGGTGTATTTTGTTTTTACTTTCATACATCTTGAGGGACCATTTTGCACACATAATGACAGTTGATTTAAGGCTTGTTGCATATTCATTTTATGCATCTTTGGATTGGTATTGGTTGTTCAGATAATCATATCGTTTCGAAAAATTGTTCTATGTTCATCAGTAAACAACTTCCTATTTCACGCACGCAGTGTAATAATGAATAGGTTTGAACTAATCACTAAGACCTGTGGAATGTCTTTCCCTATCATGATATTTTAAATTTTAACCTGAACACTGAAGTCTTGAAAAAAAACCATTAAAAAAATTGAGATATACTGGAGCATCCTTTCTCTAATTCCCATTTTCATCCATTGAAGCAACATCGTTGAGTGGAGTAACTTGTCAAATGCAGGGTCAAAGTCGATTAGTGTAGCCGTTGATTTTTGTCTTTCAAAGATTTTATAAATTCTATTTGTCATGAACAGCAGAGCATCATTTGTACTTATTTGTCTTCTAAGTCCAAATGGGTAATTATGAAGGTGTCATTCTTGTTCGATGTGTCAAGAGATCTTGTTAACCATCCTCTTCATCAGCATTACCATACAAGATGTCAGAGATATCAGCCTATATGACAATATCAGCCAACCTTATTATTTTATAATCTAAAAATCCAAAAGTGTTGATTTTATTTCATATTTGTAAACTTATATTAAAATATTTCTAGACAATAATAACTTTGAATAAGAAAAGAAATATTTTAAATGTATAAATAAACTATTTAAAAATTGAACTAAATAGATATTTTGAATAATATTTGTTAATCAAATTATTCATAATAAATATTATTCCATGTTGTGGATGAGTATTAATGTTTTCATACATTTTTAATGTCCGGTTTAGTTTCATTTAAATCAGTCAAAAATTTGGTTAAAAATCTATTTTTAGGTTTAGTTTGTTACTATACTTATTTTTAATTAACAACACTTTTGAAAATCCTGTTTCGCAATTATGTGTAAGAAAGGGCTTAAAAACATCAAGGCTCTTTTTCTGTTTTTAATCAAGGATATTCTAGCTGTATTTTTTCTAAAATTTTATCATGGTTGCAAGATGCAAGACTAATCAGGATTGAGTGCAGGACTAATCAATTAGTTCCTCTTATGAACTGCCTATGAAAGAAATGAATTTATTTTCTGTTTTGGATTAATCTGCATCAAGATACTCTTATTCTGTGATCAGTTCCTGGAAATGTTTTAAAATATCACCCAAAATCTCCCTCTGGAAAGCCAATTGACCGTTGTATGTCAAATTAGTTTGTCATAAACACTGTCCATTTCAACACACTCTGTTGTAAATAGACTAACGTTCAATGCTCTTGATTTTAAGTAGTTAACTGTTTTTAAACCATTATTAAGGATAGCCTTTTATTCCATTAAATAACCTTTAGTTGCCAAAATTTTCCTGTGTATATCGTAGTGAATATATACACAATACTTCATTCATTTTTGACACTACACCTCCATGTTTTCTAGTCATTGAATGAACTCATTTACAACAACCTCTTCATTCTCTTTATTATTTAAAAGCAAATGTTATTTCTTATTTTAATTCTACTGAATAGAAATAAGAAATCATGACAGTAATGAGGATTATGTCATTTAAAAACATATAGGTGTTAAAATACTGTTTGTGTGAAGAAAATTAATGGTTTATTAATTTTTGTTTCTCCTGTTGTAAACTGATGTAGATTATAGTATACATTTTTTTTTCTATAATCACGACTTAGCAGATACCCACTGAATATTTTTTTAGTGAGCGTTAGTATAAATGTGGAATGTTAATACAGAGATTTGTATTATTATGACATACTATATTTGATTAGAATGTTAACTTGTTTTTGATAGTTAGTGAACTTACTTAATTTCTTTGCTATACTGTAAACATGACAGTAAATGATTAATAAGTGAGTCAAAACGTCATTTTGTTTTTTTCAGGAAAAACCCCAAAATGTTGGTGTATCCTCTTTAGCAGAGATATTTCCTAATGAACCAACTTTAACTACAACTCCTCTTGAAACAGAAGAATGGCTTGTATTTCTTCAACAAAGTATGGAAGAGGTGTTGGAAGGTGATATGGAATCGATCAGAGATAAGAGTTTTATTTCCATGGTGACAGCACCCTTAACCAATCCTGCTGCTTCGAGCCAAGTAATAGAGTACATTGCGATTCTTCTCTCTTTACCTTATGTAGCAGATCACGTATCATCTCCCGAAGTAGGACAGATTCAGCAAGTGAGTAGTTGGATCAATTATTCTATAAACATTTATTGATTTAACAATATTTTACAGATATATTCATTAGAAATAACTATGTAAAGTTGTAGCATCTAAAGTCTCTCGTAGTTTGATGTTGGGATTCATACAATCTTCATTATTATAAAATTCTAGAAAATATTGAAATGTTTTGGAAAAATATATCATTAAATGAATGAACATGGACTGTAAAATATCTTATGGGTTTGCTGTGTGGACTTCGCAGACTAGTTTAACCTATTGCATTAATTATCAATTATAATTATTTATAACAAATTTCCTCCTCCATAAAATAATGGCTATTGTAGATTACTAATAATATTTCAGATATTATTATATTAACAAAATGTAAGAACTAAATCGAAACAATGATAAATAAAGTGGCATTTTTATAGAAAATATGAACAAATTTATTTAGGTAAAGTAGAACAACCAACATTAGTTTCAAAATATAGTAATTACAATTATACATGTTTTGATCGTTAGTTAATTTCAATATAAAAATATAGCTCCTCCAGCTTTTGTTATGGTAAGATCTAGGACCTAGGTCATTGAAACGTCCAATATGTTTTTGTTATAACATATTGTACATATTTTAATACATTGTTGAAGTGTAGTTATATATTGCATATATACATATCTGTAACCTTTCTCTAGTAGGTTCAGGTTTTTACCAAATGTCACCAAAATTGTTACAACTATTAGTCTTGAAATGAGCAAGTTTGTTAGCCAGTCAAATTAAAATAAAAGGTTCAATATTAATGATAATGCAACAGAAATATTTTGAACAAGTTTTAGTTTATGGTTAGGTCCTTACTTCAGCTTAAGTACCATACCTGTACATCTAAAAAAGAAATAAAATGTGTACTGTGTGTATAAATCACAGAACAAATAGAAATTATTTAAATTTTACTATCAGACTTTTTTGCAAAAGGCTGTTATCGTAACTTTTTTTAATTAGGTGCACACGTTTCTCAGAAGTAATGTATGCCTCCTTCTAAGAAACATGAGATTGGTAACTGTTCCTTATTCCTGATGTTTGGCGTAATGCCTCATAATAACTCAGTGGAGGTATTTTATCTTCACATAATCGGGTTCTGGGATTGTTGATTCTAAGTACTGTCGGAGAATCCATTTTTTCCATCCTCCTTCATCCACTCATCCAATCCATCACTACTGATATGTGGACAGGAAAGTTTTTGAGAAGTTTAATGACCTCAAAATCCTCTTCATTTGTTACTTTTTCACAAGGTTTGTTGTTTTCTCCTTCCAGTAGTTCCCCATGCCATTTCTTACACCCCTGGTGGTCCAACATTTTCCCCCATTATTTGATTAACGATATCTACTTAATCTATCCCATGCTTGATAGACCAACACAACACCATTTAACATGTCTACATTTTTAAAGCTTTCAGTAACATTTTTACCAGCATCCATAACAACAATCAATACCATTAGTAATTTACAGAAATATGTTCACTAATGATTCAAGAACTCCTAGGTCCATAGGTTACATAGAGATGTCACATTGTGTGGCAGAAAAACACATTTGATTTTACTGTTTTTCAGTTCATCTGCAGCAGAATTCGTGGTGCATTTTCAAGCAATAATAAAGCTTTTTTGTGGAGCATCTAAAAACATCTCTAAATATGGTTCTAACTGTGTATGGAACTATTCCTGAAATATGTCCGAGTTTGTTCAGACACTTCATAGAGCTTCGTACCATACTGGTAAAGGAGGGTACTCCTTAATGTTTTTAAAAACTCTTGGCTTCTTTGATTTTCTAATCAGACTTAGTAGAGCTTGTGGGTCCCTGTAACATTGCTACAAGCCAAATTGTTACTCTTACCTTTTTCTTCTTGTAACCAGTGGCATTATCTTTCTGTTATGAGGCTAGATTTGAGCTAGGTAGTATTTTATAGTTTAGAAGATTTTTCTCAATTATTATAAAGTTGTTCTATCGATATACAGTAGAACCCCTCTTAACCGGTCTAGCCGGGACTACCACCCGGGCCAATTGCTCGTTTGCCCGGTTAATCCGAGGTTGCCGTTAAACTCGTCACAAAGATTTTTTACAGATTCGCCTCTGTCAAGTCTTATTAACACATTTAACCGCGTCTCAAACGAAATCAACACACGCTTCCGTTTTCGTAACTCTCTCATTTTTATTTACTGTATTTACTGTACGTAGATCATAACCAGTCAAAGACAAGAAGAAAACTGAAAAGAAATGTTATATTTTCCATAATGTATAATAAATTGATTCGTGGAAAAAAAGCAGCCCATCAAACGTTTTTGCCGGTGTATGTCTGCTATACCGACGGGTGCCAATGCTGCAATGATTTACGCCACCGACAATGGGATACCGCTATTGACAAAGTCGTTTGACTCGCCGCCGCTTTGGTGCCGCAGTGTTTTTACGCTGCCGACAACTTCTGAACACCGTAATGATTTTTTTACTTCTCTAGTCAGCCTTCACTTGCATTATATTCTTCGGTATTGTTTCTCATTTCCTTGTTAAATTGGAGAGATTTTTCTTGAAGAATTGACTCAGAAATCGCCAAATCTTTTGATCTATATTTAGTAAACCAAAGATCTCATTTACTTTATCGTTAACAGCCTTCTTTGTCATCTTACACTTTTTTAATTCACTTTTTGAATCCTGGGTTGACCACCACTTCTCTATTTCGGCATGAGTTTTTTTCAATCATACATTGTACATTTTCCTACTCACATCTCAGATGCTATTTTCTTTGGTGACTCTCACATATTTAATCACTTTATTGTACAAAGCCTTCCTTGTTACAACAGTCTTTTTTCTTTTCTCGGCTGTTTATTATGTAAAAAAATTCACTATTTTAATTAAAATTACGATAACTGTGTAAAAATCACTGCCAAAATAATAATAATGCTCATCTGACAAATCACCAACTAGAAGAACATAAATGGTAGGGGTTCTCATCACTTGACCAAGACCATGACTGACTAAAATAAGCTATACTATAGAGCAGGTAGTTGACAGAATGAATCAACACCCTCACCCAACCCACTCATCACCAGCATACACTTGCACTAGTTCTTATGCTACAGTTCAACTTAAAAATATAATTCGCTACTTCCTGGCTTAAAAATATTAATTTCTCATACTCATTCAAAAAATCTTTCTGTGAACTGGGGCAGATATCGAAGAGTTTGGATGTTGGAGGGATTTTTCTGAGGGGTTCTGCTTTGGTTTGAGCCCTTAACTGTTAAAAAAAAAAAATTACTTGTTTTTAATGGTTGTATGTATACATAAGCTAATTGTTTTTCAATATACAGGTATACCTGGAAGGAAAAGTAGTAGCGAGCTTTATGTTTTCTCTGAAGTTGTTGACCAGCAGTATAGATTATTCAGCAAGTGGTGATAGTTTTATCGATGTCAGTGATTTGGGTGCTGATAAACTGCAAGCGATAGAATCTGTATCTTTAGTTATGTCAAACCTTGTGTATGCGGACACTGCTTTCTTAAGCCAATTCTGTGATGTTGTATCAATGTTACATCTTGAGTTAAGACTCCAAGCTCTTCTCACACTAAGACGGAGGAAAATACAAATTGTTACAAATTTTGTTGCTATCTTCTGTCAGATATTGAAGGAAATGCCTGAAAATGCTAGTCTCGTGGAAGAAGTAATTCTTACAAGTCAATCACCAGGTATGATATATCTGAAGTTCTTTAATTAATTTGATTTTATATCACCATTTAGTATTTATATACAATTGTTATACATGTTGTTATATTAGTTTAATTGGAGTAATTGTTGTTTGTTTGTGTGAAAAGGAGGTAAACAACCTTCTTTAAAAATTCATGGATTCTGCTAATAGTACACAAAGAAAATATATAAAACATTAACAAATCTGAAATGTTTTTTCACCACTGCTCATTTTTGTCAATCGCTAAAAAGAATAATTTCAACTGGTGAATACAATGGTAACTATCGTAGGAATGTGAAAGTGTCATTGACTATATATTACTATTAGGAACTTATTTTGATACGTTCTATTGTCTCAACTAATTGTTAAATAATGTTAGTTAATTGATAAATTTCAACACTACTCTTATTTCTTTTTTCGTATATTATTTATACAGTACCAGTTTAAAATATTAAGCAAAATATACCCCTTTTATAATAGTGAACAGTTCCTCTGTCCTCTGTACACTTCTCTAGATCTCAAAAACTATAACACCTAGAAAGATTAAATTTGGCAGGAAGATATTCCTTAATTCAAAAGTGTGTCCAAATATATTTTTGCTTTGATTAATTCAATAGTTTCTTAAAAATAAATTATTTAAGCGTTATTTTTCAAATTGAATTGCATGGGAGTATATAAATTAGGTATCATTATAAAATCACATGGTTCCTTATTAATCATACAAAGAATCAGCTGTCAACAGTAACCTTGATTCAAACATATGACAGCTGATTAAATCCATCAGATTTAATACTTTAACAAAAATTGAGCTAATTATGTTAAGCACTTTATGTAGTACATTTTATAGGATATGTAGAGTAACCAAATTATGTGTATAGAAACATTTTATATAATTAGCAATCAATATTTTGTAGCAGACTAAACAGCTGATATACTGAACCTCGGTTAATTAAAGCCGGTTAATTGAAACTACTATATTATACCTATAGTTAGCTATGGAAACTGTCTCTTTAGAGCTTTTTCTCATGTTGTTTATGAAAGCCAAGTTTATTCATGAAATATTTCGAAGTGCAGTAGTGAGTCAAGTGTGCTCATTTTGGGAGACTTTTCATGTCATAACACCAATGGAGATAATTATGCTCACCCAGAGAAATATAAGGCGGAAATGGGTCTACCTGGTATTTATGGTACCCTATATGAAATTTTAGCAGTGTTTCAAGTTTTTTAATTCATTTTTGAGGTATGGATAGATGATAACCTGTACTGCAGCACTACATTTATTGACCAGGCAGATGGGGTAATAAAAAGATTAACATTTTCTGGAAATCTATTAAATGGCCATTTTGATGTTAGGAAAGTTCAGTAATTCAGATGTATCTATATCAGATAATAAAACAATTAAAAAATATACAATAGAAAATTTTTCACTATAAGAGGAACAGACAAAGGTAAACGTTAAATGAAAAAAAAAAGATATTTTTTTTGCAGGAAAGGAAGAAAAAGACATTATTAAAGAATCAGACAAGGTAAGGGAAAGAATAAACAACAAATACGTCAGATTAGGAAAGATGAAAGAGAAGTGACAATTAGTTCAATGTATGTTAAGCATACTTAAAAATTAGAAACTTGTACAACGATAAAATATTAATAGAAAAATCTAGACTTTTGTTTATTAATTTTCAAAGGGACATTTACTAGTATTAAAAAAAAAAAAAACATTATTATATAATTTGTCACAATTATTTATGTTTTAGGTGAAGAACTACATTATATGTTGACTAACGAAAATCCAATCCTACGCTCGAGAAGTTGCATGCTTCTAAGATTAATGGGTCGTTTCTGTTGCAAATCTCTAAGATTGTTTTGGAATAAAGAACTAAAAAATGATATAGAAACTTTGGCTTTTGACTCATGCCAGAAAGTCAGATCTGTAAGTCTCTGATGATTTCTGTAAATTTAGGCTTAATCTACAAATTTTGAATAATGTATTATCTATTGGTTTTATTAATCATGTTATATAAACACTAGATATTTTTACTTTTGTATTACTTAGTAAAAAAAAATATTGTGGTTGCCATTTTTGATAGTTCTCGAGGTGTTGAGCTCCTAGGAGCTCCTGTCTGTCTGTTTATCCACACTTCTGTCTATGGCTTTTTTCCTCATTACAGTAGAACCTCTGTTAACCGGCCTCGGATTAACCGGTCCTCGGATTAACCGGCCTATATCGTAGTGTACTGGTTGGTTGAGAGTTTCCGAAAATAAATTGTAATTGAAACACCAAACCGGCGGCGATATCATCGACTTTGTCGATAGCAGTGTCCCATTGTCGGTGGCGTAAAAACACCGCGGCGGCGATATCAAACGACTTTGTCGATAGCAGTATACCATTGTCGGCGGCATAAAAACATCGCGGCGAGTCAAACAATTTTGTCGATAGCGGTATCCTATTGTCGGCGGCATAAAAACACCGCGGCATTGGCACCCGTCGGTATAGCAGACATATACTCACAAAAACGTTTGATGGGCCGTTTTTTTTCAACGAATCATTTTAGTATACATTATGGAAAATTAAAAATTTCTTTTCAGTTTTTGGAAGCGTTTGTTGGTTTCGTTTGAGACGCGGTTAAATCTGTGAAAAGACTTGACGGAGGGGAATCTGTAAAAAAGCTTTGTAGTGTTTATTTTTTTCATGTTTGATGTATAATATACATAACATAATATATACGATACATTTATGTACAATAAAATGAGTTGCAATAACATCTTAATTGCATAATTCTTAGTGCTACCTAATTAAATAAGCTTTCTTTTAACGAAAACCGATTTTTCACGGGAACCTCGGATTAACCGGCCAAACGGGCAACCGGCCCGGGTGTCAGTCCCGACTAGACCGGTTAAGAGGGGTTCTACTGTATATCAAGAACAGGTGGTTTGATTGAGTAAAAATGTAGAATGTTGATGTGTGGTAGAAGTCCTATGGAATGGATGTTGGACCAAATAATTTAACTTACATTTTTTACTTCTTATTTGGATTGTGAGAAAAATATTGTAAAGTGGTCAAATTATTTCTAGATCAGGTATTACGATTGGCTGTAAGTTTTGTTTTATGTAGAGTGAGTCTCCTTTGGAATGGTAATTGAATTAGATCATTTTAAAAGGGTGAGGGTGACATGAATAATGATTGTCATTGATTATTTCAAGAACAAGTATTCTGAATGCCTCACATTTTGTGCATTTTGGTATATTTTAAGTGTCCTACACAATATTTTGATTTCTGTGATCATTACTTAATGTATGGAGTAATTTCATATTTTTAAAACTTTCATATTTATTATTGGTCCAATTTTTATGAAATTCATAATATATTTTGTTTGAATTTGTCTTTGATGTTTACATATTTAGTTAGGTTAGTTTAGCTTATTGTCATATAACATTTTACAAATAGCAAAAGCTATAAAACTGATAACATTGTCTTATACACAAAATAACAAACAATACAAAACAAAACGTACTAATATTATACATAGTTTAAATTTTATATGGATTGGAGACACAGGCTTACCTTGGAAAGTGGTCCTTGGTATTACCTAGTAGTACACAAATAGGAAAACATATAATAAAATACTAAAGTTCTGAAATATTTCGTAAACACTGCTCACTTTCTCAATCAGTAGAGAGTATAAAATTAAGACTAAACTCATAACTAAGACTAAACTATAAAAAAGGAGTATAGTCTTATTTTTATGTACCCTATTAAACTCTTACCTATATACTATACATATAAATTTATAACATAATAATTATGCCTTAATTCAACTTACACCATAATTTAAATATAGCTTGACACTATAATAAACTTTTGTTAGCAGAAATGCTTTTAGTCACCTCTTAGAAGCTATCAATTTTTTAAATATGTATCGGAAGTAGGAAGGTGGAAGATCTCGAAAATTAAGAGTTGTATTGAGAAAAAACCTCAATATCTTCTTGATCTTGTTGCAAGAACAGATTCATTTCTTGGACGTTATTTCTCGATCTGGTAAAAAATTTCCTGATTCATTTTTAGATTATTAAGTTTAAAAAAAATTATATAGTTATATTGTAATTATATAATGTCTCAAAGACAAAGTTTATTTATTCATTTTTTTGTGTTAAATTGTGTTGTCATAAGTTTAGGCTGAGATAAAATCCTCCTCCTATGAAGGGGTGTGCGTGTCCGGTTGTTTAATTTAAGCCAAGCTTGAGCTTTAATCAAGCTCAAGTCTTTAACAAGCTCGAGCTTTAAATGATCTAAAATTTTTAACAAGTTAAGTTGTTATCGAGCTTTTTAAAAGTTTTGATAAATTTTAGATTGAATAATAATCAGTATAATGTCGATCTTTTATTTTGGAATGGGCAATACAGAGAAACTAGTGTAGAGGGAAAGGTGAAGTAGCTGAAATTCACGAGAAATATACACTCTCGATCGAACTAAAGGATACAAATTTCCTTTGGTATGAAATTATGTTATAAACCCATTTCATTCACATATTTTCTAACAATTACATATTTTATTACAGACAAATAATTATGGATTTGTAGATAAAGTTTTTTTATTCGGGTCAATAAATGTGTTACATAATAAAGGATAAACAGCAATGTGATGTTATCAGTAAGATTAAACAAATTTTTAGTATTCAGAAAGTATTGTGTACAACTTTATAGTACAATGCGACTTAATGTATAACAGTTTCTTAGTTAATATGATATTAACACAAAACTGGAGAAATTGGCAATTATTTTGCAATCAGAAATAATTAAGAATTGTCAAAGCGGAAACGGAAAAGTTTTGATTTTTGTTTTACTTTATTTCAATGTAAGCTTACAGAATTGAATAGCAACAGATTTTCAATCAATATTGGCCGTGGACTGATTTCTTCTAATCACGCAACAAAACTCAAAATCAGTACAGTAGTACATTAAATTAAATTATTAATTTAATTTAATTTCGTTGTGTAATTCATTTTAATTTAACGGGACATTATATTATTATGATAAACGGAGAATTATTTGTAGCTGCAAAGTGGGAATTGATAATATGTCAAACATAGATATTACTTGTCACTATGAACTGCCGTTTATAGTTTAGTATATTATCAGTGTTAATATTAAGCTAGATGCAGTAGACCATTGACGCTCTGTTTTAAACCTTGTCTGCGGTCTCTCCCTCCATCCCTCCCTCCCCCCCTCTCTCTCTCTCTCTCTCTCACACACACACACACACACACACACACACTCACTCACTCAACCATACATCTACCCAACTTTAATCTTCTTTCATCTTTCTTATCATCGGATTATATAATTCGAAGCTATATTAAAATAGGCAATGAGATTATAGGACAGGAATAGAGAGCATTCCTTAGAATATTTTCCTTTTTTTGTCTATTTTCTAACGACAGAATAGACACTTTTTCCTAACAAAACCATTCTATTCACATTTAGTAGTGTATCTTTTAACCACAGTATTTTCAGGATGGTTTTGTTCATTATGTACCAAACTTTCCAATATTCACAATTGATAATTTTACTCCTATACGATATTTTGAATTATTTTTTATGTATTTATATTTCGTATAAAATCATATACTACAATTCACACTCGATAGTTTCACGAAAAATTTATGGTTTTTTTGTGTCCATAATAAAGTATAAGTTCTGTTTTCGTTAAAATGGTTTTTGTTTTATGAGACTGATTTTCTTTTATTTAAGAAAACAGATAAATCACCACTCCCAAACTCGGAATGATTTGTTTATATCGAAATATAAAATACTACGACTTACAAGTATAACTTAATAATTCCATCTTATTGTCTTAGCTTCCATGTAGTGTTTGTGTTCCTTTATCTCCAATTTAAAAACAAATCATTGAAATATAATTTATTTTTGTTTATGAAGGCTGCTGATAATGCTGTTGAAGAATTAAAACATTTACCATTTTATACACACAGTAGTTGGGAAAAAGAAACTGCCATAATCCAAGGTAAATTTTGAAAAGTTTAAATGCTGCAAGAGTTCAAGAGTACCAGAAGATAAAAGAAACAAGGTCCATAACTTTTCTAATGAATAAGCTTTAGTTGTGTATTGTGTATTGTGTCAGTGTTGATAATTGAATATTCAATGACATTTCATACACTTTCTTCTTGCTATTGTAGATTCTAATGATTAACACTATGTCTTGTAGGATATTTAATCCTACAAGATTAATTTCACTATGTCTTGTAGGAATATAAACTTAAAACTGAAGTTATATTCAGCTACATTGGGTACTATGGCCTTGAATTGAAACCAATATCAGCATTTTCCAGTGTTAGATTTAAACTATTAATTGAAGTTGTATTGTTAAATGTAAAAAAAAAAAAACTGTAATAACAACCATTGGAAGGAGGCTTTAAATCGTGAGTTGTATTCAATGATCAGTGATATTTTTATGAACAAAAGTTTATATTGTCAGTGTCTAAGTTGGAGTATGTACAGCTTATGTTATTAAGTTATTAAAGGAAATTATTTTACAATGTAATTTTGTTGTTAAATTAACATATGACACTATATTACTTTGCAGAACCTAGACCTCCCTCACAATCGCTGCCCATTCTCTTTTGTTAAAGTTTTTCTTCACATATCTATTTCAAATCATCCATGAAGACAATTTAACACCTTTCTTTGTGTCTCCTTCCTACAGATTTTATGTACGGTATCTTCTTATTCATCCTTCTTCCATTCCCTCAAAATGATCCAACCATTTTATCCTGGTTATTTTAATTTCATTTATTAGGTCTGGAGCTTCATCGAGAGGTTCCTAAGTTCCAGGTTAGTTCCTTATATGCTAAATTCCATTTCCCTCTATTTTTCTAAATATGAGGGCTGTCCAGAAAGTAACAGACGTTTGGCCTATCATGGTGGTGGGCGGTGCTCCATCTTGGTGTCAGAATGTTCCTACACTCAATATGCATCCAGCTGTGGTAATTTGCCAGACTGTGTTTCCCTCTTACTCTCTGTGACATGTTAAAATGTGCGCTGCAATAGACAATCTTGCCACTTGTGAGGTGCGTTCTGTGATTAGGTTTTTGTTGGCAAAAAACCACAAACCAAGTGCAATTTATCGCCAACTTTGTGATGTCTACGGAAAAGGAATAATGAGTGAAAGCTGAGTGAGGCCAATGGTGCATTGATTTTAAAAATGGCCGTTCCATTGTTCATGATGAGGACTGCAGTGGTAGGCCTAGTCTTGTGACTGATGAGCTGGTGATGAAAATCAACGACAAAATTTGTGAAAATCATTGTTTCATGATTACGGAACTTTCTGAACATTTCCCCCAAATTTTACGGAGTTTGTGCACGAAATTGTAGTGGAAAAGCTTGGTTACCACTAGTTTTGTAATAGGTGGATTCTGAAAATCCTAACGGAAGACCACAAAAAACAGAGACTGGCTGCAGCACTGACTTTCCTTGAAGATTACGACAAAAATGGTTACAAAGTTATAGGTCGTATCGTAACTGGGGACGTGACTTGGGTGAAGCATGTCAATTGTGAAACAGAAAGGCAGTTGATGGAATAGGGACACACAAATTCTCTCAAGAAACCAAGGAAGTGTTTGCAAACGCTTTCAGCAGGAAAGATCATGGCTACTGTTTTTTGGGACTCTAAGGGAGTGATTCTCGTTAATTTTCTTGAACATAGCACAACAATTAACTCAGAGAGGTATTGTGAAATATTGAGAAAGTTAAGGCGCGTGATAGAAAACAAGCATTGAGGAAAACTTAACGTGTAGGTTTTGTTTTTTCATGAAAATGCACGTCCACACATGGCCTAGTACTGAAGAGCTTTTGGATGGGAGGTGTTCGATCATCCGCCATACAGCCTGGATTTGGCACCAAGCGACTACCACCCTTTCCAGCAAAGAAGAGATGGCTCACTAAACAACGCTTTGATACTGACGCCGACTGCATGCCAGTGTAAACCAGTGGTTGAAATCACAGGCGGTAGATTTTTACAGAGACGGTATTGAAAAACTTGTACCACAGTATGATAAGTGCCTTAATTTGAATGGTGATTATTTTGAAAAATAGCTTAAGAGTGTACCTTTCAATTGTATATAATAAAAAAAAAAAAATTTTTGTTTTGTTAATTTTTTATTTCAAAACATGTTACTTTCAGGACAGCCCTCATATCTTCTGTACAGTGTTAATCATATTTCACATTCCTTTACTAAATACCAAGTTTTGGATCCGGATAAAACTACTGTTTTATAAAGTACACTTTTATTTTTATTTGCTATTTTTTATGTTAAATTTAGTTAATATAAGGAAATTTAGTGTGAATAACTTCCAAGCATATAATTAACAGATGTACTACAAAGTTTATCATTGTGTTTTTAGTTTTGTTTTGTATTTTAGTCTGTACTCACTTACATGATATATGCTGTTGAAACTTATGTTATATTTGTTTTTGTTTTTTTTACATATGATTATACATAGCATAGAGAAAGCTATATAATAAACCAAACCATTGACGATATTGAGTGTTTCACGGATATATCCATTTTGAGTGCTTCTGATACTGAAAAATATGGTATTTGGATTAATGTCTGTCACCGTGCAATGTTCTGCAGTTCAAACAAGTCAACCAATTTTGGTCAAATTTAGTATGTACAGGAGGGTCTATCAACCAGGAAAATTCGGGAAATAGGAAAAAGTCGAGAATTTTAACTAGTCAGGGGAAAAGGTAGGAATTTTGTTAATAATCTGTGGAAATCAAGCTTTTTGAGACTATATCAGTCAGAACAAAATATGCCTAAAATTAGATGTTGTTAAAATGACTATAGTTCTTTATTATAGTAGATCAAAAGAATATTCGGAAACTTGTAGTAATTATTTTATTTATTTATTTATTCATTCATTCATTCATTCATTCATTGGTTTTAAACAAAATACATTTGTATAACCAGTACTCAAATTTTCTTATTTAAACTAAGCAACTTTCAAAAACAGACTTTTCATCTTTAACAATACCATCAAAAACAATAACAAATAAATATAACAACACATAAACAATTAAATTTAAAAAAAAAAAAAAAAAAAAAAAAAAAAAAACATAGTTAAGACTAAGATCAAACAATAAATAGTTCAGTCCACATCAATATTATAATAATATAAAACAAATAAATATTCTGAAATTTTCAGTATAGGTACTTTACATGGTAAAACAAACAACAATTTAATGCCAGTAGACAGAATAAACTAACAATAATGTACAGGCTTTGATTCACAAAAATGGAACAAATTTATAGTAAATAAACAGAACAAATATTACAAGTATTAAACTAAATAGTTTGTGTTGGCAAGTTTATCTCGACATCTGGTTGCAATTGAGCTCAATCATGTTGCGCTGTTGTAGCAAGATGAAAAATGCATTGGAAATGAATACCACTTTAGGCACAATCGTTTTATCACACATTTATAATTTCTGTTCATATTATTTATGCGTAAATAAACAAATTATTATTAACAGAAATGATCAGTAATATGTTCCTATATAAAACTGAAACAATTTTAAAAGAAAAGACACTAAAAATTAAATTTAATTCTTAGAAAATAGTGACAAATAATTTCATCAAATGATTATTTATTTTAATATTGGTCAAGAACATTTAGTTTGTTGAAGGAGTATAAAATAGAATATTTTCAGTTTGAAAATATTTTTGTACCTGAAAACCTTTAAAAAAATTCTATTTTCTATTTTTATACTATTAAATAGAATAATGTTGAAAATAAAGCCAGTAATGACCGCGAATTTACCGCCGATACTAACAAAATCTATGGTTCTTCTGGGTCCATTAAAATATGAATATATATTTACGATATCAACTTGAAATTCATTGAATACCAAATTTTATGTAAATATTTCACAAATTATAAAAATTAAAAGCTGATAAATGAATTTAATAATACCAACGGAAAAATCTGTGTTTACCAATTCCACATTCAACAGTTTTGGAGATATCAGTTTGAAACTTGGTATAAATGTCAACTAGTATATTTTTTTTTACTAGTAAGTCCAGTTTCAAGTTGATAAACTTGACAATTTTTGAAACTGAAGCCTATAGATTCCAGGAATTTCGTAATACCGACCATAAAACCTGTGCACATTACCGGCTGTATTTTCATTTATTTCTTGAGTCAAAACTTGGTGTCCTAGTGAAAAACATATTAGTTAATATATATATATATATATATATATATATATATATATATATATATATATATATTAAAAATATATACAAAATATACAATATATTTTAAATTGTTGAAATTAGAGTTGCTACATGCATCAAAGACAATGATTATTGGTAGGAATTAAACCTTTATGACCCTGTTGAGTCAACTTTCATATATTTTTATTTTCGTCTTCATATTCTTGCTCGACAATCCAAAAATCCTCTTAAAAATTGAAATGAACATATTTTCTTCATTTTCCCATAATTTTTTATTTTGCTTGTCATTTTAGAATTTTTAAATGTAGAACCCATATTCATGTTCAACACTTCCTTAAAAACCATAAGATTTTTCGGCAAATAGAAAATGAACTTTTTTAATTATATAGTTTTTACACAACATGTTTTACATGTTGTTTATACTTATTTTCATGGCTATACACAAACGTTTAACAACTGGAAAATGATATTACACACGTTAAAAAACAATGTTCATGAAAATTGGACAAACAGAAGACATTGACTTTCAAAACTAACATTCCTGACTAATATACATAGTGTATATTAGTGTATTAAATATTATGTGATGAGTCAGAAAATTAATGACTAGTTAATTTTGCGGATTTATTATAAGTTTGTGAGAAAAAGTTTGTACACAGATTTTACATAACAAATCATTGAAAAAATCCGTTTATAATCTAAATAAAATTAACAATATCCATTCCAGGATACATTGTATACCTTTAACACAGAATACTCTTCTTGTTCTCAATGATCAACACAGATTAGTGTTGATTTTTTGGTCTACTGAATCTAACAATATTTGACAGGTAAAAAAAAACAAAACATTAATCTTGTTTTCATATTTGAGTTTGGTTTTAAGAGCAACCTTCAGTTAAGCTATTATTCATTCATAACACTGTGTGCACTATCTCTTACTTATGTTTTATGCATTATTCATCTGTTACCTCCTAGAGTTTGTGATTAGTTTTGACTTTTGAATGTACAATCTAAGTAGGTTAAGCAAGATATTACAAACAATATAAAGCATGTACAATACATGATACTAGACTAAACAGATAATCAAATATTATGGTTGTTTTATTATTGTTAGTGGTTTTGATGGTTGTAAGTGCAATGCGACCGCCACCACCTAAACATGTAGGCACACAAAGTAAATCCTTTCAGGATAATATAGGTATGTGTATAATTTGTAAATTTAAATAAATATATAATGTTTTTTTGTGTAAGTAGGTTAACATATGCATAGTTGTGTTGCTTTGCCTATCCATTTGTATTGCATTTTAAGATTTTATTGTAAGCATCTGCAAAGTTTTCTTAATTGACTGAGCCAAGTGGGGTTCTGTTTTAACTTTACAAATGGCATTTCGTTTGCATGTTTGTTATGCACTTATGACCAAATATAAGTCTAGTCGGAGCTGACATCTCGGCCGGTTGCCCGTTTGGCCGGTTAATCCGAGGTTCCCATTAAACTCGTCACAAAGCTTTTTTACAGATTTCCCTCTGTCAAGTCTTTTTAACACATTTAACCGCATCTCAAACGAAACCAACACACGCTTCCGTTTTCGTAACTCGCTCATTTTTATATACTGTACGTAGATCATAACCAGTCAAAGACAAGAAGAAAACTGAAAAGAAATGTTGTTTTCCATAATGTATACTAAATTGATTCGTGGAAAAAAAGTGGCCCATCAAGCGTTTTTGGCGGTGTATGTCTGCTATACCGACAGGTGCCAATGCCACGGTGTTTTTATGCCACTGACAATAAGATACTGTTATCGACAAAGTCGTTAAACCTGCCGCTGCTTTGGTGCCACGGTGTTTTTACACTGCCGATAATGGGATACCGCTATCGACAAAGTCGTTTGACTCGCTGCCGCTTTGGTGTTTCAATTACAATTTGTTTTTGGAAACTTTCATCGAACCAGTACACTACGAAATAGGCTGGTTAATCTGAGGACCGTTTGATCCGAGGCCGGTTTTTTTATTTGATTACCTTGCACATCTTTTAAAATAACATATATTTTTATTGAAATATTGTAAGAAATATTGATACATAAAATGTATGTTATATCAAATTGAACAAGTAGAAATATATTTCTCAAAATCCCAGTTTTTTTCAAATATTTAATACGAAAATAGTCTGACTCTGTTTTATGTGATGCAATATACCCTAAAAAATGAACCCTTAAGTAAAAAATTGTACGAAATTTGTTTTTATACATAAAATATGTAAACTTTGATATATGTTCCACATATATTTTATTTTTAAAGATGTTAATGACGGTTGGATTATATTATTAATTAGATTTATTTGGAAATTTGCCATTTGTTTGTATAAATTTGTTCATTTGTTCAATACAACTACAAATTCAAGTGATTTCAACTAGAAAATAAAAACTATAAGCATAATCATAAGCTGTAATCTAGGCCTTTATTAGCAACTGAGATTAGTTTAACAAATCCAAGCTTCAGGTTAGTAAACTTCAGGTTACAAATCCAAGCCTGAAGTGTCAGAAAAATGCAACTGTATACATGTACAGATCAATGACAAATGCATACAAGCAAAACTAACTATAAAATAACCAAACACTATGTTATACTTGTGAAAAACCAATTAACAAAATGAGATGGTCTGCAACAAATGGGACATTATGGTTAAGATATAAAGAGAAAGGATTTATATAGAAGCCATATTAGTTTAATTGTTATAATAATTTAATTTATAAAATTGTTTATTGACGTATATGAAGGAAATATAATTTTCCGCATCAAACACTTTAGTCGTAACTTTTGCAACATTTCAGTGCCACAATAGTTTGAGTACTCATAACAACTGAAGATAACGGCTTAAGTCATTGAAAAATCATCTTCTTTCATATGAGCGTTTATTGTCCAAAATTGTGTATCGCCTTTCATTTGATAATTGAAGTTTCCACTAAGGTCTGACCATATTTATTTACTAGCTGTAATTATTTTGCCTTTATGTAAGTTTTGTTTGCAGTTTATTCCCTTTTTCTAAAGTGAATTCAATTAACCTTTACAGTGATTATTCTCTCTTGTGTAAGCCTAGTTAGTTTTGATTGTGTGTGTTTATAGTTTTTAGTTTACTTGTGGTTTCTGTTCACACATAATATATGATGCAAAACATTCTCAGTTTGCAAACAAATTAGTCCAAAATCTGATTGATTTAGAGACAGATTTTGAACCATTGTGGACTATTTGAACATTTTGATGAAAAATTGTTGGACATTTTGTTACTAACATCTAAAATTGCTTGGTCTTTTAGTATATTACTCACATATGTTATAAAACATTTGAAGTTTTTTAATTTACAAAATGAACTCACTATAACTTAGTGTGTGTTAATTCCTGTACAGCATGTAAAATACATGTACTGTACTTATATATATATATATATATATATATATATATATATATATATATATATATTACACTTACATGTAAAACATGTTTACATTTTTTTAAACTTACCCTTTTTAAAAATTACAAATAAATTGCTGTGTGAAAATATGGTGTGGTAGATATTTGGTTTAAATCTGTACATAAAAAAAAAGTCAAAGTTAATATTAAAGACACGTGTAAAACACAAACAGACAAATTACATACACTTGTATCTTTTGAGGAAAAAAAGAGTAAAAATATTTAAATTTTTTACAAAGTAGATAATCATATTTTAAGAAATATTATTAAGACTGAACTTGTAAGGATTATATTATAATTATTAATGTTTGTGTATAATTTATTTGATTATTAATTTTTTATTTCTAATAAAAATGTACTCCTTCTGTTTAAATTATTTTTTGGTTAATTTCCATATTATAAGTGTAAAATATTACTAGCCTTGGTAAAATCGAGATCCAGACCATTTCACTGGTCAGGGTTCTAGAACACGTTTTTACCTCAAATATACATAGTATAACAAAAATTTTTGTGATGGCGTCAAAAACTCGGTGTTAAGTATTTTGCGGATATATCTGTTTTGAGGTCACCTGAGTCCAAAAAAGTGGTTTTTGGATTGATATCTCTCTGTTGTATGTTTAGTGGTCTACAGCCCAAATACGCTACAGAAAAAAACTACAAAATTATAAATTTTCCAAAATTTTAACAAAAATAAATTTTGATTGCCACCAACTTTGATTTTATTCAAATATACAATGTGCTGAGAACACAAGCAAACGTGACAGAAGCAAATTTAGGCCTTTATAAAAATATATCAATATTGTTGAGATTCAGCGTCCATAATTGATTTTCAGTTTTTTTAGACAGAAAAAACATGTAAGTTGTCTACTTATTATTTACATTTTTTTAAACCAAGCATGTTTTAGGCGATCAAAGGCATTGTTAGAGTGGTTATGATTTCAAGTACAAAGAATGGTAAATATACAGTATTATTGTGTTATGTGTGTTAAAGAAACAAAGGATCGTGTTTTATTTGGTTACACAATGGTTTAAATAGTTTAGAAGTAGGCTATGACTAAACATATTGGGCTGATAAGTATTTATTTACCTCATGTTCCACGGTTTGTGATGAAATCATCATAACAGTTGGAGTAAATTACTTTAGAATGGTTTTGAACTTTGTCAGTCCTTATCAGTATTGGCATTTCAAGATTTGGCATTAAAGAACAAAAAGCTCTCCTTTAGTACATATATGTGGACCTATGTCATGCACTAAATTTGAAAAATAGTGATTAATAAACCGACAAGTGTAACTTTTTTCTTATTAGTGCTAACCAAATATTAAAATTTTGTTGAGGTGTTACCATTATAACTATAAAAATATGAAAGATAACATTGTTTTATTTGAAAAGTATAAAAATTATAGGCTCACTTTATAGTTTTTTTAGAACACTCTTTATATGCCAATAAATTTATAAGGAAGCCTAGAGGAAGTTCTAGTAATGATTCATCGCATATATTTAAATGTTAAATAAGAACTGAAATTTATGCTATTTCGTTACTTGTCTTTTATTCCACTCTTTATATGTGGGTCTGTGACTTCGTTTGCTTAGAAGCTGGGCTAATTATATTTCAAACTTATAAAGGAATTAGAGACATAATTTATTAAGGAACTTTCCTTTTATCTTTCTCAACCAATGTACAAAATAGATATAGTGCTCCCTATAAACATCAATGAAAGAAGAACAACAAATTTCTTATCAATTGCATGAACACAAGTCCATCAGTTCTGTTAACAACAGAATGATGATCCACTTTTTTTTTCCCTTTTTTTTTTTAAGGTGGAAATCTTAGTAGACAATTAGAAGTATTTTGTCAATTGTACTATTTATGTCTATAATCTCCCAGAGTTACATTCAGTTCCAAATAATGTTCAAGTTGTGTATCAACTTTAAAATTGATAACATTTTGTTTGAACTAATTTTAATCAAATTTTGACTAAAACTTTATCAGATAACATGAAAAAGAAAACAGCATTGAAATTGGATCAACAATTCTTGAGTTATAAGCTGAAACAGATAGGATGTTGCGTTTTTAAAATTTAGGGATGCATTTAATGTTTTAGTTCAATAAATGTTATCTTTAACATTTACACTAACAATTTTATTTCAACTTTAGTATATTGGGTTAAATTGTCATTGACAACCTACATTTAATTTGTTGAATAGCTAAAGTTTTAAATTTTTGTTTGAACTTTTCTAAGTTATCAATGATTGGATTTGGTTCAAATGTGGTGTTGTAATGAATTATTGTTCCTATACAATTTGGTACAGTATCATTCATCATAGGCCAAAACGGATGGATGAATAATTTTGATGAGTGCTCTCATATAATAAATAATAATAATTTATTTTCAGTGCATGCATTTTCTGCTTGGACACCCAATTCCAAGAAAAATATCTGGGAATTAAGTGGTTTATATGAAGGTGATATAATGTTGAACCATGAGGAAGATGATCCAAGGAATGCCTTAATAGATAAGGATAAAGTATGGCCTAATGGAATTGTTCCTTATTATATTAGTGAAGATGAATTTGGTATGGAATGACAATTACAATTATTTTATTTAAGTTTGTAATTTAATTTTGTTATATTAAACATATTTAAATATTTAGTATAGTTTTACTTTCTCATATATACAAAGTGTGGAGAAAGTTATGTGGTGGACAAAAAATTGATGTTAAGTTTTTTCAGAAATATCAGTCCAAAAAAATGATTTTTTTAATAATGTCTACAGCTAAAATGAATGGACCGATTTTGACAAAAAATTTCATGTGGTGGGCATATTTTGGCCATATATCAAAGCTTTTTCCCTCTCCATTTACTTTCCATAACTCAAAATTTGGTTGTAGCTGCTTTCAAACCAAAGTTCAAAATTACGATAAGGAGATAAACAAAATATATGTCATAAGCAAACCTAACTTAGATTTATTTAAATATTTACTTTACAAAATAAACAAATTTAATTAAGAAAAGGCTGATAAGAGGGGACCCTTGTTTACAAAATTATCTCCTGTAACAAATGCTTGTAAAAACCTGATTAATTTATTTATTTTTCTTTCTTTTGTATAAGTAGTATTAAACAGATTTATGGGGAGATGGCAACAATTATTATTTTTGTTTTGTACTCAATTTTGTGGGTAAGTGTTTGAAAAAGTAAGTGCAATGTTTTACCAACAGTTATTTAAAGTATGTTTTAAAAATGAACAAGGTTGTAGGCCAATAACACCGGAAAATTAGAAATTATTGCTAGGTTTTAGTGTTTCTGCTTTTTTTTACGCCTCACCTAAAAATCTGAGAAAAGACTTTCTCATGAAACATGATGCAATTTTATTATTTTAATTTCCTTTTGTATTAGTAGGGTAATTCAGTTGTAAATTGTAATATAACTACATATAATTTTCAACACAATAAATAATCAAACCTTCTTTAGGAATGTCTTAACATTTAATTCTGTGACTCTTGCGCTACATGATTGTTTAATAAGGTCCACCCCACAAGACCATAATTTATCATCGAGATAAATATTATAAGGAGACAGAAAGCTTACACAACAGAAAGGATTCTGGTGAAAAAACAGTTTTATTTGTACTCCAAAGAAATCAGTTTGTAAATGTGTTTGAGAGTTAGGACTTAAACAAATACAGTCCATACGGTTTTAAAGAAACAATTGCATTTTACTGGTTATCAGCTTCAATTTTTGTAATCCGCTTAGGTAATAACCTCATAATATGATTTTGTTGTTAATATCATGAATGAAATTTGATCAACAGTTTATAGATCATGTAATTTTCCGTGATGAAGCTACATTTTCATAGACACAATGTAAGAATTTGGGCTGATGAATGTCCTTGTGCCTTTATTGGACATGAGCCTGATATTCCTACACTTAATGTCTGGCATACTCTGGATAAAGATGTAAAAGATTATATAATTGATCCGTAAAACAGCAAGTAATCAAAGCAGTAGAGTTGGTTAATTTTGATATTCTTTGTCATGTGTAGTAGGAAATTTATTACCAATTAGATATATTAAGAAGCACCCTATGAAGCCCACATTTTAACTAGGTTAAATCCATATAAAATTTCTTTTGAGTTTTTCTTAATTTTATTATGTTTTCTGTATTTAATTTCTTTGGTTTAAAAAATGTTTTAGGCCTACAATAAAAGAATAGCATTACTTTGAGGACAAACTGTTTTCGTCCTTGGAGAAAAAACACTCTACAACAGCATAGGCTATTTAAACTAAACTACAGTAAAACAACTTCATTAGATTCATAGGCCTAATACATTGCAGGCTAGCATAAGCTAGCTTTCGCCATACATACACTCTATAACAATATAGACTGAATAATAAAAATAAACCAAAATTTAAAAAAAAGAACTGCTGAGAGAGAGAGTTTGATTAATTTCATAGGGCTAAATCACTGTAGGCTTGTTTAAGCTAGCGTTTATCTTACATGAACTCTATAACAGTGTAGGTTAGGAATCCTAAAACTATAGGACAAAACTATCATCACTGGTATGCTAAATATTAATGTAATTAATAATTACTAATCAGCAGTAATGTCAGATAATTTAAACAGATTAAAAGGGATATGTAAGCAATATGTGATCACACCTTATATTATACTCTATATCATGGCAAATTCAAAAGGTTATGTGGTAAACAGTCCTGTTTGTTTTGCATTATTAAAAGAGGACTAGTTTCCACCAAGACTCCAAGAGAGTCTTGGAGACCCTGCTGTGCAGGTGTTACTAGTTTTATAACCCGGCCTCTCCCAATCTGTGATAACTAGGCTAGCCCCTGAATACATCGAGGACCTTAGAAAAGAGTTGTGCTTTTTAATGGGCCGTCGTAGGGAAAACTCCACATAACCTTGGAGAGTAGTTCCTCAAAGTTATGTGAACAGTTACTAAGCTGCACATGTATATATCTGTCCTTCTTGTATCCGCCTTCCTCCATGCCCATCTTTTTTATATTTTCAAATACTACACAATTCTTATTTCAAAATTTGTTTAATATATATATTGTTTTACCCCTCCCCCCTAAAATTTAGCATTTTACATTGTATTTTATACCATAAGTTGTTATTTATAAAATAGTTTCATGTTGTATCTTTTTTTTTTATTTCCTTCAAATTGTTATCTAGACAAAGAGGAAAAAGAAATAATAAAAGGTGCAGTAAAAGAAATTGAAAAAGAAACATGTGTTCAATTTCGTGAATATAAAGAGGGGGACACTGATTATGTGGTTGTGAAAAGTGACGCTGCTGGATGTTGGTCATTTGTCGGTCGTAAAGGTGGAGGACAAGTGTTGAACTTGAGTGAGAAGTGTGTGCGTCATGGAGTTGCTGCACATGAATTCCTTCATGCACTGGGTTTACATCATCAACAAAGTGCACCAAATAGAGATGAGTATGTCACAGTCTACTGGGATAATATTGAATCAGGTATGGTTAATAAAATCTGTGATTCATATAGTACATTAAAGAATGTATAATATATCATCTTATTAAATAAATTTTATTAGCAGTAGTATTGGGGAGTCCACGCCATTTGTCGCATCCTTCATCTCAATTTCCAATATTTTCTCCCAATCTTTCTTGTTCAAGTCAAATCTCTTCAAGTCTTTCTCCGTATCCCATGTCTCTCTAAGTTGAACTCTTCTTCTATGATTTGATGAGTCAATTTTATTATCAGTTTGTAGATCATCTATTATTCTACATTCTTCATATAAGCTTAAACTTTCCTATTTTTAACCTCCTTGACATCCTCTTGTTCCCTTATCCTATTATTTTTTCTTGATCTAGTCAACATATTTTGCTTGATATCCTGAAACATTTCATCTCAACTTCTTCAATAAAATTATTGGTTAGAAGAGAACTAGACAATATTAAAACTTCATTTAAATGAATATTTCTTTATGTCTTTGTATAATAAATGCAAGGAAATCTATATATTTTTAAATTATAAACCATAAATAAGTTTTATATGAGTTTGTTAAAAGTCAAGTCTGGTTCAACTGTAATTTGTTTCCAGTAATTCCAGTAATTTTGATGTTTATGTCAGGATTTTGTTCTTACTGATTTTACAAAAGATATAAACCACATCAGTGGCAAAATTTATAAATGTTAAAGTAATGATAAATGTTTAATAATCCAAGTCATCATGTACTACAGTTAAATGGTGTATATTAAAATTATAAAAGTTAAATTCAGTTTTAGTTCGGATTTTTAAATTGGAGTTGATTCAACTCAGATTTAAATTTTCCAATGGGTTTGTTTGGTTTTATAACTTGATATTTGGTTTGATTTTTAAAATTATGGTTGAGTTTGATTTGTAAATTTCAAGTGTGCACACCATTAACATAGTGTAATTATACATTTTTTGTTGTTGTTTATTTTCTTTTCAAGTCATAAATACACTATGACTTTGAAATTGATTGTTTTGTGTAGTCAATTCACAATGAATTTGGCGACGTTGGAATAGAGACCTTTTGGACCAACTTCACTGACGATTTGCTCATGTTATTTATTGCTCAAGAATAGCACTGAAAATATTCATGTTATTTTCCCCTATCCTATATTATATCATTTGGTTGTTGAGCAATTTTGTTAGTTCCAATTTAAAATAATAAAATTTTTGAATTAAAATGTGGATTAAAAAGTTGAAATAAAAAAAAAAAAAAATCTTCTATAGACTTTATATTTCCCAGATAAAGAAAATATATATTATCTGCTATTATTAAAAAAAAAAAAAAAAAAATCAGATAATTAGTTATTTTAAAGTTATATTTTACAAAATTAATCCTACTTGGAAATGAGAATGGTATGTACGTCAGATTTTTAGTCCAAAGACATTATATAATGAAGTCTTGGATTTGTATTGTGTAATTTATACATACTGTTTAAAAGTGTTATTATGAATCTGTAGAGGTGATATAGTTTGAGCTTAATATTCATGGCTTATTAAAATCGTCAGGATTATATTTTACTTTTATCTCTGTTTACAATTTGTTTTGTTTTTCTAATTATAGTTTTATTTCAGATCACAAACACAACTTTGACAAATACAATTCCTCCACAGTAACTGACTATGGTGTGGGCTATGATTATAATAGTATAATGCATTATAGCTCTCATGCTTTTTCAAAAAATGAGAAAGAGACTCTTACACCAAAGGTAAGTGAGCCATTAAAAAGCCTTTTGTGAAAGTTAAATTTCTTTAAAAAGCAAATAAATTACTTATATAGTGAGATATAAGTAGTATTCAATTTACTTATGTAAAAGCTGAACTTTTGTATAAATTCTTACTCAGTGCTTTCAAAACATAAACTTCATCAAAATTGGACAATAAATAAGTATTTTCAAATTTTCTTTTGGAAATTTGTGACATTTGTAGGCTAAAAGTTGTTGGATATAAATTTGTAATGTGTTTCATATATCAAGGACAATAACACAATTTAGAACTAACTTTAAGCTTACCACTGTTTTTACCCTGAATTTAAAATAATGTTTGCCAAAATTTTATTATTCCCTGCGACACTTTTTACACTGTATCAAAGTTCAAAATGATTCAAAAAGAAACCCTTGATTTCACTTATTTTCTAACCTAAGACTTGTAATAGAGTTTGTCTCATATAATATTTTTATGGATACTCACTTTGTAACAAACTTTAAATTGATAAAATGGGAAGTCACATGTTCTTTAGGTGATGCACAACAAAAGTGTCACAAGCAGACATCATTCCAAAAAAGGTCTAAATGTATTACAGATTGAAAAGGAGAAAAAATGGTATCAAAATTTCCATTATCATTCCTAACTATGATTAGTTTAAAATAGAAGGTAAAACTATTTATCTTATAGCAAAAGGCTAGTAGTATTTTATGTTATCACAAAGTTTGTAAAAAATTTTGTATAAACAAACATTTGGACATATGCATGTATTGTATAAAGCCAGGGTTTTGTTTTAAAACTCTGAAAAAAATTTAAGAATCTTCATTAAATTTTTAGGGGGGGGGAGGGGGTTATATGTACATAAATAGAAATAAATTTCAATAATAATAATAATAATGTGTTTTTTCTTTTTTATAAACATTGACATTTTTATGTTGTTTTTTTTTGAGGCTGAACAAATATTTGCATTAACTTTTGTAAATTATTGCTTTGTTTGATTACATACGGTACTTAAAATTTTATTATTTTGAAAATGTTGAAGTTATTTGTTTTTGGGGCTATATCTCAAAAATGGTTTGTCATAGATAATTGAGTGATATCTAAACCAATCCAGCTAAATGAATTGTATGAAACAATACTAAAATAGGTAATTTAAAAAGTAGACAGCCATTTGTAATAAATTAAAAAACAGCGGGTTTTTATTTTACAATGTGATTTTATTTTAATAAAAGAAAAGAAGTTACGTTTATTTTTTATTGAACTTAAACTTTGCACAGCATTTATGGGCGCCAGATGTGTTAACATCAATTTAGAAAAACATGAATTTACCTATTTGAATCTCAGGGCATAAGTTCTTTTAAGAGGGTACTCCACAGTGATTTACCTGGTTAAATGAAGAACTCTTAATTTTGCTGAAACTTTACATGAATTTATTGAATAAGAACATTTATACATTAGCATTTATTACAAAAAATATATCATGAAAATCAACTATAGCTAACATCCTATCTGAATTATTTTAATTGCCTTTGAAGAAGGTCTAATTTCTTTTTTAAGTATTTAATTTATCTTTAAATTGCAACTAGCAAATTTATTTATGAAATTAAAAAAATTAAAATCATCTGTTTCTTTATTTATTGAAAATGCATTATAGAAAACAATTAAATATGTCAGTAAACCTTCTTTGTATTCTGACTTGAAAGTTTAACTATTTAAATATTATTAAATTTATTATACTAATACAAAAAAGAACATAATAAATTTTATATAACAAACAATTTAGATATAGCGTGTTAAATAACACGTTTTACCAGACCTTTAGAGAGTTATTGTCAAAATGTGATCCAGGCGTCGTGTCGTATACCGTGCGCGTGGTAATTCGGCCGTTGGCATTATTTTAATCGCACTTCCGAGTTTATAACTATGCTCGAAAGTTTGTATTGCGATTTTTATCACCACTGTTCATTATTTTACTGTACTAAATACAACTCGCGTAATTGTCTCTCGCATGTGAATACAATTGTGTATTGTCTTTGTTTCACAACACGCGATTCATACCGAAACTTTTAATTCTTTCCGCTATTTCAAACTAATACTGTTTTATATATTTGACGATATTGTACCAAAGACTTATGAGAACGTCTCTGACCACTATAACTCCTTTACTAAACTCTCTTAACACAATCATCACTTCCAAAGCTCCTTATTAGACTCTCCAGTCGACGTCTAACCATCTTAACTACTCAACCAAGACTGCTGAAAAAACACATCTCACCTCCTCAACACTTCTACTCAGACTGACCTGAAACGCATGGTGAATTTCTATATCCTGTGGTTCAGGGTTCACAGATTCTTTCATACGGACTCTTACTCAGATATCGCTGACACCAGTGATAACTGTCTCGTACACATTGCATACCTAGTTCATATTTCTCACTTGACAACAAGTCCTTTTTGATTAATTTTATAATACACATAACACTATTTAATTTCTTATAAGTAAATATTTCTTAAATTCTATACATTATTACTTATTTGTGTTTGGAAATCTATGTTAATTGAATTTTCTTTATTTTAAATTATAACATACGTCACGTTTTCGACTCATTTACCCCCTCCCAAATTCTTTCTAAACGATTTCCCACTATGTTTACTATTCAAATTAGATTATCCTTTTTTAGGTATCACACATTTTTTATTAGTTCCTATTAATCGATATGACTAGTTAGCAAATTCATTCAATGGGTTGTATGAGCATTGAGTAAAAAAAAAAAATTAAAAAAAATAAAAACTAGTCCAATACAACAATTTTGTATACCTACAAAGGAGATCAATATCATATATTAAAATAATTTATAATTTTGCTAACAAATTTTTAAATCTATGAACAATTTTTGGTTTAAAACATGAGAGAAACAGTACTTGTGTTAATATAACTACCGAAAAACAAAATAGCTTATAAGAGACATTTTTTAATCTCCTTATAATTGTAATTTTTTACACAGAAAGAAGGAGTTGAAATTGGCCAGAGGAAACACCTGAGTGATAAAGACATTGAAAAATTGAAAAGGATATACAACTGCACCAAAAAGTCAGAGTCAGGTGGATTCGGATTTTATCTTTTTGAAGATTTATTATCATTATAGCATTATTTCTTCATCTTAAGATCCAGACAGTTTGTTTCCTATGTGGATTCCTTCTGCTGTTAAAAAGTATGATGATGCAGAATCTAACTTTTTAGCAAATATCTCATATAGAAATTATAATTTTCCTCATGGAAATTTCACAAGCGAAATAATGTTACACATATCCATTGATTCTACCCACCCATAGTAGTCTTGACAATCTTCATTCAATGATGCTACTTTTTTCTTGAACAGTAAATTAACAGAGGTATTTTTTTTATAATCTTTTAACCTTAAAAAGCTTAACCCATTGTTGATGTAATAATGAAACTCATATACATTAAACATTTACAGAGTAATATATAAATATGTTATATTTTTTCATTTGAGCTCGATTTTTTCAAGTTTTATAAAGAGCTGATCATTTGGAATAAATTTAACCCATTTTACAAATTTAATGTTTGAAATTGACATCAACATTATATAAATAATTGCAAAAAACTGCAAACAAAGTGTACATAAGAAAGCAACAAAGAGGTAGTTTTGTCTGTGAAAATATAATCATAAGTGCAATTATTGTTAGATTAATGTAAAAACTCTTCTCTCCATAACAGATATGTGTAAATTTTGTGTGATTAGTATAAATATGTATAGTTCTTGACTTTCTTTTCAATGTTTAACATGAATTTATCCAGTAAGGAAGCACAGAGTAATCTTACTTAAAACTAAATTTCATTTATATATCAAAAACCATTATTTATTTTTAAAACAGAATAAAGCATTTTGCGAATTAAATAAATTAATATATTTATTGGAGTTACTGAATGTCTAGTAAAATAATTAAACAAAAACCATGTTTTTAGTTTCTGTTGGTTTTATCTTTATAGTATTCTATAACTTATAGTGTTACTATTTTCTATATCGATTATTTAGGCTAAATAAATTCTTAAAGTTTGTATTTAAAAAAACATTTAAAATTCAAAATACCAGTTAAATGTTTTTCTTCTTACTAATTGAATAGTGTTTTGGTACTAGATGCTAGATATACAATAAATAGAGATATGTTATTTGGTCATGACCCGTTTAATTTGAATGGAACTTTTCAGTGAACGAGTCGCAACATTTTAAAACCCCCAATCTTGACAAGAAATGTTCTCTCAGTCGATAGTGAGTACATAACATTTCAGATACCCTGCCTTGCCTTTATCTTAAAAAGATATTTCTCTAGTTCATTAGTGAAGTGGAGGGATCTGGTCTGAGTAATCTGAGGCTTAGACCTACTACTCCACTACTGATCCAGATTCTATATTTCATAACCTCTGTATTACTGACAAGTTACTTTTGGGTTGTTTTCATTCTCTATATTTTCCAACTTTTCAATCAGTCTTGTTCTTGCTCGGTCATTCGTTCATATCATTGTGCTTTTATCAACATACAATAGCTTTTATCAAATGTGTGATAATGTTTTATAACATAATTAAGTTTAAAAATTAATTTATAAAATAAATCTATTAAATCCCTTTTGTGTATACACATATTCATGATTCTAAATGCTAACCTTAACATATATGATAATGTTTTAAACAGATATAGATAAGAATTACCTTAGTAGGTCCGTCTTGTGACTTCAATTTATATCTGGTTTTGCTATGACATGTTTCAAAGTTCAAGACTTCATCATCAGCATTAACATGAACAGCATTAACACTAAGATCCAGTTTACGCTAGAAATGGAAAGTAATGACCAACTGAATTTCTTAGATCTAACCATAAGAAAGGGTCATGACAAGCTTGACTATAAAATCTATCGAAAGCCTACTACAACTGATGTCACCATCAACGCCAAATCGTACCATCCGTATTCCCAAAAAATGGCGGCTTTTAATTGCTTTATACATAGACTTAACACTGTCCCTTTGAATACAATTGATTATCATGACGAAGTAAACATAATAAAACACATAGCTGTAAGCAATGGCTATAAAAGTTCTTTAATTGATAAAATGATTGAGAGGTATAATAAGACACAGAAAAATAGAAACAATTTAGAAACAGGCTTAACCAAAACCAACAAATTTATTCCATCTGAGTACACCAACCTTCTACCCAATGTTTTACGCAATATTTTTAAAAAACTTAACATCACCCTCGCCTTCCGCACAAACAACAATATCTCCTCATTTCTTAAACGCAGAAATAAGATTCCTTTAGAAAATAAATCTGGTGTTTATAAAATAACCTGCCCTGATTGTAACAAATTCTACATTGGCCAAACAGGGAGAACGTTCCTTTGTCGATACAAAGAGCACCTTCCAACTAATAAAAGCAATATCACAAGCTCTAATTTTGCTAGCCATTTGTTCGAAAACAAACACATCCCAGATAATTTCCATTCCAGTGTGGAGGCATTGCAAGTGTGTACAAAGGGAAGATTAATGAACGCTCAAGAAGAGTTTGAGATATATAAAGCGTTCAAAAATAAACCAGATGAAATTTTAAACGACCAGTTATCTTTCAACTCACACTATCTATACGACACAGCTCTCAAGCATTTATCTAGACTCAATAGAGATAACTATCAGAGGGTTTGTTCCTAGCAACGACAGTGTTCCACCAGACATAGGATAATGCGCACCGTTGCCGAACGGGAATATTTATTTTAATTGTGTTTGTGTTTGTGTTTTGTGTTTTAACATTTGATGTGTGACGCATTCATCGTGTGAATGAATTAATTAATCTACATGTATCTGATGATGAAGTCTTGAACTTTGAAACATGTCATAGCAAAACCAGATATAAATTGAAGTCACAAGACGGACCTACTAAGGTAATTCTTATCTATATTATTTAATTGTGACTCGGTTCCGTAAAAACAAAATTGAAATGCATATCAAATTTTAAACAGAGTCTGTAAAGTTACACCCAAGATATCTTATATTTCATGATTGATATTAGAAGCTTAATTCTAATTAATAACATTTTGAAAAAATTAACAATTTTTAATTTATTGAAGCTTATCATAGTGATAAATAATTCAGAAGTTTAAAAAGATAAAATATATTTAGTTTTATTAGTTACGGTATCACTGTGAATGTGGGTATTGTATTGCCAAACAAACATTAATGTTTGAATATTATCGCTTTTTCAACACATAGTATTCATGTTACTGTATGAGAAATAAACACAATGTTCAGAGCTTTTATGGGCATCAGTTATTAAACAGATCACTAAGATGAACAAAACCGACTGTTCCGAATCATTGAAAAGAACCAAACTACATATCTGTAATAGGCAGTGATCTCAGCAGTTGTATATATTGTAGTTTCTGAATTATGTATAAGATATCTTTGTGGTGATATTGATAATCTGTTCAGGACCACAACATCTTTTTCAAAGTTGAACAAATTTGGAGGGCGATGGTGAAAACCTGTATCACTTTCAATTTATTTTTAAATAGTTTAAACAAAATATCATAACTGATTTGTAAAAATATATTTTAGTTATAAAATTATAGATTTAAAAAATTTATAAATCCAAATAATTTATAATTACTGCAATTTTCTAACCAACAATGTATTATTGACTGATATTTCATTAATATGGTTTTAGAGATCCTTACATTCTAAAATGATTGACATACTTTTCACTTTCTGCTGTTATAGTTTGCTTTCACTTTAGTCCCTTTCTACTATTATTTCTTAATTTTTATTTTTCTATATCCTGGACACTGTTTTTATCATTGGTTTGTTACAATTTATATCAGAATAAAGGCTTATATTATCTTGTCTCATCTGGGAAAAAAAAATCTGTAAGATTATGAAGTGTTATTCTTCTGCATCAGAGATTAAACACTAGGTCTATCTAAAATCTTAAATATTTTGAAAAGGTGAGCTACAAAACAAGTATTGAAGATGAAGGGTAATACACAAAACAATACAGGTTTAGTAACTGTTTTTGTATTTAATAACAACATAACAAAAGCAGTAGTTACTTTACTAACAATAATAAAAATGAACAACACTAATAACGCAGTTAAAAAAAATGAAACCTTGTATCCCAAAAAGACATAAATCTTGGTGTCCAATAAACTTCTTTGCTTTCATGCCTGGAAACATCATAGTCATCATCAAAAAATATTTCCGATTTAGCCTTGTTGCAGGGGTACATTGTGTTCAATTTCTTCGTGTCCTTGTCGCTTAGCCCGAACCTCTGACCGATCGACGCTCCCTCCTCCTGTGAACATCAATTGAAATTTGTTTAAAATCATTATTTTAAAGAGGTTATTGAATGTAAAGTTCAATATTTATGAATGAAACATAATATTATGTTTTTTTAAATTTGATCAGCTCAAAAAAGAATAGCTTCATTGATGTCAACCTTCATGGCTCACTCTATCAAATAATTATTTGCCAACTAATTACTCTAGCCCCACCTTTGGTTTTTAAGATACTGTTTACTGATACTGTATATAGATAAAAACAAAAACTGTTAAACGGATTAAATAAATTAATCACTTAAACTATTTATCATATAAATTTCACATCTAGGAATATTAATAGAGGTATTTAAAAAAATAGCCTTTAAAATAATATGATTGTTAAACACATAAACTATCAAATGTTCAAGGAAAACTGTCTCGATATTCATAATAAGGAAAACAAGGATTCCCCGAACTACAAAATCAATAAACAAAATTGAGACTAATAAATTCTGTTATGTTTATTAAATTACCTTTACATACATTTTAATGATATAGTTATCATTCTCAGAGGTTTATAGTTAAACCACAACAGACTAAATATAAACCTAAAGCTAAGGGACAAGTTAAAATATGTGTAGGATTTTTTTTTTTTTAGTTTCATAATTTAAGTTTAATTTTATATTATTCGTTTGGTTTCAATTTAAAATATATTCCAAGTACCATTTTTATTTCATTTATTTATTTTTAATTGTTATAATTTGTGAAGTTTATTGTTTCATTCATTTTTATTTTAAGCATAATTTCTCAGTTATATTACAGTGTGATAAGGTTAATTATTGACCAATTTTATTATATATATGTATATATTTATAAACTTATAGTTCAGTGTTGTAAAATTTGATAAAGTTTATTTGTTGGTTTAGTTTATTAGTTTATATTTGTAACAATTGTACAGGAAGTCTATAAGGTTGCCAAAAGCATTGATCTTTCCACATCCTGGACAGTTACTTGAGGCAACACTTGCCTTTTTAGTGATTAGCCAGTTAAGAATGGAAGAATGGCTGCTTGGCACTTCCCTTAAAGTATATGTTTAGTTTGTATTAATTTATCTGTGAATGATGACTATGTCATCAAAATGTAGATAAGTTAATATAATATAGATAACTGGATTTATTACAGTCTTGGTTTTGTTTCTTGTTTTTGTTGTTTGGGGAATTTTTGTTTTCCTTAATTAACATCAACTATCACACAAATATATCTGATAATAACAAAGGTAATTTAATTAAAAACACAATGGAAAGGGAGGGGATATTGAGCATCTTACATGATCAATAATATTTATAACGTTAAGTGTTTATCATAGCTACAAAAATTGTATTTGTAATTATGAATTACAAACAAAATATAGACTATGTTGATGACTATTTGATTTTATTACCTTGGTATGCCATTAAGAATAATGGGAACTTGGTGTGAACATTTAATTTATATTTAATTTGATTTCTAAACATGTAATAATGTAGAATATTTATTGAATTTATAGTTCTGCATATGACTAAAAAAATGCTTTTAAACTTATATGCTTTAAAACTTATATGCTTTACTACAAAAAACAAAATCAGATTTTTGTATAAATAGTAACTAGCAAGAAGGTTTAGAGATTAGAGAATATAATAAATGATCCTACTCCAATGGTGAGAGGTAAGTCAGCCACCAGCTGGTCTTCGTGAGGCTATTTTCCTGCCTTTACTAATAGTGTAAAAACACTACCATATGTGTAAAAAGAAAAGAATTCACATAATATATGTTTGTCACTACTGTCAATATTTGTATTTTGTGTCCCAAACCCAAATAGTGAGAGTTTGCTTTCTGGACACCTTTTTTTTCCTTGTTGTTTAAAAACAAAAAACCTTTCGGTCCTGATCGCCTTGTAAAAAAAAGAAGAAAAGAGCATAAAATAAAGACCCCTTGAATACTCAGAGTTGGAAGAGGAGAAGAATTGGTCAAGAGAGACCTGATATGAAATGAGGGGAATCTAACCCAAAACTATATGGAGAAAGGTTTAGATCGAGCTAAAGTCCTCAGGTCTGCCACATCCGCACTCACTATTAGTGAGCCCCTGAAGGTCTGGATAACAACAGATATCTATAGGTTATATTTATTACTAATCCAGTACACAAAGTGTAGGGTAAGTTCAGTAATTGTAACAAATTTCGACTTCCGTTTTTTAAACAAAACAGATGATTACATTGATCAGCTTGAGTTGGGTTTAGATGATTAAAGTAAATTTTAATTGATAGCCTAAAAAACCATTGTAAGTTGTCAAATTGTTTAGGTTTGTTTGTAATTAGTATTTAGTTTTTGACATACTTCCAGATTTTGTGTGCAGTTTTTATTTGTTAGGGTTTGAAGTAATAATATTTTACTTTAGTTATCTCCTTGTAACAATCAATTATTCAACTTAACTACCAGGGTGTTTATTACCAAATTGTTAAATAGTGGTTTTTATATAATGATTGTAACTTTTTTAATTATACAGATTTTAAACTTTTAAGAGATTTTTTCCAACTCTTTAAAATGGAAAAAAAATTAACTATGGTTGGTAATGAAAACTGACTCTTTAGAGCTTTTTATCATTTCATTCACAAAAGCCAAATTTATCATGAAATAGTTCAAAATGCAATTTGAGAGATTTTCCATGTCGTAACCTGTAACACCAAAGGAGATAATTATGCTAATCCAGATGAATACAAGGTTATTTGGTATTTATGGCACCCTATGTGAAATTTTAGCAGTATCTCAAGTTTTACTATTTATTTTTGAGGTATGACATTATTAGGAATTAACACAACCTGTATTACAGCACTGCATTTATTCGCCAGGGAGATAGGCGAATAATAAGATTACCATTTTCTGGAAATTTATTAAGTCATTTTGATGTATTTCAATAATTCAGATATACCTAATAATTAAATATAGATGTAGATAATAAATCAATTAAAAAATATATAAAAGAAATGTCTCACTAAAAGAGGGAAAAACACAAAGGAAAAGGTGAAAGAAAGAAAAATACATTAAAGAAGCAGACAAGGCGAAAGAAAAGATTAAAAAAAAACAAATAAGTCAGATTACGAACGATGAAGGTGAAGTGAGAATAATTAGTTCAATGTATAATTTTGTTATGTATAATTAAAAATTCCTATATCAATAAAAATAAAAAAAATGGAAAAATTATGAATTTTCTTCCATTGATTTTCAATAGTTCATTAGAACTCTAGTTTTATTAATTTTTTTTTTTTTTTTTTTAATTTCAAGTAATAGTTAATTCTACTAAAAAATTGTATGTGAAAGAAACAGGAAAGTAACTTTTTATTATAATTTTTTGACAAATTTTCTATTTGATAATATTTTTGTTGATCATTTTTTACATGTTGAATGCTTATTCCATTTCATTATCCAACTAATCTAATTAGCCTGTATTTAATATTACTATATCTGTAACAAGTTTTATTTAAATTGTCAAAGATTAAATCCTAACACAAACACAAATAACACTAATTGATAGAGAGAGTAAAAATATAGAAGTTTGATCCGCTCCACTCTATCGTATCAATTTAAAAAATGTACCTTAATACTTTTTCTATTGCTTAATTTGTTATGTATAACTCTAGGTTTTGCTTGACCTTAATTGTATAATATGTATTTGGTAAGACTTTGAATGGAAATAAAAAAAGTATGGAGTCATCAGAGCATGAACAGAACAAGCCATGTCCGCTCTAATTTAATTTCACTTTGTGAAAAAGAAAAGAAAAAAAAACGTTGAAGTATATTTGCAAGTGAACCGTAAATCAATTAAGTAAACGAATGCCATAACATTGTTTACACTATAAAAGGAATTTTGTTGCACTATAAAACTCTTTAAAGGTTTGTTACAGGAAGTGTTGCTGAAATAAATTTATTTGATAATTATCTTTTAATAATTACAGCCTACACTCGCTACATGTTGGTGATTCCTCATAATGTGCATTATAGTTCTTCTAATTTCAATTAGGCTCCTTTAGTTCTTGTAGGTGACTGTAAACTGACTCTACTGGCTGTGCTTGTGTTAGTAATGTAGAACCTTGGAACGGATTCTAAATTAAGTTAATAATTAGATTATTATAATTACATGATATAATAAAAATACTCAATATGAAGCACACAGCTTATATGCTCACATATTTAGGTGCAAATATCATTTGATGTGTTTTAGTACTGTAAAAAATAGCTTTTAATAAGGGAAAAATTGAAGATCAAAGTCCAAGGAGCACTGTGGCAATATTCACAATAAGGAAAACCAGGATTCCCCGAACCACAAAAACAGGAAACAAACTAAGACTGTAATAAATTTATGTTTATTATAATACCTTTATGGACATTTCGATGACATAGTCATTATCCTCAGGTTTACAGCTAATTGAATGACATAAGGGTATTATATTAAACATACTAGATTTTCTACAATCTTAGTTTTGTTTCTTGTTTTTGTGGTTTTGAGAATCCTTGTTTTTCTTACTTAAAAAATTAAGAAGTAAAAAGCACATTCTTTTAAAAAGTCAATGAGTCATGAGTTTTTTGAAGAGATGGTTGAAAAATCTTGTTTTGTGATTATATCAAAGGATGAATTTAAATATACTGTACTTCAAAGGATCTTAGTTTTATATGTAAAACTATAAAAAAAACCTTGTTTATATAGATATATAATGCATAGTTTTCATTTACATTACAATTATTTATAAGTTTTAAATTTTGAATATTTTTATAAGTATTCAAAGTGTCACTGACAAAGTTCTAATAGTTCAAATTGAACATACTTTACAGAATTTTGAAGGTAAATAGTCACATTACAAAATTTTGAAAAGATTCTTATTTTTAATGCAGATAAATGTTAAAAAATATGCAATTTTATTGTAAAATATCTATTTTTTGTAATAATAATAATTTTCAATTGTTATCTGTGCTAAATAATATTCTTATTCGTGGATTGATATAATTATTGAATTTTGTTACTTATTTTTTTCCGTATTTTAATTATAATTTGGTCAATTTTTGTTTTAGAGCAAAAAGCAAGAACTTAAATTATTAAAGGTAATTAAATTATTCAGGGCATATTTTTGGAATTATCGATACGATGTCAACGAGTTTTTAACAATTAAATAATTCTACATGGTGGTAGTTTCAGCGCCAAACGAGTATAAAAACAAATTGTAGGGCATTTTATGATATAATATATAAAACAATGTTTCAAAATTTCACTTCCCCCTCCTTAAAAACCGATTCTTTGGAGAACTTGGAACTCATCGATTTCCTAAAAAGGAAATATTTTAAACGAACAAAGTTATTTGTTACACTTCAATTTTTTCTTGAGGAAAATATATTTACTGTATTATCTCTATTCTACTTTGAAGAGGAAAAGAATACAAAATGTAATTTTCTTTTGTAATGATTTTTATGCCCATGTGTTATTATAGGAGATATAGAAGAATCACCATTTATAAACTGTTCGTGGAATATGTTTTCAAATTATTTATAAGGATATTTAAATAAAGCCCACATTTACCTTTGTTTGATTGAAATCGAGTTTTAATGACAGAAGCAGAGGTATATTTTTGTCATTTATTTCTGAACCATCATTGTACTTTATTTCAATCTAGCAATCTTGTTTGGGAGTTAATCTTCACGTTTCATCAACATTTGAAATTGGTATAGTCGATTTTGAAATATAAGTATTTACAACAGCTCTTTGGACGATTTAGTTTCTTTACAGATAACTCTTGAATCGGTATTTTTGCGACGGTGGGTGTCAGAAAACCAAAAATTAGATCAAAATCGTTTGAGGCGATTTTGAGAATATTAGTATTTTGAGTTTTGGTCTTATGACAGCCAAATTTCGAGTAATCAATCGTATAAAATAACAATTTTTTTAAAAACTTTATTAAGACAGCTAAAATATACCTTCATACCAAATTTGATATAAAGTAGGCGTCACAAACCACGTAGTTTTTGAATTTTTAAGCCTAAAATCGGATATTTCCTCTATACTACATATATTTGAGGAAATAAAGAAAACTCACAAGGTTTATACTAGGACATTTTTTTTTTTACTAAGCAAGGTCAATCAGTTCTTTTATGAATCTCGGTCCTTGTTATTAGTATTAAATAGTATAGAAATAGTAAGTGTATTCAAAGAGTCAGAAGCTACTAATGACAAAATTAATTGGGAAAGCATGTGAGAAATTTTGTGTAGCTTTTTACTATGGGGATATGGATCTTGAAACTCTTGATGATATTTGTCGTCAGTTTTTTGAATAATCGGTGCCTCAAAGCAAATGGTTGCCACCAACACAAGATGGAAGCCTGGTATCCGAACCTATCATCAAGCCCAAACGTGGATGAGGAGAGAAAAGAATCTTATGTATTGGGGCTGAATAACAGGCATATTAGGGGTGACTCTCATCAAAAGAATAAGAAATGCTAACCAAATTCTTTGCTGTAGACTATTTCTTGCCAATGTACGGAAGGGTGTAGTAAGACCTGACGCTCTAGAAAGACTGGTTTACATTGCAAGGGTCTATCATTAGTAAGAATTGCTCTGGACAATCACGAAAATATTCCTGATATTATCACGCACTACGATGACATTCAGAAACAAGCGGTTTCGACAACTGATCAGAAGATTATCCAAAAAATGATGACAGAACATTTACCTTAGAAGAAGTCGAAAGTGACAACATTACAAATAAAACCAAAATATAAAAGGTTTGATTTTGTGTGTGTAATTTATTTTTTTCAAAAACGTTTGTTAATGTATGTTCAACTTATTTCTAATGGTAGGCTACTGTTTGAATATAAATACGAGTACAGATTTAATAAACTTTAAATTGATAAAAATTGTGTGTTTTTTTTTTTGGTTAGTTTTACGAAACTTTTTGTTCTTTGAAGCTCAGTATTTCAGTAAGTATGAGGTTAAAAAATAATGTTGCGAGAGGAAATTGTTGCAAATTTTACGCTCTATATGAGAGTAAAAAATACTTTTTGTAGAAGGCACTATTTAAGAGTTATTTAGCGAAAACCGTAATAAGTGTCACAAATACGATATAGGTACACATAATATAAAAAACAGAACTACATAACCTTTTGTCAGGTAAAATGTACTTGGCCACTGGACTACAACTTGCTAGAAATTTAGTTATCTTTAAAATGATGTTAATTGTAACAAGTTTGAATATAGTATGGCAAAAAAAAAACTGTTTTAATTTGGAAAGCTTGCGTCATCTCAAAAACTGCATGGTCGTGGAATGTATTTTCTATGATCTAATTTCTGTTCGCTCCTGCCGACCCCTAATGAATTCAAAACTTTAAGTGTACACCACTTAGATTATGCGCCCCTGCCGGATCTTTTAAATATAACAATATCACATTTTATTAGAAGGTCAGTGTTCGAAATAATTATATTTTTGGTAATAATTTCCCTATTTGTTACCGTAGAGATTTGGGGTTGGTCGCAATACATGCAGACTATTATTTTAAATCTAATTTAGTGTGTTATAAATTGAATAACGCGCGAGATATGAACAAACATCTGTTTTGAGTTCTGAATTTTAATATGTTTCTATATGAGCACACCATAGTCATCTAAAACAAATTTCATGTTCCTATCTTAATAGTCGTGGCCTCTATCGTGTTAGGCCTATGTACAGATATCAGCGACGACAATGCCAAGGCGTGTCGTATATCACTTTGTCTCTTTCCTGAAACTGTGAAATGTGAAGATCTGTCAAAAAGTGGACAAATTTTGAATTACCAAACTTACCCTTTACTTGGTGTACCGGGAAAGTAAAATACTTTTTAGGTTCTAAAGGATCTATCAGAAATCCTCTGAGATGAGCGCCTCACCCAACTACCCACTCAGACACGCTCCCTCTGTAAAGCAACCTTCATTCAATTTTATTGGAAATAATTTCTCTTGAAAGTGATTAAATTTCGAATATAGTAATTATTTTATAAATATATATTTTTTTAATAAAACAAAATTGCAAACTTTTCAGACGTCTAGTGACCGGCGTTATATTGAACTGTCATTAAAATAAATGACATCCCCTTAATACATCACAGATTTCTAATCAATTTGAAACTTTCTAAGAATATAAATTTCATTATGCATAATTAATTAGGGTTAACAACGATGTTTTATTTATTTTGTAAAGAATAAATAAACTACGCCCCAGAAGATTTTCCGCTGCCTAAAATTCTGTAATAATAACTTTCAGACAATTATTCAAATTTAATAAAATTGTTATGGGATTAAAATCCGAGATGGAACCAGAGTTTGCCGGCTCATGACAGTTGCTAATAACTGTTAACTTTTACATAGATTTTTCTTAAATTTGTTTCTTTGCATACAGGGTGATTCAACAATGCACGACAGGACTTTAGGAACTGATTATATGGATAAAAAAATAAGAAAATACCTTCATATAAACATAGGTCCGAAAACGCTTAATTTTCGAGTTACGACTAGAGAAATATTTTTCCTCCAAGAATGAAATGAAGTCACACGGTAATAGTCAGGACCCAAACTAAGTAAAAATATAATTGTTGTATATGTTCTTACATCTTGAAATTGAATTAAATAGGTCTCAGAACTGTATCTTTATTAATTTCTAAGAAAAATCGTGTAAAATACAAAATATGGGAGACGAAAAAACATTTTTTTATGCTTGGTGTAAAATTTGTTAAATGGCTATAAATAAACCTTTGAACAAACAGAGAATTTAATACTGTGAAAATTGATGCAAATAAAGTAAATAAAATGCAAATACAAGTTCCAGAAATTCTAATTTTATTAAAAACAAAACTGAAGAAAATTGACAGTTTCAAACGGTTCAAGTTATCTTCTTCAGAACGACAAGTCTTTTTTCATAAACAATAAATTTTCTATTGACTTTATTTACATCAATTTGTTCTACGTGTTTTGTTCAAATATTTTATGAGATTATTAGTAAATTTAACAAAGATATTTTACCCCAATCCTAAAAAATTCCGTTGAGTTTTACACAAGTTTTGTCGGAAATTATTGGCGATGTAGTTCCAGGACTTATTTTATTCAATTTTACAGATAAAAAACTGACGAAACCACCAAATTCGTTAATTTTTTAGATCTAAAGAATTACAGAATGGCTTCGTAACCGTAACTCGAAAACGAAGCGTTTATATGAAATTTGTTTCTTATTTTTACATTTAGAATCAGTCCCAGAAGTATTGAGGTGCAATTTTAAATTAAAATCTGTAATTAGTTAAAATTATTATAAATAAATGTACTCCTTTCTCTGAAAGAAGAAAGCGGTTTATGTTTTTTTAACATTTAAATTTAAATTCCTCAATGTGTTATGTTGAACCATTGTACCAAATTGTGGTTTTCATTAGAATATCCTTCTTATCAATAGAAGAACTAAATGTTGCACATTTCGTTGTGATATAAATGCTATTAGAAAAATTGTATATTGTGCTCAAACATAGAAATAGTTCAGCGAGAGAAAAAAGTTCCATTGATCGTTGTCATTTCGAAACAGAGACAACGCCTTCTGAACTATTACAAACTAAAACATAAAATTCGTAACACAGCTAGTCACAACGCGTTCGGGTACGTGCTGTAGGTTTTATGTTTTTATATCAAAAAACCGACGACTCTCGACTTCGTAAGTTATAGTTACAATAGGTATTGCATTGATAAAAAAACTGGTAATTGTCGTTCAAACAATATTATATGCAACTCTTACAATGCCTGTAAAAACTCCTAGGTAAATAAATGTATTTATACTGACTACCTCGATTATTGTTAATGTTTTAATGTCTGAATTTCCTATTGTTCTATTGTTAATACATTGTAGATGCAATTTCCACTTTACTTTCTCATATAAGATAAGTTACGTGGAGATTTGAGAAAGTTATGTGTCGGGTCGTAAAATGTATTTCGAGTTTATATCCCCTGAGTTGAAGAAAGTAGTTTTTTAATAATATGAGTGTAGCGTCTGTCATCTGAATAATGCTTTTAGCCCTAATACTAGGGGATATTTTGATCGTACCTCAGGAAGTCACCCTCCCGCTATTATTCTATAACTAAACATTTGGAGGTATATATTTGAGAAAGCCGTCCTGTCGACTGCGGATATCATGCAGTTCAAAGTAAATATTGGCCAAGATTTAATTATCGAAATTATTGCCTTGTACAGATTACAGGAATACAATGCCGATCAGTTTACGCTTGAATTTGATACGTTTTTGCAATCAGTAAAAAATCCAAATGTAATAATAAGTGGGGATGTGAATATAGATTTATTGAAAAAATCGAGATCATTAGATAATTTTTTAATCAGAATGGCAAGCCACGGGTTAATGTCGCTAATTACCGACCCAACTAGAGTTAATAATAAATGCAGTTCTTGTATCGATCATGTTTGGTTTAGACGTAGTATTGGTTTGAGTGTGGAGTATGAAAGTTGGGTGATTGAGAGTGGAGTGACTGATCATAGGATGACTGTAATGAGTATGAAATGTGGTAATTATAATAAAGAACAAGTAACCCAGCCCAATAAACCAAAGTTGAATTATAGATTATTATTTGAATATATTAAAATAGCTAAGTGGGATGAGGTATATATGGCTCAAAGTGTCTCTATTGCGTTTAAAATTTTTTTCGAAATTTTAGAATCGTGCTTTTCTAAATCATACAGACTGGCAAATGTAAATATAAAGTCAAAAGGAAAGTTAAAACCATGGATTAATGATACGCTTGTTAAGTTAGTAAATAAAAAGAACTCCTTATACAGAAAAAGTCTAAGGTATCCTAATAACGCTGCGCTTAAGTTGTCCTATAATACCTTTAAAAATAAATTAATCAATGAAATTAGAGTGACTAAGATAGGTGTCTATTTGAGGAAAGCAAAGGTGATCCAAAGAAGCAATGGAAACTTATCAAACAGATAGTTGGAGATGATAAGAAGAATGCAGAGCAGATTGCTCTAAATGACAATTTCAACAAACCAATAGTAGGCCTAGAACGGGTGGCAAATGTATTTAATGATTTCTTTTGTAATATAGCAGACGAGCTTAGAGGAAAGATTAAGTGCGATATGATTGGAGTGGAATTGGATTCAAAAAATTACAACAGTGTTTTTAGAAGCGAATCTTGCTCAAATTCTTTGTTTCTCTATCCTGCAACGGCATTAGAAATTCAAAATATTATAACAGCTTTAAAAAACAGAAAGGCTCCCGGGTTCGACAATGTCACACCTTTTATTATTAAAAACATTTCGAAATTCATAATAGATGAGCTTGTTTACCTGGTTAATTATAGTTTAAGTTCAGGAGAATTCCCGGAAATTTTAAAAAAGGCAATGGTAACACCTGTATATAAGAAGGGTGTTAAAACAAATCCAACAAATTACCGACCGATATCACTTCTGTCAATTTTTGCAAAAATTTTAGAAAAGGTCGTAAAAGAAAGGTTAGTTTCGTTTCTAGATAAAAATAGTTTTTTTAGTAAAATGCAATTTGGGTTTAGACATAAGTTGAGCACCAATGATGCATTGATAAATTTTGTGTCTCAGGTATATAGCGGTATAAATGACGGTAAATATTGCGCTGGGTTATTTGTAGACGTAATGAAAGCATTTGATACAGTAGACCACTTAATATTGTTGTCAAGAATGTATGATGCTGGTGTTAGAGGAGTGGCTTTTGAATGGTTTCGCTCATATTTAACGGATAGAATTCAACGAACTCGGGTCAACGATGTCGTTAGTGATCAAGGTACATTGAAGTATGGGATTCCGCAGGGTTCAGTTCTTTCTGGACCATTATTCTTAATATATGTTAATAACTTATGTAACGGTCGATTCAAAGGGAACCTTGTCTCCTTTGCTGATGACACTGCACTTTTTTACAAGGCGGATTCATTGGAACAGTTGAGAAAAGATATGCAAGATGACGTAAATGTTTTGCGATGGTGGTTTACCAAGAGCTATATGGTAATGAGCCCTAAGACCAAATATATAATATATAATGTTGCTCGTAAGACCTATTTCTCAACAAACATAAAATATCATAGCATTAACTGTAAAGAAAGCGGAACGTGCGATTGCCTAGAAATAGAACAAGTAGACAACATTAGATATTTGGGATTATTCATGGATTCCAGACTCTCCTGGAAAACGCATATTGATAATACCAAACTGAAATTGATTAAATATATTAGGTTTTTTTACATGTTAAGGTCGGTGACTAAATTGAAATTATTAAAATCAATATACCATGCTTTGATTGGCTCAAAGTTAGAATATGGTATTGAAGTTTGGGGAGGTGCGTACTACAGTGTCTTAAAACCAGTCATTGTACTTCAGAAGCATTTTATTCGAATTATGGCAAATAGAACTAAATTGGAACACGCTGCTCCATTATTCAAAATCTTCAAAATTTTACCGGTTAGAAATTTATATATATTTAAAGTGTTAAGATTATTCTACAATAGAAGCGGAGGGAATTATACAACAGGGGGTGGAGGGAGGACTTTACGAAATGACTTAAACGTAGTTTTTCCAAAACCAAATTTAACAATTTTTAAAAAATTTTACTTATATCTTGCTCCAAAATTTTTTAATCTGATGCCTTTAAAAATTAAAACGTGTACAAATAAAATCGAGTTTTGTAGATTCGTGAAACAATATTTATTAGAACAGGAGCAGGTCTATATGTTTTTTATCAGTAACCAGTGAGGGAGAATAAACTGGTAGTAAGTGACTGTATTTTATTCTTGAAAGCTCTCTTCTTCACCGGTAATATGAATGGTAGAAGTGTGTGTGTGAATTATGTATATGTATGTGTATGTATGTGTATAGTTTTATTATTGTATTTCTATTTTTTTAGTGTTTTATGTTGATTTGAATGGTTTGTCATAAAAGCCAAATCCTAGTTTTCTAAATGTAATTTGTGTGTGTATATGTGGGTTGGACTGGTCGGTCACATTGTTTCTCTCCCATCGAGCTATATTGTTAGAAATGTATAGAGTATTTCATCCCAAACAGGTTTTAACCTCGGGATGAAGTGACCCTTTGCTATTTTCTTGTAATACAGCAGGAAGTATTTTTTGTTATTATTATTATTAATATTATTGTTTATTATGTTATTATGAATTTTATTTTATATGTATTACATTTTATAATGTGAACAGTTGTCTATTTTATTATTAAGCATATAAGATTGTCAAATTTTTCCTGTTAAAATTATGTATAAAAGAGGGTCAAATAAATAAATTTTCAAAATATAACTATTGTAATACAAAAACACGAAATTCCGAGTTTTTAAAAACGGGCTGTAACGAATTTGATTATATTTTGCTAAAATGTAACCCACAAGGGTTCAGACAAAAATGTTAGGTAAAATCTCTCCATATTTAACGGTTTGTGAGTTATTGGTACAAAAATAAACGGCAATGGAGCCAACATAATTTCATAGAAGACTAATTTCTCAAAATTTGCTTAACAATTTTGATTAACAATCCAAACTAGTAATAACAATCTCAATTAGAAGAACATTACTGTTTTGAAATAATTTATGAAACACCAAAATAACCCTTCTCGTCATCATTTAATCTCGAGTTCATTAAATAAGATTAAGAAAAGTGTACGAGACAAACGAAACGAGTTTAAGCTTTCTTTAAATATAATATTAATCTTTGTAAATCTAAAACGTCATCGATGGTATATTTTTCACTTGTTGTCTAATACCTACCAATCTGACATTTGTGTGTGCAATGTTTACTTCCGTATTTTTATTAATTTTTAAATTATTTATTTTACTGCATTATACATTTTATTATACAGGGTGAATCTGATAAGGTGTTCACAATGTATAATGAGAGAACAGTTTGAGCTACAAGTAAACAAAATGCATCCCCCCTAAATCACACTCAAGAAATCCATTTAAAATAGTTTAATTTAACTGTATTTATAGAATGTGACAAAACTGTAGTTCCCGGGTTCAAATCTCAAAATTTTAAAATGTATACAAAGGTCGTCTGATACCTCATTTTAAAGGTCTCTAAGCCCCCATCATTTTGGGCAGAAAGTTTTACAATAATGTTATCCGTACGTACAGATTTCTCTAAAATGTTCCAAATTTTGTTTTATACAGTTTATTTTATTATAGCTACCCTATAATACGAGAAAAAATATAGATTTGTATCAAAGGCTAGCTAATGACATACCCTTGAAGTAAATATGGGCTAAGGGCACCTTCCCATCCATTTCCAAATTTTAAATATCACCATATATTAGAGAGTTTATAAATTTCTCTTTAAGGCAAAATTATTAAAACTATGCCATGTAAAGAACAAACATTTTTTGTATGTATAGTTTTCTAATATCTCTGACGGTTTCAAAATGGCGGGATGAAATCAGTTTTTTAAAAACTATTTATTTTTTGTCAATGACTTTAGAACGTCAGAATATGGTGTATGATACCTTATTTTAAAGGTCTTGTAAAAAGAAACTCCGTACATAAAATTTAATGAAACTATTTTAAATTGGTTTCCTGGATGCCATTTAGGGAGGATGCATTTTGTTTAGTTGTTGTAATAATTCATTCAAACTTTATCTCTTTATACATTTTGGACATCTAACAGACTGTATATTGAAACGCGGATCTCGATAAATATTAAAAATTTTTATAGTCTCTTTTAGGTTTTACTTTGAATATTTGGAGTAAGTTAGTGTACATTACTTGGTTTTTGACTTCAAGTTCAATACTTAATGAAATTAAAAATTCGGCAAGTTTTGATGGAATTGAATACACAGGCCTATTCCTTTGTTAGTAGTAAAACATAACGAACTAAATTTACTATTGTTTTAAACATTGTCTAAGCAAGTATAAAATTTATGGCTGTCAGAGTAAAGCTCACAATGAGTTGTGGGTGATTTATAAGAAGCCATGACATGTGTTTTACGTTTAGTTTGTTTTAAAAGTTCAAAACGCTTTGTACTTGTTTTGAAAAGACCGCGGTGCGAAATTTCGACATCTATATCTTTGACACAGTCCAGAACACGTTTTGGTCAATTCAGTGAGGGATTTCGATATTTGAGCGTAACATATATGTTATACTCAAACTCCAAATTCGGTCATTGACCACAATTTTTACTCACGACGTTTCAATCACAGCCATCATCTTCACTTGAAGCCTTGAAGTATTTTATGTGTATACGTAACAACTGAATATGAAGAATTAGTAATTGAAATGTCATCTTCTTTGTTGCAAAGAAACTATTTGGTGTGGAAAGTCCCTAACCTAACATAACCTAATTTACTAACGAGTTTATGCTTCCACAGAGCAATTGTCTCAGGTGAAACAGGAACTAGAAGCTACTCCCCCCCACTTCAAAATCAATTATATTTTTCTTTGTCCGTTACCAACATAATGTCTTCCTTTCGAATCAGCGCGTTAATTATTATAGATTATTTTTACAATTTTGTCGTTACCACCTCAACAATAACATCGATCATGTATTTTCAGTTCTTATTTGTTTACTGGTTTGTAAACACTCTTATTCAATTTTATGTTTGAACTTAATTTCATACGAACTGTTCCAAATAGTTTTAATCCATGTTTTGTAAAGGAAGTATAAGATTTAGACTCACTAGAGGTGTAATCGTAGGTTTTCCATTTCTTGAAAATGCGTGTGTACTATAATGCATAATGCTCTGGTAGTCGTAGGGTACATTGTAGTCAGTTATTCTGAATGAGCTATACTTCTTGAAGTTTCTTCTTGTCCCTGTAGCAAACAGACAAAACACGCAGTTCTTAGTAAAGCTAAATGATGAAGTCCAGTTAGCATGGTGTTATATTAAATCTAACCTACTGTTTTTAGTTCAAATATTTATACAGTTTTCATCCAGTTAAATTTGTTTTGAATTGATAAAAATTAGGGAAACCTATTTTTGTATTATAAAAATGATAAGCAGCTATGATATATCGGTACACACCTTAGTTACAGCGTGTTATTAAGATATTATTTACCTCTTTAAAGGGAAACTTAACTTTAAAAAATGAACTACTTTTTGAAAAAGCTGAACACAAATTTCTATCTATGACAGTATTTCTGACTGTAAAATCAGTTTAACTATATTTCGCATTAATTTTTTCCATCCACCAATATTAATATTTTAAAATATTTTTGTTGTCCCTTAACATGTAATTGGTTTAAGAAAAGGGTGATTGAATATGATTTATAGTTCTATAGGTACTAATCTTATAATAAATAGTAATTATATCTTCGTTTAATATTTGATTATTTTTAGTGAAGGAGCCAAGATGACATAGTAAATATTCCAACTTATAATTAAGGAAATAAAATACATGTTTTAAATATTTAAAAAAATGTCCACAATTAAAAACAATAAAAATTAAATTAAAATAATATAAAAAAACAATTAAAAAAGAGCTACATGTTCGTTTATATTTAATTATTATTGCATTATAAGTTTGGCGTTATTTGATTTTGATCTAGTCCAAAAATAGTATTGGTCCACATATTTGAATATTTATAAACACTTAAGACAGCAGTTATAGTACTAAAATTTAACTTAGGGTTATATAATTCTTTCTTATTATTTTATGAATTACTCTTTTTTATTTTAACTGTAATATATCCTACTTATTTATTAGGCAATAAGAAAATAACTTTTAGATTAAGTCTAAAAATTTCTTGGCAAAACCTAAAATTTGAATTTCCTAATACAAAAGCTCTCACGAGTAAGTAGATTGATTAATAATGAAAATATAAATATATAAATAGAGAAGAAAAGAGGTTCGTATTAAATTTATGAAGATTGTTTAATTTTAAATTGCAATAAGTGAGCAAAAATTAAATTACTCAAATAAAAATCTTACTTATGACTACGTTGCCCAACGATTCAATTTATAATTTTTATTTTTATTTTATATCAGCATTCAAAATACGTTATGAATGATATGAATATATTGAATATCCCTACAAATTTTTTATTTTTTTAAAAATTATTATACTGTACTAAATGTTTATTATACCCCTTATTTTAAATAATTAAATTCTTTAAAAATAATGGTTCTATTAATTTAATAAATATATATTCAAAATCATTTTATCTATATTTCAAACACATATTTAAAAAAACAAATTGTTTTAAAATATTAAAACACCTAGTATATATTATATTAATTGCAAAAGTGAATAATTATTTATTCCTCAATTTAACTTGTTCTTTAAAAACAATTTAATCAATTAATATTGTATATGATTTTGCCTTTCTGTATTTATTGTAACATAACAGATACTAATTTGACAGTTATTGCAAAAATTAAGGTTAGCTGCGAAAGAAAATTAATTATAGCCTTTAATTTACAATTATGTTTAGCAATATTTTATTAATGTTTAATTTGTATTAAGGATTTTACTAACTCATCAATAACCCTAAATTAACTAACTGGACTTCTTTAGCTTTACATATAGAATAATTCATACTTGGCCAAATGTTCTCCCAGTGGATTTTGATGAAATCATCTCTATTGGTTGAGCTCTGTTGATGATGAAAACCCAGAGCATGAAGTAGCTCATGTATCGCGACTCCATGTTGGACACATCGTCCCATTAAGTTGACAACTTGCCCACCTCCTCGTCGGCCAACATATGACCAACATCCAGGTGCATCTCCACGTATGTACACATAATCGTCGTCTCCCTTTTTGTATGGTCGAAATCTGACGCAAGATTTTTCGTGATATTCGTCCATCGCTCCACGAATCGTATCTTTCTCGTGTTCGTCTAGGTAGCATAGGCAAAGTGTCCAAGTAAATAACTATGCTACATAATATTTATCAATATTTAAAAGTTAACTTTAAATTTAAATATTTCTTTTTATTATATTTGTAGTATTTTTTGTTCTTACGGATATATGCTTTGCCACGTTAGAAGAATATGAATTAATGTTTAATTTTAAATAAACATTTGTAACTAATATTTTGTGCACTCTCTCTCTCTCTCTCTCTCTCTCTCTCTCTCTCTCTCCTCTCTCTCTCTCTCTCTCTCTCTCTCTCTCTCTCTCTCTCTCTCTCTCTCTCTCTCTCTCTCTCTCTCTCTCTCTCTCTCTCTCTCTCTCTCTCTCTCTCTCTCTCTCTCTCTCTCTCTCTCTCTCTCTCTCTCTCTCTCTCTCTCTCTCTCTCTCTCTCTCTCTCTCTCTCTCGTGAAGACAACCGAGGATGACACTTATTGTTTGAAACATTGTCTTATTTATTATTGTGTGAAATATCCACGTTAAAAAAAAAACTTTTCTAATGCTATAAAAGAGCTGTTCTATAGGTTACTGAGTTAGTTGGTCATGAAGAAAAAAGATATAGTTATTTCAATTTAATAACTACAGTTTTACATGTTTATGAATTAAGACCTTTATTGTGCATTTATATTATTTTAGGTTATAACAGCTGGGAACACATCGGATACCATTTTGTATAGTTATCCATGTTTTTAAGGCGGAGATATTTTTAATAAAAATTCAAAAATAACACATCAAATTTTCTGATTTACATAAAATACATTTATACATTTGTGTAAAAAACAGAGAGATTTAATTAGAAAAATAAAATAAAATCGTTATTAGCTAACTATTACATACAAGGCTGTTCGAGAATTAATTTTTAAAAGATTTAGTATTATAATTTCTGTTCCTTCATCCGACAAGTGAAGAAGAATTAATTTCATAATTATTCTAGAGCATCTCATTAAAATATAGTGAATTCATTAAAATTTTGAAAATTAAATAATAATAATAATTGTTAAATATTACTGTGTATTAAGAATAAAATATCTGATTTAAATTTAAGTCAATAGTCTACTACTAACTTTGCTGTTATAATACTAAAATAAATTAGTTTGAAGATAAAAAGTGCAAAATATTAGAATAACATTTATGATGTACCAAATTCCTTGCTGATGTAATATGGGACAATAGCTCCAGGCCAACGTTTAGATTCATCCAGAACTGCATTCCGGGCTAATTGTCTACTTTCCTCTTCTTCCATAATATCGCCCTCATGTAGGCCACTCAGTTCCCAGATATTCTGTTTGTCATTTGGATGCCAGTCGTTCATTTTCTTATCTGTAATTATAATACATATAAAATCAACAATGTTTCAACGTATCTGTAATTAAATTAGTTTGAGGGTTTGAATAAATAAAGCCAGTAGTAACACAATCTGTTAGTGTTGTCGTAACTATAACACGTAGTAGGCCTACCTATTGTTCATCTGTGAGGGGTGGGATAAAAATACCATTGCTTTTATTTAAATTTGTGAGATATGACTCTCTCATAACACAAAAATCGGGGATTTCATTATATATTAAATTAAAACTTAATTATTTTAATTTTAAGCAATTATTTTAAAACACAACTAGGCCTATATTAAAAATAACTAGTGTTGGTACTAACAAACTTACTTAAATAACAGTTTGTAAAACATTTGGCTATTGTCAAAGTTCAGAAGGATGTTAGAAACTTAAAATTTTTCCTTTAAACTAGGCCTATATTGTAATTAACTAGAAAACAAACACTTCGATTTTTGAATTTGGGGGACAACCATGAGGGCAAAAGTACTCAAAACAAGGTGATAGCATAAACTGACGTGCTCGGTGATACAAATTATGAGAGAGAAAATGTAAAGAGCCCAGGAACTAAACTGTACTCTCTATATTGGTGTCCATTTAATTCAAAATATAAACTAAACCATGTTTAAAAATTGTATTTGCCTACAGTTGTTAACAAAGTGGCATTTTGTTCATTTAAATTAGTTGGAAAAACAGCTGATTTCTTAACAGTTTCACTTTGCCCACTACTTTGCACACTACTTTGCTCACTCCGAATGGCAACCGAACAAAAGGAAATTTAGGTTAAGTTTATTTGAATAATATACAGCCCTATTGATTTATAATATACAGGAAATGTCCCGTATGTATGTTAGATTAATTCTTACATGTAAAATAACATAAATAAACAACAAAACAACGTTTTAAAGTTGAAAAAGGAAGTAATTATTTATAAAGATGATTGACAATGTATGTACACGGAGAGTATTTTTCGTTTGCCGAGTTTTGAAGTTGGCAATCCCGTTTCCTCAACAATACACCTAAGTTATTTGTAATATTCATAAATAACCTCAGTTTTGACGTGAGGTTGAACACTACTGTATTCAATTAATGTTTTATTAAATTGTGTTACGGCTGAAGTATGTTTTTTATTTGCCACAAAATAACAACTGTAGACAAAGTATAATGTGCAATTCGTGAGCAAAGTGTCTTTTTTTAAACTCGATAAAATTGACGCACGAGGCTTATACGTAAAGGTGAGTTGAAATTTGTTCAATCTATATAGTAAACCTAAAGTTTCTGAAGGAAAGAGGAAAACTCAATAAAAAGTTCTAGTAAAGTGATATTAGACTATTAATAACAGACTTATTTCATTAAATTTAATATTTTAAACTTCCTTAAAGTGTTTAAAATTCATTTTAAAAATTTTTGATTTTTACTTTAGGATGTCCACTTATTCCAGAGAATGACGGAACTAAGAATTTACGAAATCGTTAGACCATAATCTACATTTCATTCCCATTGTTCATACAAATTTATTGTTCTTTATTTTCAGTATTTGTGATTATGTGTGTTACTACAACTAATCAAGTATTGTAATAAATACAAAGTAATCAAATCAACATACACAGCAAAACTAAGTTTATGAATAGTTAAAATATTAAACCATTTATTAGAAAAACAATATTGGGCAACAAGCATATTAATTTGGCTTTTTACGTGTAAAATAATTGAAAATGAATACAGAGCAGTGAAAAATACTTCTTCTTAATGAGAAGGACAAAACTCGCTTTCAACAATTTTAATGATAGTCACTGGCATTTTAGCACGAGAGTCCAAATATTTAACATCTTCATGTTTGGGAACGAAGCTTTTCTCACATAGGTCTAAATAACGCCTATATTCTCAAGAACCAAGTAAGATATCAACATGATTTTTTTTGTATTTGCTTCTTATTAGTTAGGCTTTAATTTGTACTGAGGAATTTTAAATATCTCTTTAAAAAAATTTTAATAGAGTTAAAATATAAATTTATTTTGTTTTTTTGACCCATATTTTTTTTAATCTCATAAAAAACATTTTAATTTTATTTTTGGACTTCCTCAGTAGAAATCAATAACCAGGATACAAGTAACAAAATAATAAAAAATCATTTAATTATCTTATACCGTTCATGAGAAAAATGTTCCTAAACTTAGGCAAATTAACATGCACGAGATAGGACCATCCGATTCCCCTTAAATCATAAATAACACGATACTAATCCTTGGTCACCAAAGACCAAATAATCATAGATTTTTACCATGAAACAACTGATTTAATTGATAAACTCAATTTTCAAAGCAGCCCTGTGTTTTGCAAAGAGTTGTATAATGAACGTCGAATAATGTATAATGCAAATCTCTATAAAGAGCGATGAAATGAATTATGCCAAGAGCATAATTTTCTTAGCAACATTTTTTAAATTGTTTTCTCAGACTTCAAAGGATTTTGATATGTTTTTGGCTATTATATGATTTTAACGATTCCTGCTTTTCCGGTTTGTTTTTCGAACAAATAATGTGTTTTATATCAGTCTGGATATTATTTTTCTTCCGTACTATGGCTTATTCTAAATTTTCTTTCGAAAACTGTTTGACGACTGCTAGTCCTAAGCCTATGTTTAATCAAAGTCTTCATTTTAACACATCTTACAAGATCTTTAGTATTTTAAAACAAATGTCACCAAAAAAAATTTTAATTTCCAGTGAATAGCACAAATTTGAATTGGTTGAAATTATTATAAACAAAAATCCGCTTGCAGCCGACATGATGGACGCAAATTCCTTTTGGCGTTTTTATATATCTCATTGATTGTATATCCTCGATTATATATCACCTGTTAGTATAATCTTCTTGATTGTATATCCCTTGATAGCTAACTTTGATATTTATGTACAGATCACATACACAAAATAACTTAACATAGGCTCATATAGAATTTATATAAGACTGAACTACCGATGAACTATTTCATGTCATATACAGTAGTTATATATAATGCACATTCTTAATTTTACTAAAATCAACTAATATCCCGGCTACTATAGCTATGATTGAAACAGTACTTTTCTTTATAATATCGGTGGAGGTCCTAATGTTTTCAAAGTAACTCTCATATTGTCATAGTATTTTTGGCATAATTTAATACATATTTGAAACCACGTAAAATGAGCTGTTGTTATAGCTCAAAAATTGTCCTAGTTAAAAATCGGGAGGTACTTTGAAATTTACCATGAGACTTTTGTTTGGTTAACGAACCTGTGTAGCAATTTGTAAAAATAGACCACATGTAAAGTTTGACCTATATTTTGCAGCTCCAGAGAAAATCAAATTGAAAATTAAATAATTAGCAATTTTTGTATGGGAAATAGTCTAGGAAATTTATCAAGTGCAAGTAAACGCTAAAGGCTAAAAATGTCAAAATAAGAAATATCTAATAAACATTGTAACCCTAAATAATAATTTAAACCAAAGCTACAAAAGGAAAGGTAATATCCAGCCAGTTTACTTTTTATCACCAGAACAAAAATAACATTTTAATAAGTTTGAAAAAGACATTGTGTCTCTATTTTGCATGGCTTTAAAAACTATTTAAACATATTAACCTTAATAATAACTCATCTGAGAAGAACTTTGAACTTTAAATAGATAGTAGAAGCAATTTTGTAATAGAACTCTATTTGATTGCATATATAAAGGTGTAGATTTAATATTTTAATAAAATTTGTAAATTTAAACTCTGCTATTTTTCATAATTTATGCATGTTAGAATAAGTGGTATATGCAAATATATTGAGAACCTCGAAACTGAGATCCCCGAGAAAAATAGATCTAAATAGTTTGCTTAAATAAAAGAAATTGTTTTATTTTATTTTTAAACAAGAACAACCAGTTTAAAAATAAGGTTCTTTAAATTCATTATTCATTTATCCTTTAGAAGAAGAATTGTAATATATGTACATGATTATATAAATTATTTATACTCTTATAAATCATGTACAAATTCAAATTAAAGTGAAATAATAATAATAACGGGAGTAACATTATTACATAAACATGAAGAAGACCAGATGTAAGGTTATAATATATATATATATATATATATATATATATATATATATATATATTATTATTATTATTATTATTATTTCACTTTAATTTGAATTTGTACATTATTTATAAGAGTATAAATAATTTATATAATCATGTATATATATAACAGTGGGCAATATGTATTTAGACAATTGTTTTAATGAACCAAGACAGGGAACAGCTGAGAGCAACGTGATTGGTTGGAATAGTTTTGATATAGAAATTAACGTTTTAAAACGTAATTAAGGACGAATTAAAGAAAACAAACAAAATAATAAATAAATAAATATGTATAGTTATAGAACTAAATTGTGTGTTATAGTTAAATATTTTTAAAAAATAGAAAGAAATTAAAAAATACTTTGTTCTGATTGGACTAAGAAGAAAAAATGCATTATGGTTACAGTATCCATCCGTCGTGACAATTACAAGAGGTTACGGAAAACAGGAACGCTGCCAAATTTGAATAGACCCGGAACTTAAATTTGAGGCATAGTTACTTTATAGATCAAATAATGGTTAAAATTTTTAGAAACTCTGCTGAAGTATTATGTTCAGGGAGACATAGTTACTTTATAGATCAAATGAAGGTTAGAAACTGTAGAAACTCTGCTGAAGTATTATGTTCAGGGAGACATAGTTACTGATAGATCAAATGATGGTTAGAAATTGTAGAAACTCTGCTGAAGTATTATGTTCAGGGAGACATAGTTACTGATAGATCAAATGATGGTTAGAAATTGTAGAAACTCTGCTGAAGTATTATGTTCAGGGAGACATCTAGTTACTTTATAGATCAAATGATGGTTAGAAATTGTAGAAACTCTGCTGAAGTATTATGTTCAGAGAGACATCTAGTTACTTTATAGATCAAATGATGGTTAGAAATTGTAGAAACTCTGCTGAAGTATTATGTTCAGGGAGACATAGTTACTTTATAGATCAAATGAAGGTTAGAAATTGGAAAAAAAACTGCTGAAGCGTTATGTTTAGGGAGATATAGTTACTTTATAGATCAAATGATGGTTAGAAATTGTAGAAACTCTGCTGAAGTATTATGTTCAGGGAGACATAGTTACTTTATAAATAAAATGAAGGTTAAAAATTATAGAAACTCTGCTGAAGTATTATGTTCAGGGAGACGTAGTTACTTTATAGATCAAATGAAGGTTAGTAATTGAAGAAACTCTGCTGAAGTATTATGTTCAGCGAGACATAGTTACTTTATAGATCAAATGATGGTTAAACATAGTAGAAACTCTGCTGAAGTATTATGTTCAGGAGACATAGTTGCTTATAGATCAAATGAAGGTTAGTAATTGAAGAAACTCTTCTGAAGTATTATGTTCAGGGAGACATAGTTACTTTATAGATCAAATGATGGTTAAACATAGTAGAAACTCTGCTGAAGTATTATGTTCAGGAGACATAGTTGCTTATAGATCAAATGAAGGTTAGTAATTGAAGAAACTCTTCTGAAGTATTATGTTCAGCGAGACATAGTTACTTTATAGATCAAATGATGGTTAAACATAGTAGAAACTCTGCTGAAGTATTATGTTCAGGAGACATAGTTACTTTATAGATCAAATGAAGGTTAGAAATTGAAAAAACTGCTGAAGCATTATGTTCAGGGAGACATAGTTGCTTATAGATCAAATGAAGGTTAGTAATTGAAGAAACTCTTCTGAAGTATTATGTTCAGCGAGACATAGTTACTTTATAGATCAAATGATGGTTAAACATAGTAGAAACTCTGCTGAAGTATTATGTTCAGGAGACATAGTTGCTTATAGATCAAATGAAGGTTAGTAATTGAAGAAACTCTTCTGAAGTATTATGTTCAGGGAGACATAGTTACTTTATAGATCAAATGATGGTTAAACATAGTAGAAACTCTGCTGAAGTATTATGTTCAGGAGACATAGTTGCTTATAGATCAAATGAAGGTTAGTAATTGAAGAAACTCTTCTGAAGTATTATGTTCAGCGAGACATAGTTACTTTATAGATCAAATGATGGTTAAACATAGTAGAAACTCTGCTGAAGTATTATGTTCAGCGAGACATAGTTACTTTATAAATCAAATGAAGGTTAGAAATTGAAAAAAAAAAACTGCTGAAGTATTATGTTCAGGGAGACATAGTTACTTTATAGATCAAATGATGGTTAGACATTGTAGAAACTCTGCTGAAGTATTATGTTCAGGAGACATAGTTGCTTATAGATCAAATGAAGGTTAGTAATTGAAGAAACTCTTCTGAAGTATTATGTTCAGCGAGACATAGTTGCTTTATAAATCAAATGAAGGTTAGAAATTGAAAAAAAACTGCTGAAGTATTATGTTCAGGGAGACATAGTTACTTAGAGATCAAATTAAGTTAAAAAATTTAAGTAACTCTGCTGAAGTATTATGTTCAGGGAGACAGAGAGCCTCAATCCTGCTGAGAGCAAAGATGAAAGTATAGACCTTGGCCTATTAGTGGTTGGTAAAGTTTAGTTGCCATGGGAGAGATCGCAATCACTAGTTTTATTTACTAAAAAACGAACCCAGCAATAAAAACCATTACAAAGGCAGCATTAAATCTTAAGAAACAGTTGCAGTCAATTAGGTTAGGTTAGGCCTATGAGTTTCCGCTTTACTAACCTATATGACGAATCAACAACTCATGTGTAGAAACAATCATCAGTTGCATTTCTTATTGCTGTCACCCTACAAGGTTAAAATTGAAAGTATATCTAATATGAAAGATATAAAATCTGAACATATTTACAAATGTGACATGTCAAAACTGATTCATATATAGTTAACTGGTCTAGTTTAATTTTGAAACTAAAATATTACTTAAAATGACATGACTGTATTTCCACATGTGTGGCCTTGTTGTGAGGCATATATATCAACTTTTAATGAAATCAAACAAGGATTGCGAGTAATGCATTGCTTACGACTTATCTTAAGGTTATATGGTTAAAATTTCTTTTGATACCAATAACCCTCTTATTTATTGTTGTAGATTACTTGTGGTATAATTAGATACAGAATAACAAGATATAAGTTATTTGCTAAAATAAATGTAAACTACAAGCGATAAAGCGAAAGGCAAACATATTAAGAAATCTATAGGCGGTAAGCATTTTGAACAATGACTGGCATTTTTAACGGTCGCTGAGAAACAATGTCTTTAGGTTGGATAGTACGCATTAGGCAGGTGAAATGAATAGTAGAGCGCTCCGCCAACTCGACTGCCCATTACTCTATCTACTTTAACAGAGTTAAAATAAATCAGCAAGGTACACGATTAACGTTATACACTACAGGTATTAAAATATAATAATGAAAAGAGTGTAATTCAGGAATTACTGATTCAGCTCTGAAAATCGACAAACTTAGTGCTACATATCTGTACTGACAATATGAAGTTTTATCAAGATATGTAGCTCAAATAACAAAAAACCCGAAAATGTTAATCTTTTATTTCACAGATAGACTCATTCATTGAGTTAAATAAAACGTAAATTCCATTTGATTATAGGTTAACAGAAATAATTTGTATCCATATTTTATAAACTAGTCTTATACTATGTTCTAAATAAAATTAAACACACATCTACTACACATTAACACAAATAAACTATACACTAATATGTCATAACTTGTGTCATTTATTGAAATACATAAGTATACAATCACACAAATATGTTTTAGACTAGTGTAGTTCACATACAGTTTGTAAATTGAGCTAGTTACATATCATACACAGTGAATGGTGCACAATGTGCCAAACAAAATCTGTTAGTACACTTCATTTGCAACAAAATATCTCCATCCTATCGTCGAGATATAAATTTTTCTTGTTTTTTTTTATGAAAAAACGTGACTTTTCAATTAAAAATTCTATTTTCTCATTTTATTTTTCACCTAGCAAATAAAGTGACTCCATTTCCAAGCACTACATTAAATTTCCTATAAAACAGAACCAGCATCGTGATTTGAAACTGAGAATATGAATTGTTTACAAGCCCCCAAACATAAACAAGTTTGAAATCTTTGTTAAAATTCAAAATTGTTTTAGAAACGAACTACGATTTCACAAGCTTTTCAACAATGTAAGTGAATCGCTAATTTACTTTTTCGTTCATAGAATTATTACGTTCAGAGAGTCAAAAGTCGTGATTAAATATGTATGAAGTTATTTTAGATTTTGGTTCTTTAATTGACACTCCACAGTGGTCATTTACAAATTTTTTTAGCTAAAAAGTCACGTTTGTTTCTCAAAACGAATTCCCAGGTATAAATCTAGTTTGAGTATAACTGAATAGGTCTGAATGTATGTGAAATATTAGAGCAATAGTTATTCACAGTTAATTTCAGTTAATGTGTAGTTTATGAGTGTATATTATATCTTACCCAACCTCGAAATATATGTGAATTGTAAATATGAAAAACTGTCTGCAAATTATTTGTTTAATGCGTATTTAGACTAGGTATATTTATCTAAACCAATGTCTGCATTTTGGGGAAGTTTGTGAAAATATGTCCTCTTTTATCGGACTTCATAGATAGTATATGAATGTGTATATTTTATCCATTGACAGTGTGCATACATCATATGTCTGTATACCATATAGTCTGTGTGCATTTGAAATATCTGTGCAAATATTTTTACAGTTAACTATTTCTCTCAATATATATATGTTTGTAGTTTCTACCATAAATAAGTAAATATATTTTGAGAGATTCTGAAATATTTGTACAAAATTTATGTATTGTAATGTCTTTGAGGAATTATTTTAAGCGATACGTTTGTTAAATATTTTTCTGCATAATATTTTAATTAATGAGTAGTCTATTGTGTCGTCGTAGCTAAAGGTCATATTTGAGTTAATGTTGTTAGGAGTTCATTATATGTTTTGTACTTCAATTAATATGAGTAGTCTGTGAGACATTCGTCTAAGTTATTTGTGTTAATGTGTAGTCTATAAATCTTTACATTTTATGAAGCTCAAATTATGTCACTATTTTGTGAACTAACAGTCTACACTTTATTTGTGTTAAAAGATAGTCCATTAGATTTATATTTTACGAAGCTCTAGGTAAATGGGTATAGGATGAATGGTGAACAATGTGTCAAAAAATCAGGGAGATAGTACACTTTATTTGTAACAAAATTGATTGTAGGAACCCCAATCCTATCTCGCTTTCCAAAAAAAACAATATGTGGGATCTACAGTAGATTCTACGTTATTACTGTGGAGAAATATTTCACAATCAAATACAAAAAATATTGAAACACTCATAGGCTACACATTAACTAAATTATACTTCAGATTAAATTATTAAAAACATAAAATATAAATATTTCAAAAACTACGTTCTTTGATTAAATTACATAAGAATTATATACATTTTTTTCCAATTTATTTACTTTATACACATTTACATTAACAAAATTAAGGAAATCAGCCCCCACATGGGGATAAGTTTGTATGTGGGAATGGCTTAACATGAGTGTATGCAGGAAAGTTTGGTACTATATATCATCATACATTTCCTATAAACAATGATTTCTCAAGAACACAATCGAACACACATGAAGGTAACCGATTTGGCTCAACACAGATGCTCAAATATCTGAAACTTCAAAACGTCGAAAAAAGAGTGAAATTTCTACCTATATATAGTTTTTAATAACCAACTTGTACAACCATTCCTTGATAATGTTTTATGCACAAATACAGGATACGATAATTTATGTTTAACAGCTTTGTCATGTTATTAAATAAAATACAGTATATAAGATATAACAAGAGCTTGTACTTTAAATGTTTTATTTAATTTTGGAACGCGAATTGCATCAATATGAGCTTGTCCAGTCGAGTATAGCTGTTCAAATTACTAGAATATATGACTATGATAAATAAATAATACAAGTTGTGTCAAATGGAGTTAGTATCTTAGAGTTAATAAATTAGTTTAGAAAATGTACAAATATTTTATAAAATACTCACATACAGTGAGTAACATTTAGAGACTACACATGTAAACTGTTTACAAATATTGCACAAACAGTTCACAAGTAGATTGATCTACACGAAATATACATAGTCATAGATTGCACACTTACACACAATAAATTCATGAATTATATTTCATAAAACTCTCAAACACTTTGTGCTACATACAATATACATACTCATTAACACTTAAACTACAGTACATTACATATACACACGAATAAACTGTAAAAAAATATTGCACAAATATTTCATATAGATTCAGACATTAGACTATATAAAATATACACTCATAGAGTACATATTAAGGATAAATAATTCATGAAATACAACCCTAATGTAGACAAATAAAAATGTAAGTACTCAAAAATTATACATTAATACATAAAAATGTTAATAAATATTATACAACTTTCTTACATAAAAGGTAATTGATATGTGTGGCGGTATTTATATATTTTATATGTACTTATAAGTATGTATTTGGTATATTAAAAAAAATCCAAATCCCTTGAATTTATATTGCCTTATTTGGGGTTTTATAAATGTTGATATCATCAACTATTTTTTCAACTTTAATATTTCATACAGAAATATATATTGTAACACCTATAGTTTATACATAATTTAAAAAATATTATTATTCTGTATTTTTTGATACAACCAACGAAAAAACACCTTTTCACTACTTTGAGCCTCTGCAGCTCCTAAACAGCAGGATGTTTTAAGAAAAGAAAAAATACAAAAATAAAAAGTCTTAAATTATTTGTAAAATTTAAAACTAACATAAAAAATAGGTATTTTTATAAAAAATTTAAAAGTTTGAAGCCATTTTGGAAAAATGGCTGATGTGTCAAAGTTTTAAAGTCCCCAAGTAAGGCAACATACAAATTTCAGGGTAGTTACCATTTTATTTTTTAATATATGAAATACTATCCAAGTAAAACAGCTGCCACACATATCAATCATACCGTATATTAAAATACAAAAAATATACACCCTCATGTATACATTACCATAAAGAAATTGAGGTCAGTTATTGACAGAATCTATCAGATACATTGGACTAGATAAGTTATAAATTCTCTTAAACTTTACATTAACTCAAATATTGTATGGCCAACTATTGAACAACCTTCTCATAGTATACAAAAAATATACAAATTCATAGACTAAACAAAACACAATTCTACTATGAACAAATATATTATTATCTCAAGCTTCTTACATGCATTGTGCTATATAAAGAATACACATTTTAGAGACTTGCACGTGTACAAAATAATTATGCAGAAATATTTTATATTGGGCTAGTTAATATTAACACACTCTTAGATTACATATAAAAACAAAACGTCAGAACAAATGGTGCATGAACGTTATATGTATATTCAGACATTGGGATAAATTATTATAAATATACACACCAATATACTCCATACTGTGTATTAATTCTTATTCTAATATTTCCCAGATATTCACACTAACATAAGCAAAAAGATATAATATAAGCAGATATAGGCTGTAGATTTTTAAAAAACTGTAGAAAATATTGCACAATCATTTCACATACATTCAGAATTTGAACTAGGTAAAATATAGCCAAACGTAGACTGACAAAATACCATAAATAATCTCTGGAGACATATTTAAGAAACTACTAAAACACCAGCTACTTCAAAAGAAAGTTAAAACATTAAATGGTTGTGATTTCGTTATTTGTTGTCAAATACAACAACTCAATTATATTGTATGCAGATATAGTTGGGATTTATAAAAACATCAGCTGTTATTTTCATTGCTATTTATTTGTTTTTATAGCAACGAGTTTCTCATTGTTGACCAATTTCAAAAACTGGAATCTAGTGGGTGTAAACTTGTTTTAGTTTACAATTAATTAATTACCTTTTATATTTTATTTCATCATGAATTTATCTTTATGAACATACATCGCATTAATTGAGTATTTATTATGAATGTGAACGGAGTTTATCAGCCGGGTTAAGAAGGTTTCATAATCGCAACGGTTTGGGGGATAAGCTTCATGATGTAAGAAACAACGGAGTCTGTTGGAGGCATCAAGACATCAAGAAGACCTTCAATCGTAAGAGTTAAAGAACTGAAAGAAGTAATTATTCAAAACGTAGAAATAACGATAAATGTCAACACCTAAAGAAAATGCCACTTCCAACACCTGTCTTAATAACCCTAATAATAAGTAAGAATTTAACTTAATTTTAAGTTAAAAAAAAAAAAAAAAAAAAAAAAAAATTAAATCCCATTTAATTACAGAGGAATTTATGTATTATTTTGTTCTATGTTAAAACAAATAAACCTTAGTTATTTTCATTTACTTTTGAAAGACACTGTACATTTATGTGTTTAAAATATACACAAATATAGTGTGAATATTACGACAAATATACGTCTTACATACAATGAACTACATAAAATTGACACACTAGTAGGCTGTACATTAAAACAAACTATGTGATAATATTACAATACAGTAGTATATTTCATCACTAGGACCAAAAGTGAAGCATTACAATACAAGCTCAAGTTTAACAGCCGAGGCCATAAAACGTGCGAGGATTGAAAAGCTTCTTTTGGTCCAAGTGATGAACTATATTTTTCGTTGCACTGCAAATAATATAAGAAAACAATTTCACAAAAACTAAAATGTTATAACCTATTTACCTTCAAATCGATGCTAACAGCTGTTTTAACGGTTATTTACGATCGAATTATCGGTTGTTTTATAGATGCTTTACAATCGTTAACTAATTCGTATAAACAAAGTAACAGCTGATGATCTCGACCTCAGCTGATGGTTTTAGGTCCTAGGACTAAAAAGAACAACTTTAGCATCTCAATGCATGTATTGAAAACAGCTGTTTTTGAAGCAGTATGACGAAAACGCTTCTTACATACTTTCAAATAGATAACATATATACAAATTCATAGACTATACATTTACACAAATAAACTATTAAAAATAATGGTAAACCTTTTTTACATATTCAGACATTGGTTCAGGTCAAATATACCTTCATATAGTAATTATTGATAAAATAAACTGTTGACAAATATTTTACAAAACATTGAAATTCATAAAATATACGCTCATAGAGAATTAGACAAATCATAAACATTTACATAAATAAATTGAAGATATATGTTTTACAAAGTCTCGCTTTCATTAAGTTTCATAAATTATACATATACTCTCATAGACAACACATCAACACAAAAACACCTTAAACAAATATTTCACAAAATTTGTACATAATTGAACTACGTAAAATAATCACACAAGACTACACGTAAAAGGCGAATAAATTGTGGAAACTAATTTCACTACTTCTTAAATAAATTGAAGTACATAAGTGTACAAATTTATAGACTATATATTAACACAAATAGCTGTAGAGAAATGTTGCATTTGACATACATTCTGAAACTGGGCTTGATACAATAGATATACACTTGTAAACTACAAGTTAAGATAAATAAATTGAGGATTAATATTTCACCAACCTCTCGCGTGTATACACGCTTACATAAGTTACAGACATTCTTATATTGCACTTTAACACATATAAACTGTTAACAAATTTTGCTAAAATATTTCATACCCTTTGCAACACATAAATAGACACATTCATAGATTAATCATTAACAAAAAATAAACTGTTTACAAATATATCACATACCTCTCACTTTCATTGAGCTATATAAAAGTTTATGTACTCGTACTCTAACCATTGAAATAAGTGAACTATGGACAAATATTGCTACAACTTCTCGCACTATATTTTTTTTACTATAATTTGTTTCGCAAAGTTTCAAGATATTTTTTTCGCAAATAAATGTTTATTAGTCGGTCTTGCAATGACCTGCTTTATTTGACCTGGATGACCAACATTCTTTATTCAGTCCCTTAAGATATTGTTTATTTATTGATATTATAAAATTAGAGATGAAAGTTGCGCGTATGCACAAATACAGAATGTCCAAGGAAGAAACCGATAACCTGAACTAAAATAATAATTATTACACAAATCATATAAACATTGGTCCGGAAATTCTTCGTTTCTAGACAATACGCCATTTTGTATTTTTAAAATTAAATATTGTTAATTTAGAAGTAGATAACATATTGAATTCAATTCGGCAACGCATTTATTATCTAACTTTTATAAACGTACCAAATATCAAGAACTTAATCTAAAAATGGCGGCCATTTAGATTATTTTGTAAAGTTAATGGTTTTAGAGACATTCAATATTAAAAATTTCAAACAGCCACAATTTTGAAATTTTTTAAGATAAATTTAAATTATTGGTATTGGTTATTGGTAAGATGCACAATGCAAAATTTGTATACCAAATTTCGACTCGAAAAATTAATAATTTTTTAAGCTATCATTATTGTAAAAAAAGAAAACACAAAGTGAACAACAAGATAACCAAGCGTTTCTGGACCCTGTGTTTATGTGAACTTTTTCATTTTTGGTCCAAGTAATATATCTGTGAAGTATGTTATTTTTCTCCTGGGCTACTCTGTATTACAACTCATAACAAGGGCTGAGAATTATCAATTCATTCAAAATAAACTGGGAATTAATTTGGACCATCACATTCATATGTAACAAGCTTAAGCGAGAGTATTGAGTATTTTAAATATCTATTTTATTTTATTTCTTAAGTCTGATATTTAAAAAAAGTTGGTGAAATATAATTACGAGTGGTATTTAATAAATAAATACAGACTTATTAATTTTCTTTGTTGTGGGTTAATTTAATTTTTAAAATTTTATTTAAGTGGTGTTTATAGTAACATCTTTCTAGACTCTGGGTACAGATTTAAAAACTGCATACGATGAATTACTTTGATTTATTCCCAGTCGATTTTAATCACAAGTTTTTGGCCACTGGAGGATCCAAAACAAAATATTTTTATCTCGGGGTTTAAGTCGAGTTAAAGTTAATATATGATAATTAATTGATCGAAACATAAGTTTCGGAGGCTAAATAACTAAAAATAAATTGTCTAAAAACATTCCACTAACTTTCTCACATACCCATCTACAAAACAAAATACTATACAAAATTATTTTCACCGAAATTATCTTTGTATTCATTAAATGTTTTATGGAGTTAAGTATTTTTTCAAGTTATTGTATTCTTTGTTACTGAGGTTTTGAACATGAGTGTTAAAGTGGTATAGAAAAGTAACTTTTTATAAAACATTTTAATAACATGTTTTGAAAGATATTTAAATTGAGCCGAAGCTTGTTTTGCTTGTGACATAAAGTCGTGCAGAGTAAATTGTATTTCATCGAAAATATCTAATGACGACTGTTGGCTAGATACATTTTCGTTTTTAAAAATTATTTCTAAACCGTAGTGTTTGTTTTGGTTTTAATTATTTCTAAACCGTAGTGTTTGTTTGTTTTAATTATTTCTAAACCGTAGTGTTTGTTTTGGTTTTAATTATTTCTAAATTGTAGTGTTTGTTTGTTTTAATTATTTCTAAACCGTAGTGTTTGTTTGTTTTAATTATTTCTAAACCGTAGTGTTTGTTTGTTTTAATTATTTCTAAACCGTAGTGTATGATTGTTTTAATTCTTTCCAAACCGTAGTGTTTGTTTCTTTTAATTATTTCTAAACCGTAGTGTTTGTTTGTTTTAATTATTTCTAAACCGTAGTGTTTGTTTGTTTTAATTATTTCTAAACCGTAGCGTTTGTTTGTTTTACTTATTTCTAAACCGTATTGTTTGTTTGTTTTAATTATTTCTAAACCGTAGTGTTTGTTTGTTTTAATTATTTCTAAACCGTAGTGTTTGTTTGTTTTAATTATTTCTAAACCGTAGTGTTTGTTTTAATTATTCTAAACCGTAGTGTTTGTTTGTTTTAATTATTTCTAAACCGTATTGTTTGTTTGTTTTAATTATTTCTAAACCGTAGTGTTTGTTTTAATTATTTCTAAACCGTAGTGTTTGTTTGTTTTAATTATTTCTAAACCGTATTGTTTGTTTGTTTTAATTATTTCTAAACCGTAGTGTTTGTTTGTTTTAATTATTTCTAAACCGTAGTGTTTGTTTGTTTTAATTATTTCTAAACCGTAGTGTTTGTTTGTTTTAATTATTTCTATACCGTAGTGTGTGTTTGTTTTAATTATTTCTATACCGTAGTGTTGGTTTGTTTTAATTATTTCTCAACCGTAGTGTTTGTTTTTGCAATTTATACACTAATTTGGCTCATTAATCTTTATATTTGATCAATATTTGAATGAAATCATTACGGCAGATTAAGTAAAATTAAGTTTTTTATGGACAACATATATATCAATAGTTCCAGAATTGGCATTTTTGGGGAGATGGTGATCAATGCATTTTGTTTGGTTCCTTAGAACAAGTAGTTTTAGAAAAAAAATGATAATAACCCTTAAAGTCAGTTTTGAGAAAATCGGAGGTAATATATTTTGGTTTTATGACAACTACTACCAAATTTTGAGGTATAGAAAAAAGTCTCAAGATATGGTTAAAATAAACTTGCCAAATTTGAATTATCCTGTTTGGGTTGTAGGTAACTGCAAAGACGACAGAGAAATAACATTCCAAATTGAATTTTTAAGCTTAAAAGTTCTCGAAACAGATATATAAGCGATATTATTTTAATTTCGATTCTTTTACCTATCACTACGCATATGTGAGGGAAAAAATACATTAAATATGCAGTTTCGATCTATTATGGGGTTCTTAAATGTTCTTATGTAAGAAGGACTTAGGAAATCATCCACTGTCAAAGTAGCCAGGGAGGAAAGCTGTCAGCTGATCTTTTTACAGTCTTTATCTATGAACATAGAAAAAGGTTTTTTTTTTGGATTCTATCCTATATATTTTCAGTTAATTATACCAGAATTGGAGAAATATTTCAAAGAAATATTGGAAGTATCAAATAAATTTAGACATCCTTCCACAAAAGTAAATACTAATAAAGCTTAAAACCCAAGTCGATTTTCTAAAACTGGTTCTAATGAATGTATTGGCTCCAAGACACTTTGGCACAGTTTACGTATTTCATGAAAATTAGTTAGAATATACTTTTAAAAAAATTGAAGGAAAAAACAAAAAAGGACGTCATCGTAAGGGGTTGAGAGGGCATTTTGGTATTTTCCAAATTACTCGGGAACAATAATTTTGTTTTTACACTACAAATCTTCCCATTTCATCAAACTTGTATCGAAAGTGTATTTGAAACCGCCATCCTGCAGTTTAGTAAAATATAATAAAAGTTGGTAGAACCAATTATTATAGATAATCCGGAATTTTTCAGTTTTGGTTTTACCTCAAAATATTCGAGTTTTATAAAAAATTAAATACGACCATATTTCAAATATGATTAAAACTGGCGCTACAACAGATGTTTAGGAAGACAGTATATATATATATATATATATATATATATATATATATATGTTTTTATTGAAGTGAACATAAAACGGATAGTTTAGGAAAATATATATAAACTAGATTTTTGATTATGTGATAAAGTTAAATTGTATCATTACAAGTAATTAGACAAATTTTAAAAAGTTACGTCATTGAAATTGGGAGGGGGTGAATGAGGAAGCTACTTCGATTCCAATTTCTAAACAATTTTCTTTAAATGCCGATATATGAAGGTGGTAAACATATTTACGTATTACAAACATATTTATATCACTAATGCACAAATTAAAATGGATAACATTGAACCTGTAAGATCGAAAACTATAACATAGTGAATTTCACAGTAAAAATCAGAAACGTCTACAACTATTAAAATTTAATGCAAATCGGTTGGTAGATTCTCTAAATAAAAGAGAAAACATTTTACAATAAAAAAAAACGTAGTGTTTAAAAATCTCCATACATACTCAAGGTATATTTACAACTAATTATACAACTTTTATTACACTCATTGGATTTTCCCTTTGTCGTTTAAATTAGAAAAGCGTCTAAGTTTAAAATAGGAGATAAAATAAAGACCCCTAGCCCTCGAATATGCTAAACATCAGGGTCGAAAAGAACAAGAGATAGTCAAGAGAGACTGGATAGGAAAGATGAAAGAGAGGGATCTAACCCAAGACTTACATAGATCCAGCTAGGTCCCCTCGGAGAGGTTTGGCAGTATGCTTTAATTGATATGTAATAAACGCTATATCTAAAAAACTATGTGACCAATTATCACGTCTTTCTGAGGAAGGCAGACTTTTTTTTCCTGAGTAAAAAGTTCTAATTGACAAACAATGTCTATACAAGTAATCCTATAGGAACTTAAAGTCAGTTGTCTATTTCTAGAAACTTTAAATTATATCATTTTAACGTTCTTTATTTTAGCAACCAATTTTACTGGTTCAGAACAGCCATAAAATCAATTTGAGGTTATTTAAAGCAATAATATTCACAGAAGATTATCATTATAAACTACAGATAAAGATAAAGGATCCAGAAAAACCTTTATAACATAAATTACACAAAACTGCATCATATCTATAGAAACACTCCCGGGAGGTTCGTTACATTGTTGCAGTTGTTATGGTGTAGTGTTATTTATTTGTTATATCTGTGTATGGATACTTTTGGACCACCCGGTGTATTAGTTATTAATGGAGTTGTGTTGTGTATAATGGGTGTGAAACACGACTAAATCGAATTGCTTTAACGTGTAACTAATTGTATATTTAATATGTCTACCAATATGCAATAGATTTGTTTACGGTTATTTGGCTTGCGCGTAGCTTGTCACTAATTTGTAGCACACGATTACATAGACACAGCTGTCAAAGAAATGAACTCTTATTAGAAATAAAATTTAAAATTTCTCCTTGTTTTTGAGATATGTATTACGGGCTCGGCTTTAATGTAAAATAAACAGAGTACAAAATACACTTTCATACACAAAATCAAACACCAAACAAGTTAAAACTTTTAACGGGAATCTGTCATAAGGCCAAAACAACAATTTTTGATTTTCTTAAAATTGGATCTAACGATTTTGATTAATTTTACCAAAATATAGCCACCAAAGGGTAAAATAACTTTCAAATGATTGTTAGGTTTTAAGTTTAATGAGAAGGTTCTATTTTAAGAATTCATTATGTTTTCAGCTGGTTTAGCAGAGAGAAAACCAGGCATATTTAGGATTAGGATTAGCTTAAATAATAAGGATTAGGGTTATTGGAAAAATATTAGAAATATAGAAAAATTAGAAAAATAAGGATTCTGGATTATCTTAAATAATAAGGATTAGGATTATTAGAAAAATAGAAAAATTAGAAAAAATAAGGATTCAGGATTGTTTTACAATTGGTAATAAATAAAGCATAAATTCCTGTTCAAGAGTTATTGGTTAAAAAGGGTAAAATAACTTTCAAATTATTGTTAAGTTTTAGGTTTAAACTTCCAGGTTTTAGTTTAAGAATTCATTAAGTACTCAGCTGGTTTAGCATAGAGGAAACAAGGCATGATACAGGATTATCTTATAATAGGTAATAAATAAAGCAAGGATACTCTCAGATATCAGTACTAGGAGTTATTTTATTAATTATTACTGTCTTACATAAACTTATTGTAGTGGCGAATAAAGAAATTTATATGATGGGGTAATGAAATACTTGGGGTCTCTCAAATGAGTAGTTCCGGAGTAATGTTATACTCGGGCCTCTCAGATATGAATAGTATCTAGATAATGAAATACTCGGTGAGGGTATAGAACCACTTATTGCTGCTTTGTAGTGTGTTAGATTGGAAAAAGTACAACTCTCCAAACAACTTTTTCAACATTACAAGAACATACACATTCATTTTAAATTCTGCACCAATGTCAATCCATAATAGTAGAAACAGGAATGAGACAGTGGAGCATCTTGTCACCAACTCTATGTTTAATAGTGATAGATTAAGTGATGAAAAAATCCACAGTAAGGTCTTTGAACAGCTAATGATAAATACTTGGTATCAAGTAACAAACAATAAATGCAAAAGAAATTATTATTGACTGATAGGTCAAAGTAAATGAGACGTAAGGTGAGCACAAAGAAATTAAATTGCTCGCCACCAACTTAGGAATTCACTTACAAATCATTGCGATGAATGAAGAAATAGAACCTAGGCTCAATAATAGGAGAACATATAACAGAAGAGCATATTATAACATAAACACATATGGTAATAAGAAATACTCGAACAAGTTGCATGTTTGACATCTTATGTTATTTTGATCCGCCACCTTTAAATGGGGTAATTTTCATTTTTTTCACATTTTCCAAAAAATGTTATTTTTTTATTCTCCATACTTTTCTGTATATGTGTGAAAAATTTCAAGACTTTCCGATAATTTTTTCATATATAAATAAATAAAATACAATGTTGTTGCGATTTACGAATAAAGCGCTTTTTTGCTAAAACTGACTTTTTCTCCAAAAAAGTATTTTTATTTATTTACAAGTATTTCTAAACTATATGGCAAATAGTGGAATAGGTATCCCTTTGAATAATATACATTATATGTACAAATAAATATACATAGCCTTTATGTATATACAAGACTTTTGATAGTAAGTATTACAAGCCATTACTTTGAACTCAGTTTCCCGCAAGTTCGGATTTTACATATTTATTGTAACATATGTTTGAATAAAATCTAAAGTATTAGACATAGGCTTTTGAAATTTTTACCAGTTATTCTTTATTATGTTACCAAGGTTTTTGGGTATGGAAAGTACTCTAGCTTAAAAAATAACTAAAAAAAAAATTTATTTAGGTTTTAGGAATTAAAAAAAATTTTTGTGCTATATATTATCTCATAACTTTTTTCCAGCCAAGCCACCTAGTATTCTATACCCAAAAGGTTTCTATACATTGTAAGGAACAGAATAATGCAAAAATCATTAAAATTGGTAGTCAAATAAAAAAGTTATTCAAGCTTCTAAATAGAACAGTATAAAAAAAAATCGCCAAAAACATTTAAAATTTACACGTAAAAAATACATGAAGGGGATATATATTTTTTAAACCCCCAAAACCCTCCTAAATAAAGTTACGGAACATAAAAAAAAATCAAATGTCCTATGTAAAATTTTTTTTAAAAAAAGCTTAAAGGTGGCGGATCCCCTTAAACCAAATAAAAAGAAGGGCCAAATTCAAAATATTTAAATGCAAAAATATCGGTGCTGCTCTACGGATGTAAGTCATTTAGAGTAAAGAAGTCCATCGCGAATAAGCTGAAAACTTTGTACCCCAGGAACATTTTAAAATTACTATTAGTCAGAGAGGATTAGTAATGTTAAACTCTTGAAGAAAACATACATGAAGGAAAGTGGCGGTGAATAGGATTCTTTGAGGAAGATGAGCAATAAGGATACCCAATGAGGCACTGGATTAGAATCCGGGAGGAAAACGCAGAACTTGCAAAAACTTTGAGGCGCTCAGTGGAGGAAAAAGTGGATAATTAAGTAGAGACGGAACATCAGTATGTCCGATGAACCAGAATTAGTTAGAAATCCACAGTAGGCTCCCTAGAGACTGATGAGGGTTAAGTTAGTAAATATACGTATTTTTAATTTATTTTATAAATTTTGGTAGAATTATAATAATAATTTCTCTAACACCCATCTGTAATATATATTTTTTATAATACAAATTTTGAATAAATTTGGTAGAGCCTATTTTGAGAACATTTATCTGGGGTCAAGGTTTAGTTCAAAGTTTTCATTTTCAAACTGGATTGAGTTATAAATTTCAGTAATATTCGACCGAAATCGCGTGAATTGGTGTTTAGATATTTGAAATAGATATGGTTTATTTTCTTTTTTTAACGATAACTTCATAACCAGTGTGTTGGGGAATGACGCCTAATATGTTTTGTAAGTCATTAGATACCTACATTTTAGCGTAAATTATTAAAAATAGTTAAAAATTTCGAGCAATTTGTAATTTCGATTTTGTTCTTAAGCTGCTACATCGAAATTATGGGTTATTAAAAATATGGAAAAAATCCTCTCTTACATCATTCAAAAATCACTTTTTGGTTTCATCTTTATACCTTTCCTAATTGCCTGGCGCTTTCTAAAAATATAATAACTTTCAATGTATTTAAAAATCTTTTTACTTAAGGCATTTAAGTTTGTGGTTTTTTATTTCTAGAATTACCAACAAATTAAAGCATTATTTAAGATAATTACTCCAAATTTGTTATAAAGGATTAAAATAAAGGTACCAGTCGTTTCCAATTTGTAGGTTACCACAGTTGCCATTATTGTTATTATTATTAATATATTAATTATTATTAATAGTTTCTGTGTGTTTCAAATGGAGAAATTTTTTAACTAACCCGACTCCTTTTAATATACTTTAACAAGATTGTGACCTTTACCAAGCCATTAGATGTTTTTGTTGTAAAACTATTTGTAGAAACGGAATAAAATCACATAGATCCTAATTCATATATAACAATTTTTCTTATTAATTTAACATAATATAAGAAGATTATAAGCTTCACAAGTCTTGCTTTCTAAAGGTAATTTTATCCAACTTTCATTAGAAACTAGGATATGAAGATTTGGGGTAGTTGGTTGCCCGAGGCCGCCCAGCTGGACTGGTGAATACCGTATCTCTAATATTTCATAAACTACTGGTTCGATCTGAAACTACCTGTAGAAAACATTACACTAACTTTCTGCCACACTCACCCACAAAACTAAATACTAAACAAAATATCATGACAATTTATAGCTAGAAAGAAAAATATAATTTTTTATATCTCCATGTTTTTTTCTTTTATTGTAAATGAGATGGTTTTCTTCCTTATGATATTTTGTACAATTTTTGTTGAACAATGTTTTGAAGCTTGTACCATAACGTATGGAAAAATCATTTTTGAAATCACCTGTCATTTTAATTCTCTGCCAATTACTTCTAAACCGTAATTTTCTTTTATTTGCGATTTGGTCTACTGGTTGGGTATAATTCTTCATATTATGCAAAAATTTGAACGAAATTGGTAATGTCGATGTTGAGAAATTATGTCTTTCTCCATATGTCTTTCTAATAGCTCCATTGTCATACTTTGGGGTTTTTTTTTAACCAGACGGGATATTTTTGGGAAGATTACCGTTTGAACCCATAAAAGATTCCACGATTCCAGTTTACTGCCAAATTTGATCAAAATATTTTAAGCAGATTTTGAGATATGTCCAAAATATTCCCATATAATAAATTTGATGAAATCTGTAAACTGATTTGGGATGTAAAGACGATCCACACAGCACAGATTACAGACTTCATCACAAAATCCTTTCTTTTTTTTACTTAGGAGACATGAAACTAGATCATTTCCCTAAAAACGTGACATATGAGAACTTAAATATTAAAAAATAGCTCTAAGAAAGATCATGAAATTTTTTCTTCTTTCAACACCATGGGTTTCAGTTTTTCAAAATAAACAGCAGTCAGAAACATTTTTCACCCCATCCACTGCGGAAAGCGAATTTTGTATAATCGTAAACATAAAACATTCTTATTTGTTTCTGTATATAAAAATATAAAATTCAAATGTTGATTTTACTGCTATTTACACAACCGTTATTTTTAAACCGTAGGTGGAATTAGCAGGTCAACCAACCTAATAGTAAAAGTTGGTTGACTTCAATATAAAATTGACTTTCTCATAAAATTTGGAAATGAGTAAAATATCTATCATGAAGCGAAAGGACACACAATAAATATTAAATAAGAAATTAATTGGACGACTTGTATTAGATTTATTTAAATGTCCCAGAATTAAAGTTCATAAATTAAAATAAACCTATTATGTATGTATACATAGCATAGAAAAAGTTATGAAAGTTCAAAAAATCAATGTCTATTATTTGTGGAATATACATTCTACTGAACTTAAAAACGTGGAATGAAGTTTGTCTGTAGTCCCTCATCTGTGAAAGTGGTCTACAGTCCAAACGATTGGCTACCTTTTGATCATATTTAATAAATGAACTTTGTCGCTATAACTTGAGTATTTTTAAAAAAAGAGGTATTACTCAAGAGGTTTAGGTTTGATGCAATAAAACCAAGTATTAAAATTCCTATTTCATCAAAATTTGTTCTAACAAATTTGGTAAAATGAGCTGATAGTCCATAAAACTTACATAAAAAGACTATTTTTGTTTAAAGTTGCTTTAACGGTTGTTTAAAATAAAACATTAATAGTACAATATTGATCCAAATCAATTATCTCAAGTAAAAGGAAATTACAGCTCAAGAATAATTTCTAAAAACGAAAAGATCTTTGACAGGTGTCATTTTAACTCAATTATATCTAATACTATTTAAGTTTATAACACGAATAAAGTAAATTTAGGCTTTATTTAAATAAATACTTATTTTCAAAATATTTTGAGAAAAGTCAGCGGCATAGGTCACATTCAATGAGATACGATTTTTAAAGATTTTAAACCCATATTTTGAAAGTATGAACGAAATACGATTATTAACTGTATGATTGTAACCCTATCTCTGTTATCACCCTCTCTCTCTCCTTGAGACACTTCAATATTCTTTAAATTTTGTGAAAAATTGTATATCATAATATTTTTGTTACATATCATGTCCATGTATGTATGTAACAAATAACAATTTTGGCGTATTCTCTAACTCCAAATTTTTTCCATTTTCTACAATTTGTAAACTTTTTTCTTATAAAGATGCCCTTCATATTAATATTTATGTATGCATGAAAATTAGCGTGTGTTTTCGTTAAATCCTCAAAAAAAATTTTTATACCAATTTTGTAAATTTTAGAAAGATTTTATTTAAAACCGATAACCCAAAAATTTCATTCATAAGTAAACAAATATTTGAAATTTTTTAATTTCACAACCTCAAGCTTCGTAACAATCATAAAAATATAGTTTTCAGTACATATGCCATTTTTAGGTTTAAAATTAATTAAATTAACAATAAATACAATTTTCCAATACGTTGATTAATTCATATATTTAAATTTAATAGCGGCCTTTGTATAATTTTAATACTAGTTTAGAGATTATTTATTAGAAAATATTGACCAATGATCCATTTTCATCAGTTATGTAATTCTCTAATTTAAAAGAAAATGACCGAAGATCCCAATAAAACATATTTACAGATATTTTGTTGTTTTCAAGCAATCATTTAAATTTATCTCAAGTCAATAACAAACAAATCTGAAATCTTGTGTCTATAAGTGTATAAGAACGGTAATCTTCGACTCATGCAAAGTTATATTCTTGAATTAAAATTTAAAAATCAAACTTCAACTTACCAACATTATTCTTATACAACCTCTGCATCACATGTAAGCCATGATGCTTCGGAGGTGGTGGTACATCTCCTTCAGCTTCTTCTTCCTTCAACGAGGGTATCTTCTTACACGCGACACAGGCAAGAACGATCGCTACGACTAGATATCTCTTCATCATGGTACTGTATCGTTTGACAAATCGAAACTATCTGGTTGATTTAGCGAGCACTGATTCCTGCTTGGGTCCCCTACTCGATTTCCCAACAACTGTTGGACGCAGTCACCGTGTAACCAGAACTCAGACCTGTTGTTACATCATGGGCGCATAAAATCGAAGAGTAGTTTCTACTGTAGTTACACTACATCGTAGTTAGTTGGTTATCATTATCAACTTTGTTCCTGTCCAGACGGGACGCAACTATTTCTATGGTTCAGTGAGGGAGTAACTTCTATGGTTCGATGAGGTTCATTGGTAAACAAAGGCATTTCCTCATAAAATTGAATTCTTCATTTTTATTCCGTTAGTATATTTTAGGAAATAACGGTTGTGAACACATTGTCAGCCATATTAAGCACTATTGTAAGGATTTTTTAATTGGGGGGGGGGGGAAATGAGGGTGAAATTTATTAGTTCTCTGACATGATAGGACTGGGTTTCTTTTTAAAATGTTTATAAAACAGCATGTTTGTCAATATCGATCTGGTCGATTTTGTATTGATGTACATAGTTCGATAAACTACTTAAAAATATATAAAGACTGTTTTAAAATATTTCGACCATTAAACAAAAAAATTATTTACTATCAATAAATTTCGTAGATTTTTAAATATGCAAAATTAGACTAATTTCCAGATACTAAGTGCTGTTTCTTTCCTTTCCAACTCTAAAGTTATGTAATAAACCATTTCGTTAATTTGATTTTATGATTAATACAAAGAATCACCTGTTATTTAATTTGTAAAATGGTTCTTATGGTAAAGAAATGTAAAACTGGTTTAAATTATTTACTCTACGTTCTAAAACGTCAATAAATTCATGATTTATTTTATAAATCATGTAAAAAGTCAAATTCTCTAAATGAAAATTTAAAAAAATGAAAACAGTTTAAAAAAATGTTTATTTCAAATAAATTATTCTTAGACATTGTTATTAGAACGGTATCTACCTATTAGCTCAAATTAGAACCATATTATGAGATTTTTTTTTGTTGCAATCTATGAGCTAATAATCAAATTATAATTACCAGCGTGTATAATTGTGATTATTTTACATATACGTAACTATAGAGAAAATTTGTGAAGTGTAAAAAATGTATTTGAATTATAGTCTATTTGTTTTGAGGTGTCCCGTGTCAAAAAAAGCTCATAGCCCAAACGCGTGGAGAGTTTTTAATCAAATTTGATATGTTGGCCTTATCTCGGGAATTTTTTATTTACTTGGTAACTCAAAATTTGGGGATAGCTGCCATAAGCAAAAAAACACAAAATTATAATTTTATGAAAATTGGCACCAACGATTTTGATAAAAATGTTCTTTGAAATCCTAATTAAAACATATTAGTTGCCATGTGTACAAAATTACCAGTTTCTGAGTTTTAGCGAAATTGAACAAAACAAGTCGGAGTTGTTATAAAATATGGAATGTAGCAAATGGAAACTGTCCTTTTCTTTGAATGTAGTGAATTTTAGCGAAACAAATTTCAGGAAAAACAAAAGTGAAATGACCACCGTTATTAAAATTTCAATTTTAACAAATACGATTTGCAGTGATGAAGTGAGGAACAATTGACACAAGTTTAGGCCAATATGTAATATATAAATATTTTTTTCAAAGGTTCATGGTTTGTTTGCATTATTTTATTGACAACTATTTTTGTGATGAACAGTTTTTATAGTATTTCAATTGTGAGTCTGAGAAATTTTGTTGCATTGAACAGTTTTTTGCTCCGTTTATTAGACTGAGTATATTGGCACATTCCCATGTACTTACTACTTTACAAATGTAGTCATTATTGCTTCTTTGGTGTTCAATTTTTGAATTAATGCTTCGGTCCATTCAGACCAATTAAAAAATATATTAAATCAACTACAGAAATTTCATAAAAAGAGTAAAGAGTGCTGGAGTTAAATTTCAGTTCAGTTAGTGAATGTTTCACCTTGTGGGTAAAGGAACAATTATTATTAAAATTTCTTACTCGTGTTAGTATGAGTTTTCTATGCAGTTTTTAAGTATTTTAATTAATAAAATATGGTTCTGTTTATTACAAATGAGAAAATACTTAAAACTTTGAAAAAAAATTAGAATTTGTACATTTTAAAAATCTTCTATGTAATAATTTATCTCTGAAATACTTAAGCTGCCAAGACGAAATGTAGTTTGCATGTTTCCGAATTAACTATAATCGTCTTATTTTCTGTAGGAGAAAGCACATTTGTCTATAATTGGATGCAGGTTTTTAAGCTCAGTAAAATAAGCTTTGGAACCTACTAGTGAAAACTTATTTAATTTTTAAAATTTTATGTCCCCCAATTTTAAAAAAAACTAACAGATTTTGTGGATAATAAATTTATCAAATGATTCGTAAAATTATATATAACTCTGTTCAAATATGTAATGTATGTTCGGGTCTATAAATTATTGGATACATTTACTATCTAAAGAATCTGTTAGAAAATATTAAATAAAGGCAGATTTTCATAACAAAATTGGTAACCATATAATCTCAAATTATAAGGGGAAAAAACCAGGAAATATAACTGTAATAACTTGTAGTTATGATTATCTGTGATTAAAATGGGTGTGGTTATATACATATTAAAATTTATTTAAAAGGTCAAAAAATATTTATTGGATAGGATCGCGGCACATTTCATAGGCTCAGATGTCGCGTTTCTATGAGGAAGAAGCTAATAGAATACAACTAGAATTTGTACGTTATAAATTGGCTAATAACCACAATTTTCTCAAAAACTACAAAACCGTTATGATATTTTTTCACGTTTATGTCATTAGATATTAATTGATAATTACGACGTGATACCATTATGTAAGTATTAGGTAAGAAAAGTAACTCACAAACCGCTTATATATTTGTTATGAATCGTCTTGTAAGAAAAAATGCCTTACGTTAATTATTTTTTTCTTTATAAATGGTTAAAAAAAGAACACAATATTTATGTAAAGTATATAAAAAAAACTTTCTATTAAGGTTGTATACTTGTCATGAATTGGAATGATACCTTTTGGATTATGATTGGGGAGGCAGTTTAACTTCAACCTCCACCCCGTTTTTTGGAAAACTAAAGAAAACCACATTTTAGATTTTAATATTTTTGAAATCGTTATAACTCTAAAAATTAAAATCAATAAATTATGTACATAAAGGTTTTTAAGATCGGCAAATACGATATTGAACGCAGAATTTCAAAATTAAATGGCGGAGTCAATATGGTAGCCAAAAAGTTAAATTTTGCTAAATTATTAAAAGACAGATATGTTTAAATAATATTCACTGGGAGTTTGTTTCGCTGATCAAGATTAAGAAATCAAAAATTGAACATTTAAAATGGAAGAACCAGTATGGCGAGAGTGAAGTAGATATCATGTAAAAGCTCATTTAAAATGAGTTTTATTATTAATGAAGTTTTTCAGATTACTATTACGATTTTAAACTACAAATTAAAAAATTTTAAATGTCGGAGGTAATATGGAGGATAAAAAGTCAACATCGTGCAGAATTGCATAATAAATCATTTTAATTAAATCCACTAAGATTGTTGTAATAGTTGTAAATTCAGGTTTTTGTAAATGAAAGTATCATTTTTAATTTTTGTCTTTTTTTACATATTGAAAATTAAAAAGGAATGTACAGAAATTATATATATGTTTTCATCAACAGTTTCGTTTAGACTATCGTGTACTTCAGCGATTGTAATAGAAGAATTTTATTTAAGCAGCTTGTATCAAAAATAAATTTTCAAGCTCATTTAAAGGAACCTCAAGCTTTACACCATTTCTTGCAGCGACTAAAATATAATTTTATTAACTTCATTGGGGATAAAGGGGGGATCTCTTCGAGGGTCCTCAAGTTCTAATTTTAACTTTTTGACCGCTCCGATTCACTATTCTGAGTTTATATTGTTAAACAAAGTGATTAATCTAATTTTGATGGTTTCGTAACATCTTTGTAATTTGTATTTACACATCCAACTTCGTTATTTCACAGGATATAACACAAAAGGTAAACGTTATGTTCTTCAGAATCTGATTCAGCAAAAGAAATCCTTTTTACCAGATCTATTTCTACCTCTCTCATTATTATTCGTTCAGGTAGCATTTCCTGCATGGACCCAGTTCCTAAACACATGCGTTGATTATCGACCTGTGGGAGACCTGCTCCTCCACACATGCAGGTTCTGAGTGTCCGTTACACTGACTGTACAGTAATATTTTTGCCGTTATTCAAGTTTATTACCCATTATCATTTTCATTAGAATTTCTTTCAGGGTTTACTCCCTTAGGTTCGTCCGCCTCCTCTTTCGTTGAGATCCATCCTCTTCCAACTTAGAGCCGTTGACAGGTTTTCAACTGTATGTTGGCGATACGGTCAACAACTGTGTGTTGTTGGCGATAGGTAGAGCATGTTGCAAAAGATGATATAGGGTTTGAAAATGTTTTGTGTTATGTAAAACTTGAAATTAAATTTAGAAAAAATATTAGTTTTTACAATAGTACACACAATTATTAAATACAAAAGTAAAGATATTTATAAATAAAAGAAAATGCCGAAATTTGACAGATGGTGGTTTGGAAATGAGAAAATTGAAGTCGATAATCAGTTTAAGTATCTGGGAATAAATTTTATGCAAAGTTTATTTCTTGATAATAAAATTCAGAATAGGATGTCTAAGGCCAAATTTACTCTGTCCTTTTTTAATAATAGGCCTATGATTGGGAATTAATATATCACAGTTTCGGCAACAATTAAGGTGTATGAAACTGTGTCATGATTAATAATATGCATGGAGCTGAAACATGACTTAAAAAAAAAAAAATAGTCTTAGTGCAAAACATTTCATAAAGCTGATTTCGGTTTAGTGATAAATTCACCTGAATTTATTTATTTTATGAATCGGGTTTTCTGCCAATATTTCTGTTAACTGCAAAAGGTACTTAAAGTGCTTAAATCGAAGTTATTCTTTGAAATAACAGGTTTTTTTTTAATGTGCTAATAAGAATGAAGTTTCGTTTTGTAGTTTCTTGAATGAGAATTTTGAAATATCTATGATAGATTTTCTGCCGAGGATATGAAAATTGAGAATATTTTAGACAACATACAAAATAAACAAGTAAGTTTTATTTGTCAGCGGCTTGTATATATAATGAATCAAAGCTTAATAAATTAATGAACGACTTATTGTTTATGGCAAGGAAAATAAAAGTATGATCAATTGGTTCATACAAGGTTAGAATTGATTTGTTTTAATAGTTATTCTTATGTTCTTTTTATTTATTAGTTTGTTAAAATGTCTTTTAGTAGAAGATGTATGCAACGTAGGGCGTCACTTGGGGCCATTGTGGGCTCATCCCAAATTATAATTTGCAATTTGCAATCTGCATCATTTGAGTTTAATATTATGGATGAGATAGAATTGTCCAGCAGCGATACTGGCAACTGTGGGTGGTATGTCCTTATTCTTTCGAGAAGAGTTGCTGCAATTCCAGAAGCTACTGTCAGTGTAATATCTCAGTGTCCCTAACTTAATATAGAAGCGTTTTGTAAAGCTAGGTCTTACCATAACCATCAAGAAAGTAGCACTTCTCACATTAGGTATTATCACTTGTAGATGCTAAAAAAGTGCTACTTTCCATAACCATAATATATGGTTTTACCATAACCATCAAGAAAATAGTACTTCTCATATTAGGTATTATCACTTGTAGATGCTAAAAAAGTGCTACTTACCATAACCATAAATGGTTTTTACCATAACTATCAAGAAAATAGTACTTCTCACATTAGGTATTACCACTCTTAGATGTTAAACAAAATGTACATCAGAGATGAAGAGAACATTCTCCATTGTATTTTTTACCTGCCCTGTATTTGTGTAAGTAAGAAAAAACATTTCTCAATAAGTCCTTTAAAGTGTGAGTGAAGTGAAAGAAAATATAAATGGCAAGAATTGTTGCTGTACATTAAGTAAATAATGCAAGCAAGCTTGGTAATTTGACTTGGACTGATGAAAGAATTCCATTATTGATATATCTCTTGTAATGTGGTTAATATCATATGGGTGTTTTAGTGTTGTAATCTTGTTTTTCTAGTCTATAGCTATTTTCCCCGTAATATAAGTGTTAATTTTCTTCATAGTATCTTTCTGTTTTATTTTGTTTAATAGGAAACATTTTGTTGATTAGGTGTGTATTCATTTCAATGTTTTGTTTATATATTACTTTTTTAATGGTTTATAGTAAAGTTAAAAGATCAATGGATTTGGATTTGTAACTGTCATTTTTGGTAAAAACAATTTTGTTTATTTTTAGATTATTAACGTTTTCTGTTTCTCTGTTTTTGTTTTGAAAACTAATTAATATGTTAGTATTAGTGAAATTTTATTTCGTATGATTTAACACTTTCTTTAACAGTCTTTTGCATAACAACTATTTATTTATTTCCAGCAATTGCTGCAATAAGCCACTAATAATATATTAAACTGAATCTTAAAGATGATGGTCTAGAAATGGTAAAAATGGCCACTGCTTTTGTGGGGTGACTCGTAATAAAGAGACGTTATAGATGTCTGTGAAGTTGGCCCAACCATGGTAGCCCAACCGCTTCAAAATAGTGCCAATCGTTAGTTTTGCGTTAGTTTCGGTTAGTTCTGCTAAATTAACGTTAGTTTCGCCTTGGTAGTCGTTTAAAACGGATGTTAATTATGGTTGGGCCAACTTCACACGAAACCCAACCAAAATTAAAAATTGAATTTTTTATTACGTGAATCAGTTCCTTTACGTTAGTTTCGAATAGTTCTGACAAAGAAATAGTTAGTTTCGCATTCCTAACGAGTTTTATATCAGACAAAAGGGTTGGGCTAATTCACTCTTTTTGAGAATTGCACAGAAACAAATTAAAACCATGCCAATCGTTAGTTTTGCGTTAGTTTCGGTTAGTTCTCCTAAATTAAATGTTAATTTCGCTTTCCGAAAGTTAGTATTTTTAAAGCTTATGTACCTTTTTCTCAGGAAAGGAATAAGATATCTTAATGATTTCTTTTTTAATAGGGGAAGAACTCATTTCGATGAAATAATAATATTTCTTATCAATCTAATAGGTATATATATTTATAATTTATATATATATATATAAAATTTCTTATTAAAAAAAATTTTCTTTTAAATTTACCATAAATCTAAACATTATATATATATATATATATATATAGTTTCCAGTTATGTCCAAAGACCTACTTTGAATAATAAAAATATTTCCAAAAAGTTATCTTCAGCCATTCTTAGAAAAAGGAACATAAGTTAACATTACGAATTGACCCCCTTATGTAACAATTGTCCTACAGATACTGATTTAGGTACAAAATAGATAGGTGTATACATAATTTATTTACAGTTATTTTAGTACAAGGTGTTTGTAAAATAATAATAATAAACAGATTGAATAGACTAATGTAATTATCATTAGAAAACTGTAATAAACACGTGCAAACAAATTTAAATAGCGTGAAAATATTATACTAATATTTCAACTTACTAAATTACAACCGTGACTAATAACAACACGGTTTATAATTATTTAGACAGTTATAAAATAACAAAAATGTAATAAATTCAAACAATGAAACATTATTGATATTTTACTCTCAACGAAGCATTGGTATAGTAATGAAAGCTGTTTGTAAACACACAAATAAACACATTACGTAGGCCTAACTATTTACATTTTATTGGAAATTCATGGGAATCTGATGACATCCATATGTTAAATCTAAAGAACCTGACGTTTCGGCTATGCTAGGTAATGGATAACTATTACCTTTAGTTACAGGATTTAGAGTCCTATAATCTATACAAAATAGATATTTTGGCATCCCGTCAAAGAATTTCATACTGGCGAGCAACCCACGGTGACTGAGATTCTCTAATTACTTTTCTGTCTTTAATTCACGAATACATTCTTCTAAAATAGGCTTTTGGTGAAACGGAATTCTATATGGAGTCTTATGGATAGGCTGTGCATCTCCAGTTTCAATTGAATTTGAAATTTTGGAAGTGCATCCTAAAGGACCTGTGCCGTTATAAAATAAATCACTATCCTCTTTTAAATCTGGAAAAAAATATTTCTTTTTCCTTATAGAAAGGTGTTCTAATTTCCTGGTGAATTTCCCTGGCACCAATCTGCGGCTTGGCTATCTTCTGGATGATAGACTACTGTATTTTCCAGCTTTTATCTCTGGTTTTCCAGTTATTTATACTGCGGTTATCCTTAACAATGTCACTGTATGACAAACATCCTGTCCTTCTCAATAATTGTCACTAATTTCCTCAAGTTTTTATCAATAAATTTATTCCTACAAAATTTATTCTCGCAAATTTTATTTTCGCTTTTTTTCTTCTCGCTACTTTTACTATTTTCACAAATGGGAATAGGTTCGCCTACTTTAACACTTTTCGCGAGCTTTAAATATCAAGACATTATTGGTGGTGTAAATTTTTTAATTAAAAGTTACTTAATGACTTCACTCACCACCTTACACGTTGAAGAAAATTAAAAACCCACAGGAAATTTTATTCAAATGTAAGAAACCTTCACGTCATACACAAAATGCTGTACACAAAAATTACACACGACGTTTCACGAAGAAATAAAACCCTCGCGTCCTCAGGTGTTAAGTCCTGCCGATGTTCACGGACCTTTAAATCTTCCCTACTAAAATTATCAATCGATACTAACACTTTATTCAGCTAGAATTTTCCTTTTGCCTATCTACCATTATTTGATTTCACTTGAACATGTTCTTCAATTATTTTCACGCAATTTACAGTTACTATATTTCCCAAAAACATCTTTAGTGTAACTAGCATTACTACTCGCTTACAATACTCTTATTTTCACATAACTTACCATAAACGTCTTTAATGTAATTACTATTCCGTTTAACATTTCTATAATTACAACGTTGTGCCCTAACGTCCTTATTGCATTTATTTCTGTGATTAAAACTGCTACCCGAGTGTCTATTCTTATTTTTAATCAAATTTCTACACTTTCCATACACTCGCTTCGGCCACTTAATCCAAACTTGGCTATTAACGAAACCGGTATTCAAATCACCTGTAGTTCTCATTACATTTACTTGTACTAAATTAACATTATCATTTTCGATGTTAATTATCTCATTAACAGACCTCGCTGCTAGCTCAATCATAATTAACTTCACATTGGGATTTGATATGTTAAAAGTGCCATCAACTAACATTTTTTAACATCGGTTTGTCAGAACTAATCGAAAATAACGTAAAGGAACTGATTCACGTAATAAAAAATTCAATTTTTAATTTTGGTTGGGCTCGTGTGAAGTTGGCCCAACCATAATTAACATCCGTTTTAGACGACTACCAAGGCGAAACTAACGTTTAATTTAGGAGAACTAACCGAAACTAACGCAAAACTAACGATTGGCACTATTTTGAAGCGGTTGGGCTACCATGGTTGGGCCAACTTCACAGACGTACGATATAACACAGATCTGTTCGTAAATTATGAATGTAGTGTAGTGTATGAAATTTGCAATGATTTTGATGACGCCACTAAATTATACTTCGTCCATAAGAGCTATATAATAAAACGATAATGTGGGTGAACTAAAAGTAGATCACGGATAAAGGTGTTAAATAGATATTTTCGAAGATGGACAAACGCTAGGAGCAAAAATTCCTCGACGACATGGAGAAAGTAATTTCTACCGCAGAGAATCGATGCACTGACAAACTATAAATGCTTGTTTGTTGTGTGTGAAATTATACTTGATAGTGTTATAGCATTAAATCATACAATGTAATCGGAAAATATATTATTTATTTATATTATGTCACTGTTGAAGTAGACATGTTCATAAATAAAAGACAAAATATATCAGAAGGATATATATCAATTATACAAATCTACAATATTTGATAATATTTCACCACTCTTGCAAAGCTCCAAGTTACTAAACACATGCGGCTTGCTAATTACAAGTGTGTAGACTCGATTATTTTAGTCGTTATCGTTTTAAAGCATTTCCGATTGCTTCATTGTGGTTCCTTTCACTTCCTGCAAAGACACAGCACGTTTCTCTAATACATGTTGGTCTAATTTTTTTATATCCAAAATAGTTACCACATTCTATGCCCAAAATTATACATAAAACTATACACTTGACAAAAAACAATACATTATTTGTAATATATAATTTTATACATTGTAGAGCAAACAATCTTAGAGAGGTTGGTTTTGGTCGTGTTGTGTTCTGACTAAGGAAGATTTGTTTGGTACCGGTTTTATTAAGGGGCTGCAAAATATGATTTAGTCTTGTTCGTCATAAAATGACAGACTTGAAAGGAGCAAATTTCTAAGACAATATTTTTGATTACAAATTCATAGCTAAACATTATTTATTAAATAAATAAACTGTTATCTGAACAAATTCAATTGGTCCACCTTCTACTCTTATATTAGCTGATTGATTGACGTTACTTGATAAAAACTCTGGACTGTCGTGAGAAGTTGTACAAAACCTTGTTCATTCTTTTTTAATTAATATATTTTATCGATAGAGTTTGTAGATAATAGTTTTTCGAAAGTTTTGCCATCTAAAAATAGAAAACATACTTATAGAAAACATGTGATAACATAAATATTTCATACTATTAACATAATAAACTAATACTAGTTTTATTTAATAGTTATTTTAATCAACCATCTGTTATTAAATTGGTTGATATGGTAACAAATGTTGAAATGGTTTAAAATTTCGTGAAACAGACTATAAATTCTTGTAAGTTCCTATAAACTTGATTGATTTGAAATTTTGGTCAATTAGATTTTTTGACTCAAGTTAAAAGTAAAAATTGTGGATTTCTAATTATGTGCACAAAGTCGTGACGATCGGTCAAGTAATTTTCAAGATGCAATGTTGGTTACATTTCGGTTTCAACCCTCTGCGAAGAAATCAGTGTCAAACAGCAGAAATGTATGTGCGGTAAAATTACCAAGGCGTATTCATTTATTGGGAAATATTTTTTATATTTCAAAAATTGTCAGACACTAATCGCCTTGCTCTTTAATGGTATCACAGAAAGAACTACAATTATATTCGTCAATTCCATTTAAAAACTTTTTTGTTTTAACCAATATTAATGTATTATTGCCTGAGAGAAGCGACTTCCTGTTATAACTCGATCATTTGGCATTTCGTCTCTATGCTTGTTTGTATTGTACAATTAAAAAATTATTGTAATTTTTATTTTTAAAATGGCGGCCACTTAAAACAATTACTGACTGCACAGTTCCAAGGAAGGCTACGGGTGATCCAACTATGAATAAAGCCCACTTTAAACGAAGAATTTAACGTAATGGAATAGTGTGAACGAAGCATAATGATCAGAAATAAAAAGAAGAAAAAATTCTCAAGTAAAAACGTAAATCTAAACTATTTTTTACAACTTTATCGCAGGAAGTTTATACATTGACTAAAAATCAAAAAACTTTCCTACTCACTATTTTTTATATTTTTCATTTACATGAAACTTTTTGAGTTTCTTAGTGTTACAGAAAATTTTAAAGCCAATGTTAACATTTTACATGTACAACAAAAAAGGAGGAAATTAAATAATTTAGAAAACCAAGAAATTAACAGATCTGTTAAAAAAAAATCATAATTTAAATTGCAAAATTCCTCTCAATACTTCCCCTTGCTTAAGCCAATTGTGACACACATCCTTCCTTCTATCCTTTCTTTACCTGTTCAAAGTCACCACTGTCCCTTCCTTAACACCTTACAATCACCCGTGGGGGGGGGGGGGCTCCTTCACTACCTAACTCTTATAAATGTTTGAAGATGTTTAACACGGAACAATTGTAACAACCAAATAAAATATTGTGAAACTGTAACCTTGTGATTTATTTGTTTCCTGATCTGGTGATCATTCAGTTGTCCCTCTTCGACCTATCTATCTTTGTTGAAATGTGTTGGCTAAAAGTTGCCAGACTTATAATGTATAATGAAGTTCATTAGTGACGTTTTATCTTGTTGAAACCACAAAGTGTTTAAAGTCAGGCTACTAATAAGTTGTGATAGGAATTTCCTGTTAAGTTTCCATTTATTTTGAAAGGTTCAATTACATTAGTACCAACAATTCCTGCCCGATTTTCTTGGGACGCTTGGTGTGAACCTCAATCTTCAATTGGGGGTTTTCATCAGATCAATATCAACTGTTATGCCTATTTACATATTCCTTTAGCATGAACGTTGTTTTATTTCAAACTCCATAGAGTTTGGATCCGCAATCAATTTCTCCATTATGATGTTACAGTCAACATAGTGATCAAAATAATTCTCTTACAACAATTCATAAACGAGATGAATTTTAAATGAGAACATTTATTTTCTTTGGATGTTTTTAGCAGAGAAGCAGCTGATGTCATATTTAATGGCAGCTTTTCTCTGTGAGGTGTGGCGATTCTTAACAAATGACTGTAGCAAGTTTATAAACATAATATTTTCATTAGTAGCCTGTCATTTTTTTGAAAATGGCGCGCTATCTATTAAAGAGTAGATTTGACTATAATTGTCAGTCAGAAAATTGTTATTAAACAAATCACAGACTTCTTGATATGAACGTTTTCCTTTCCTCAAGTCTATTCTTCACTACAAACTTACTGTAAATAATTTCGTTTCAGTGTTCCGGGAGTTTACACCATAACCTACTCAATCATTTTATATGTGGATAAAGACTAAATTATTTGAAGAAAGTTGTAGGCCTACATGTTTCAAACAAAAACAAAACAACTAACACGGTTTATCCTTTTTAAGCCAAAAGCCAAACCTTGATAATGAATTTGAAAATTTCATTGTACAATCTGGATATTTTCATCTTTTGTAATGGCTACCTTATTTAAATAAATCATATTTTTATAAACAGAACATCATCATGTTTGAAAGTGATTATTACTTTTTAAAGTTTACAACTAAAGTGCAGTTTTTTGTTATTAACAGGAATAATTATTTTTTTTAAAAACGTTTTAGCATTTTAGCTAAAAGATTTGTAAATAAAATTTTGTATTATCCTGTACATGGAAACTTATTTTTGGAATGTGTATCAACCGGATATGATAGAAGATAATATTTAAATAGCTAACTCTGTTATTTTTAAAAATAGGGTCTTTAAAAATTCATTTGCTTTATAACGTTTAGGGCTATAATTATAAGGTAAAAACAAAACATCATTAAAAATATCGATTTAAAGACATCTTCTATATAAGGAAGATACATGATAAATATAAGTCAAAACCCGCTGAATGATCACGAAATCTCTGGATCCTAGAAGCCTAGAGCTATGAATTTTTAACATGATTTGGGGTCGGTCTATAGACGCGTACTAAGAAAGAGTTTTGAAAATGTTCCAGTCCAAGAGTGTTTCTTACCCCTAAAGCATAATTCTGGATCTAAGAATCCTACAGCTATGAAATTTTTAACGTGGTTTGGGGTAGATCTGTAGATGGGTACTAAGAAAGTTTTTGAAAATTTTCCACACTAAGGGTGTTTTTTACCCCTAAAGCATATCTCTGGATTCAAGAAGCCTAAAGCTATGCATTTTTTAATATGGTTTGCGGTAGGTCTGTAGACGCGTAGTAAGAAAGTGTTTTGAAAATATTCCACTCCAAGGGTATTTTTTACCCCTAAAACAAGTATCATATCTTTGTTATTTCTCAGTCGATTTTGATCAAAATTGGTGTGTTGCTGTATTTTGGCATAATGTATTTTCATATTTCCACCATTAGTATTGTGCTATTATAAAACTATCTCAACTATCCCCAGAAGAAACTGGGGCCATCAGTTAGTTTCATATATTTTTGGAACACTCTGTATTTAGTAAAAAAAAAAGTTGAACCAGCTTATAGATAGCTGAGGTCAAGATGTTTGCAAAGCCTGATCCACGTTTTTATAACTTGAGTAGAAACAAAGGCAGACTATCGCCTTTTCATCACTCTGAATAAGAAAGCATTTATATAAATTTGAGCAAGTCTCCGAACGTGTTTAAGAACCATAATTAGTGCACATTTCATGGTCTCGAGTCTAGGTCTTACCATGACGTCGCCTGCATAGCTGTATTTCCAATACAGAAATTAGTTTAAAATGAACACATCTAGGCACACCGCCGAGCGCATTAGTCACGTTTGAGCAAGATAATTTAATCTGCCAAACGGATAACGAGACCACGCCAAATTTGTTAACCGACAACCGTTACTGTCTTAATATTTAACAAAACATAATATAGATTATATTTATAGTTGTGGATTTCTATCGTACAAGCCTTGTGTGGCACAGGTACAAACAGCCACGTGTGATTGCATACTTACTCATGTCCGCTGGATCTTACAAATCTCAATGACTCCAGAATGTACCTCGTGCTGACGTTGATTGTATACAATTGAATGTAGAAAGTACTTGACCTATTTTGTCTGTTTGCATTGGACGGATTTGACATTTAAAATGTAGAGATTTATTTAGTGTGGTTTTAACACGTACTAAGAACTACGAGCTATGGGTGGCAGAGATTTAACACTTTCGAGTGAGGGAGGGGGAAGACTTCTACAATTTTACATAAATGTATAGAGAGTTTTATACAAACGATCAATAGCTCAAACTTTGTAATATCGTTCTAGATATAAGATATCTTCTGGTTGCCGCTTTTGATGATGTTTGGACCTGACTTTATGGTGTAGCCAACTTTGAGTTGTTATGAAGTTAAAATAATTTATTTAAATAATTAAGCACAAAGTTCTTTTTCTACACTCTTTGGGAGCTGAAAGAGATGTTACTATTGATCAAATATGTGCTCTTGTTGATGAGCGTGTTTGTGAGTTTTTGTGTTTAGATTTTTTGTATGTATGGCTACGTTGTACCATGGAGAATTAGTCGTCGATTATGTTTTGGACAAAGTTCAACAGTTTCTTTCTGTTTGCTATAGATCTGAGTACTAAAATGGCGGAGCTTATTTTATAATTATTAGACGGATATACATTTTATACACAAACAGCTTAGTCTTGAGAGTAAGAGAACTTTTACCATTGATCAGAGAGCATGTTGTTATGATGCTTGACGTGAGGGGAGTTTTCTATCAAGAATGATTCCAAGATATCCGACTTGTGTTTTCCATGACACAGGTGATCTATTACGGTGAAGTAGTGGTTATGTTCGTTGAGAATTGTATGCCTTCAGTTTTGTCTGTATTTACAGTGATTCTCAATAAGAATTTCAACTGGGTTGGATAGTTAAGATTGACTGACGTGAAATAAAATATCATCAGCGAAAAGTAGCAGGGAAAAAAAAGTGATATAGAAGCATTTCGTTAAAATAAAGAGTGTACAGTAATGGACCAACGACTGACCCTTCACTCTATTGGACGAGCGTAGATAGCATACTTCCTTCGGGAAACAAGAATGACATATTGTTTATGTATAAATGAATTTCGTTAACATAGCATGTTTGAATTGAGCTAGTTGTGAAGGAGCCCCTCGTGCTACCTAGTCAAAGGTTTTTTGATGTCCCAAGAACAACACAGCAGTTATGTGAAGTTGTATGTTGAAACCATGTACTATTGATGATTATAATGATTTGATTATGTTGTAGAAAGTCAAACTGCTGGTCTGATAGTGTCTTTAAAGTGTTGTGTTAGTTAAACATTATAAGTCTTTCAAATTCGTTGGAGAATCTATGAAGAAGAGATATAGAAATGGAAATACTTTGTTTGGATTTTTGTTTATTACTAATTTTAACTTTTTCCAATGAAGATTGGTAGCGGCTTATTTGCATTACAGACCACGACCACTAAATTGCCATTTTTGTAAGAATTCTAGGTCAGTGTAGGGTATGGCATTTAGAAACTCACCTTCTATAAAACCTTCGTTCCAAATATAGATTCCATTTAATTTAAAATTTGGTTTTGAACATTGATTTAAGGATAGAGCTTCTTTATTGAGAGAAGTAAACAGATGTTAGTATCACTCTGGTAAAGCACGACCCGTGCAAGCTAATAAATTTCAAATGGATTGCGTTATATGTTTTCTTCTTTACAATCTGATTTTTTCTATCGTATATTCGTCTAAACGATAGACACTAAAGAAGAATATCAAATTTTGTTCCACTCTGTCCGTTTGTAGTCATATATAGACAAATAATTAATTTATGATTTCCAAATTTTGTGTCTGTTATTTGATTTATTTTTGTGTTCATCTTTTAATGAAACCATATATTATAAAACAAAGGACCAATTTTACCGTTAAAAAAAATATTAAAAAACGTAAAAAAGAAGATATATTTTTAAAGATTTTTTGTAGGTTTTCGCGTCTAGATTACGTTTAATTTTAAGATATTAAGCGTTCTATTATATTTTTTTATTAAATAGTGCTTACCGCATAAATGGGCAATTTTATAAAACATTAAAACCATTTTGAATTTTTTAAATGAATTGAGTTATTATGAAGATTCAATTAAAAAAATGATAGAATTTAACTTCATTACAACAGCTTCGTGTTTCGAATGTTTAATTTTGTTCTCTCCCTTCCTCTGTGTTCTCCATAATTTATGTAATATATCAGTCGATCATTGGCAGTTCTGGGGGGTAGACATCTCTTACTTGAGATTTGTTCATAATTACTTGATAAGAAATCAAGTTGTTTTTAAACACTTCTTGTAATCAGTTTAAGGACACTATTATGATTTTGTTGTGTTAAAATGTTTCATTATAATTATGAATATCAGTATTTAGAAAACTGATCGATGTTTTAAAGATTGAGGGAATGTGTTTTTAATGTAAAAGAGAGAAATAAATATTTTCAAAACGTGATGTTCCAAACGTTGATATTTTATAAGAGGTTGGTGAAGAAGCTGTAAGTTTAATAAATATTTTTGAATTGTTAAGTAAAAGGTCTGAAGAGACAAATGAGGAGATGAATAAATCCAGAAATCTTTGTCTTCTCTTTATGGTACACAGGAAAATAATTTGAAATATTGTCCAAAAATGGAAAAGGATGAAATCGTTGAAATCAATTATATAGTGGAAAAATTAAAACTAAAAATAGATCTTTCACAATAATTGTACAATTTGCGAGAAGAAAGTTCAGGAACTATATGCCGGAGAGAAGATAGAATGTAGTAACGAATGCAAAGGTCTTCAGGGCCGAAGAATATATGAAGTGAAAATTGATCTACTTATTTCTGAGATTTTATTAAAAGGACTAAATGTAAAGCTAGGAAACTGAACTATGCAGATCTTTGGTTTAGAAATACATTAGCTAGAGGCCGTAAGTTTGAGAATATTGATTTTTTATTTAAATACAATGAAAATGACCTGTATAAAATTAAGTAAAAGTTATTACGTTATAAAGAAAATGCAAAGTAACAATGAATAGTGACGTAGTTAAAAATAATAACAGACTCTCTGTGTAAATATAGTACACAAATTAACTTTAATAATGGTGTAACATTTTTAGTGAGTTTTGAAAATTGTTTGGGTGCATTAGATGTGATCATTATAAGAGAGGTTAGAACAAATAATTCTTTAGTTGATTTATTCAATATAATTAATTTTGATAAATTCTAAGACATTGTGAGGGAGTGGAAGGTGTAATTAGTTATGTAAAAAATTGCATTGCTGTAGATATATAAATGATTTATGTGATGATACTTCTGAGCTTCTTGCGGTGGGCATTTTTGTAAACGTTCAAATGATACAATTAATTGCTGTAATATTTTGAGTATAACCCTCTATACCTCAATAATATAAAATGTATTAAATTTTTGAATTTTTATGATTGAAAATGTAAATTTTAAGCAAGTTGTAATATTTATATTAACTTGTAAAATGAAATGAAATTATAATTGAAGAAAGAAAAACATGGTTTATTCCTAAAATATCTTCACAAAAATATGTCCTTTGATCCACAGGAGTCAGGATTTCAAATTTGTATCTGAAAAATATCTCTCTAGTTATGCTAATAAATCTTTCTTTCTCAGAGAGAAAGGTTCCAAATAATTTTATAATGGCAGTTATTAGACTATTATAACCATATTTCAATTCTAACTTCAGTTGATAAAATTATGGAACATTATGTCGGGAATAGACTTAGTAAATATTTATATGAAAATAACAGTATTAAAAATTGTCTGTAGGCCTATGGGTTTCAGATAAATAAAAGTATAGAACAGTCTGTTATTGGTTGATTTTGTGAATGAATAATTTAATCAGGACAATCAATTAGCTTTCTATCTAGATTTTATTAATGCATGTCATACTTTAGTTTCAATAGCAAGAGCATTGTGAGAGATAGGGTTGATTGATTGGATTGATTTGTGGACTATATGATTTTTTAAAGTGGTTTTCACAATTTTTACCTGTGGGAAAAATTTTTATTGTTTTATTATTAATAGACCACCTTCTTAAGAGTAAATGGAAAATAAAAAATTCACATCCTTATTTATCTGAACAGAGTTTATATGTGGTTCAAAGGTTTAAAATTAAGTATGGTGCAAAAACTCGAAAACGTATGTGTACCAAAGACATTTAATAGTTTACCAGATTGTTTTAGTAATGTTTTATCCTATAATTGTTTAAAAAATATAATTAAAAAATGAATCTGTTGGAAGAAAATTTAAAATTAAAATCTGATTTAATGAATATTTAATGATAAGTGTTAATTTATTTGTAGTATGTTAAGTTTAAATTTAATTTTTATTATAATTAATGTTTGATATTTAATACTGTTATATTTATATTAAGGGAGGTATTTTTATTTTATTTTATTATATTTAGTGTTATTTGATTATATTTATGTATAACTTAAGGAATAACTCGTGTGAGATATCTCCATCCCTTTTTATGCTACTGCTTAATTTACTTTTTGATAACCAAATGAATGAAAACACATTTTTCTACAAAAAATTACTTTATTTGTGCAACACAAATAGATGACGACAAATAGCTGGTACATGCACACAAACTCTACTGACAGTGGACTGTAGTGTCAGTAGCGTTTGTGATCGCATGTAGCACCTGAGGATGTTTACTTAGTCATTGGAACTTCAACTATTGTGAAACGTAATATTGCACAAATAAAATATTTTTTTGTGGAAAATTGTGTTTTCATTCATTTTATTTCTACAAGTGTAACTCATTCAGTGGATTACTTTTCGTTAGATCATTAATTGATAATAGTAAGTTAATAAGAACCTTTAGACATATGAACTGTAGACAAGCCCATTAGTGGATTTTGCAGTTCAATTATTATCCAACAGTATTAATTTATTGTAAAATTTGATCAAATAAAATAAAATGATAAATAACCATAAAATATGTGAGAGGATTTTTCAGGAAAGATAAATTCGCAGTACTTCTCGGTACACAGTCTATGTTTATAATTTAGATCATGTAGGTTATCCGCTATGAGTTTTGTATTGAAAACAATAGGTTTTCTTTGGAACGAATTTCGTATCGATGCTGATGATAGGAAATCTACCAGTTATCAGTTGAACAGTTAACAGTTCAAAACCAGTTATCTGTATCTGTCACTCTATCGGTATATTCAAACCATTCATAGGATTTTGATCAAAACTAACATGAGGTATTATTTTCTGCAAGAAAGGTGATTTTACTTATAAATTGAACAAAGCCTGTTATAAAATATAATTACCACAATCCAAATATATAAAATATATTTATTAATCTATCGATTGGAATTTCATGAAATGTGGCCCAAATTCCTCGACACTATCCCAATAAAATACCGTATCGTGAATAAATGGTGAAAAAGTGAAAATACGGCACCTTGCGTATTGGCAACGAAGGACGTATTTCTTAAGCTCGGCGCTAATGGATCTGGTGAAATGTAAAGTTAATGACCCAAACCACGTATCAAATCACGCGGCTGAAAATATTACGGTTAGAGTTAATTGATTAATTATAAAAATAAATAGTTGTTGGTTTTGTTTTAAAATAAGTGCGATGTGTGTTTTAAAAAACTATACATAACGTTTATAACTTTTACAGATTACGTTTTTAAACGTTTTATAAATCAGATAAGCTGACCTATTGGAGAGTGGGAGGTTTGTTCATTTTAACCTTAGTTACTTCGGATTTATTTAGTTTTAGTTTAGGAGTATCTATCCTCTGATGATAATAACTTTGTTATTGAAATGTACATCAGGAAATTAAGGAAATAAACAAATAATTATCCATTTTTGTTTGGTGTTTAGTTTTTTCCGTTTTTTTCCTAAGTCTATGGTTAAAGGAATTGTCAACTAAATTATTGTGAAATTCACCACAGTGCACACAGAAGATGTAATAAATATAATATTTAACAATAACGTTTGTTCCAACAAGGAGGCCGATCGAAGTTTGTTTGAGGTTTTAACATTTTATTTTCCGTTTTCAAATAACGACCAATAAAAACAGATCTGCACAGTTATAATTTTGTAATTCAAGACCTGGTTCTGATTAGGAAAACAGTGTGCGCTCCAAAGAAATAAATGTAATTGCGTGATCGGTGCATAACGAGCGATAGTGCAAAAAAAAATAAATTTTCATTAGTACAATTTTTTGACACATTTTATTTATAGTATTTAAATGTGAATTTTTCTAATTATGTAAAATATCTTTATATAATAAAGGATCCTACCTCTCTAGTAGATTTTTTTATGTTTACAACTTTTGATTATTTTCATTTCATAAGCGATAGCCTGTTAAGTAATACTACGATGTTTTCAGTTAAACTGTACACAATCTGTTGACCACCGGTAAAACACCAGCACTGTTTATTGCATAAGTTGAACGGCGGAACCTTTGACAGTACATTTAGAAGTAGATTATTTCTCAACACTTGTTGGATTGTGTAAGTATCGATAAATCCAAAAGTGGAATCATTAAGTTACATATCGATGTTATAAACTGAAAATTGTTTAAGAATGTCAGTAGAACTAACCTGGTAAAAATGTGTAACTTCTTGTAAACAAAAACAATTTGTAACTGTGTACGAGATTTCCGTTTATAGAAATTTTAACATAAAATAAAAGTTTAGTCTAATTTTTATTGTAAGTTTGTATCATGATTTGATCGGTTTGAAGATCAAAATTTTATATTGTTGTTGTTGTTCATCACAGTAATTTTAAATAAATCATATTTTCTGAAACTATCTGCAATAATATTAAATGCCACATACTATTTAATAGATTTATATTGCATTTAGATGCTCCAAAATTCAAAATATGCCACTTAGCTTTTGCCTTTAAACGACAAGAATAAAACAAAAATTCAGAAAACGATCTAACAATTTCGAACTAACTTTTTGAGCACAGATTAATAGCACAAATCAATTTTTCACACTATTTGTTCCAGAACATTATGTAGGTGATGTAACAGAAAATACAATACAAGAATAAACCTTGATTGCCGTCATTGAAGAGTCGATTATAAACCACCATTACATTTTGTTTTTTATAACTTAATTTTCTAAGTTTATGCCCTATACGGTTTTATTTAAATTTATATCCTTCCATTTCACCGTAGAGGGCAGTAACAAACACCATTCACGTCCATCAGGTACCATCGCCTTCACGTCTCCCCATCTCCTCATCGTCAATCTCAATTGTTTATCCACCGTTCACTTTCAGATCATCCTAGACCGAACTCTCTGTGGATTCCATTCTAGGTCCAGTATAACAACTTAATCCTTTTCCTTTCTATAAGTGTGGCCAATCCATTTCCACTTTCTTCCTTTAACTTTTTCTTTTTACTTTTATTGGGCTTTCCTTTATTTGTTCTCATACTTTTTATTGTTGTGGTTCCATGTCTCAACAGCTCTTGAAGAGCATGCTAGACGAATTTTCAGTTGGCTAATGTGTGGTTAGCACATCGAAGATTCCCTTCGCCATTGTTCTCACCTCTCCAATCAGAGTTCGATACTAATTATAGTTTTTCAATTTTCCTCACGGAGCTGGGTAAAGTTTAAGCCCTCATAGTGATTGAACCTGGAACCTTTCACTCGTGAAGCTAGGGTGTTAACCACTAGTGCAACTGGAGGGTCTATTGTGGTCCACCTTATGGCAAATTAAATTTTTTAGCCAAAGGTCTACTTTGATTTGTTTATTGTATTTGACTTCTCACAACCTCCATGGATGGTGGACGAACACAACATTTGTACCAAAAAAAATCTCTTCTTTATTCTTAACACTCAGTTGAGTTAATCTTCATATTGTTTTCTTAGCCGAGCATAGTTACACTCTCTTTTAATCTGTTCAAAGTTGTTATCAATCTGCTATGTGGTAACTTTGTGGGAAATATATACTAGTAGTTGTGCACAATTATGGGGGCGGGAGTACATTTGTTAATGACTATTATCTCTATTACTCGAATATTATAAATTACAAAACGGAAAAAAAATTAATTAAACTGTAAACACTGAAGAAAACGTATAATTTGAAGCACATAACCTATGTTTAGTACTACTAAGAAATTTGGATAATTTCTATTATTTCTCATAGAATGCATCTTTGTGATTAAAAAATCTATGAAGATGTATAAATTTACTAATTGACTTCGTACTCTCCATTACTTAAAGGGGGAAAACGTATATTTAAACAAAACAAAACATCGATATAATGGACAAATTTACTGAAGAGTTTGTTTTAGAAATTGTAAATTTCAATACATTAATCAAATTTGGTGAAACTCAGAAACAAATTTCAACAGCTAAAAGAAAGAAATATTAAAAAAATAATTTTCATACTCAATAAACCTCTGTTGAATTTATATAAAAACAATGTTTATACATTTTCTAATTTCAGAACAATTTTTAAAAGATATTGTGAAAAATCATGTAAGCTGTTCGAGATGTCAATGTCGGTTGAATGAAATTTTTCCTAGTGTCTGGTATCAGTTTTGGTGTGTTCTGTTATCACTTAAAACAGGAAAAATTGTAGGAAATCGATTTTTTTAACATTTGGATTTTATAATTATTATTTTGGATTTTGTCGTAATATGTATGGACAAATCTTCCTTCCAATGTTGACATATAAATATATAAAGTATACTGTACTATTATAGTATAAGGTGTTCTGATATTATAAGGTACAAGGAATTAAAAGATAAGGTAAGGTAAACTACATTAAAGGATGTATTGTAATGTATAGTATTAAATATTATACTTACATAGTACAAATAAACAGTGCAGTAGTGTAATAATTGAATTATTTAGCTACTATTCTGACCAGAGCAAATTTACAACGAAGATATTCTATCCAAAAGTTATGGTATATTTTCTTATGGTACATTAGTTTAGCTTAGAGTAGCAGAACTAACCTATCATTATAGAATATTAACCAAAATTGTTCCCTGGAACAGCAAAACGTCAGATGCGTCCATTCATTTTTTTCTTTTGGTATCTACGATTTATAAGATGGAAGTAACAATAATGAATATTTTGTAATCAAGTTAATTGAGGTTGAAGGTGTTTGCACCTGAACAAACCAAATATGTGACACTGAGTCATGTCAGAACAGTTAACGGAGTAAGATTCGCAAAACTTGAGTTTAACAAATTGTTTCAAGTTCTTAATATTCCAACATCTTATATATCGATTTTATATTAATGTAAATGTTAAAAACAACAACATATTAAATATGAACAATAAAATTAAAATAAACGCACGTGAAAGATAGTAGATATCTTTCTATTAGTATCTTCGCTTATGGTGATAAAGAAAATAACAAAAAGGGGTAAAAAAGTGTCACATTTCAAAAAATTATCTTAATAGAAAAGCTTCACTGAAAAAAAAAAAAAAAAAAGAAGAAGAAGAAGGAATTTGCTTGTCTTGATATTTAACATAAATGTTGAAAATTTTATACTATATTAAAGGTTTATATTACATTTACTTCACTCCCAGCTTATAAACTTAAATTTATTTATTTGTATCATTTCCCCCTTTTTTCGTTATTATTTTCCGGTGGTAAAATTGTCAAGTTAGAGAAAATGCCTACAATCTTAAATTTAAATTAAGATTTTGTATTATAAATATATTTTGATTTTCAGTAAGACTTTTATAGCAAGTAATATTATTAAAATTATTAATGCGAATGTTTTAATATTGATTGAATGTTTATTTTTCTGTATTTATATGGCAACTTAATATAATATATTGTTTTTAGCAGATTGTCGTAATACTAAGTTCGCCTTAAAGCTATGTTTCTTTCGTACAATCATAAAACGTAAGAAGTATAAACGAATTATTGCAGGCGTTTTTCAAGGAAGATTCATTTTAAAATGCAAATTTTTATTTTAGTTATTAAACACTAGCTCCATGACTTTATTAATAAAGTTATTTATATAACTGTTACTAATTTATAGCGATTTTTATTAAATCATATGTCTATTAAAATTTTATTAATTCTGTTAAATGAACAAAATATCATCCACCCATACCAAATCTAAGCAGTACATTATTTAAATTTTCGTTTCAAGTCAGCTTAAAATAAAGGGTTAGTCCTAAGTATTTGACCGAGTTAAAGATTGCCATGTGAATTCTTCAGCAATTCTCTCGAAAAAGATATCCCAAGTTCTTTTTCCGTGTGAAGGGTGCCATTACTGTCTTAGTAGGACTGACACTAAGGCCTTCCCTAAGACACCACGAAGAAACACAGTGTAGTCCAACATTCAATCCAATATGTCAGCGACAATGATATAATATTTGCCCGGAACCATTAGGACTGCATAGCTTGGATATAGATATCAGTTTCCGTCAGATCATTTAAGAGATCATCAACCAAAAGTTTCCAAAGAAGTAGTGAAAGTACACTGTAAGTCAGAAGCTATCTGACTAATATCGGGAAAACTCTTAACCATAAAATGTACCCAATTTTGGACAAAAGTTCAGTTCCATAATGCGACCTATCTGTCAACTTGGAATTATGACAACAGGATGAGTTACACTTTTGCTTCAGACATGTGTCTAAGATCGTAGAGAGAGACCTCATGAGAAACGTGCTAGTTTTCAACAACCCTAAAACCACAGTTTATTCGAACATCAATGTTAATAATTTTGCCTCTATTTCTAGTAAAACAAGGTACGTGACGACTACCAACATTAAAAATACAAAGATTTTGGTAAACTAGATACTGGAGAAGAGACTCACCTCTAGGATTTGCGTCGGTGCTTCTCCAGCCACTTCGATGGTCCACATTGGCGTCACAACTTAGTAGAAGTTGTTGATCCCCAATGGAAAAGTGCTCCACCAGAAACTCAAGATTTCTTAATGGAGGTGAGTCTTTGGAGTCGTATAGCAGGTAAACAAACCCTATGATCAATTCCATTTCCCACCCTCAGGACTCCAAGTTACAGTCACAGCAATGATGTCTCTTGGGCAGAATTGATATAAGGGACACTCCAGATATCCCCTCGCAAGAATACAGGTTATTACGTTATTTAGGGAGGTATAGTGAATTAACTAGCCCTTTGGACCGGACTTAGCCAAATGGACCTTCCATTCATTTACCTAGTAGATAGGATTCTCTCAGACTATTTTACATCTCTCAGATTTACCTATTCAAACATCTCTCAGACTCATTTAGAGGACTTATTTAGAAGCTTCTGGTGTGCCTTAAAACACCCTTGTGGCATTCAGGTTGTCTTTCTTCAGTACGGCTATTCGCTTGGTTTCTACACTTAGTGGTTTGAATGTAGTAATTGTCGCTTCCAGCTAACGCTTCGTTGAGACAGGAAAGTACAAGAACTAATTCTTCCACGAATCTCCCTGAAAATGATGGAAAAGTTCCATTATCCATTAGTACGTTTCTGATGACTTCTCCTTGCTTGTCTGAAAGCTTAGCCTCAGAATAGGCTTCAAGGACAACAACCATATTGATAGTGAGGATATCTTTGTAATATTTCTTTTCCAAATTCTTCAAGGCAAGACAGCGTTCGTGAACTGACAGAATCTCTGATCTCGTCCCTGGCCTTCTCTGAGGGCCCCTCAACTGAGAGCGGAGCAGCCGATTCCTCTATAGGTGTTTCACCACAATCCCCCCGCTTTGGAATCGCCGAGGCGGTCCCTGGCTCCAAATTATTTATCCTGCTCCTGAAAATTTCGGATGAAGTGCTAGAAATCGAAAATTAATATTCAAATTTATAGACAAACTTCATTTAAGTTCAAATTTTATTGAAGATTTGTCATTTGTTTGTGTAAGTTATTATGTAATATTATAGCCTATTAAATAAGCAAACAAATCAGCCACTTATTTAAAATAGATTAACCGTTATTCATTATTAATATTGTGCTATTTAAATGTTAATAAATCTCTCTTTCTATCCTCTTATATAATATCATTATTGCAGTTATAAAAATACCCTTTAATCTAGCTGGAATATTATCCAAAATTAAAAATGAAAATTATATGAATAAGATTAGTACACTAAAGTGTTACTAATTCGATATCGAATAATTATCAAATATCGATTATACGGAGTAATGTATTATTGTCATAGATTATCCTCTATTATAAAAACTTGTTTAGATTGAACGAGGAAGAGCTTTTAGGAAACACTTATGTTATGTTCCTAATGTTTATCCTACATTCTCTAATGTTACGTGGTTCCAAGGAACTACATATTGCTTGATTTAGTAATTATACAAACGTTAGTGATCTGATAAATTCTTTAAGTAGGGTACGTCATCTAGTCATTCTCATCTGTATTTTATAGACACGGACATTTTTATGAAATTTGGTGTAAAATTCTCAATTTCTTTGAGTAATATGCATCATAATTGGTAGGAAATGTTTTGAGAAATGTTATCTGTAAAAAAAAACAATAATACATATTTTTTACATATAGGTTGATTCGTTTTAAGGTCTTCTCAGTCCAAAAAATTGGTTTTTTAATAGATGTCTATCTACGGTCTGTAAAATGTGCAGACCAAAGATGTGGAACGATTTTAATCGGCATGTGGGTATATTTTGGCCATTTATCGGATCTTTTAATAAAAAATTCAAACTAAAACTAAAAATAAAACTCAAAATTACTGCCATAAACGATTTTGATCAAATTTTGTTTAATCTTTAAGGTTCAACAAAACTTATTAGTTACCATTTCTCAAAAATGTCGGTTTGTCAGCTATCGGTAAAAAACCAATCAATCCGTCATAGGACTGTTATAAAAGACGTAATTTCTTAAAATTTTCTCTACTGATTTTGTTTAAATTTTAGTGAAATATGGAGATTAATGATTCAAAATCGTCTACAAAATGGCAAATAAACCTTGATCGTAGTCAAGTATGATTTTAAAATACCATTTGCAAGTTATTAGCACGAGCAAAACAAGGTTAGACCCTATTAAATACACTGCGCTACAAGTACTAAATGAAGTTTTGTGTGATGGTTAGGTTAGGTTAGTTTTTAATTGGTTTTGAGGATGGGTGAGTGAGAAAGTTTGTGTAATATTTTTGGACAGTTTGTTTTCTGAAATATAGCGCTTAAGATTCAATATTGTAACCAGTTAAGATTCTGATTACCAACTAGTAAAACCTTGTCGGTTAAGTATGTGGCCATAAAACCTTTTACATTTTTATATTTATAACATAGTGAGGGGTACAAGTGTACTAAACTTTAACATTAAAACTGTATTTATGAGATCTATATTTGTAAAGTTTAGGGTTTTAATGTTAGGCGTCAGCCTGAAGATGCCGCCTGTATAACGGCGAAACATTTCGCATCAAATAATTAAGGACTGTAATAGACATAAAATAAGGTATGTCCAAAGGTTATAAACATTATAAAAAATTGATGGTGATTTTTGTGTGCCCACTAAGTCCCAAAAGTGATTTTTCGACAGATTCTAAACAAAAAGTAATAGTTTATCTCTCCTATAAATTCAAGTTTTGAAGTCAAATTTAAAGTACCGATACTAAAAGTTGAATTTATTAAAATACCCTCCATCGATTTATACTATATTGTGGGAAAATAGAACGATTAGTAACTATATAACTCAACGCAGTACGAGTATATACAGTATAACAAACACACAGAACACAATTCTCAGACGCGTTTCAACGACAAGGTCGTCCTCTTCAGTGATACACGAGCTACACCAATCAAACTATAACTACTATTAGTTAAAAGTAAAATAATAGGACGAGTTAAAAGATGTTAAGGAGGGGGGAGGGTCGGAAATGAATTTAAAACGCCGTCATAAAGAAAAATATATTTCCTATTTTGTTTTGTTAAAAAAATTAAAATAAATCATAAAATGTGTGTATAGAGCAATCCAATTAAAATAAAGGGTCACAATAGAAGGAACGTCATTTTCAAGTTTCTTTCTACTTCCTCGTTTTCACAAAAATTAGAAGCTTAACCTCGACAGACACATGTCAAGACTGTATTGTTAAGAACGCCATAAACAACCTCCCTATATCAACCCCCAGAAGACGTATCTAAGGTTAAAGAACTAGTCTAAACCTTTTGACAAAGAGTTGGCTAAAGTATTACGTCTAACCGGGTCGACTCAAAGTGTCAGTCGTAAATTTGCAATTTCTAAAGTTTCTTTTTGCCGGCAATATTTTGTAAGGTCATTAATTTCAAAGAAAGCATTCGAGTGACTTTCTAGATTTGAATTACGACAGCTGAGGTATTTGAACAATGACTCAAGGCAATATAAATACATAAGGAATCTGCTGACTATTATAGGTAGTACATCGCTTGTAGATAGTATCGCCAATCATTTGGATTAAGTACATTCTACCTTTTATTTTCGCTAAAATAAGTAACAAAGAAAGTTTTCTGATTGGGGTTCTGTGTTTTTGGTCACGTAAAGTTTAAGAGTACCTGCCAGAATACCGAAACACGTTTCATTTTATTTTCACAAAATCAATTCTAACTATTTTTATCACAATTTGGCCAAATGTCCCTTACATATTAGTCGACATCTCCTCAGTAAGAAATTTACAGAAAAGTTTTTACAAAAAATTTTCCCTCAAAGTGTATATATTATTAAATGTAAATTACTGGATGGGTTTGTACTCACTTGTAATAATAATAAAAAAAAAAAATAATAATAAAAAAAAATAAAATAAAAAAAAATTGAATTTTTTTCTAGTGAAACTTATTTTGTTGGTAAATAGAATTAGGACAAAATCTTAATTTTTACTAAAATGTTGTCGAAATCGGTTGGACCGTTTTCATGACTTAGCCTCCAAGGTTCATTACCACTTTTTGACCGATAACTCCCGAATATGAATTTTCAGACAGTAAGTGATTTTGGGAGATTACAGTGAGCAAACTTTAATCAAAAATATTACAGTCAATTTTAAGAAATTGAATTTTCTATGTCGTTCTTGTCTTGTATATTTGACACTATATTTCCAGGACACGGTTTAAAAACGAATGCTAATAATTCATTTCAGACCCACTTTATTCTACATACTAAACATTAAAAATATTGGTTATTCTTTAGTCCATCCAACTTTTTTTAAATATACGCTAAAGACATTAAGTAAATTAATTAAGCTAATAACAAAATGTGATCGTCAACAAGTGGGGGGGGGGGATAGCAGTACTTTCGCTTAAACAGTCGCAAATGGGCTTTAATAAATACCATATAAATATGGTGAAATGTAAAAAATACTAGTATTAATAACATAAAATCTGCGCATTAAGAGAAAATTACGTTTCGAGAGTAGGCCTAATTAAAAAAAAGTGTAATTTATCTGGTTATCTGGACATCTCTAAAATAATTAATTTGTGTCTAATATTCAGTAAGGAATACATCATTCAAGCACAAGTTTTCAACTTCTCAAGTATTCTTGGAAGCTCTTTGTGTACATTTTAATAAATAAATGCAAACAACACTAAGTGAAGAGATTTTCTCAGAACCGGATTTTCCCCAGATTTTATAGTTTTAGGTAACAATATTAACTTAAATTTAAATATTACTTTTCTTTGCACAGATTGTTGGTTTTCACGAGCACATATAAAATTTAAATATTACTTTTAATTGGCCGATTATTATTTTTTTTGGAGTCTAAGATAATCTGTAAAATTATGTGTTTAAAAAATTTGATTAGAAAGAGAAGTTTTTATCTGTTGTTTAGGAAGGTAAAATTTGAATGACCATCTACAAATGCTCTCTGGCTTCCATGATTGTTACACATTTCGCAGTGTTATTCTATTTTTATGCTGTTGATGTAATATATACGTTCATTGTACAGTATATGTAAATTACCTAACAAGTAAGGAAAATGTTTTTTCTCTAGGAGTGCTATTTTTAACTTTAGGGCAATAACCTACCCCACGTGAACCATAAAAGACGTAAATCTGAAGTCGGTCATTGAACCTGTCAATGTCATATTCTGTCACAAGAATTTATTGCTTTATGGCCGTCTTTGCGAGCATATTTCGGCAGACCAACTAGGAAGTCAATGCTAAAGGCGCCCGGCATAGTAGTCCCTATCATAAAAGAGAAATTTCAGTTCGTTCAACTTCAAAATCACTCCCTTCGCCAAACGCCGATCTGAGTCTTTTCGATAATTAATTGCATTGTCAAAAAGAAGAAGACTGGAAACAAAATAGACATTGTACCCTTTTATAAGCCTTTTGTAGATGTTTTAAGATATATTGAGAAAGGGTGGAAAGGGGAGAATTCTTTTACCCTTGTTAGTTCTTTACATCGAGACTGAACCCTCCTAAAAATAGACTACAAAAAAAACTGCCGTTAATATATTTGGAAGGATCCTTTTTTTATGAAGGTTTTTTGCTCCAACAATCTTTTCTTTGTGCCCCGGTTACCTCTAACTGTATTTTGCCGTCAAATAATAGATCCGTGCTGTTGTAATTTAGATCCCATCTATGTTTTATTTTGCAGCTGGTTCCCTTATTCAGCAAGTTTTCAAGTATTGAAAATATAATATAAATTAGGTATGAAATATGTGTGTTCTAAAAACATGTCAGAAAAATACGTTTACATTATAATGGTCGATTTTTTTTATTTTTTTAATTTTTTTTTTACGAAGTTAAAAAACCTAATTCCTTTGTTCAGAGATTTATTTCATTATTATTTTGTTATTTAGAAGAAGAAACTCACGTTTATAAAAGTAAATAAAAATAAACAATTCTCAAACTTTTGCACAAACTTTCTCACATACCGATCCACAAAGCAGAAATAATATCGTGGCGATCTTGCCAGAAATATTTCTACTTATATTGATATTTTTATTCTATGTACTTCATGTACAGTATTTGGCTTTTACGGAAATAAATTGGTATTGAAATTTTGAAAAACCGATTAAAAGATATTTATATTTTAAAACAGAGCCTAAGCATGTTCGCTTGTGTCATAAACTAAGCGTGAATAGTAATGATTAAAAACGAGGTATGAGTGTCATTTTCGCTAATTATTCTTGATAGGTAATTGCCATTTACTCAATGTTACCAAACTGGTTTGGGTGTGAATCATCACATTTTGCTAAAATTTGAAAAAAATCATTAAAGCTGATTTTAAGAATTTACGTATTTATAGCAAACAGGTCCAAAGACGATTTTATAGTTTCCTTCTTCATGAGAAAATGATAACTCATGAAATCGCGTTTTCAGGAAGATGGCGACCAACCTTTTGTTTCTGACCTTAAGAGACTAAATTTCATTACAATTTGATAAAAATTGTTTGCTAAGATGTCTTATGTTGTCGTCATATAAGGCTAGCCTATAGTTGACATAAAATAAAGTCTTTAAAAAATCATAAAAATCTATCATTTAGCAAAATTTAAATCATTTCCCTAATAATAACACTACGACCTGTAAATGAAGGAATAACACAACGCAAGTTTTGTATTATTTTACATCCCCAAAAATTATATATTTTCAAATGGCATTTTCTTCTTCTATTTTACCTCAACGAAGCAGAAAAATAAAAAGATGGTAAATCCTAAGAATGTTTTGTCCTAAAGATGACCAAATTTCCTTGGTTACAGTTAAAGAACAACTGACTTAAGTAAAATAAGTTCAAATATGTTATGTATATAAGAAGTAAATTTTAATATTCGTGTATATAAATAATCATGATAAAGTAAAACAAAATCGTTCTATTTAACTTATAACACAATATGTGAAGTGAGGGCGCCATACAATAGGTTAGTAAATAGTTGTATGTCAATTTAAGAGAGTTTCCATTCTAGGGCTACTAAGCTCTCAGTTTATTGTCTCATGTTGTCGGACCTTTGAAGAAATTTCATATTTGGGTGAATTTTATAAAAGTGATAATTGTTTGGTGATAAACTGTACCTTTTATATTGCTGGATTGGAGTTTTGATTTTAGTGTGAATATAAAGTGCTACTTATACCGAGGAAACTTATTCCTATTATCACATTTTCATAGGAGATATTGCAACCGTCAATGACTGAGTTGTCACTTAAATTTTTAATTGTTATAGAAATGATAATCCTTGAAATTTGACTGAAAAATATATAATATTTTTTTCTTTCGTTTCTAGGCCTTCAAATCTTTTAAAATGTGTTTGTTACTCATGTATTAGATTTTTAAAAACTCGAAAACAAAATCTCACAAAAATTACGTTTATTTAATCAAACGGTTTTCAACGACAAAGTCGCCTTCCTCAGTGATACATGAGCTACAATAAATAAAAAACAATAGCTAAACACACTGAGGATGACGACTTTGTCGTTGAAACGGGTTTGATTAAATAAACGTAATTTTTGTGAGATCTAGTGTTCGAGTTTTTTTTTAAATCTAATATTATCTCACAAGTCAAGCTCAATATTCATTTATATTCATGTATTTTTTCCACGTGCTTCGTCATTTGAAAACTTTTCTAGGAGGAAAAAAGTTAAATTAAACGATGGATGCTGTACTAAAAGGTCTAAAATATCAAAATCGAACGTACTTACGTCTATCTTACGACAGATTTTCGATATATGTGAAGTCTTTAGCCTAAACTAATATGATAAACTATTCATAAAAGAAAATTATAATTCCCCAGTAATTTTCAACATTTCAAAATAAATCCGGCTGTGGTCAAATTTCGTATTGATATATTAAAAATTACTAACGAATTGTAATTTTTTTAAGTACGAGTTGATGCATTTATCCCTTAACCCATTTATATTTCACTAACATTTGTTCGAAATATCTGTGGCCAATTATGTGGATATTACGTTATCAGACAAAAGAAAACACTGTTATAATCCTCAATTTTTTTAAAATTACACAACCAGTTTCAACCTTTACACATTGACGAGTAAACAAATGATAAAGAGTAATGCTATATATTTCGTAATAATTTTTATTCTATTTTAAAAGCTAATGTACGGTATTTAATATTGTTGGACTTTTAAATTGAATTATGTAATAGGCTAATTTTCGTGAAATAGGTTAGTTTAACATATTTTTGTATGATTGAATTTATCCTTTCCCGACTATTAAAGTATTCGAGGGCTAGGGGGGGGGGTCTTATTTTATGTTCTTTTCTTTTTTTTATAACGCGATCATGTCTACGAGATTTTCACCTTTAAACAACAAGCAAAGAAAGAAAATATTTCGTCCGTATATTTGTTCACTTACACCCAAACACTGTAGGCCTACCAATAGCTATGAAGTTTAGAAATAAATATCTTTGAAAATAGACCAAACTATAAATCTAAGTAGACGATTTAAAATTTTTTTTCTTATGATTTGTTTTATAATTGCGGATACTCAAAACAGCTACTTCGCTGTTCCAAGTCATGAACGCAGGTTCTCCGGATGGAAATACAGAATACGTTCTGAAGTATTAATATAATGTTGTGAACGAAGTACAGCAAGCAATCGTAAAAAACTTAAATTACAAAATTTAATTTGAAATGTTAATTAAAGGGTTTCTTCCTATTTGAGGTCAGTCCTGTTTGCGGTCAGTACTATTTGCAGTCAAGTGTAGTTTTATGAGGGTACGATCAAGGTCCTGGGGGGGAGTGGAAGGGTTTCCAGTTTGCAGTCACGTCTTGAGATGTAGTTAATTTCTTCCCGTCCTTTGCATACCTAGCCACTAAATACATAACAGAATAATTTGACTCTAATCACAAATCATGTCTAGTAATATAGGTTAGGTTAGGTTAGGTTATATATATGACCGCAAATTGGAAAAATATAATTAGGGTAGCCCAAGATATTTTTGGGGTGACCGCAAACTGGACAATTTTACCCTCGACCGCTAATAGGACTGGCCGCAAATGGGACACAACCAACTAAAGCTTTCCATGTTTGCCTAACCAAAGAATAAAGAACCGCGACACCACTTCAATTTCTTGATGTTTTCATTTATAAGAATTAAAACTTTACGAGTTACAGAGATTTAAACCAATAATAAAATAAATTGATATTTACGTAACAATTAAACGTTTTGTTCTTTCCAACTTGTATTTAAGCATCAATGTGAATTACAGTAAACTATAAACAATAGTCGGATTCTTACTGATTTCAACGAAATGGGCCACCAGACCTGATGACCATCTGTGACGGAAGTAATAGTTCGTTATTCAGTTATTGTGATAGTCAGTAATCGAAGGTATAACTATATTGATAATATTTGTTGCTGATTTTTTCTCAGGATATGGTGGCATTGTGAGATCAACAATGCAATAGTAGAGACCTTTATGTAGATTCACATACATATATTTTTAACTTCTAAACTTTTATAGATTTGAGTGTACCATAGTTTTAATAAGTAGGCCTATTTGTTTTTATTCCCGTCATAAAAATGGAGCTCAATAATATTGAGCAACGTTAAGAGTTTAAATTGTGCGTTAACATTCTATATAACATGACAAAACTTTTTTGAAACAAACTTTCTGAGATCATATTTGGGTAACCGTAAAATCGTGGTTGACGAACCCCATTCTGGACGACCAAATACAGGAGGAACTGACGGAAGTGAGAGAAGTGAGAGATCAACGCTTGACAGTTATAAATTAAATTGGGATCACTAATCTCTTTAGAACATTTCGCATGGAAAATGCGTAAAAAGGGTTGCAAAGAATATCAGGAGCAGAAGAACAAACGAATAGACGTACGTCCCTACCTTCTTGGGTTGATTGAAAGTCTTGTTGGAGCGGCGTAGCTCAGCTGGCAAAGCGCGTGCTTATCTCACTGCAGTTCTAATATATACTACAGTATATAAACGTATTCACTGCAGTATATATATATATTTACTAAATAAATATTTCATTTTCATTTATTATCTTTTCTGTTGACCAAAAATGTTAAACATAAGCTAATAAAAATAATTAAAATACAGGAAATGTACAACACTCACACTTTACAACAAACACAAATATAACAAATTCTAACTGAATAAGAACAAAATAATTTAAATTATATAATAAAATATTACAAATATAATAAAAATAACAAATCAATATTTATTGGACACTTTGTTCACAACCACAGGGTTAAAGAACTGAACTCACCCATTGAATGCATTCTCCTCAGCAACAACAAATGTTTGGCTTTGGCTTTGAATTCTTTTAAACTGTCTACTATATCTTTTATAGACTTTGCACCACCATTTTACAGAGGAATTCCAGCCTGAACATGATTTTTTTTTTTATAAATGTTCTATCTATTCTGATCGTAGCTAAAATTTTCCCTTCTTGTATCATTAATATGAAAATCACTATTATGAGTTCTTAAATTGACAATGTAATAGGACATACATACTTGAGACTGTTAACATTAAAAAAAATGTAAACCTAGCTGCGTGACACTATGATTTGATTTTGAAATTATTTGTATTGTATTTTTCTGTAAGGCATGTTACCTTTGTATATTCTATTTATTAGAATTTTCCTATAAAATAATCGCTTAATTTAAATGAGATTATATGATTATATTATTTTTATAATATTAATATTTCCTCAGGTTTTATAAAAATTAAAATATCATAACAGCTGATGAATCATGGATTTCTTAGTATGACTCAGAAACGAAACTTTAAAGTGAAAAATTTCCCATGTCAAAAAAGAACAAGAAAAATAAAATCTAAAACTAAATCAATCTTCAATACTTTCTACGATATTCAAAGTATTGTATATAAAAAATACATGTCTCAAGGACAGATAGACGATCAAATATATCGTGAGATCTTTAGAGAGTGATAACGCGTCTGTCACAACGCACATTCTATGGAAGATAATTCATCAGAAAGGTCGTTTATGTGGTACCATAGCCCCCTCACCCTCTTGATCTTTGTCCATGTGATTATATCTTGTTAAAGTCGCTATTTTTAAAGTGTGGACAGCATTCAAAAGATACTAACTGCCTAGCTGAAATCGTTAGCAATTCCAGCACAAATTAACAAAATCTTTTTGTGTGGCTTCAGAAGGAAATTATTTTAAAAAAGATAAGATTGTTTTGCACTTAAGTGTCAATAAAGAGATCTATACATTAAGTCTCATTACTGTTTAAACAAATCTCGTTTGTGTTTAGAAATGTAGGACTTGGGGTTTTGCAGGTTTTTCGTAATTTTTTGCACTTCCTGCTCTTCAATTTAACACGTACATATTAGCGGAATAACTACTGTTGGCACTTCACGAAAGTCGTGTCAGTGAATCTACAGAACTAAATCAAAAAGAGAAAGGAATCTTTTGACTGTATCACAGGGGTTTTATGATTGGTGATTTTTCTCTTTGCCTATTTTATACTAACTTATAAATTAACAAATTAGCCAACTAGTGAATTATAAATTTCATGGGAATCAATTCATTGGATCTCCAGATATATCTGTTTTTGCAAAGTGGTAATTTTGGGTTTATCATATAAGGTTTCGTAACAAATATTTTAATCTATACTGTCCTCTTGCTGACACAAAATTTATGTAAATCGAAGACGTTTTTTTTCATCACATCTGAATCGATTTCTATAAAATTTCTGCCAAGTTTTATGATTAAAAATGCAGTTGTAGTAAAAACTAACAAAATTAAAAAAAAAAATTATATAAAATACATATCATTAGTTTTGTTAAAATTGAATAAATAGCAATAACACTTTGTTTATACTCATATAGCACGTTTTGGTTACATGTCTGAAAATTTACAGCTAGTAAAAAGTCTCTCAATTACATTAGATTCTACTTCTGACAATTGATTCAAATCTTAATTGATACGTTTTAGAAGTATAACAAACAACTAAATTAGAATGAATATTAAATAAATATTACGTCAACGTAAGGAAACCTGTGTTAACTTCTAACGCCTGTCGACGAGAGCATAGGTTTCCTTCAATACTAGCTTGTGTATGTATTGTTTATAACGAGGGCGCTGTTCTCTCAAATTATTAACAAATTCGGGATTAACACACTTGGGAGGTTTTAAAAGGACAGATTTCAAAGACATTTTGTACAGTTTTTTAAGATGGCTTAGTGTTTTATACTTTATTATGTAAAGGTTTGAACGATGTTTATTTTAAAGCTATCTTTTAAGTACTGTAGTTGGGATCTCATTATTTTACTTGTTAATAAACTCACAAATACATTAGCGCTTTTTAACTGCTACTAAACAAATGACCTTATGTTCTAGGTTTCCTGGTAAAGTTTTAACAAAATTTGTTTAAAATCATTGAAATGTCTCGTGATTATTAAATTTAAGACTAACTAGATTTAATTTCAAAAGAAAATAAACTACCGGCATTCGAGATATGTATTATATGAACCAATAAATATATTTTACTTTTTAGATTAATTTAAAAAAAAATAAATTTAAATTTTGTAGGAGTTTGAAAATATATTTATAACAGAAAATTGTTAAAGCATGATTTTTTTAAATGTAATATTGTATAATTTACTATACATGCAGGGTAGAGGGCTTCCAGCCACTTGGAAATATATTATTTTGCTAAATATATTTTTAAGGTTAATTTTATTTTTAGTTTTATAACGGAATAAATATACTGAAAATATTATCAAACTTTTACAGTATTTAAGATATATATTTAATACATAAAAAACACTTTTGACAGTTCTAGCCGAATTTGAAACAAACATTCAGAAAAACTATTATAGCAATTGCTTTAAAAGAAATTCCTGTATTAACGATTTTGTGCTACAACTATTTTTTACGTTTTTTAAATTTAACAGTTTTGGAGACAGTCAAAACTAAAAGTTTAAAACGGTGGCCATTTTGTAAATTACAAAATTAAAGTCTGTGTGTGGTACACTTATAAAACGTAAGATACAATATGCTAATACCAAATATTAACTCATTATCTTACCTATTTCTGGAGTTTAATGTTGTATTTTTGGAAATAACCAAATGGCTGATAGACGGATAATTAAGAGCTGATTCTACTATATGTTATTTGACATTTTTTCTTCAATTTAATAAATATAATCCAAAAATGAATGCCCAGTTCACTTTTTTATTCGGGACACTCTGTAAATATATTTAAACTTGACGTAGTCTGGGTATTGGAGTGGTAGACCGACTGGAGCGACGAGAAAGACCCGGGAGGGTCTAAGGAGTTTTGTGCGGGGAATGTTGCCTATGGGTAGCGGCACGTTGATGGCCGAAAGGAGTGACATTTTTTGTTGGCCCTGAAAAGAACAAGTCGGTCAAAGGATTTAGAGCATGACGTAAAGTGGGGCTCTAGGATCTCCGGATGTGGGATTAGGGATCTTGTATGGTCGGATGGCGGGTTATTGCTCGGTAGGGGATTTCTGTGGTCATGAGGCATTGGAGAAATAGATAGGAAAGGCGGTGTGAGGAGAAGGTCGGGGGCAGGCTCTTGTGTAGCTTACTTCGCCAACGCGCTTCTCGCCGGACGATTCTCCACTCTTTGTTGGTTCTAGTCATCTGTTGCGTACACCACCACCTGTAACAAATTCCTGATACTGTAACAAATTCCTTTTCAGGAGGCGACAAAGTACGCGGCGTTGACCGGTGCCCGCATTTCTCCATATAGTATCCTTTTCAGGGACGTCGATGTAATGTAATGTTGATCTAGTGGGATGTCGTCTAGTGTAATGTCGATCTAGTGGGATGGCGATCTAGAGGGATGCTGATGTAATGTAATGTCTATCTAGTGTAGTGTTGATCTAGTGGGATGGCGATCTAGAGGGATGCTGATGTAATGTAATGTCTATCTAGTGTAATGTCTACCTAGTGTAATGTCTATCTAGTGTAATGTCTATCTAGTGTAATGTCTATCTAGTGTAGTGTTGATCTAGTGTAATGTCTATCTACATGATTATATAACAAATAATATACCAGAAACAGCAAAGGGGTTGTATCTATTTTCTCATTTACAGCGATTCTCCTTAATTCGTGCGTGTCTATTAATGACACTGCTGAGCAACGTTTAAAAAGCCTCTCATTGATTCACGAGCGTCTATCAAGTGACACTCGTTGAGCAAAATATCACTACGCCTCTCATTGATTCTTTTGAGACTATCAAGCAAGCTTGTCAACGGCCCTCATTGATTCACGAGCGTCTATCAAGTGACACTCGTTGAGCAAAATATCACTACGCCTCTCATTGATTCTTTTGAGACTATCAAGCAAGCTTGTCAACGGCTCTCATTGATTCACGAGCGTCTATCAAGTGACACTCGTTGAGCAAAATATCACTACGCCTCTCATTGATTCTTTTGAGACTATCAAGCAAGCTTGTCAACGGCTCTCATTGATTCACGAGCGTCTATCAAGTGACACTCGTTGAGCAAAATATCACTACGCCTCTCATTGATTCTTTTGAGACTATCAAGCAAGCTTGTCAACGGCTCTCATTGATTCACGAGCGTCTATCAAGTGACACTCGTTGAGCAAAATATCACTACTCCTCTCATTGATTCTTTTGAGACTATCAAGCAAGCTTGTCAACGGCTCTCATTGATTCACGAGCGTCTATCAAGTGACACTCGTTGAGCAAAATATCACTACGCCTCTCATTGATTCTTTTGAGACTATCAAGCAAGCTTGTCAACGGCTCTCATTGATTCACGAGCGTCTATCAAGTGACACTCGTTGAGCAAAATATCACTACGCCTCTCATTGATTCTTTTGAGACTATCAAGCAAGCTTGTCAACTACTCTCATTGATTCACGAGCGTCTATCAAGTGACACTCGTTGAGCAAAATATCACTACGCCTCTCATTGATTCTTTTGAGACTATCAAGCAAGCTTGTCAACTACTCTCATTGATTCACGAGCGTCTATCAAGTGACACTCGTTGAGCAAAATATCACTACGCCTCTCATTGATTCTTTTGAGACTATCAAGCAAGCTTGTCAACGGCTCTCATTGATTCACGAGCGTCTATCAAGTGACACTCGTTGAGCAAAATATCACTACGCCTCTCATTGATTCTTTTGAGACTATCAAGCAAGCTTGTCAACGGCTCTCATTGATTCACGAGCGTCTATCAAGTGACACTCGTTGAGCAAAATATCACTACGCCTCTCATTGATTCTTTTGAGACTATCAAGCAAGCTTGTCAACGGCCCTCATTGATTCACGAGCGTCTATCAAGTGACACTCGTTGAGCAAAATATCACTACGCCTCTCATTGATTCTTTTGAGACTATCAAGCAAGCTTGTCAACGGCTCTCATTGATTCACGAGCGTCTATCAAGTGACACTCGTTGAGCAAAATATCACTACGCCTCTCATTGATTCTTTTGAGACTATCAAGCAAGCTTGTCAACGGCTCTCATTGATTCACGAGCGTCTATCAAGTGACACTCGTTGAGCAAAATATCACTACGCCTCTCATTGATTCTTTGAGACTATCAAGCAAGCTTGTCAACGGCTCTCATTGATTCACGAGCGTCTATCAAGTGACACTCGTTGAGCAAAATATCACTACGCCTCTCATTGATTCTTTTGAGACTATCAAGCAAGCTTGTCAACGGCTCTCATTGATTCACGAGCGTCTATCAAGTGACACTCGTTGAGCAAAATATCACTACGCCTCTCATTGATTCTTTTGAGACTATCAAGCAAGCTTGTCAACGGCCCTCATTGATTCACGAGCGTCTATCAAGTGACACTCGTTGAGCAAAATATCACTACGCCTCTCATTGATTCTTTTGAGACTATCAAGCAAGCTTGTCAACGGCCCTCATTGATTCACGAGCGTCTATCAAGTGACACTCGTTGAGCAAAATATCACTACGCCTCTCATTGATTCTTTTGAGACTATCAAGCAAGCTTGTCAACGGCCCTCATTGATTCACGAGCGTCTATCAAGTGACACTCGTTGAGCAAAATATCACTACGCCTCACATTGATTCTTTTGAGACTATCAAGCAAGCTTGTCAACGGCTCTCATTGATTCACGAGCGATTATCAAGTGACACTTGTTGAGCAAAATATCACTACGCCTCTCATTGATTCTTTTGAGACTATCAAGCAAGCTTGTCAACGGCCCTCATTGATTCACGAGCGTCTATCAAGTGACACTCGTTGAGCAAAATATCACTACGCCTCTCATTGATTCTTTTGAGACTATCAAGCAAGCTTGTCAACGGCTCTCATTGATTCACGAGCGTCTATCAAGTGACACTCGTTGAGCAAAATATCACTACGCCTCTCATTGATTCTTTTGAGACTATCAAGCAAGCTTGTCAACGGCTCTCATTGATTCACGAGCGTCTATCAAGTGACACTCGTTGAGCAAAATATCACTACGCCTCTCATTGATTCTTTTGAGACTATCAAGCAAGCTTGTCAACGGCCCTCATTGATTCACGAGCGTCTATCAAGTGACACTCGTTGAGCAAAATATCACTACGCCTCTCATTGATTCTTTTGAGACTATCAAGCAAGCTTGTCAACGGCCCTCATTGATTCACGAGCGTCTATCAAGTGACACTCGTTGAGCAAAATATCACTACGCCTCTCATTGATTCTTTTGAGACTATCAAGCAAGCTTGTCAACGGCCCTCATTGATTCACGAGCGTCTATCAAGTGACACTCGTTGAGCAAAATATCACTACGCCTCTCATTGATTCTTTTGAGACTATCAAGCAAGCTTGTCAACGGCTCTCATTGATTCACGACCGTCTATCAAGTGACACTCGTTGAGCAAAATATCACTACGCCTCTCATTGATTCTTTTGAGACTATCAAGCAAGCTTGTCAACGGCTCTCATTGATTCACGAGCGTCTATCAAGTGACACTCGTTGAGCAAAATATCACTACGCCTCTCATTGATTCTTTTGAGACTATCAAGCAAGCTTGTCAACTACTCTCATTGATTCACGAGCGTCTATCAAGTGACACTCGTTGAGCAAAATATCACTACGCCTCTCATTGATTCTTTTGAGACTATCAAGCAAGCTTGTCAACGGCCCTCATTGATTCACGAGCGTCTATCAAGTGACACTCGTTGAGCAAAATATCACTACGCCTCTCATTGATTCTTTTGAGACTATCAAGCAAGCTTGTCAACGGCCCTCATTGATTCACGAGCGTCTATCAAGTGACACTCGTTGAGCAAAATATCACTACGCCTCTCATTGATTCTTTTGAGACTATCAAGCAAGCTTGTCAACGGCCCTCATTGATTCACGAGCGTCTATATAGTGACACTCGTTGAGCAAAATATCACTACGCCTCTCATTGATTCTTTTGAGACTATCAAGCAAGCTTGTCAACGGCTCTCATTGATTCACGAGCGTCTATCAAGTGACACTCGTTGAGCAAAATATCACTACGCCTCTCATTGATTCTTTTGAGACTATCAAGCAAGCTTGTCAACGGCTCTCATTGATTCACGAGCGTCTATCAAGTGACACTCGTTGAGCAAAATATCACTACGCCTCTCATTGATTCTTTTGAGACTATCAAGCAAGCTTGTCAACGGCTCTCATTGATTCACGAGCGTCTATCAAGTGACACTCGTTGAGCAAAATATCACTACGCCTCTCATTGATTCTTTTGAGACTATCAAGCAAGCTTGTCAACGGCTCTCATTGATTCACGAGCGTCTATCAAGTGACACTCGTTGAGCAAAATATCACTACGCCTCTCATTGATTCTTTTCAGACTATCAAGCAAGCTTGTCAACGGCCCTCATTGATTCACGAGCGTCTATCAAGTGACACTCGTTGAGCAAAATATCACTACGCCTCTCATTGATTCTTTTGAGACTATCAAGCAAGCTTGTCAACGGCCCTCATTGATTCACGAGCGTCTATCAAGTGACACTCGTTGAGCAAAATATCACTACGCCTCTCATTGATTCTTTTGAGACTATCAAGCAAGCTTGTCAACGGCTCTCATTGATTCACGAGCGTCTATCAAGTGACACTCGTTGAGCAAAATATCACTACGCCTCTCATTGATTCTTTTGAGACTATCAAGCAAGCTTGTCAACTACTCTCATTGATTCACGAGCGTCTATCAAGTGACACTCGTTGAGCAAAATATCACTACGCCTCTCATTGATTCTTTTGAGACTATCAAGCAAGCTTGTCAACTACTCTCATTGATTCACGAGCGTCTATCAAGTGACACTCGTTGAGCAAAATATCACTACGCCTCTCATTGATTCTTTTGAGACTATCAAGCAAGCTTGTCAACGGCTCTCATTGATTCACGAGCGTCTATCAAGTGACACTCGTTGAGCAAAATATCACTACGCCTCTCATTGATTCTTTTGAGACTATCAAGCAAGCTTGTCAACGGCTCTCATTGATTCACGAGCGTCTATCAAGTGACACTCGTTGAGCAAAATATCACTACGCCTCTCATTGATTCTTTTGAGACTATCAAGCAAGCTTGTCAACGGCCCTCAATGATTCACGAGCGTCTATCAATTGACACTCGTTGAGCAAAATATCACTACGCCTCTCATTGATTCTTTTGAGACTATCAAGCAAGCTTGTCAACGGCTCTCATTGATTCACGAGCGTCTATCAAGTGACACTCGTTGAGCAAAATATCACTACGCCTCTCATTGATTCTTTGAGACTATCAAGCAAGCTTGTCAACGGCTCTCATTGATTCACGAGCGTCCATCAAGTGACACTCGTTGAGCAAAATATCACTACGCCTCTCATTGATTCTTTGAGACTATCAAGCAAGCTTGTCAACGGCCCTCATTGATTCACGAGCGTCTATCAAGTGACACTCGTTGAGCAAAATATCACTACGCCTCTCATTGATTCTTTTGAGACTATCAAGCAAGCTTGTCAACGGCCCTCATTGATTCACGAGCGTCTATCAAGTGACACTCGTTGAGCAAAATATCACTACGCCTCTCATTGATTCTTTTGAGACTATCAAGCAAGCTTGTCAACGGCCCTCATTGATTCACGAGCGTCTATCAAGTGACACTCGTTGAGCAAAATATCACTACGCCTCACATTGATTCTTTTGAGACTATCAAGCAAGCTTGTCAACGGCTCTCATTGATTCACGAGCGTCTATCAAGTGACACTTGTTGAGCAAAATATCACTACGCCTCTCATTGATTCTTTTGAGACTATCAAGCAAGCTTGTCAACGGCTCTCATTGATTCACGAGCGTCTATCAAGTGACACTCGTTGAGCAAAATATCACTACGCCTCTCATTGATTCTTTTGAGACTATCAAGCAAGCTTGTCAACGGCTCTCATTGATTCACGAGCGTCTATCAAGTGACACTCGTTGAGCAAAATATCACTACGCCTCTCATTGATTCTTTTGAGACTATCAAGCAAGCTTGTCAACGGCCCTCATTGATTCACGAGCGTCTATCAAGTGACACTCGTTGAGCAAAATATCACTACGCCTCTCATTGATTCTTTTGAGACTATCAAGCAAGCTTGTCAACGGCCCTCATTGATTCACGAGCGTCTATCAAGTGACACTCGTTGAGCAAAATATCACTACGCCTCTCATTGATTCTTTTGAGACTATCAAGCAAGCTTGTCAACGGCCCTCATTGATTCACGAGCGTCTATCAAGTGACACTCGTTGAGCAAAATATCACTACGCCTCTCATTGATTCTTTTGAGACTATCAAGCAAGCTTGTCAACGGCTCTCATTGATTCACGAGCGTCTATCAAGTGACACTCGTTGAGCAAAATATCACTACGCCTCTCATTGATTCTTTTGAGACTATCAAGCAAGCTTGTCAACTACTCTCATTGATTCACGAGTGTCTATCAAGTGACACTCGTTGAGCAAAATATCACTACGCCTCTCATTGATTCTTTTGAGACTATCAAGCAAGCTTGTCAACGGCCCTCATTGATTCACGAGCGTCTATCAAGTGACACTCGTTGAGCAAAATATCACTACGCCTCTCATTGATTCTTTTGAGACTATCAAGCAAGCTTGTCAACGGCCCTCATTGATTCACGAGCGTCTATCAAGTGACACTCGTTGAGCAAAATATCACTACGCCTCTCATTGATTCTTTTGAGACTATCAAGCAAGCTTGTCAACGGCCCTCATTGATTCACGAGCGTCTATCAAGTGACACTCGTTGAGCAAAATATCACTACGCCTCTCATTGATTCTTTTGAGACTATCAAGCAAGCTTGTCAACGGCCCTCATTGATTCACGAGCGTCTATCAAGTGACACTCGTTGAGCAAAATATCACTACGCCTCTCATTGATTCTTTTGAGACTATCAAGCAAGCTTGTCAACGGCTCTCATTGATTCACGAGCGTCTATCAAGTGACACTCGTTGAGCAAAATATCACTACGCCTCTCATTGATTCTTTTGAGACTATCAAGCAAGCTTGTCAACGGCTCTCATTGATTCACGAGCGTCTATCAAGTGACACTCGTTGAGCAAAATATCACTACGCCTCTCATTGATTCTTTTGAGACTATCAAGCAAGCTTGTCAACGGCTCTCATTGATTCACGAGCGTCCATCAAGTGACACTCGTTGAGCAAAATATCACTACGCCTCTCATTGATTCTTTGAGACTATCAAGCAAGCTTGTCAACGGCCCTCATTGATTCACGAGCGTCTATCAAGTGACACTCGTTGAGCAAAATATCACTACGCCTCTCATTGATTCTTTTGAGACTATCAAGCAAGCTTGTCAACGGCCCTCATTGATTCACGAGCGTCTATCAAGTGACACTCGTTGAGCAAAATATCACTACGCCTCTCATTGATTCTTTTGAGACTATCAAGCAAGCTTGTCAACGGCCCTCATTGATTCACGAGCGTCTATCAAGTGACACTCGTTGAGCAAAATATCACTACGCCTCACATTGATTCTTTTGAGACTATCAAGCAAGCTTGTCAACGGCTCTCATTGATTCACGAGCGTCTATCAAGTGACACTTGTTGAGCAAAATATCACTACGCCTCTCATTGATTCTTTTGAGACTATCAAGCAAGCTTGTCAACGGCTCTCATTGATTCACGAGCGTCTATCAAGTGACACTCGTTGAGCAAAATATCACTACGCCTCTCATTGATTCTTTTGAGACTATCAAGCAAGCTTGTCAACGGCTCTCATTGATTCACGAGCGTCTATCAAGTGACACTCGTTGAGCAAAATATCACTACGCCTCTCATTGATTCTTTTGAGACTATCAAGCAAGCTTGTCAACGGCCCTCATTGATTCACGAGCGTCTATCAAGTGACACTCGTTGAGCAAAATATCACTACGCCTCTCATTGATTCTTTTGAGACTATCAAGCAAGCTTGTCAACGGCCCTCATTGATTCACGAGCGTCTATCAAGTGACACTCGTTGAGCAAAATATCACTACGCCTCTCATTGATTCTTTTGAGACTATCAAGCAAGCTTGTCAACGGCCCTCATTGATTCACGAGCGTCTATCAAGTGACACTCGTTGAGCAAAATATCACTACGCCTCTCATTGATTCTTTTGAGACTATCAAGCAAGCTTGTCAACGGCTCTCATTGATTCACGAGCGTCTATCAAGTGACACTCGTTGAGCAAAATATCACTACGCCTCTCATTGATTCTTTTGAGACTATCAAGCAAGCTTGTCAACGGCTCTCATTGATTCACGAGCGTCTATCAAGTGACACTCGTTGAGCAAAATATCACTACGCCTCTCATTGATTCTTTTGAGACTATCAAGCAAGCTTGTCAACTACTCTCATTGATTCACGAGCGTCTATCAAGTGACACTCGTTGAGCAAAATATCACTACGCCTCTCATTGATTCTTTTGAGACTATCAAGCAAGCTTGTCAACGGCCCTCATTGATTCACGAGCGTCTATCAAGTGACACTCGTTGAGCAAAATATCACTACGCCTCTCATTGATTCTTTTGAGACTATCAAGCAAGCTTGTCAACGGCCCTCATTGATTCACGAGCGTCTATCAAGTGACACTCGTTGAGCAAAATATCACTACGCCTCTCATTGATTCTTTTGAGAATATCAAGCAAGCTTGTCAACGGCCCTCATTGATTCACGAGCGTCTATCAAGTGACACTCGTTGAGCAAAATATCACTACGCCTCTCATTGATTCTTTTGAGACTATCAAGCAAGCTTGTCAACGGCTCTCATTGATTCACGAGCGTCTATCAAGTGACACTCGTTGAGCAAAATATCACTACGCCTCTCATTGATTCTTTTGAGACTATCAAGCAAGCTTGTCAACGGCTCTCATTGATTCACGAGCGTCTATCAAGTGACACTCGTTGAGCAAAATATCACTACGCCTCTCATTGATTCTTTTGAGACTATCAAGCAAGCTTGTCAACGGCTTTCATTGATTCACGAGCGTCTATCAAGTGACACTCGTTGAGCAAAATATCACTACGCCTCTCATTGATTCTTTTGAGACTATCAAGCAAGCTTGTCAACGGCCCTCATTGATTCACGAGCGTCTATCAAGTGACACTCGTTGAGCAAAATATCACTACGCCTCTCATTGATTCTTTTGAGACTATCAAGCAAGCTTGTCAACGGCTCTCATTGATTCACGAGCGTCTATCAAGTGACACTCGTTGAGCAAAATATCACTACGCCTCTCATTGATTCTTTTGAGACTATCAAGCAAGCTTGTCAACGGCTCTCATTGATTCACGAGCGTCTATCAAGTGACACTCGTTGAGCAAAATATCACTACGCCTCTCATTGATTCTTTTGAGACTATCAAGCAAGCTTGTCAACGGCTCTCATTGATTCACGAGCGTCTATCAAGTGACACTCGTTGAGCAAAATATCACTACGCCTCTCATTGATTCTTTTGAGACTATCAAGCAAGCTTGTCAACGGCCCTCATTGATTCACGAGCGTCTATCAAGTGACACTCGTTGAGCAAAATATCACTACGCCTCTCATTGATTCTTTTGAGACTATCAAGCAAGCTTGTCAACGGCTCTCATTGATTCACGAGCGTCTATCAAGTGACACTCGTTGAGCAAAATATCACTACGCCTCTCATTGATTCTTTTGAGACTATCAAGCAAGCTTGTCAACGGCTCTCATTGATTCACGAGCGTCTATCAAGTGACACTCGTTGAGCAAAATATCACTACGCCTCTCATTGATTCTTTTGAGACTATCAAGCAAGCTTGTCAACGGCTCTCATTGATTCACGAGCGTCTATCAAGTGACACTCGTTGAGCAAAATATCACTACGCCTCTCATTGATTCTTTTGAGACTATCAAGCAAGCTTGTCAACGGCCCTCATTGATTCACGAGCGTCTATCAAGTGACACTCGTTGAGCAAAATATCACTACGCCTCTCATTGATTCTTTTGAGACTATCAAGCAAGCTTGTCAACGGCTCTCATTGATTCACGAGTGTCTATCAAGTGACACTCGTTGAGCAAAATATCACTACGCCTCTCATTGATTCTTTTGAGACTATCAAGCAAGCTTGTCAACGGCTCTCATTGATTCACGAGCGTCTATCAAGTGACACTCGTTGAGCAAAATATCACTACGCCTCTCATTGATTCTTTTGAGAATATCAAGCAAGCTTGTCAACGGCCCTCATTGATTCACGAGCGTCTATCAAGTGACACTCGTTGAGCAAAATATCACTACGCCTCTCATTGATTCTTTTGAGACTATCAAGCAAGCTTGTCAACGGCTCTCATTGATTCACGAGCGTCTATCAAGTGACACTCGTTGAGCAAAATATCACTACGCCTCTCATTGATTCTTTTGAGACTATCAAGCAAGCTTGTCAACGGCTCTCATTGATTCACGAGCGTCTATCAAGTGACACTCGTTGAGCAAAATATCACTACGCCTCTCATTGATTCTTTTGAGACTATCAAGCAAGCTTGTCAACGGCTTTCATTGATTCACGAGCGTCTATCAAGTGACACTCGTTGAGCAAAATATCACTACGCCTCTCATTGATTCTTTTGAGACTATCAAGCAAGCTTGTCAACGGCCCTCATTGATTCACGAGCGTCTATCAAGTGACACTCGTTGAGCAAAATATCACTACGCCTCTCATTGATTCTTTTGAGACTATCAAGCAAGCTTGTCAACGGCTCTCATTGATTCACGAGCGTCTATCAAGTGACACTCGTTGAGCAAAATATCACTACGCCTCTCATTGATTCTTTTGAGACTATCAAGCAAGCTTGTCAACGGCTCTCATTGATTCACGAGCGTCTATCAAGTGACACTCGTTGAGCAAAATATCACTACGCCTCTCATTGATTCTTTTGAGACTATCAAGCAAGCTTGTCAACGGCTCTCATTGATTCACGAGCGTCTATCAAGTGACACTCGTTGAGCAAAATATCACTACGCCTCTCATTGATTCTTTTGAGACTATCAAGCAAGCTTGTCAACGGCCCTCATTGATTCACGAGCGTCTATCAAGTGACACTCGTTGAGCAAAATATCACTACGCCTCTCATTGATTCTTTTGAGACTATCAAGCAAGCTTGTCAACGGCTCTCATTGATTCACGAGCGTCTATCAAGTGACACTCGTTGAGCAAAATATCACTACGCCTCTCATTGATTCTTTTGAGACTATCAAGCAAGCTTGTCAACGGCTCTCATTGATTCACGAGCGTCTATCAAGTGACACTCGTTGAGCAAAATATCACTACGCCTCTCATTGATTCTTTTGAGACTATCAAGCAAGCTTGTCAACGGCTCTCATTGATTCACGAGCGTCTATCAAGTGACACTCGTTGAGCAAAATATCACTACGCCTCTCATTGATTCTTTTGAGACTATCAAGCAAGCTTGTCAACGGCCCTCATTGATTCACGAGCGTCTATCAAGTGACACTCGTTGAGCAAAATATCACTACGCCTCTCATTGATTCTTTTGAGACTATCAAGCAAGCTTGTCAACGGCTCTCATTGATTCACGAGTGTCTATCAAGTGACACTCGTTGAGCAAAATATCACTACGCCTCTCATTGATTCTTTTGAGACTATCAAGCAAGCTTGTCAACGGCTCTCATTGATTCACGAGCGTCTATCAAGTGACACTCGTTGAGCAAAATATCACTACTCCTCTCATTGATTCTTTTGAGACTATCAAACAAGCTTGTCAACGGCTCTCATTGATTCACGAGCGTCTATCAAGTGACACTCGTTGAGCAAAATATCACTACGCCTCTCATTGATTCTTTTGAGACTATCAAGCAAGCTTGTCAACGGCCCTCATTGATTCACGAGCGTCTATCAAGTGACACTCGTTGAGCAAAATATCACTACGCCTCTCATTGATTCTTTTGAGACTATCAAGCAAGCTTGTCAACTACTCTCATTGATTCACGAGCGTCTATCAAGTGACACTCGTTGAGCAAAATATCACTACGCCTCTCATTGATTCTTTTGAGACTATCAAGCAAGCTTGTCAACGGCTCTCATTGATTCACGAGCGTCTATCAAGTGACACTCGTTGAGCAAAATATCACTACTCCTCTCATTGATTCTTTTGAGACTATCAAGCAAGCTTGTCAACGGCTCTCATTGATTCACGAGCGTCTATCAAGTGACACTCGTTGAGCAAAATATCACTACTCCTCTCATTGATTCTTTTGAGACTATCAAGCAAGCTTGTCAACGGCTCTCATTGATTCACGAGCGTCTATCAAGTGACACTCGTTGAGCAAAATATCACTACTCCTCTCATTGATTCTTTTGAGACTATCAAGCAAGCTTGTCAACGGCTCTCATTGATTCACGAGCGTCTATCAAGTGACACTCGTTGAGCAAAATATCACTACTCCTCTCATTGATTCTTTTGAGACTATCAAGCAAGCTTGTCAACGGCCCTCATTGATTCACGAGCGTCTATCAAGTGACACTCGTTGAGCAAAATATCACTACTCCTCTCATTGATTCTTTTGAGACTATCAAGCAAGCTTGTCAACGGCTCTCATTGATTCACGAGCGTCTATCAAGTCACACTCGTTGAGCAAAATATCACTACTCCTCTCATTGATTCTTTTGAGACTATCAAGCAAGCTTGTCAACGGCCCTCATTGATTCACGAGCGTCTATCAAGTGACACTCGTTGAGCAAAATATCACTACTCCTCTCATTGATTCTTTTGAGACTATCAAGCAAGCTTGTCAACGGCTCTCATTGATTCACGAGCGTCTATCAAGTCACACTATCGAGGAACGTTTACATCCGTTATTAATGATTTACGATCGCCTATCAAATGTGACTTCTGAGCAATGTTCTCATCTCCTCAAAAACAAAGTGAGGAATCGTACTTTTCTCGTTGTTTTAAAGTGGAAACACCTCTGAAAGAAAGGGATCTAACTTAAGACTACTCGAAATAAGGTGTAGATCAGGACCCACTAAAGAATTGTCCAAGAGATTGTGAGGAATTGTAAAGCCAATATTTTTTCCATTCTCCACAACACCAAAACCATAACTTCCGGTGTGTTACTAAAAGATATCTCTAAAGAAAGAAATAGTATCTTGCAAATTAAGAGGCAAGTGTATCGTAACCTAAGTAAACTATACACATACACTGTCCACTGTCAACATGCACACAATATTTGATGTCTATAATATGACTGGGTTTCAGTTTAGTATAGGCCTAATAAATCATTTTTAATCTTCTGCTTTACACAAATTCGGTTTTCTATTTAAAAAATCATGGTATCTTTTAAGTGTTGCGAAATGTAATTGCTTGAACATTGAAAATTTTGAAATGAAACAGCTGATCTGATTTTCTTGAACATTTCATTTTTTGTGGTGTAGTTGATTTGTGCTGTGATTAATAAAAATATTGTCGGTTTCATAACCCAGGCGACCTAATGCGTTTTCTCTCTTCATAATTTATGTATTACGAGTGTATATTTATAACTTGTTGATATTGTTGTGCAAAAATCCTATTTTTTTAATACAAATTATGCATAAATTCATATTGATATAGATGTTATATATTTTTAATTGTTTAAGTTAAATGTAACACTTATTCAATTTCAATAGTGACGATCGTCCGAATATACAAAAATTTAAAAAATTCAAAATGTGTTACTTAATTTTCAACATTTTTGATTTTGTACCATTATTTCATAACACTTAATTTTCTCGTGTTTTATCTTGACTGAACGCGATTTGTTTTCTAGTTTTCGTGTAACTTAGGTTGAAATTATATTTTAAAATGGTGAATCTATAAATTGTAATATTTGATTAAAAACCAATTCTTATGACTATCAGCATATCAACATTTTATTGGGGTGTTAAACAAGTTATTTTGTAACTTAAAGAGTAGATTTTAGGGAAAATGGAATTTTTCTCTGAGGTACTTTTGCCTTCTCACCTCAACACTACGAAAATGTTTGATAATACAAAAAGCTATTAATTTTAATTACTATATAAATATACTTATATGTACATAATATAAAGGGCTACGTTTATTTACGTCTCAAACTTTGAAGGTCGCAATATTTTCCACAACAAGGGCGCCAGGTTTTGTTTAGATTAACGCGCAGTTTTTTCGATGGTATAAAGACACTGCAGGAGGGCTTCGACACACCTTTACAAAATTGGCCTTGAAGTGAAAGTACAGAGGAAATGCGTGACACATATATTGAATACGTTCATGTTCAAGGGAAAGCGTGGATAATTATCTCGAGGACTTTCACACGTGAAATATTCCACAAATAGGTCAGGGCTAAAGATTGGGTTCCATAGTACGAAGAAATTAGTTAGTTTGGGTTTGGATAAACGTTCATTCCAATAAACAGTACAGTTTGTAATTCTAGTAAACAGTACCTTCGGAAAGGTTATTAACGTTGTTGATAGTATTATTCAAAATATTATTTTACTAAAAGGGTAGGCAATATTACTTGTGCAATATGAAGGGTAGGCTTTGTCTTTGAAATGGTAAAATGATAGGAGTAGACTTGGTATTTTTGTTCAGGAAAATTAGATTTGAATCAGGAAAAAGGTCTTCCACAATTATTTTATGATGATTTTTGATCAATAATAAGCTCTAGATAAAATATCATTTCCCGTCCTCTCCTGCTCTGAAACTTAAATTTTTATAATTTTACTTTCTTATGTAGGCCTATAATGTTATTACAGAGCAAATTATCTGATACGTCAAAACATCAACGTTCAGTTTGTTCAGTATTATTAATTTTGAAACCCTTTCAATATAGTTTTGGAATTAGGTCTTCATCAAAAGGAGTATAATCGATAAAATTTGATATATAGATAGGTCTATATTTTAGTCATATTCAAGAGTTAAAAAAATTTTAATTTTATAAATCAAAATTTGGTGGTAACTACCAAAAGACAAAAACTCAAAATTACAATTTCGTCAGCTCTAACTATGTTGATCAAAGGTTGCTACAAATCTAACTTCTAATAAATACCCAAAAATACATATCAGTTGCTATCTCCTCAATGAGGATTAGGAAGTTATAGATTTAAAGGGGGGGGGAGGACCAAACATTAGCGCCGTCGGTTTAATTTTTTTTTCAAAATCACACAATAACTGGAATTTTCTTTTATTTGTGGTTTAGAATATAAATCTTCACATTTAATGAAATCGTATTAAACATTAACATTTACAACGGCACCCATAAAGTCATTATCTCTTATAACCGATAAAACTGGAACACAAGTCTGTTTGTGTATATTGTTCTTTAATGCCTTCATTTTAGTCGAATTTTATCAAAATAATAATTGTTAAACATTTAATTTTATTAATATTTGGTTAATAAAATGAGAAACTTTGAAACATTATTATATACTGTTTTTGTAATGGCGGTTAATAAGTTGATTGTTATCTTTAAATATTTCCTATTATTTTCAAATTCCGTAACGAAGAATATGTCCATAACGCTTTTTCAATAGTTTTCGAACTTTTAAAGAAAAAAAACCCTAAATACATATTATTATAAACATTTATTTTGATATTGTGTACTAATTATTTTATATTAGGGTGGGGGGGACAAAGTATATCCACAAATACCTCAAAATAAATTTCGTTTCATCATTAACCAATACTTCCTCTCTAATGAGAAATTCGACAAAATTAATTTCGTTGTGCTTTAAAAAAAAGAGTACTTTTTACGACGAAATGGTGTTATGTCTTTATGTCCGAAGGTGCGTACAGTTTGTGCCCTATTTGTTACATATACCAGACTACACTTTGGGTCTCTGGATATGAGTTGATGCTTCATTTCTTTGTATAAGTGTGCCAAGGTCGTTTTTCTATGTCCTCAATCCGCTGCCAATGTCTGTACCTTGAAACCACAGAGTCTTGATGAAATCACTGTCGACTCGTTGACGGGTAAAAGAATCACAGTGCGGAATCAGTAAACAGTAAACAAACATATTTTATGGTTACAAAGTGATGATATAGTGATATTGGTTGAATATTATGATTAAACTGTCTTCAAAACAAGATTAGGAAAGGAATACTTAATTTGGAATACATGCGTTCTTTAGAATTGTCAAGCGTGCAACTTTATTAATACCTATAATGCCGATTGTGAAGATTCGTTAAATCGTTCACTTTTTCACACATACTCAGTATAGCAAAGGTTATAAGATAGAACATGTTTTTCTTGGTAGTAATAATTTTTGATGTCCTTAGAACCGAAAAAAAGTGGTTTTCAAGTATTATTTGCCGAGCGTTGTCTATCGTCTATGCAATGTCACTAACCCAAATATTGGTCACATTTGATGTCAGTTTATTTTGGTCATGTCTCGGTGATAACTCAAAATATAAGGGTAGCTGCTATAAAATAGAACTCAAAATCGACTCTAACTTTTTTGATCAGAAACTTAGTCTCTAATGACTCGAACAAAAGTCAATGGGTCAAAATATCACCTTTCAAAACGAAGAGCTAGTAAAATATAAGAAAACCACGTCCTTGGAGCTTTTTTAAAATACCTAATTTCTGAAATTAGCTTTGTTGATTTCGATAGTATTTTGTGAAACTTAAAGTAGCAATACAAACCCGTATGCTAGACGAAAATTGCAGTTCAAGAATAATTGGCAAAGAACAAAAATGAACATTGACTGCTGTCATTAAAACATCGATTTCAATCAAATAGTTCCTTACACTTAAGTTTAGAAAAATATTTGTTCAATATACAGGATGCAGCTAGTCACATAACAGAAAATGCATCTTAGTTGTAACTTGAATTTTACTTAACTATAACAGTATTATTTTAATTTACTTGTTAGAGGAACTGCTCAAAGTGGCCACCTTCATTGTCTATACACTTTGGCACCTTTTCACCACTGATAAGTACATTTTGTTGCATAAATTGATTGCCGACTAGGAGGTTGAGCTCCAGGAAACTGTTGTTCGAATGCTGCAATAATATCGATAGAATTACAATCAAATTGCCACCACTTTTTCAAAAGAAAAACTCGTTCATCTAGAGAAAGTTCACGATTCATGATTGTAAACGCTAACATATAGAAATCAATAAAATAAGCAATACACTCAACTTGTCTTCAACGGTCACCAGAGGTAAACTGACAAAACAAAGAATAAATCTTGACTACAACTTAGATTCGAACAGGTGTGTGAGAAAGATAGTTTAATGTTTTTCACTGTTCACTATCAAAATTTGTTCGAAATGGCAGATCCAATATTGATGAATTCCTCTTTAATGACGTCTCCTTAGGCTTGGTTTAGGTCATTTACCGATATCTCCTTAATCCAAAATTGTTTGTTAGACGGCTACCAAATTGTTTATTTTGCGAATTACAGACTAAATTAAGAATTTGATTTAAAATCGTTAGACAGTCTAGAAAATCTGGTTTAGTATATTTATTTATAGGGGACCAACAATTATGATGAAAATAACTTAAGAAAATTTTTAAAAGTACTATTTGCTATATTTAATAAAAAAATCATTCCATAAATACCATTGAATGATCTCGACAGATAGACAGAACCATACGTGCCTTATATTCCTAGAAATCCTAGACTTGGACTTGCATATTCTTAGCGTAAAGTAGGCGTAATAGTGACCATCAAGTTATTTTCAGGTGTTGTATTATACCCAAAATTATGTCGGAAATAATTACGTAGTTTCATGTTCATTTTGTGTTTTTCAATCAACACTTTAAACGGGTTATGGAAAATGGACGAGACCATGTACCACTGTTACCTGAGGTTTAAGAAAAACTGTGTTTTATTACTGTAGAAAGGGTCGCTTATTGTTATGATGCGATGGACTCGTCCAGTTGCCTAAAGGCGATTTTACAGTTAAAGTATTTTAAGCCTACGTCATGGGAATGAACATGCAAAGATAACCTAACCTAACATAACAGTAACAGATAACTAAATAAGTATTGTAGTAGTGCAACAGAGAGAAGATTTTATTTCTCGAGTTCTTCGTTGACACTATTTATGCAGCTGCTTTAGATAATATGGAAATTTGTTTTCACAATAACCTCCTCATTTACCAAAAGCGGTTACAGAATGTAGCCTTTTCTTCTTTTATTTGGTTTTTATAATTTTGTAGTTTTTATTTTTCATTCTTCCTGTAACTTGCTATTTATTATAAATATTACAGGGGGAAAAAATTAATGGCTTGATAAAAGTCATGAAATAAGTCCTGTTTATGTTAGGTTAGGTACATTTTTACATTGCACTTGTAACAATCAACCGATTTATTTACTGACTTCATTCTAACACAACATATTTTAAACCTTTTCCTGAAATGAAATTCTTAAAAAATACTATGGATATCCATCTTCATAGTTTGACATACAAACAAGAAAAGAAATTACTCATAGACAACTGAGCGAAGCCATCTCTACAGGTAGTTTATGTGACCGCACTTGTCACAAATGGGATGGACAGAACAATAGACGATCCCTTCGCAGGTACCAGTGGTAGATGGTCTCGTCCAGTTTCCATAAACCATGAAACATTTACATTATAGCAGATTTTATTTGGAATATATTTTCTCAGAACATTTCTCGCCAACCACACACAGAGTTTAGATGCACAATACTGTGAACAATAACTTAATCCCTTGCCAATCACATGCAAAGTTCAGATTCATAATACTGTGAACAATAACGTAATCCTTCGTGAACCACACTAAGAGTTCAGATCCATAATACTGTGAACAATAACGTAATCTCTTGCCAACCACATACAGAGTTCAGATCCATAATACTGTGAACAATAACGTGATCCTTCGTGAACCACACGGAGAGTTCAGATCCATAATACTGTAAACAATAACGTAATCCCTTGTCAACCACACACAGAGTTTAGATCTATAATACTTTGAACAATAACGTAAACTCTTGCCAACCACACTTAGAGTTCAGATTCATAATACTATGAACAATAACGTAATCCCTTGCCAACCACATGCAGAGTTCAGATTCATAATACTGTGACAATAACGTAAACTCTTGTCAACCACACTTAGAGTTCAAATCCATAATACTGTGACTATAACGTAATCCCTTGCCAACCACATGCAGAGTTCAGATTCATAATACTGTGAACAATACCGTAAATTCTTGCCAACCACACTTAGAGTTCAGATCCATAATACTGTGAACAATAACTTAATCCCTTCCCAATCACATGCAGAGTTCAGATTCATAATACTGTGAACAATAACGTAAACTCTTGCCAACCGCACTTAGAGTTCAGATTCATAATACTGTGAACAATAACGTAATCTCTTGCCAACCACATACAGAGTTCAGATTCATAATACTATGAACAATAACGTAATCCTTCGTGAACCACACTGAGAGTTTTGATCCATAATACTGTAAATAATAACGTAATCCCTTGTCAACCACACACAGAGTTCAGATCCATAATACTGTGAACAATAACGTGGACAGTAACAGGCCTTTAATGGATTTTTTTTTAAAATTTATGTTTTAACATTAACCACCACAAAAATGATTTACGTAAAAATCTAAAACAATCCTTGGTTCTCAAACATGTAATCACCAAATTAAAATAATAATAATTATTAATGACCATCAAGATTGGCGAACAAGTTTTTAATTTTTTAAATTTGGATTGTCAGAGGCAAGTTTACACAAACTGATGTTACATTAAAACTCAGGGCTCAAATACCTATACAAAGATATTTTGAATAAGAAACGTTCGAATAACTCAAATATACATGTTTTGGGCTTATCGCTGTTTTCGCTCATACCACTAAATTGATTTCGAAGAAATCTAGTAGTTTCTTAAAAAACCTACATCAAATTATAGTTACAATAAGTTATTTGGAAATTATTAGCGTTAATCGTGTTCACCAATTAATACAGAAAAAATTGTATTATTTGCTTGCACCCACTCCATATTTTTACCTCTGACTATTACTTGATTTCTAAATAGTCAAAATCTGATAATTCAACAGGCCACCCCATCCCAACTGTAACATTTTAATAGAACCACCAAGATGTGACTTGTAAAAATAGTGCTAGAGACAGAAGGGCTGATAGGCAGACAAACGTATTTTCGGAAATGGTCTAAATCTGTATCTGAAGTTTGAAATGTCGAAACGCAATAAAAACCTTCGTACCATCACAACAATCATTTCACACGTAATTGGAAAGTAAAACGACATTACGATTTTAAAAAACGTTTAGTTTACATGCAATCTTCACTAAATTACAAGTCGATGGCCAACGTGTTGTCCGAAATCAAAATGATGACATAACAAATTACACATCCGCACATTGTACTCCTTTCCATTGTTAATCCTTGCAAAACAAAAGTAGGCCTACTGCTTGGAGGTATTCTGAGCGGCTTCTATGGAGTTTCTGTAATCAACAAACAGCTGTTTTAGCATGGTCTTCATTTTTAATACAGAAGACATAATAATTTTCAAAAACTACAGCAAATAAATTAATTCATTTAAAATTGATTTATAATTGACGATCATTACGGTATAATACACAAGTTTGATGATGATAATAATAATAATAAGCCATTCATATATATAAAGAAATTAAAAAATTAATATATCTTTTTTTAATTATGTCCTTACAACCCGATACAAAAATACGAAAAAAAAGAAATATATATATATACAACTGGAAACAACTGAAAAAAACCAAGGAACTGGGTTAGAGAAGGTTTTGATGATTATAAAATGTGTTAGATTGTTATACTACCAACTTAATTAATTAAAATCGGGAAATTAGTTTCTTTGGTGTTATCTGTGTCGAGCTCCCTCGGAATAACGTTTAAGGACATTATTCTATTTCATTGGCGATCATTTGTCGTGTAGTTTGAAATCAATTTATTAAATTAAACAAACTTACGTAGATGTTTGTTAACCAGTTAGCGCCAAATGTATGAACCAATCATTATATAATTTAGAAATAAGGTTACATACAACTAGATCAAACGATTTTTATACAAGGTTTTTAAAAATTACATTTATGTTTTAAAATGCCGGGCATCTCAATGCAGTTATTGCGTTGTTCCAAGGATGCAGGACCTTCGACTAGGAATACAGCGTACGCTCCGAAGTATTAAATATAATGTTATGAAGAAGGCACAATGAGGAGATTTTTTTTAAACTTTAAAAGAAAAATGAAATTTTAACTTTTTTTAAAAGTCACGGTAAGTTATTACCTGTTAAAAACAAAAAGAAACTTCCCCATTTACTACTTTTTCGACGTTTTAATCTATAAGAAACTATTTCGTGTTTCAAGAGGAGACAAAATTATGATTTAAAAAAAAGAAAGAAAGTTTTATGTGATAGTTCTTTAAAATTTCCTCTAAAACGTGATATAACATTCATGTAACTTGTATGTATGCATCAATGTGAAATAGAGTAAATTGCAACAATGTAAAATATCTCAGCAGTCGATATTTTGAGAAAAAGGTGTGGAACGGTTGTAATTAATAGAAATAAAACAACATTCCAATGAAAACAGAAGATGATGACAGTTATAGAAACATCGTGTTGGTGGTGGTTTCCTGGTTGTAGCAGTGTAATCTGGGAACTTAAGCTTCCAATTGGTGAACCGGCCACCTAAACTCTCTAGTGGTGGGGTTACAATTATTGTGTTTTTCAGTTATGGCAATCCAACTTATGTATACAGTTTAATATTTATTACCACTCTGATTTCAATGAACGCCGAATCACAATGACAGTGTAAGGAACAAGCGACCCATAAACCATTCAATTTCTGTGTTTAGTTCAAGTGTAGAGTAACTACGGTACTTTTTGATCTATGTTGTACTTCGCGCTCTAGACACTCATCAAATTGGGTTTACAAGAACTTTTTATTCGATCTATTAAAACATCTTACAGGCGAGGCGTACCAGTTAAACGTTACAGTTTAGCTACAACACCTTGAAATAAACGAACCCAACCACGTGTTCGTTAAATGCACGTGAAAACGTCGGGAAGTGGATTTGTCTTGACACAGTTGTTCCATGACCTTGCGTAGTCACTTTGATGTTGGTTAACTACTCCCACATCAATTTAATAGAACGCAGCCTTGATGTATATACAATATATTACTTATTGTTTACATACAGTGAACACGATATAATGATTAATTATTGCGGTCCTTTTATGAAGACTAGAATCGATTTAAGTTCCAGAACGTCGATGTTCGTCCTTAACGTCAAATAATCGTTATTCAAGGTCTAGGAACAATTTGCAGGCAAGTCAGCTTCGTGCCAGATTTCGTTCATTCAGTTATAACCTTTCCTATGGCAGTACTACTATTTGGATCATTACCCATTGTAGACACATCAATTTCTCAGGACTAATAGAGAAGGTGCAAATTAAGCAGGGAATGAACCAAATATTTATAGAACATCTTAAAATTAACGTTTGTTAGGGTGCAGAAAGAAGATTTTATTTTTTGGCGACCGTCTTGAAGTTAACTTCAAACTTTTAAACATAAATGGAGTGTTGTGAGATATAGGTATTACTGGCTTTTGATTATAAAACCAATACTGTAGTCCTATTTTTATTATCTCTTTTCGTTTTCAGCGTGTTTGATAAAACACCAGACACACACTTGAGCAGTTAAGAAATAAAGTGTAAAGTAAAGTTAAAATCGATGATTTTATTATTTTCAGTTTTATTTCAGAAATTTTAGATGTTGTAAAATAAAAAACATCTTGAATCATCTTCTAACTACAATAATAATAAATTGAACGAAGTGTTATGATAAATATTACGAAGAAAACAGCCTTGTTTCTACTCACTCCTGGAAATATACAATACTTTGGTTTCAAATGGCTAGTAATCGTCATGAGGTGTGTTTAAAAAATTACTAATAATGATGATGATGAAACAACACAATATTTAGTAAATTCTACAATTTAATCGAGTCTTGCCGACCATTGTTTCGCCAGCAACGGCATTTACAAGGCAGCTTAACAAAGACTTGGAGTTCTACCAAGTACCTTCGGTTAATAGTATAAATTACTAATATACTGAGGTCCTTAAATGTTAAAAAATTTAAATATGATAACATAGTAAAATGTGGTACCATTTTTTTTTCCCGTTCTGGTCTGTGAAAGCCTCCTTCAGAGGCCTCCTCACCAGCGTCGACCTAGCGATCTTTTGCCGCATGTGGTACCATAGTTGAAATTTTACTCAATTGTGTTATAGGGATTTTACCCAACGAAGTCAATGACCGATATCTTGAGAATGAAAGAGATTTTAAAAAACGAGTAAAAAGTATTGCCTTATCAATCAATAGGCAGTAAAATACAATATGTCACATGACTCGCTTGCTATTTAAAAATTTTAATTTAGTTTTAAGATGGTGATTTAAATATGGTCGAAAAGTTTAAAAATACAAAAAGTAAATACTACTGTGTTATAAAAATCGTATACAAAAAAATTTAACCGTTTTTTAAATATTGGGTGGTTTTCAGACATCAATTACATACTGAATAATTTTAACAAATCTTAAGACGATCGCTTTCTTTAAGTTAAGGGAATTGAAATTTATTTATTTTTCATTAGTAGGCTACATGTTTCTGTGCTTTTCTCATCTATTCCACATTAACTAATTTCTTTCGCATTGTATATTTTAAAGTTAGAATTTATTAAGCAAAAACTGTTCGTAAATCGACTCTCAAAGTTAGATGTGATTTTCACATGAACGGCAATATACACACAAAAATCCCCTTTCGTTGAATTATGGCTCAACTTTCCACCTTCTTTTACAGGTTTTCTGAAACATAAATTTAAACATAGTCACATATACAAGAGATGATAGTTCTGAATTTAAAATTATTTTAACACACAAAAATGTTAGAATTAGGGTATTTATATTATAATGATTTTTTTTTAAGACATATTTTCAAGAAGATTCTTGAAGTTTTCATACAAAATTAAGATAAATTATAACTATATATAATTTCTTAATTTTAAGTGAAAATATTAAAGAATGATTAAGAATATGAAGTGAAACAAAATAGTTTTAACTTTTATAACAATTGATGAAACATACAATTTGGCAGAGAATTTAAGTTTCATAAAATTTATTTACATGTAGGCTAAGTTGCTCAGAAATAAAAATAGTATATTACATAACTACGACCAAAAGTGATGCTTTTCGATACAAGCTCAAGTTTAACTTGAAATGAGCGAGTATCGAAAAGTTTCTTTTGGTCCAAGTGATGAACTATATTTTTTCGTTATACTGCAAATAATATAAGAAAACAATTTCACAAAAACTAAAATGTTATAACCTATTTACCTTCAAAAGTTTGGACAAGTTACACAAGTTGCAGCTATTACAGCTGTTTAGTTTGTGTTAGGGGTGCTTATTTATAAAATCGATGGTAACAGCTGTTTTATCTGTTATTTACAATCGAGAGTATCGGTTCTTTTTATAGATTATTTACAATCGTTAATTAATTCGCATAAACGAAGTAACAGCTGATGACCTCGACCTCAGCTGATGTTTTTACTTTTTAATTCCTAGGACTAGAAAAGAACACATTTAGCATCTCAATGCATGTATTGAAACAACTGTTTTTTGAAGCAGTATGACGAAAAAACACTTAATAACATGTTTTTTATTCAGTCATAATTGATTTTAAAGTTAACATTCATTATGCAAAGCTAGAAAACGGACGAGAAGAATTCAACTGATTGATGTAGATAGATTTTTAGAATGAAATTTAACTTAGTGAGAATCATTACAACAAATTTGCAAACCAAGAATAATTTTCGCAATATGTAAAATCTCTATATAAAACAAAAATTAATGTTGAATATATATATTTTTTAATTTGCGTACTTATATTTTGTATATTTTGAAACCATAAAACAAACCAAAAATAAAATGACAAAAATTAATTCCGTTGACCTTCCAACTGTGAGCAGTAAAACTAGACATTTGAAAGTAAGCTAGTTGATAGTGAAGACTGTATATCTCGCTTACATATGAATTTTTAATGATGAATATATTTAAATTCACGTCAGGTCGCTAAGTAGTTCAAGGATGTTTGGGTCGTTGAGATGTAGGCAACCTTCAACCACTTGCTAAATTTTGGCATAACACCATTCAATAGTTTGCTCATCCTAGTTAAAATTTAGGAAAGGTTAGGGTAAGTCTTGTGCAAGGGTTTATTTTGAGAAATTATTAACAAGGTAAGAAAAATTATTTTTAGGCATTAAAATGTAGTTTATTTATTATATTTCTATTAATAAATTCTTACAATAGAATTCAGTTTCTCAAAACAGTTTTATTCATTGTATAAAACCTCAAACTTCCTCTTCCTTAGCACAACATATTCACAATATAAATAACTAAAGTTGTTTTATTGATGTAAAGCAGGAAATCTAATTGATTCAAGTGTAGCTGTATAGATTAGAGATTTCAATGAGTGGGAAGGAAAGAAGTTCCATTTACTTCAAATTGACTTTCCTGACTGGAAATTTTATTTTTAACAATTTAAGATCATTTATGATGCATTTTGATTTACAAATAAATTGCTATTAAAAGAAATAATAGTATAAATTTTTAAACTCTAATAACTCCATTTTTATAAGTGAATATTAATTTATGCTTTGATATCATATATTATGGTGCCTACCATATGCAAAATAAATTACGAACGCTTCGTCCGACGACGAACTTAAAAATAAATGTTTAATTTTAAGGATATATTATGAAAATCAAAAACTATTTCGATAATCAGAAGTGTGGATGCTCTTCTTCATTTCAGTAATGTTGAGATGTAGTAATCATTTCTGTACAGTCAAATGGTTATGATACTTAATTTAACTATAATTTAGTTAATTGTCAAAGAATCCGAGATAAAATTTTAGCTATCGTTAAAAATGATATTTCTTAAGGACCAACTAATATGAAATAATGTAAAATTATATCCTTTGTTCAAAACGTCTCTCCGTGGTGAATAGTTTATCTTCTTTAAAAAATAAACAAATATATGACACCACATTTGTATATTTTTGATAATTTTGTTATGCAGTGACACTGCAATGAATTAAATTGACTATACTAGTACGTGAAGAGTAGAGAGGAGCAAAAATGGGATCCAGAATATGTCTGCACGTACAGTCAATAGCAAAAAGGTCATAGTGGTAAGTCAAGAAACATTATAAACAGTTAGACAATTTGAGTGAAATGAAGTGTTTCAAGGCGAACCTAGTTTTAATAAAAAGACATTTCTAACAATATTAAGGAAGAAGTAAATTGGTATAGACATGAAGAGATGGAAGGGGATGGTAAATTTAACAAGTTTATTAATCATCTACATGATACGTTTAAAGCTGTTGTAAGAATTTCAAATTAAAGTTTATTAAGGTACTGATCACATGTGAAGCACAGAGAAGATTATTTTGTAATGGAGATTCTTTAAGTATTTTTAGTGATTTCTACTTATCGGAGGTAAAAAAGAAACCTCACAGAGATATTGAGGTTCATCAAGAGCACATGGGTAGTAAATTGATGAGTTACTTATCTGAGAATGAGGACGTAAATAAAAAGTCCAAATCCTCTTCTAAAATATAAAAATTATAATATTCATTGAAAATATTTAATTTCCAATACGCTAACTATTATAGAGGTCAATTACACGTATGTACCGCTTGCTTTGTTTAGATTCTTACTGTTAAAAAATGTCTTACTTATTTGACCATGAGTTAGCCGTTACTTCGCAATGGTTGGGATCCATGTTCCGTGGGACAATAAGGTATCCGATGGCCTCCAAAAGAGCGTTATATAAATTGGCAAAGTGGAAATATTGGCACGTGATAGAATGGGGGCATAGCTAACCTTGACACCAAAACTATAATGCCTTGAATAACCATATGTCTGTTATATATGTAAATATTAAGAGAACAAACAATAAGATTAATGGTAAACATAGACAAGGCTGGAAATTAATATTTTTTGTTGTCGTGAATACAAATGCATGCCAAGTTTCAAATCCTTGGTTCAACTGTTTACTAGAGAGGGTAACAGGGAGATAGGTTAGGTAGGTGTAATGAAACTTTCTCGAATAAATACAAAAACAATTACATTCACTACATAATCGAAGTTCCTGTACTATTTTTGTTAAGTGAAGTCACAAAAGTGACTCGGTTTTAATAATAATAACAGAGCCCATAACATAACTTATCCGGATTTAAAAGTTGATTAATTTAGCATTTTATGAAAATGTTATCTAAATAGTTATAACCGATTTTGAGCTAAGAAACCACTAGTGATGGCACTTCCTATTGATAGGTGGGTAAGTACTCTTTGATATTATGTCGCGAGATATATACAGTTATTGTTTTATCAGACTGTCAATGGGAGGAGGTTTATATTTCAAGCAGCTGTGATTGTTTGCAAGCGGACTTTATCTCTGGAATAGTTGTAATAATGAAACAAAAACTGGTATATAACGTTATCTATCACTTGAGAGAGTTACATGCTAGGTCTTGTTTACGTAGAACAACGCATTCTTCAGAAAATGTGGGATTGCTTTAGTATAAAAACTAATGTATGTGGTCTCGTTTTGGGAGCTCCAGATTCAAAAACAGCATTAAATTTATCGCTAAAAAAAGTAATAGTTTAGGTGTTATTTTCCAAGATGATTTCCATGGTAAAGGTGAGGTTATGTTAATACCAAAAATAATTACATTGCCTCATATTAGGTCTCAAAAAGGGCTGCACCAATCAACACAACTTTGGGCAGTGACTTATACTTAGGTATGTATCGTTTTCCCAAGCAGTGGGTTTTCTGCACATATGGGGGAGGGACTCTAATTTCAAGATTATTAAAGTATTTCAATCTAACTCTGTTCTTCAAGGGTAAACAATTAAATTATAAATAGGAGACATATGTAAATTACTTCAAACTGATTAGCCCTATTCGGGTGGTTTTTGGGGGTTGTATTTTTGGAAGTATTTCTTCTTCTTAAGCATCACCCACTTCTATAGTTTTAAATTCCAAGAACTATCCGAGAAATTGGAAGGAAAATGAATAGAATAAAGAATAATTGTAATAAACCTAAAAACGGCTGTCATGGTTTTATTGCATCTTTGAGAATGTATAGTTGAAGATATACCAACCAATCAGATTAAGAAAAGCTGGAATGAATTATTGTCTTTGCTGTCATCAACCCAAAAGAAAACGATTTGAAAAACCTGTTTTGCGAGGTTTTAAAAATCAGTTTTATTTGTAAGCAGTGAAATATTATTTGAGAAATGAAACTAGAGGTTATTTATATGACAAGGTATTACTTCAATAAGGATGAAAAACCTTTACAAAATTGACTCAGCTAAAATGCACAAATTAAAGAAAGTGGATCACGAAAATGAAAAGTAAGATGTGACATAACAAGAGGCAATGATAAATCGTATGATTTGAAATCACTCATGAGAATAAAATGGATATAAGTCTCTTTGAGTAAGACTTTAAATCGTAATATATATATATATATCATGTTCTCCTATAACTTGACTAATGGAGACGGGGATATAGCATAACAACGAAATTCCATCAACCAGTTTAGAGCCCGTCTAACCTTCGACGGTTCACAAGTTCGAACTGTAACGAGATAAAAAATATTTAGAATACGGTTATAGATATTGCTCTGAAGAAGCACAAACAATTTATTTACAATTAACTTACCTTCACCTCTAACTATTTCTTAAAGATAAGCGTTTTATTTGTTTTATAATTCAACATATTGATGATACAGCCCAGCTCTCCTTGACTAGTGAGCGAGTGTGTTAATAATGTTACTGCGTAGAGTTTCATATTCGGTACAACAATATCTGTTAACATTATCTATACACGATTTCGATTGGTTAAATTTGAGCCGCTTTTCAAGGATTTATTGTGCATCTCTATTTAGAATTGTACATGAACTAGAATTGATCAAGTCACTAATGTATGTGGAAATAATATTATATTACATTTATTACATTGGATGTACATATAAATAATAATGCAGACTAGTATTTATGTGTACAGTTTTCTAATTTTTAGAAAATTAAATTAAATTAGTGTTACAGAAAATAAATGGTTAACAAATTAGTTAAATAATAAATACATTTTTGTGTAGCGTCAAACGTGATCAATTTATTACTTGTAATTATATGACTAATTTTAATCATTAAAATTATCAAAAATATCGATATACGTATTTGTAATACAAAGTAGGAAATATATAATTCATAAAATAAAATAAAACAATTATAAAAACAAAATAATTTTAAAAAATATACATAAAAGAAAATAATAAAAATAGGGTGCAGTCTGTTATATAGTTTTTGTAATTAAGAGTAAACTAAATATACATATTTGAGAAATTACCTGTAATTTACCCTAAGATAAACTAGTTAACTATAGTTCTGGAACGGTCGTAGTGAGACAGAGATTCGGTCAACTGGCACTAATCGGCTTAGCTTGCCCGCGCCTGGGTCCCATTGTTGGGGCATCCTTACTGACCTGCGCGAAGACAAGAGGCACTGACTCATAATATATTTGTCCTGTGCAAATATTTATCTTAGACAATTTTTAATAATTGACAAAAACAAATATCACTACGACTTTTGCCATAAAGTGCTGTGAATTATGATAAATTTTTTTAAATAAATCGGTATACTTTTGCTTATACAAGCATATACAACAACTATTGTTATTAACAAAACTGAAAAAATAATATTAATTTATGTGGGATTATTGTTATATAAGTTTTAAATATTGTATAGGCAGTAGTGTGTTTCAAAAGGGAAATTTGTCACTTTCAACGAGTCTATTATCTTAATGCTGGGCAATTAAAATATCTGTCACAAGTTTCCTGACTCCCCTTGGCTGACCAGTGACACATAGTTGCAAATACCACTGATTATTGTGTCCGTCACCCTTAATGATTATTGTGTGACTCATAAGGACACATACGTATTACGTCTGCCCCCGTATCACTGCGACTTAAACCCTATTGAATTAGTGCGGGCAAAAGTAAAAAGTGAAGTCGCAAGAAACAATACAGATTACACATTGAAATATGTCGAAACTCTCCTTAGCAACGCTCTAGACAAAGTTTCTTCTGAAGACTGGATAAAAATCGTCTCATGTTGAAAACATTGAAGATATGTTGTGGAGAATGGACTCGATCTCTGATGAAATTCAAGACAGAATAATCGTTTTAGGTGCAGGCAATGATGAAGATTCAAAGATGAAGCATCCAACAACAGCGAGACCGATGAAGAAGCTGAATTTGAAGAATCATTGGACGATTTGGCACAACCTCTTAGAACTGATTAAGTTAGGTTTTAATAAGATTTATCAGATTTTAGTTAGAAATATAGTTATAGAAATAATAATGTTATGTGTTTATGATGTCTTAACCTCTTACCTTGTTGTAAATACTGGTTAATAGTGTATTGTTGTAAATACTTGTGGAAGCAATCCATTCATTAAAGTAAAGTTTGATAACATTTACATAAATTGTTATTTTTATTTAAAACTTATATCACAATAATCCCACATAAATTAATAATAATTTTTCATTTTTGTTAATAACCATAGTTGTTGTATATGCTTGTATAAGCAAAACTAAACCGATTTATTTGAAATTTTATATCATAATTCACAGCATTTTATGGCAAAAGTCGTAGTGATATTTGTTTTTGTCAATTATTAAAATTGTTTAGGCGAAATATTTTCGTACTTGACAAATATATTTTGAGTCAGTGCCTCTTGTCTCCGCGCAGGTCAGTAAGGATGCCCCAACAATGGGCACCGGGCGTGGGCAAGCTAGGCCGATTAGTGCCAGTTGACCGAATCTCTGCCTCACTACGACCATTCCACAACTATATTTAACATAGGGTTTTTTACAGTTTAGTAAAATTCTAGCCCAAATTGAGTTAAAATTAACCTATTTAATTGTTTGTGTTGAGACAAAAACTATTTATTTGTGGTTTACTTAAGAATTAATTGATTGCATAAAATTATGTACTTCTTCTATAATTGCAAATATTGTTAGTCTTATATTGCTAAAATATAGAGTAAGATCCCAAACCCTCCCAATTAAAAATATTAGGTTTTTTATTATATATTTGGTTTACCTGTCATAAGACCATAACACATAGTTTTTGATTTGATCAAAATTTGTTCTAATGCTTTTGGTCGAATTTTCACTAAATTTTTATTCGACAAAACGTGTTCGTCCCTATGTTCTCAAAAATACAATTTTAGAGTTATTGATCAAAAAGTTTAAAATAATTAGAGATTCTGTCATTGGGTGTTGATATCTTAGTCATCTCAAGATAGGTTCATTAAGTTTGTCCTTCAGGGGCTCACTATAGTGAGTACGGGAGTAGCAATCCTAACTAATAGACCTAGCTGAATCTTCACTTTTGTTTCGAGTTAGTCCCTCTGTTTCTTAACTAACTCTTGTTCTCTTCCGAATCTGAAGCCATTAAATAATAAATAAAGTGTTAGGAGGGGGGGGGTTGTCTTTATTTTATGTTCTTTCAATCCATTTTTTTATATAGCAATGATGTTCAAAAGGTTTTTAGCCTTTAAACAAGAAGAAAAAAATCAACAAATTTAAATCAGTTAGGTAAACCGTATTATGAAAGAAAATGATGGATCGCAAGTAAATGGAAAATTATCAAATTGAACGCTGTATACTATACATTTTTTTAACACGATGTTTGGTACGTAGGCTTGAGTTATAATTCTTCTCGTTTTTTTTCCCTTCAAAATTCCATCAAAATATCTTGATCGATTTTAAGAAATATAACCCTATACATTGTTTACTTAAATTTTTTATCCGGTAACTCATGATTTTGAACTTTTATGGAGATAGTGAAGAAAAGTTTTTGTTTACGTAAACTTTGGTTTTGTTCGTGTGTGTGAGAAAAATATTCAAAACTTGTGCACAGTTTATTTGACAATCCGACAAAACGTATTGACATTATACTGTAATCTACCTTGCTTTCCTCTTCAGAGACAGTTAGCACAGAACGAGACATTAATGATTTGTTTAATTAATGGTATAGACCTAGGTTAGTACCAAAGCCACTTATCTGGATGAACCCTCCCTAAGTCTAGGGTAGATATTATCAGTCTACGATATCTAGGCCAAGGTATGTCTGAGCCAATGACCTTATCCAGACATTTTTTTCCACGTGGCAATATTCTATTAGGGTGTGGAAGATTCCTTTCTGAATTGTATGTTGAAAACTGACTCAGGAATCTTGAGTAAAATGTTGCATAATTAAACCGTTCACACAATTTATAACCTGCGATTTTGTCCATTTCTCTCTTCTTCTCTCTTTGTTTAACATTCTCATACATTCGCAAATAGACCCTAAGAGTGGTGTTTATAATGATGTTGTGTGTATGTTGTCCATGCATTACACAATAACACAAACTAGTGGAGCGATTTTGATCACATTCAGAACGTCCGCATATTTTGGCTAAATCTTAAGTCGTTAATTAATTTTCCTGCCATAAGACAATTTGTTCTCAAAAATCCTTAAAACCCTTATAAAATCCTTATAAAGCAATTGGCCTGCATTTCCCCCAAAATGTTGGTTCAGGAATTATTGGTAGCATGAAAATAAGCCTCGAATATCTAAATTACTTCTTATCAATTTCGATCAAACTTTGGAGAAATTTGAAAGATTGTTCCTCACATAATATTCCATTCTACAAGTAAAAGAAAATAATGGTTCTGGAGTAAATTTTAAAGAACAAAATAAAATTTTATGCACCGTGTTCTTTCTTTGTGAGCTCGTTCACATTGGTTTGGTTCATAAATCTACTATTTCTCTAAAATTTATTCAAAATAGCTTGGATTTATTAAGAGATATTTAACTGTAATAGAAGCCACGCCGTGCGGGTTCGTACTCCTGCTAACCGGAGAGATAGCGTTGAGTAATTTCATTTTCTTTTGCCTTTGGTTTTGAATACGAGAAAGTTAATGACATTTTTAGTTCAAATGGTTTCATTAATAGTAGTTTATTATGTTCAATTAAAATTGTGAAAACAGCCAAACATTAATGTATTGGAGGACATAGTGTCTTAAAAAATACCTCACGTTTGAAGTTTGGTTTTGATCGGTTGAGTTGGTTTTGAACCTTTTTCTTATCTGAGAACAATTTTCTGACATTGTTTTCTAGTGAGAAGTGCAAAGTTGGACTTGCTCCGAAATGCTTCGAACTAAGAAGAAATCCCCCCCCACATATTTTTGAAGACGTAAATACACTGGCATATAGACAGACGGACGGACGACATGATCTTTTTTCACTTAAATCAAAATTAAAGTACTTCCTGCAACGAAGTTGTTGAGACAGAGGAAGGCTTCATCACTTCCCAGAACTTGTCATTCACATTGACTACTTTGGGTAAATTTATTACCGGCTCATATAACATGTGAAAGGGTTGAATTTGCCAATTATACAAAACAAAAACTGCTAAGAAAATTTAACGGGTATCAAGTTGACAAAGCTTGTCCGTCATGTTTACCGTTATGTTTTGACTTTTCGATATTTACAACTTGACAATATTTGTAAAGATTTCCAAGTCTACCACCATATTTCTTTTGCCAAAGAGTTAAAGCAAACAAAGGTGTATTTATAAAGGACCATTCCGTTAGGAGACAGTGGAGCGCTTGACCGCATGGTAGTTTCTGGAAGTCGAGTAATATATCAAAAAATCTTGACATGAACATTTTGCTTTTAGTGACTTTTGTTTATGTTATTAGTGGCCACCTTTATGCCTTTTACAGTCTCACGAAAATGAATATACTGCTCTGTATGAAGTCGAGCGTATGATCATATTTTATATCTGTGGAGCAAATCCATCAAAATACTTGACTAAAAATAACATAGCTCATCGAAAATAAAAATCGTTTTAAAGAGAAATTTAAATTCCGTTTTTTGATACAAAGGAGAAAATGATCTAAATGGAGGATCTACTGTGTAAAGTAAAGTCAGGTCGGCAGATTCATATTTGAAACATTTTAGGACTTAGAAAGGAGTATAAACCCCGTTTACCTCTAAACATCTTAAATTATACAAATTCACATCTTTGGTGAAGTTTGGAAAGGTAAAGTTCTAATCTCAAAACTATATGATTTTAGGACTTGAAAGAGCATCAAAACACTTATAGAAATATACGTTGTAGTAGTTTTATGCGATTTTCAGAAAATTAAACGACCAATAAATGGTATTTAGTTGCCCCATGTATTTTTCAAGCGGAATTGTTTTTCCCCACATTAACTAATAAATAAATATTAAATCATGGGTAAATATATGAGAAATTAATCTTATTCATAATTTAGTATTATTTTATTTGGTCTGATAATTTCATTTACGGTTAGATATATGTGTCATTTTTAATAAAGGGAAAACAAATTCCTAAATTTATTATTAGAATTACGTGGAGCTATAGTGCACGTGGTTCAACTCACGCACATATATCGTAGGTCGAGTGCACACTACCCACTGATAAATATCAAAACTTTTGTTTTTTATTTTACTCTTCTTATAATCATTAATAATCCGAGATGTGGTAATGTATCTGATCTCACATCTAAGCGGGGGTACGAGCCTTACGATACGATACAAAATGACATGAATTTTACTAACAGAAAGAAACAGAAGGATGTTAGAAAAAGAACGACAAAAGTGTGACGTTTTGGTTTAATATACATTTTAGATGAAGAGTAGATACAGTATTATGTTGACATGTAGGTAAAAGTATCAAAATATAATAAATAATCTTAATCGTAAATACAGTATAAGTAGGAATACCAAATGTTTCAGTTAAACTTATTTAGAATGACAAGGCTGAAAGGCTACTTTGTAGAGCCTACTCTACCAGTCTTAATTTGTGAATAAATTATAAATCTTTCTAATAGTAAATTAGCTATTTAATATCACATAAACAAAAAAATAACAACTGTTTCAAATGACACCACTCACGGACGAGGTTGCGTAGTATAATTATAATTATTTCAGAGGTTGCTCTGAAAACAATTATAGAAATAGGCTTAAGGAAACCTAAAAAATCCCATGTGCCAAAACCTACCGAAACCTTCTATAAAAGAACATTTAACTTCTTGGCTCCGTGATTGTACAATAACTTACCTCAAGAAATTAAATGTTTGAAGAGCTCAAGAACTTTTCTTGGAGGTGTAAGAAATTTGTTATTAGTTTGCAAAGATGTAGAGGGGTTATTGTATATCCTGCAGTAATAGTAACTGCCCTATAAGAATGATACATTTTAAAAATCTATTGTTAATATTTTAATTTAAATAACATTTTATGTGATTATCGTAAATGCCTCCTAGGGCAGACATTGCACTCCTATGTATATCAATGTTAATGTAATGTATTCTGATTTGGATGAATGGGCGTGTGAGCTTGAAATGATCCTGCACTCAAGATAGCCTACTCCATAATAAAAAATAGTAGTTTAATTTAAGTTTAAAAAATGTGTCTATATTTTGTTTTAAGGAATGGGAATCTGTATTTATAATGTTTTGTAAACCGCAAGCAATTCTGTATTCAATTTAAATATTTTAAATTTTTAATCTTTGTAATGGAACCCCAAAGCAGGTAGATAGCCTTAGAGGTTAATTATTTAGGCTAAGTTTTTTCTTTCTTTTAAAAAATGTATTTTTTGCTATGTATATTTCCATTTTGTTACATTCTATTTAGGTTATTGTAAGATTGTTGTTATTATAAGTTAGAATAATTATTGCATAATTAAAGATAATTAAGAAAGCAGGAAAATACAAATTGTAAATGAAAATTTTCTTTAAAAAGCAATAAATAAATTAAGTAGGTCAGAACAAAAATATAACACTTTCAAATTTAGTTCAGTTTGAAAAATGTGGTAAAGAAGAGTAAAATAGATAAATTAAAACTTTATTTTTGTTTATCAGTAGCTAGTGTATGCTGGACCCACTTACCCCAAGTTACCATTCTTAGAGAATATTGAAAACTAAAATGTTTAATCGACGTGATCGTAGAAAATCCACTTTATACGATGAGAAACATTTGTTACCCTTATAAGTCCTGTATCCAAGTACTAAAGTTTTGAAGAACTCGGGAAATTTCCAAAAGTCAATGTCCACTATTTAATGTAGAGAAAGTCTCTGAATCTTTTCTCATTTCACTCAATAAATTAGCCTTAACAAAGAAAACTTTCCCTCCAGCCGAGCTTCTGTTGGACACGGGAGTACTAAAAGCAGAACCATTGTCCACTTAGGTTTAGTCTTTACTTTTATCTCTCCCATAAATAACCTTCACAGCTTTCTCTGTTATGTTACAAAATGTAGCTGCTTCAATTATTGTTATTGATGGAGGTTTTTATTTTTGTCTTTTGAAGACTAAAGGACAGAACGGTAGTAAATATGTCAGTAGGACTTGGAGCTATATCAACAACTTCCTCACAGCCTAAATGTATTGTTTTTTTTAAAGGAAATCAAAGCGTTTATGGGTCAGTGAAATTCATGGAACTCTCCCCACTGGCTTTCTACACGAGGGTGTCGTAAATTAGGTTTATTGTTACCACGGGGACAATCTTTGTGCGATCAAAGCATCTTCCTAAGCAAAACTTTTTAGACTGATCGTTTCAACTTGTTTAAATATTATGATATGTAATGTTTTTATTTATTTTATGTCATTTTTGTAGTCATGTATTTGGATAATTTTCAAAATATAACCTCATGTAATGAATTGGTTTAAATTGCAATAATTATTAATTTTAAGTAATATTGCATGCAAACCAATAAATGAAAAAAAAACGTCTCGCTTTTTCATTAAATTATCTTAATATCTCTTGCAATTCTGGTACCAAATATTAGGTTTATTTTGAACAAATATATTCATTCAGTGAATATCATTATTTATCTATATTTATCATATATAATAATACTAAATATCATTCAGTGATCAGTATAACATTGAATATTCTGTATGAGTTTGGAGAGAAAATACGTGACATCTTATTGTTTATATTAGAACGAACATTTATCTGTGTTTAACCTATAACGTTTGGTAAAACATAAAAAAAAAAAAAAAATCAGAATATAAACTCATAATTTAAGGGAGTAAAATTCAATGTAGATTCCTGAAGGAAAAAACAGGAAGCTAGTTAGTTGTTATTTATTATACTGTATAATATTCGTAGCTTTTCAGTTCCGAGGCATCAAACAATGGTTATATAGTTGTCCTCTTTGAAATTCCTGCATGCCGTTAAATTCCTAAATTGGTACTAATATTCAATAAACGATGAAATTCTTGTAAAGAAATGTTCAAAATGTTGTATGCTGAAATTGAAGAATCGGATTTTGTTTCCACATCATTTGCAAGTTAAGGGATGAGTACCTGTTTCAGAGTGGGGGAACGGAACACACACACAACAGGTGAACCTAACATTTGGAATGTATAACGGTGCTTGGTCAGCATCCCTCTCAACTAAATAACCCTTAACCCACTTTTAGAGAGGGTGGATTCCTTTGTAATTTGTACCTGAGGGAGTTGTGTATTTGCCATCTGTTGTGAGTGAAGGGGGTGCAGAAATAGCGGGAAAGTGTCGACGTCTCACCTGCTCTCTGCCCTGTTATTTTGAACAGCTTCATCTTACATATGATGATGGTCAAAACTGAATTCTATACATTATGTACATAATAAACAAGTGAAATTAATACATTCTTTTAAATTATGAATAATAATGGAAAAAATATTGCAAAAACAAAACTTTATTTAATAAGCTTTAAAATGGCAACACTGTTTTCAATAGTTCTCAATAAAAATAGTTCTGAATTCACGTAGCAAAACTTCTAACAATTAAAAAAAAGACAAACAAATATTACAACAATCAATTATTTATGTCCATTCCATTATTAGGGCATAACTTTGAAACTAGAAAAAAAAATTAAGTATTGTAAATAGTCATAATTCATTGAGCTATTATAAAAATCGACTTCATATTCTAGATTTTGATAAATATTAAGATTTGCTCAAAGAAAGTATTGAAATAAGACTTAAATCGTAGGAAATTATAATATTTACCTAAATATATTGAGAACATTCTAAAACAAACACACACCAAAAACATAACCTCACATTGTTTAGTCATCATTTTCAGTTGTTACTCGTGCAAAACCTTGGGGCCCTGATACACAGAGAAATTATAGTGTTTTATTAATTAGTAATTTAAATTAGCATATTATTTATTTAGGAAACATTTGTGTCATGTATTCATCTATATCATGTAGTGCTATCAACTAGTAATATTTGGAATTGAGAATAAGATTTTTTTTGGCCAAACAAATAATCAAAAAAGTGAACTTGTTATCGAACCATTTTAAAAGTATATGTAAAAGTAAAATATAAAAGAAATATTTTTTTAAAGCAAATATATGTTATATATCTGACATTTATTAAACATCCAGATTAACAAATGAGCGTAGAAACACAGAAAGATGAGAAGACGTCTGGGTCCGTTGATAGAAGATATTATTTTAATTTTAAATTGGGCCTCTTAGATTCTTGTAGTGTGACTATTAAATTTAGGTTAGGTTAGGTTTCTGATTTTGTATGAAGAGAGTACAGTAATTGTTTTATATAAGAACGGAAAATACGAAAATATTTAAAAAATCGTAAACCATGAAATTAATATTTAAATTTCAGTTTTAGAAATATATTGATTAAAATTAAAATAAAACTACTCACATTTCTGCTTTCACACTACAACCACCTTAGTGTATAATTGAAAGTAAATATCCAGAAAAACGTTGATTAATTGATTCGAATGTCACACGTATGAATAATTGTTGGAAATCCTTTGTTACACTAAATTTAGAAGAATTTTTTATCACTTTTTTCAATGAAAGTTTATACAAGAGATTTATTGTAAAACAATATACATATGACGCAATTACTGAAAAATGAAAACCAACTTGTTAATTTTTTTTATGCAAAAACATAATTAGAGCTCACAAAATTTTTCATAATGGAAGACAATATTTTTCTCTATACAGTAGTATAAAATTAATGGTTTCAAAATAAAATAATTAGTAAACGAAAATTGTTGAAATTTACTTTTAGTCCAATCAAACATTTCATGTTTTTAAAGTTTAATAAAATCATTAAAAATTATAATTTCCTACTGAAATCGGCCCTTAGTAAAATAAGTTGAACCCTCAGAGGCGCACTGTAGTAAGTACGGTCGGCACGATCCCGAGGGAGCCTAGATGGATTTACAACTTTTTCCAGGAAGTCTTGGGTTAGATCCCTTTTCTCTAAATTGTCCATCTTAACGCTCATTCGTTACCGAGATATATTGATGAATTTCAAGATCTCTTCTGCCTTCAAAACCGTGATGCTATTTTCATTTTGGAATCTTCGTTAAGATCAACTATTCCTTCTGACTGTCTATTTGCAGGGTTATAATTTATTTTGCAATGATCGTGTAAACAAACGAGGTGGAGGAATTTAAAAAATCAAATACTCATCTATGAATTGCGTCGTTATTTGGCAGAAAGGTTGGTTGTGTTACTCAAACGTAAGTTGGACTGAAAACAACGATGAGCGTCATTATTACTTAAACCTTAATATTGAACTGTAATATTTAATCATCATTTACTGTAACAGTGTGCAGACTTTAGAATTCATTGCCGGAACCCATGAAGCATCAAAGATCGTGTCCGGTTCAAAAAGGCTTTGGGTTGTTGGTTTAGTGATTCGTTTAAGTGGTTTTGGGCGCTTAAGTGGTTAGGTGTTTTGAGGACTATTCTGAATGAGCGTGTGTTTGAAATCGTGAGTGGTTTATTTTTTACTTTTTATATTCATTACTAGTTGTAAAAAGTAAATTAATTTACGTTTTATAATTTATTCTATGTGTTTTAGAGGTTATTTTTATTACGTTTGATTTGTGTGAATTATCCTAACATCGCCTCACTCATTATTAAAAAACAAATTATATATTATTATGTCATCTTTCCTATTAAGTCTCTATTGATCAATTGTTGCTATCTTCTGACTTAGACGCTATTAGAGGGCTTGGAATCTTTATTTTATATTCTTGTTTTCATTTTTTATAAGGCGATGATGACAGAGAGGTTTTTCGCCTTTAAACAAGAATAAAAAAAATCAGTTAAAAAGACACGTTCGATTTATCAAATATATTTTTTATAACTTCAGATTTTAACGAGTTGATGGACACCATTTTGTAACTTACCCAGCCCTATTATGTAAACCAACTCTTATTCAGGTACTGTATACTGTATACTTACACTATATTCAGGTACGAACTATACGTAACGTTACTTCTTACTTTATGGACATTAGGCTAAGAAAGACGGGGGAGTGGGTTGCAAACAGAACACAGCAATGTCTTACTTTATGGACATTAGGCTAAGAAAGACGGGGGAGTGGGTTGCAAACAGAACACAGCAATGTCTTACTTTATGGACATTAGGCTAAGAAAGACGGGGGAGTGGGTTGCAAACAGAACACAGCAATGTCTTACTTTATGGACATTAGGCTAAGAAAGACGGGGGAGTGGGTTGCAAACAGAACACAGCAATGTCTTACTTTATGGACATTAGGCTAAGAAAGACGGGGGAGTGGGTTGCAAACAGAACACAGCAATGTCTTATTTTATGGACATTAGGCTAAGAAAGACGGGGGAGTGGGTTGCAAACAGAACACAGCAATGTCTTACTTTATGGACATTAGGCTAAGAAAGACGGGGGAGTGGGTTGCAAACAGAACACAGCAATGTCTTACTTTATGGACATTAGGCTAAGAAAGACGGGGGAGTGGGTTGCAAACAGAACACAGCAATGTCTTATTTTATGGACATTAGGCTAAGAAAGACGGGGGAGTGGGTTGCAAACAGAACACAGCAATGTCTTATTTTATGGACATTAGGCTAAGAAAGACGGGAGAGTGGGTTGCAAACAGAACACAGCGATGTCTTACTTTATGGACATTAGGCTAAGAAAGACGGGGGAGTGGGTTGCAAACAGAACACAGCGATGTCTTACTTTATGGACATTAGGCTAAGAAAGACGGGGGAGTGGGTTGCAAACAGAACACAGCAATGTCTTATTTTATGGACATTAGGCTAAGAAAGACGGGAGAGTGGGTTGCAAACAGAACACAGCAATGTCTTACTTTATGGACATTAGGCTAAGAAAGACGGGGGAGTGGGTTGCAAACAGAACACAGCAATGTCTTACTTTATGGACATTAGGCTAAGAAAGACGGGGGAGTGGGTTGCAAACAGAACACAGCAATGTCTTACTTTATGGACATTAGGCTAAGAAAGACGGGGGAGTGGGTTGCAAACAGAACACAGCAATGTCTTACTTTATGGACATTAGGCTAAGAAAGACGGGGGAGTGGGTTGCAAACAGAACACAGCAATGTCTTACTTTATGGACATTAGGCTAAGAAAGACGGGGGAGTGGGTTGCAAACAGAACACAGCAATGTCTTACTTTATGGACATTAGGCTAAGAAAGACGGGGGAGTGGGTTGCAAACAGAACACAGCAATGTCTTATTTTATGGACATTAGGCTAAGAAAGACGGGGGAGTGGGTTGCAAACAGAACACAGCAATGTCTTATTTTATGGACATTAGGCTAAGAAAGACGGGAGAGTGGGTTGCAAACAGAACACAGCAATGTCTTACTTTATGGACATTAGGCTAAGAAAGACGGGGGAGTGGGTTGCAAACAGAACACAGCGATGTCTTACTTTATGGACATTAGGCTAAGAAAGACGGGGGAGTGGGTTGCAAACAGAACACAGCGATGTCTTACTTTATGGACATTAGGCTAAGAAAGACGGGGGAGTGGGTTGCAAACAGAACACAGCAATGTCTTATTTTATGGACATTAGGCTAAGAAAGACGGGAGAGTGGGTTGCAAACAGAACACAGCAATGTCTTACTTTATGGACATTAGGCTAAGAAAGACGGGGGAGTGGGTTGCAAACAGAACACAGCAATGTCTTACTTTATGGACATTAGGCTAAGAAAGACGGGGGAGTGGGTTGCAAACAGAACACAGCAATGTCTTACTTTATGGACATTAGGCTAAGAAAGACGGGGGAGTGGGTTGCAAACAGAACACAGCAATGTCTTATTTTATGGACATTAGGCTAAGAAAGACGGGGGAGTGGGTTGCAAACAGAACACAGCAATGTCTTATTTTATGGACATTAGGCTAAGAAAGACGGGGGAGTGGGTTGCAAACAGAACACAGCAATGTCTTACTTTATGGACATTAGGCTAAGAAAGACGGGGGAGTGGGTTGCAAACAGAACACAGCAATGTCTTATTTTATGGACATTAGGCTAAGAAAGACGGGGGAGTGGGTTGCAAACAGAACACAGCAATGTCTTACTTTATGGACATTAGGCTAAGAAAGACGGGGGAGTGGGTTGCAAACAGAACACAGCAATGTCTTATTTTATGGACATTAGGCTAAGAAAGACGGGGGAGTGGGTTGCAAACAGAACACAGCAATGTCTTATTTTATGGACATTAGGCTAAGAAAGACGGGGGAGTGGGTTGCAAACAGAACACAGCAATGTCTTACTTTATGGACATTAGGCTAAGAAAGACGGGAGAGTGGGTTGCAAACAGAACACAGCAATGTCTTACTTTATGGACATTAGGCTAAGAAAGACGGGGGAGTGGGTTGCAAACAGAACACAGCAATGTCTTACTTTATGGACATTAGGCTAAGAAAGACGGGGGAGTGGGTTGCAAACAGAACACAGCAATGTCTTATTTTATGGACATTAGGCTAAGAAAGACGGGGGAGTGGGTTGCAAACAGAACACAGCAATGTCTTATTTTATGGACATTAGGCTAAGAAAGACGGGAGAGTGGGTTGCAAACAGAACACAGCAATGTCTTATTTTATGGACATTAGGCTAAGAAAGACGGGGGAGTGGGTTGCAAACAGAACACAGCAATGTCTTATTTTATGGACATTAGGCTAAGAAAGACGGGGGAGTGGGTTGCAAACAGAACACAGCAATGTCTTATTTTATGGACATTAGGCTAAGAAAGACGGGGGAGTGGGTTGCAAACAGAACACAGCAATGTCTTATTTTTTGGACATTAGGCTAAGAAAGACGGGAGAGTGGGTTGCAAACAGAACACAGCAATGTCAGCAACCGGGTTCGAATTGCGAAAACTTTTACAAAAGCACTCTATTCTTACAAGTGCATACACTATATAATTTCATCACTATTCGCTCTTGTTAGGTTAAGTTCTTTAGCTGGCCTCGAAGTTGCAAGTACGAGTATGTAATAAGCTTTCCACTCGCTATTTAACGCTGGCTTCATAACTATGTGAATAACCATTTCAATTCAATTTACTTATTTATATATCAAAAAATTTAGGTAGAATGCAAATTTTGTATCTATTTTAGTGTAATATGATTAAACATAAGACCGTTATTTTAAAATTGAAGAATTTTTCTAAACCAATAGGTTTCTATTATTAAAAACATTAGAATGTGTTCCTTCATACCAACTGGATACCAAAGCCGTGTAGCGTAACTGATATCCTACATATGACTAGATAGTTAAAATTCAGATTAGGTTCATCAAGGTTCATGGTTCTAGTTCAATTAATGGCGTTGGGTTCATCAAGGTGCATGGTTCTAGCTCAATTAATGGCGTTGGGTTCATCAAGGTGCATGGTTCTAGCTCAATTAATGGCGTTGGGTCATCAAGGTGCATAATTCTAGCTTAATTAATGGCGTTGGGTTCATCAAGGTGCATGGTTCTAGCTCAATTAATGGCGTTGGGTTCATCAAGGTGCATGGTTCTAGCTCAATTAATGGCGTTGGGTCATGAAGGTGCATAGTTCTAGCTCAATTAATGGCGTTGTGTTCTTCAAGGTGCATGGTTCTAGCTTAATTAATGGCGTTGGGTCATCAAGGTGCATGGTTCTAGCTCAATTAATGGCGTTGGGTTCATCAAGGTGCATGGTTATAGCTCAATTAATGGCGTTAGGTCATCAAGGTGCATGGTTCTAGCTCAATTAATGGCGTTGGGTTCATCAAGGTGCATGGTTCTAGCTCAATTAATGGCGTTAGGTCATCAAGGTGCATGGTTCTAGCTCAATTAATGGCGTTGGGTTCATCAAGGTGCATGGTTCTAGCTCAATTAATGGCGTTAGGTCATCAAGGTGCATGGTTCTAGCTCAATTAATGGCGTTGGGTTCATCAAGGTGCATGGTTCTAGCTCAATTAATGGCGTTGTGTTCTGCAAGGTGCATGGTTATAGCTCAATTAATGGCGTTGGGTTCATCAACTTCGTTACGCTACCTGCTATATACATTAATCCAATAGAAAAAAGGGAAAAAATACAAAAGAATCCTGCATGTTAGTCCATGGAACTTTAAGTTTCCTTATCAAATACCTCCACCGAAGGGAGAATTTATTAGTAATGTATTTTGATATCGAATTTTCTACCATACACGACAGTCAAAAATATTACGAGGATTTTTTGTGCCTATAAAATACTTAGTATACTGCTAGTTAGTCAAACTATGCACAGATTATGTACATTTCATTTTATCAAATTTGGACTACACGTTGCCCCACACATAACCACATACGATAAACTAGAAACACGTGTAAGTTTTTGTTTGGTTTATAATACGTTATCTAGTTGTTCAACTTTTATAATATAACCCAATTATTACAGCTATTTAGCTAATATTAATTTTTGAAAATATCTATTGATATGTTTACAGTAGGGACTATTTAATGCGCACCGAGCCTGTCTACTAGATCTTCCTCAACATAGATGAAGCTATTGCTCTAAGCACGTGTGGCTCACTCCACTAGCAGATGACCAAATGACCAACAATAGTCTTGCCTTTCTGTCTTGTACAATAGCAACCCTTTCGTTGCACTCAAGCAGATGGTCAAATCCCACACAGGAAGAACCGTTGTCGCCAAGAATTGTCTCAGGGGACGCTGTACACCTGGACCAAACATCTGCAAAATATTTGCCAAACATCCACATCCTTGACCCAAAGGGAATACTTCCGCTAAAAGTAAACACGGTTTACTTCCTGACCATCGGTACCGTTTCTGTCCGTTTCAGCAAACAAATCATGGGTTTACATTGTGCTTATTTTATATTTTCTAACTTATAGAGGATTGGAGAACAAACATTTTTCTGTAAACACCCATCTTGAGGAGCTCTTAGTAAAAAGGAAGGGTTTATAACAAAAGGTTTGCTTGTTAGGTTTGTTTGTGTGTATATTTGTAAGTAATTATCTGTAGAAAAGAAAACTGTTCAACTCCTATTAATATAATTTCGTGCATACATAAAACTGTTTGTCCTTATGAGTTGACCACACAAAAAGTGTATTTTTAGTACCTACTGTAATACAAAATTCTAATTTTTCCAAGCCAACAGAAAGTATTGGTGAGTATTTTCAACAAACATTCAGACCCGGAGTTATCAGAAAAATACTAAATTTGTAAAAACTATTGTTTTAAAATGTTTTGATTTATGAAACCAGTATCCTAAATTACATACAAAAGAAACTTACGCTTCATGACTGGTTTGAGAAATACGAAAATTAACTCTGACCACAGTTTAGTTCATGTTCATTCTTTAATTATAACCTTATCAGAGTTTAAACATATAGTTGTATGATTTGTACACATTTATGAGTGAGAATTTTGTGTAATGTTTGTGTACCATATATTCTCGAATGTGAGACTGTATATTAGACTTTCTTGGGTCTTGTTTGTCTGTTTGCCTGCAGTATTTTTTTCTCAAATAATTTTTTAAACCTTCAGGAGCTCACCATAATAAGTATGGGGCGTGACAATCCCGAGGTAACTGGTTGGATATTCACTTTTTCATGTAGTCTTGGGTTAAATCCCTCTCTTTCATCTTTCATATCGGGTCTCTATTGACCATCTATCTCTCTTCCAACCTTGACGCTATTAGAGTATTCGAGGACTGTGTTCTTATAAGGCACTAATGACAGAGGGTTTTCTCCTTTAAACAACAAGTAAAAAATAAAATGTAATTCCAAAAAAATTGTAAACTAATTTTTATAATTGATTAAAGCATAATCACAGTTTAACTGAGTTCTGTTTGACACTTTTTACGATTGTTGTTTAAACTGATGTTTCCCCATTAAGATTACATAGTGCTACCATTATGAATCTAACATATGCCTAGGCCTATATTAAATTAAATTATTGAACTTTAAAACACATAATATTGTTAATATACTTAAAAACAAGTTTCTGATTTTAATCTAGTTTGTGTTTGAAAATAAATAAAATTTAAATAACAATGGGCGTTAACACTTAAGGGTGTCTGCAATTTCTATTGGCGTTTTTTGTTTATGGTACTATTTTACTAATTTATTAATTTCAGTTTTAAGCGAATATACGATATAGAAAATATATTGCGATCTCACTATTTAGTCTTACCTAAATCTAATGACTCAAATATGGATCATTAGATAAGTTCGTTAAAAATAAATAAAATAATCGGGAAATTCGCTCCTATTTGTAGGATCGGTGGACATTTCATAGATTCCTCTATCGGAATAGCTAGAGTTTCTTAATTAAAGTTTTTTTAATGTGGGAACTTTTGTGTTCCTATGCATACATTATATTACGGACTACATAAATTATTATATAATTTTGTCAAATTTATTTAATCAATAAGAAAATAATTATACAGTAATTGCTAATATTAACACAATCTAGGTACTAACTTAAAAAATGTATATATTACTTTCTAAGTTGTATTAAGGCAGAGATGATTCTAAATTATTAAATTGATTACTACATGGAAGAGTTTATTACTTACTACCGTCTTGTTAACAAAACAAAATTAAATTAGCTATATATCACACTTTTGACAGCTAATTGACATGTTGGTGAAATTGCAATCGGCTTGCCTCAACATATATTGTACAAGAAACATCTTGTTGAAGCAATTGGTTCGGGGTTTTTCACATATGACAAAAGATTAGACTAGGGGATAAGTAGGCAATCATACCCACATCTGCCACTCTCTCATGTACCGCTTTCATAGGACAGGAAGTTAAGACCTATTTTGGGGACATTAACAGATGTAGGCCTAGCGGAAAAGCATAATTTTACAGAAAAGTGCTTCCTTTCTTGCCACCTTTAAAGGCAGGTGTTAGCAAAATATAGCGGATTGAAACGGTAGCTGTGTTTTCTTGACCGACATTTTGACTCCAGTTAATATTTTTTTATACACAACATATACACAACCCCTAATCTACCTAACTATTCCTAACTAGAAATGCATATACATTCTTCATATGGAGTCATAGTAATGTGTTTTGCACAGTTTTAAAATATAAATTTGTTTCTTCATTGCTTGCGTAGGTTAGGTTAGTTGTGTTGTCGTTCTTTTTTCTGTCAATAGTAAACACATTATTAATTAAATGGTGTAATCCTATCAATAACGTTTTGGTATATAAATGAATAAATGTTTTTACCTAGTGTACGTTTAACTTTTAGTTGGCACTGTACGAGAAACAATGACTATGTAAATCAAATGAGAGTTTGAAAAATTTACTACCCATCATGAAAAAGTTGACTTGTTACACGTTCACTTTTAAATGAAAAAGTTACCTTTCATTATTTTATACGTTTTTCGAAACATTAGAAACATTTTCTGAACATAGACGAAACAGGGTTTCCCGTGGATAACAGTCCTGCAATATTTAACGATAAATTTCTTCCGTCTACTCTGTTTTCCAAACCCCCTGACAGAGTTACAGGTGTCCCAGAAAATAGAAGCATGACTCCAAAAACCTACTGTGTAGGAACAGCTCCAGTTCAGCTTCAACCTAACAATAGCAAGATTTTATCGAGCCCTTCAAAACATTGAAATCAACAGCACAAAGTGTAGAATTGGTTGGAAGTTCGTTACAGCAACCATCTACAAGCTCTTCCTTACAGTTCTCTAAAGTCCTTCGTACACCAAAGAAGTGTGTAAAAAGGAATAACAAGATAAAACAATCATCTCGTCGAAAATATTCAGGAATGTAAGGCAAAACAAAAATTGAAAGAAGAACACTCCAAGTCTAATCAAAACAAAACAAATAAAAATGAAAGTAAACCAAAAAATAGAGAGCAACGAATGAAAGCCAAGGACATCAAAACTCAGATGATGACTGTGGTCCAGACCACGAAAGTGCCGATAACGTTCCATGTAGATTTTGCAATTTGTATTATTATTTAAAACCATTAATGATGAAAGGTGACGGGATTCGCTGCCAGAGGTTCAACGATATGTGTTGGGGCAGTGGGGAAAAAATTACTTTTGGTAAATGTCTGCAAATCTTTTATATACAAAACTTAAATATAGTTTGTAAACAAATATGTCATACAATAATAATTATATAAATTCATATACAAAAAGTCATATAATGCACCTACTGTATAAATAAATATATTAATACACAATAAACTTTTTATAGTCCTATAAATAATCGAACTAATTAAATGTTTGTTTTGTTTGTGATTATCTTTAAACTTTTGCAAGTAAGATATTCCTATTTGTGTTTAATCATTCAAATTAATTTGGTTTGTAATGCAAACATGTTTTAATGTATTTACCAACTGTTTCCATTTCTAGTAATCTTCCCTGCTAGTAGGAACGATTAGGAAAGTTATTGACTTAAATACAATGTTTTTGTTCAATGTGAAATTTTCCCAGTTTTTTTAAAAGTGTTTTTATATTCTATGTGATGGCTTTAAAAAAGTAAAAAGGTTACGTATTTCATATAATGATGTAGAAACTGTTTTTTAAATGTTTAAAAACTTTTTTGTGGTAGGGCCTATAATTAATAAAAAATAAAATAATATCGTGACGTGAATCAAATAGGTCTACCCCATTTATAAGAATTAATTGTGTACGGATCCCATATTGTGTAGTTTTCATCTTTTATGTTGTATTAGTTAATTTATATTTATTTGTCATGTTACATGAGATATCTCAAAATATGAGAATTTCCTTAGCTTATATTACATCCTATTTTTTTTTATATACGACGTAATTACAAAGGTACACATACCTACATAAGTTATCAACTTCATTGATAACTTATGTAATAAGTTATTATGAAGGCGTGTAATAAGTTAAATTGATAATATATTATATTCTTGAAATATGACTCTACTAAATGTTTACAACATTTGATTTCACCAAGAGATTAACAAATATGTAACAAATAATATTTATAAATAAATCTTAATATATTTCGGCTTCTGTTTTTGTAAAAAATGATTATAGATATTTAAGTGAATACAATAAATAATATATATTATTACTTAGGTAGTTGTATATCCCAGGCTTTAAATACATGGATTTGTCGCTGCGTTTCACTTTGATATCAATGGATGGTATTAATCAATCAATGGATTAATTACAATCACAATCATAACTTAAAAACATTAAAGTGTTGTTCCTGAGAGTGATGTTTTGTTCAAGTGTACAGTGGCTGATATGTTATGTCTTGAATTATGCATGCTGGTGGGTTTTCATGAACGAATTATAAAATCCAATGAGGGAGGTTAACACTCACAGAACCATCCTCTGAGCTACCAAACAACTCAATTTTGCCCCAATAGTAGCAGTATTTAGCTACGACTTTTATTTCGAATAAAATTTGATAATTTTTGGTTTAAAATAACCAAAATATATAATCCATGTACAAAATGGAGGCTAATAGAGAACGCTTGTTTATATCGTCCCTTTAGACTCGACTGGTTAAACCGATTGTCATAGAATATTCACTAATATCTTTCTTAGATGCTTTAAGTTGTCCATCAAGAATGAGTATTGTAGTTTTGTTTTTATCCCACTCCCTAAAGTAAAACTATAAAAAATTAACATAAGTTGAGAAAAAGGGGATATTCATTATCAAATTTTCTATCATAAGAATCGAACGAAGAAAAACTTTTTTGAAAGAATATTTATTTAATTTATTATTTTTATGTTTTTTAGATACTGCGTACTCACTTTTGAATTTTGATTGGAAAATAAATCATGATTTACAACTATGACTTACTTGCGGAAGTAAATGGCACGTCATGTGATGTCTACATCTATAAAATTACAATGATGTTCGGAATGTATTTACTACTCATTACTTTTCAAGGACTTATTTTAAAATAATTAAAACTTCCTTTAGATTTAACGAAATGAATAGATTTTGAACAAAATACCATAAGGGATGGGGTGAAAATAGGGAGAGAGTGAAATGTGATTGTCATGAATGGTCGAAGTGACTTAATATGTGGAGTAGGTTTCTCTAGGGATGATTAAATTATGTCATATGGCTGAGAGTGAAAATTGGAGATGAGACATTAATTTATAAACATTTGGCCTACTACTCCGTTTTCCGTTAACACTCTATTAATATTTATGTTTATAATATTATTATAGTTAATTTAGTTGACTTTGAGTGCTGGTGAAATTTACATCAGTTTGTTCGTAGTTGCTTCTTCAAAATAAATAACTATTTTTAAAATTATTTATGACATTGTAACATTTGCGTTGCTTTAATTCGTTGAATTCGAATTTGACTTCGGATTTTACGTAGATAATTAGACAATTGTCTGTGCATTACAACAATATAACCAATAACAATTATAACTTTATAAATCTACAACCTAAATGTAGATTGAAAATCCTGACATACTGTGTAAATAATATTATGATGTTTTTACCTCTAATTAAGGCGTCTATGATAAGGGCTAATTAGTCAAAACACTACAACTTTATGGATCCTGAAAAATGCGTAATAAGAGGAAGTAATTGATTTATAAATATTATGCGTTGTAAATACCAAACCTAGCTTTAACACCGCAAAGAGGGTAGGTTAGGTTAGGTCACGTTTTGTATTCAAGTGGTCTATATTAGAGATACAGGTTTTATATTACTGGTATCCAGACCACTTGATTTTTAAAGCTGACCTAACCTAACCTGTTTACGGTGTTACAGCTAGGTTTGTTATTGAGAGTTTTCGCCACTTGAGCCGAACATTCACGACATGAATTACGTATTTTGATCAACCTTAAAAGTCTAAAGTGAGGCTGTTTGGAAAAGATAGCTTTATATTTATTTGACACAGCCGAAAAATTACTTTTATTATGTTGTTTCTCAGTGAACGGTTTCGATGTTTGCTCCTAACATAGCCTACACATAAAGATTAAAAGTCGAGAAAATGACATGACGAGTGTAAATTCCAAAGAACCCGATCATGATTCCTTAAGCCGGCCAATGAAGTAATAATGTTTCATACGGTCTACCGTCTAGAAAAAACTACTTTAACAAGACTTTTATATATTTTAGTCACTGCTTTTCTATAGAAAATAGTGCCATATTATGTTTCCGCTTTTTAAAAATTGTACACAACATTCAAAATTTTTGAAGACAAACTTGACTTTTCATGTTAGTCGTATGGAACATAAACTGCAAGAAAGATTCGGAAGGCGCTAGGATGCAATGTCTGTACAATACAAATAGCTAATGCAGCAGATGCTGGGATGTAATGTCTCTACAATACAAATAGCCGATGCAGAAGATGCTGGGATGTAATCTCACTACAATATAAATAGCCGATGAGGAAGACGCTAGGATGTTATGTCTGTAATGTATCTACAATACAAATAGCCGATTCGGAAGATGCTGGGATGTAATGTCTCTACAATACAAATAGCCGATGCAAAATATGCTGGGATGTAATGTCTCTACAATACAAATAGCCGATGCAGAAGATACTGGGATGTAATATCTCTACAATACAAATAGTCGATGCAGAAGACATAGCCGATGCAGAAGATACTGGGATGTAATGTCTCTACAATACAAATAGTCGATGCAGAAGACATAGCCGATGCAGAAGATACTGGGATGTAATGTCTCTACAATACAAATAGTCGATGCAGAATACGCTAGGATGTAATGTCACTACAATAAATGGCCGATGCAGAAGATGCTGGGATGTAATGTCTCTACAATACAAATAGCCGATGCAGAAGATACTGGGATGTAATGTCTCTACAATACAAATAGTCGATGCAGAATACGCTAGGATGTAATGTCACTACAATAAATGGCCGATGCAGAAGATGCTAGGATGTAATGTCTCTACAATACAAATAGCCGATGCAGAAGATACTGGGATGTAATGTCTCTACAATACAAACAGTCGATGCAGAAGATACTGGGATGTAATGTCTCTACAATACAAATAGTCGATGCAGAAGATGCTGGGATGCAATGTCTCTACAATACAAATAGTCGATGCAGAAGATGCTGGGATGTAATGTCTCTACAATACAAATAGCCGATGCAAAATATGCTGGGATGTAATGTCTCTACAATACAAATAGCCGATGCAGAAGATACTGGGATGTAATATCTCTACAATACAAATAGTCGATGCAGAAGACATAGCCGATGCAGAAGATACTGGGATGTAATGTCTCTACAATACAAATAGTCGATGCAGAAGACATAGCCGATGCAGAAGATACTGGGATGTAATGTCTCTACAATACAAATAGTCGATGCAGAATACGCTAGGATGTAATGTCACTACAATAAATGGCCGATGCAGAAGATGCTGGGATGTAATGTCTCTACAATACAAATAGCCGATGCAGAAGATACTGGGATGTAATGTCTCTACAATACAAATAGTCGATGCAGAAGATACTGGGATGTAATATCTCTACAATACAAATAGTCGATGCAGAAGATACTGGGATGTAATGTCTCTACAATACAAATAGTCGATGCAGAAGATACTGGGATGTAATGTCTCTACAATACAAATAGCCGATGCAGAAGATGCTGGGATGTAATGTCTCTACAATACAAATAGCCGATGCAGAAGATGCTGGGATGTAATGTCTCTACAATACAAATAGTCGATGCAGAAGATACTGGGATGTAATATCTCTACAATACAAATAGTCGATGCAGAAGACATAGCCGATGCAGAAGATACTGGGATGTAATGTCTCTACAATACAAATAGTCGATGCAGAAGACATAGCCGATGCAGAAGATACTGGGATGTAATGTCTCTACAATACAAATAGTCGATGCAGAATACGCTAGGATGTAATGTCACTACAATAAATGGCCGATGCAGAAGATGCTGGGATGTAATGTCTCTACAATACAAATAGTCGATGCAGAAGATACTGGGATGTAATGTCTCTACAATACAAATAGTCGATGCAGAATACGCTAGGATGTAATGTCACTACAATAAATGGCCGATGCAGAAGATGCTGGGATGTAATGTCTCTACAATACAAATAGTCGATGCAGAATACGCTAGGATGTAATGTCACTACAATAAATGGCCGATGCAGAAGATACTGGGATGTAATGTCTCTACAATACAAATAGTCGATGCAGAAGATACTGGGATGTAATGTCTCTACAATACAAATAGTCGATGCAGAATACGCTAGGATGTAATGTCACTACAATAAATGGCCGATGCAGAAGATGCTGGGATGTAATGTCTCTACAATACAAATAGTCGATGCAGAAGATACTGGGATGTAATGTCTCTACAATACAAATAGTCGATGCAGAAGACATAGCCGATGCAGAAGATACTGGGATGTAATGTCTCTACAATACAAATAGTCGATGCAGAATACGCTAGGATGTAATGTCACTACAATAAATGGCCGATGCAGAAGATGCTAGGATGTAATGTCACTACAATAAATGGCCGATGCAGAAGATGCTGGGATGTAATATCTCTACAATACAAATAGCCGATGCAGAAGATACTGGGATGTAATGTCTCTACAATACAAATAGTCGATGCAGAAGATACTGGGATGTAATATCTCTACAATACAAATAGTCGATGCAGAAGATACTGGGATGTAATATCTCTACAATACAAATAGTCGATGCAGAAGATACTGGGATGTAATGTCTCTACAATACAAATAGCCGATGCAGAAGATACTGGGATGTAATATCTCTACAATACAAATAGTCGATGCAGAAGATACTGGGATGTAATATCTCTACAATACAAATAGTCGATGCAGAAGATACTGGGATGTAATATCTCTACAATACAAATAGCCGATGCAGAAGATACTGGGATGTAATATCTCTACAATACAAATAGTCGATGCAGAAGATACTGGGATGTAATATCTCTACAATACAAATAGTCGATGCAGAAGATACTGGGATGTAATATCTCTACAATACAAATAGTCGATGCAGAAGATACTGGGATGTAATGTCTCTACAATACAAATAGCCGATGCAGAAGATACTGGGATGTAATATCTCTACAATACAAATAGTCGATGCAGAAGATACTGGGATGTAATATCTCTACAATACAAATAGTCGATGCAGAAGATACTGGGATGTAATATCTCTACAATACAAATAGTCGATGCAGAAGATACTGGGATGTAATGTCTCTACAATACAAATAGCCGATGCAGAAGATACTGGGATGTAATGTCTCTACAATACAAATAGTCGATGCAGAAGACGTTAGGATGTAATGTCACTACAGTACAAATGGACGATGCGGTTTAACTAATCTTATCCTTTTAAGATGCCAGATCAGTTAATCTTTATTTTCACTTTATGAAAATGTTAAAATTACGCAAAAATGTGATAATAGGGATACTTGTATCTGTTTTTCTCCCACAGAAATACATACACAGTGGTAAACTCAAAAATGAAGATCTTACTTTTGGGTTCTATTCACTATTTTGTTTTAAAAATATTTTGTCCCTGAGCAAATAGTGAACGTAAATTAACTGTTTATAAATTTCTATTGGAAATTATAGTGGCACCAGTAATTTTTGAATTATATTAGAATATTTTCCAACATTAGTTTTAAATAAGGTTTTTTTTTACACGCCTTGTTTTAATAATATAAATTTCAAAAAGGGCAGCACGTAATCAAAACCTTTAAAAGAAATCATAATCTTAATAAACGTATTCGAATCAAAGTTGCCGATAATTATAATAAAACAAAAATGCTTCTATCATTAGAAGTTTACATATATTTTACCTTCGAAAAAAATTGATTAAAGATATGACTAGTAGATCAAACTACTAATTGATCAGTTTACGAAACAAGTTTATACATTCCCCGAAATGATAACATAAGATCAGACACATGTAACTCTAAATGTGTAATTTTATTAGTTGTCTCAGTTGTTCACCTTCATGTCTTCCTAGTTTTAACCTTGATGGTTGAAGCCATTTTTACGTTCTTGGCCTACTTTTCTTATTTCCTAAATTTTGCGATAATATTGGTTGTTCCATTCGGTTTAACTTTGTCAGACTTTATTAATCATGACAGGCATTTTGAGAAAATTTAAAACATTACACATGACATTTTATAGCACGTTTTTAAATTTTGCTACCAAAAGATGTATTTCTATAAGTGTATATGAAACTAAATGAAAGCTAATGCTAATAAATGGTAGAAAGACATTGCATGACTTTTCTCACTCAACCCATATCAAAACCAAATAAAAACCAACAAAAATTATTCGTCACCAAAATTTCAGTTGGGCAGCTATCAGCCTAAAAATAAGAATAAACCACGAACCCCGTCTATATATTTAAATAGGGGGTAAACTTGTTTTGCTTGTGCCATAAACACTGACTCAGCGTAAATCGTATTTAAGTTAAGGTCAACATTTTAATCGTTTCTCACCAATTATTCTTAAATCATAAAATTGTTTTAATTGCTATTTATTTTGAATACGCGTTTGAGTCATTAATCTTCATATTTCACTAAAATGATCACAATAACAGTAACAGAGTCTATTTTGATAAATTATGTCTTTTTTAGTATCTCCGTGGGCAATTGTTTTAGATTTTTACCGAAAATTCACGAAACGACATTTTTAGAGATGGCGACCAAACGTTGTGTTTAAGTATTTAGAGGTTATATTTATGTAAATAGTTAGAGTCAATTAAATATAATATAATTTAGTGTTTTTTTTCCTTATGATACCTATAAATTTAGATTTATCGAAACAAAATGAGGGAAAACTTCACGAGATATGATAAAAACATTTCATCACTCCAAATATGATTTAAATCTATCCTACATTGCCGAGAGACAGACATCACTCCAAAAGTCACTTTTTTGAACTCAGGAGCCTCTATACGAACATATCCGTAATAAACTCGACATCTGTCTTTGACCCATCGCACATTTGTATTATTTTTAATACTGAATGGACCATGCCACACTAAACACGAATAACTTAAGGCGCGTTTACACTGGCAACAAAACATGTTTATAAACAGTGTTTCGGAACAATGTTCCTCAAATCGAAATACAACTACTTTAAACAATGTTTCTAAACAGTGTTTCGGAACAGAAATTCGGTGTTTCTCCACATGTTTCTTGTTTCCCGTAGAAAGCGGTAAGATCAAAGGGTGTTTATAAACATTGTGGAAGAAGAGCATCCTCCTCGTCAGACGACTTCTTCAAGAGTGTGGCTGTCCCTGTGTTTAGGAACATTGTGTGCAAAATATTTCGTAGTGACTAGTAGCAAAATATAAACAAAGTTTATAAACAAAGTTCCAAAAACATTGTTTTGTTTCTAGTGTAAACGCGCCTTATTACATACTAGCTAAATGTAACAAAATATTTGTCTTTCTCAACTAAAGCCTTGATGCTGAGGTGCATTGCTCTTTTGGCCCAGTTTTCAAGATTTACAACAGACACCTCCTTACCGCTAAATTATAAGGGTGAGACTTTCCAAGAAGGCTCAGTTTTTGTTCCCACGCCTTCTGTCACGTCTATTCTTGACCTAATTCGTTGAGGTTTTTCCTTGTTGACACAGTGACCTACACCACCCTCCGTTAGTTTAGTGGCTTTCTCTGAGGGGTAAAGTTAACATGACGTATCTGACCGGACTCGATTTATGAATTTGATTAAATAATAAATCAATCTCCCTTGAGTTGGGCTTTAGTCATTATTTACTTCCTTTTTTATTTTTCCTTTTTCTAGAACGTAACAGTTTATGAAAGATTTACTACCAAGGTTAGGGTACTTCCTGGAACGCCGGATAAGTCGGACAGTTGGAAAAAAAAATCTGGAATTCAAAATAAGAAACTTTGGATACAATACCAACTTGTCGCATTTGAAGTTTAAAATCACCTGTAAACTATAATATTTTTGTAGCTTATTAATTTAAAGTTAAACGTTTTGTTAATCATTGTTTCGTGAGAATGCTGTTTAATAACTTGGGTGGCCCATCAAAAATAAAACACATATTTGTATTTGTTTTCTTTTTTTCAAAAATCACAGGCCCCTTAAATTTAATTTTCAAAAGGGGTACTTTTATTTATTACTTTAATCTTCACCCATTCAAGTGAAACAACGGTGTTGAAATCAATCTTAAAATTTCATGTGGTGTGGGGTGTCAAGTAGTATATCATTTGAAGCTCGTAAAAAATCTGTTCAACGTTTTGTAGTTTTATAATTATGGATCAAAATTCCGGACATAGTGAACTGATTACACTTGGTGGTAGCCTACTGAAGTGCCAGTTCATTAACGTTCAAAATAACGACTCCAGCATCCGTGTAATAATACAAATTTTGCTTAACTATTTCATGTACATTCCGAAATTATTTAACTACATTAGTTTTGTTTTGAAATGATTTAACTACAGGGAAATGAAGTGCGGTAGAGCTCCGTACTGTTTGAATATCAACGGGTCGTTGAGGCAATGCCCATAATTCTAATTTTTTTTTTTGGTTAATCTTATCTTCTTACAACTTCCAAAACAATTTTTCAGACAATTTATCCGGTAATAAAAAAGAACAACTAGAAGGTCATTAAAAATTTTAACCAAAACATATAGGCTAATTATTCCGGATGTTAAAAATAACCTGGAACTGGAATCGTCCCAATAGCAATTAACTGTACTGTCTATGAAAAAAGAACACGGTACGAATGTTTAAATGTTAAAAAAAGTTACAGATAGCTGTCAAAGTCTTTGTGACCAGAAACACTACTTTTATCACCCTTCTTTGATTTGTCAGTGATTGCCTTCTCATTTCTTACACACTAGATTTTCTTAATTTTCATTTTTGTTGATATTATGGAGGAATACCATTTAAATTTACATTTAAAGAAAACAGTAAATTGATACGAGATGACATTTTAAAATTCAGTTCTGAAGTAATTGATGAAAATAATGATCTTGTGTTTTTTATAAACTGGAATCTTACGAAATGGCTATTAAAGTTTATATTAAAATTTCATAAAAAAAGGCAATTTCTAAATCAGATTCTATTGAGTGAAGAAGTTTTGGAAAATGGTTATCTCTTATGAATTAAAAAAGCAAACTTGGATATTCTCTGACCATACTTAACAGATTGGTCAAAGGTTGTAGAGTAGTATTATTCATTAAATTAAATTTTAATTGAATAATAGAAAGAAGGAAAGTACAACTTGTAGCTAAATGTTTTCCATGAATTTTTATGATATTTTTGAACTTAGCTCCAATTAGTTAACTTAGATTATTCATGGCATTACAGTGAAAAATAAATGAATGCACATCAACTAGATGTAGAAACGGCATGTATTAATGGAGAGTTAGATAGAACAAGTGCCAGAAATCTCATTTTGAAGAAAGATACTAAATCAAACGACAGCAAGCTAGAGATTAAAGCTATAAAACCTAAGATTAATCCAAGGAACGGAAAGGAAATGTGTCAGTTACGAAAAGCTATTTATGGGTATGGTCGGCAATCAAATTATAAATTACACAATGCCCTTCAATCAAACTTACCTGTACGTTATGATTAAGTAGATTATGTAGATGATATATTTATTGTGATAAAAAAATAAACAATGGATAATATAATTGAAGATAGCTTCAAAATTGAGTTTAAAATTAAATTTTTGCAATATCAAATATATATTAAGCCCAGAATTCCAAAATGATTAAATGAAATTATAATGTGTCTAACAAAAATAGATTAATGATTTGTTAAACAATAAAGATGGTTAATTTAATAACAACACCAATTGTAATTAATGAAAGTTTCAAAGGACATAAATGAAAATGAAATGATGAAATATCCTTATCAATCTCTAATTTTGGTTCTATGATGAATTTAGTTGTTGGTACTCTACCAGATACTGCTTATGCTGTAAACTCACTTAATCAGATTAATAATATTACTCAGCCGTTCACTGGCAAGTAATTAAAAGAGTCTTATGTAGTTTAAATTAAATACAAGATTTTAAAACAACTTGTAAGAAAACTGGAAAGCTGCTTGAAGTTTATGTTGATGTTGACTTAGGAAACAATTCAATTAATTAGAAATATTATTCTAGGATCTGTTTTACAATGCTACTAATAATATTAGTAAAATGTATAAGTTTGGAAGATACAAGTACTAATGTTATTAGGGCTCAGCAAACATTACAAATCAGCTGATCAGCACATGTATTATTGAAGATATAAATTATGAGGTTAGAATAATTATTCATTACCCTAGATTTTGGGACTTGTTTTTATATTTTAAACAATTCAGATATAAAAAGAATAGTAAACAATTCAATTGAAGGATTCTCTCCATTAACTGTCAAAATAAGCCTGTTAATTTTGTGTCTATGGATGTGGATATCAAAGATCATAAAATATACTAAATACAGGAGGGAAATGAGCTACTTAAAAAAATATGGTGGAATGGTTTCTCTACATCTGGTTTCTCTTTTCTCAATCGTTGGAATAATTCTTCGAAATCACTTAGGGTTAAATGGATAAAGTTTCCAAACCCATGGAGACTTCCAACTTCAGCGTTGAAAGTAAATTGCAACCAAAGCGAAGTCCATTCGAAAAAGTTTCACGCCTTCACCAACGTCTCCCTTTTCGCTTTTTTTTCATTATCTAAAATTATAACTGTGGAAGCAACGATCCCAACAAGGTCAGTCATGTTTAGCAACTGAAGAAGGCATTCAAGTGTCTACTAGCGACAAAGTCCCTAAACTGTCTATATACATTGTCTCGATACATGTCTATAGACAGTCCCTTTACATGTCCATAGACAATTGCTCTACTTTGTATCCAAGTGTGGACACACCTTAGATTCGTGCTACTGTAGATTTATGAACACTCTGACTCAGAGCAGTTAACAATTGTTGGTGAGGTGTGAGAGCACCAGATTGCCACATGATTTAATCTATTCTTTAGTTTTTACAGGTGACAGGTGACATTCGAAACTTTTCATAGAAACCATGTGGAAAATTGTGGTTTATTCTTACCTTTTACACTTAATATAGTTGTAAATTCAACATTTGTTCAAATTTTCATCATTTGACGAATATAACATAATAACCTGTCTACTTGAGTGAAGCTACTAAAGAGACTGGATATATATCATTGAGTGTGGCTGCTAAAAAGGCTGAATACATAATATGTAATTGAGTGTAGCTGTTAAAGAGGCTGAATATATATATATCATAGTGAGTATCTGCTAAGGAGACTGAATATACTATCATTGGGTGTAGCTGTTAAAGAGGTTTGAATATTTAATCTTCTAAAACTATAATCTTAACAAGTTAACCCTACCATACTTATTTTGTTACTCCTGTCAAAGTATTTTACATGGCACTCGCTCTTCAAGTGGAAATTTGGCAGGTGTCAAAATAAATCGACGACACTCGCTCCTCAAGTGGAGATTTGACAGCTGCCATTATAAAGGTGATGATACTCGCTCTTCAAGTGAAGATTTGGCAGGTGTCATTGGAAAGGTGATGGCACTCTCTCCTCAAGTGGAGATTTGGCAGCTGTCATTATAAAGGTGGTGGCACTCGCTCCTCAAGTGGAGATTTGGCAGCTGTCATTATAAAGGTGGTGGCACTCGCTCCTCAAGTGAAGATTTGGCAGGTGTCATTAGAAAGGTGATGGCACTCGCTCCACAAGTTGAGATTTGACAGCTGTCGTTATAAAGGTGATGGTACTCGCTCCTCAAGTGAAGATTTGGCAAGTGTCATTAGAAAGATGATGGCACTTGCCCCTCAAGTGGAGATTTAACAGGTGTCATTAGAAAGGTGATTGCACTCGCTCCTCAAGTGGAGATTTAACAGGTGTCATTATAAAGGCGATGGCACTCGCTCCTCATGTAGAGATTTAATAGGTGTCATTAGAAAGGTGTTTGCACTCGCTCTTCAAGTGGAGATTTAACAGGTGTCATTAGAAAGTTGCTCGCACTCGCTCCTCAATTGGAGATTTGGTAGGTGTCATTATAAAGATGACGACCTCGCTCCTTAAATGGAGATTCGACAGGTAAGGACCTCGCTCCTTAAATTTCATCATTACAAAGGTGATGACACATGCTCCGTTCTCCTAAATACTTAATAATTAAAATTAAGTAAATGTCTTACAGTGAAAGACAACATCGGATATTTTTACTGAGTTAACTTTATCGTGGTGTAGATTTGTTAATTTTCTTGGTAGTTCATGACGTATTTTTATATATACATTTGTTGGTCTTGTACAATTATTGTCGTCTTATTTTGACTTACTATTTTCACTAAATACTATAGTAAAAGGTCTGACATTGTACAATTATTAAATGTATATATTTATAAATCCCTATTTATTTTTTTTACAACTTGCGGTGGGAGATATTGCTTATTGTCTGAACTTTCATACAAATATAACTTGGACTAAATAGGCTACTAGTGTACATTCATTAATAATACTATAACTTGGATCAAGAAAGGTTACTTTTTTATCTGTGAACTTTTATACAAATATTAGATTATTTTTAAAACTGACTAAATGAATTGAATAAATAACCAAGATAATAGGCAGCTGTGATATGAAGATTTCTTTTTGTTCCAAGTCGTAAACAAATGAATGTTTATTTAAACAACCCATTATTATAGAAGATAGGCTATGTATGACAATCTCTACCCTACGTTATGATAATCCTTTCCTTATCTTCCCTAATGTTTAATTACACGTTACTTAAGCAGAGGCTCTAAGTCTGGACTTATCTTGTTCTGTGATTACGAATCTGTTAAATTTACAGTGTTTATTCATAGACGAAATCGTTCGTTAAAAACTTTTTTTTTATAAATTCAGTCGTAGGATGCTATTCAAACCTTAATTTGTGTGTTTAAACTTTCAGCGATAAATTAAATTGTTAATGCCTATTTACATGTCCATTTAGCAGGAAGGTTGCTTCATTTGTAAACACCGTAGAGTCAATAAAGTTTGGACCAGCAATCAATTTCTTCATCATAATTTTAAATAGAGAAAATGTATTTTCTTTAAGAACATTTTCAATAGAGAAACAGCTGATGTATGTTAAACTGCAGCGTGAGGTATGGATATTCTCAACAAATAACTGTAGCACGTTCACAAATATTGGCAGCTAATTGTCACTGCCGGAGCGAGCAAGGTTCTTTTTACTTTCAGTTTCTTGAAAACTGCCCACTCTATCTTGAGTCATAATCCTCTCAGTTTCAGTCAACTTAATTGTTCACTAACACCTAGTGTAAATAACTTTGTTTCGGCATCCAATCAGCCTACAGCAATAACACTAACACATTTGATATGTGGATAAAGACTAAATTAATTGAAGTACATTTATAGGTCTACATGTTTCCAAACAAAAATCAGAATACTTTATCCTTTACTTTAAAAGTAAAGTATTACAAACCTTGATAAAGAGTTTGACTGTACCACATTCTGGTAATTGTAGTCTTTAGTATTGATATGATGGCTACCTTATTTTTTAAATATATTACAATTTTTATAAGAAAAACCACATTATTTAAGTGATTAATGGTAAGGAGTTTTAAGTTTACCTACTAAAGCAAAGTTACTTTACTCTTAAACCGTGAATAACATTTCGGTGTACAATTTTAGATCAGGCAAATTTATTTATTCACTCTGTGTTATTCATTTACTTCATAGCCTTTAAAATTATATGTCTTAAGGTCACTGCAATTTACATAATATTAATATTATGATTTTATAATTTAAAATAATGTTTGATGCGCATAATTATTTTTAAAGACAGGCGCAAAAACAAAGTTTTGACATGAAAGTTTTACGCAACAAACACAAAGCCCAGGTTTAAAAAATATGTTTTTTTTTTTTTTTAATTTTTGGAACATTCTGTATTTAGTAGAAACGTTTGTACCACCTCTGAGATCAAGATGTTTGCAATGACAGTTCACATGTTTTTTAACTCGAGTAGAAACAGAGATATGAATTCGTTTTCACACTTTTTTACCGCATTTTAATATACAACTTTTCGAATAATCGAACTTTTTTAAATGATTCAATAACGATGCAAAACTGAGCAGTAATCAATGCAGTTGAAAGGGAGGGGGGGATTGTAGACACACCTAATTTTAAAGGTTGGGAAACGCGTTAAAAATTGTACACAAAAAATTGATTCTATTTTAATAAAGAAATCTAAATTAAAATTTAATAATAATAATTTAAATTAATTTATTAATAATACCTGTAATAGTAAAAACTATACCCATAAGGTTGCAAAATGGGTCACAAAATAAACAAGAGTAAAATTGGTTTTCTAAAATTTGAAACATATACGAGTATTATACTCTGTGAATATGGTCATTTGCTTCAATTGTTTTAAAATCTTTATATACCATTTATCATTTATATATAATTCTGACACAGGTATTGCACTAGATACTGAAAAACATACAAATTAATTGGTCAACTGGGCATCACCTAGAGTGTAACTTTACAGTTTCCTATACTGACAGTGTATTAAACTTAACTGTATTAATATGTTTGTCTCTATGGGTGTAAATCAGAAGAAGTCTGTTTTCTTCTTTATAATTATAACCAATATCTGTATTAATTTCATGCCTTCATAGTTGATTCTTACTAAAATGAGTTATACAACCACACAATTTGAATAATTTGAGTTCAACAATTTCAGAAAATAATGTTTGAAATCATAATATAGACAACAGAGAGCACCATTGTTGTAGCAATCATATGCTTTAGAGAATCTCTAATTTAGGGTTAGACCTACTTTAAATCAAGTTTAAATTTAAAATGAAATGACAAATTTTAAAACATGTTTCAGTTTAAGATTTCCTTTTAATTAGATCATTCCCCTATTACGATTTAGTTTTTGCAGGATCTCTGCTTATTATCTATATCCGTGATCATGAACTGATCTTTGAAAGTTAAGTTTTTCAGATTTGTATTATTTACTTATATAAAAAAATACGTATTTCCTAATTGGTCACCATTGTATTCCAAATATAACCAAATTATACGGATACAATGATTTTATAATATTTTATAAAAAATCGATAACCAAAAAATCAGAATTATTGCGTTTTTTTCCATCTGTTTGTAAATAGAATTTGTTTTACCTTTAAATAGCAAAAAAAATGTAAATATGGGATATTTGAGCCGCTAACACAACTAAAGATTTCTTAGTTTTTAAAAAATTTCGAAGTGAGGGTAATTTCTGGCTCAAGTGAAAAGGGTTTCAATTTATAACCTATTTTAAAGGATGAAATCATTGTCGACAACCAATCTTCATTATTCAAACAGTATTTCAGAAAATAGAATAATGGAAATCATTGAATTTTCAGAAGAGTTTATTATTTTTATTTTTTGTCAGTATATATGTCTTAATATAGATCTCAAGTTTTCTAAAATAATTAAAAATATATCCACTATTTACTAAAGTTTCTGTGTAGAACAGATATATAAATTTTGTGTTAAGTTCGGCAATTCAATTTTATTTCAAAATTAATTATATAAGACCTAAACATATGAATATTTTTTTAATAAGAGTTTTTCAATGAGGTAAGATCAGTTCAACCTAGGAAAAACAACAATTTAAAAAAAATATAAAATTATATCATTTAAAGTTTATTTTTATAGTTCAAGATAAAGATAAAATTGGGAGAAATTTAGTTTTTAATTCAAATTGGTTATTAGAAGGAAGGATGACGTCTTTAACTTAGAATATTAATGAAATGAATAACAGTTATGAGTTCGGACTTAAGGAAGAAATCAAATGAGTTATTAATAACTGTAAATGAAATTAACTGTATTTACATTAATTTCAATTTTGTAAAAGGGGAAGAGTAGGGATGTAAGAGCGAGTTTCCCGCTTCTTTGTCTGGGTCACCGTCCTGGCGGGAAGACCGTTGAATGAACAAACTAAACAACCTTGCGAGTTCACTCACCCGTCACATGTGAAGGTAAGCTACTCACTCGTATCTAGTGGGAGGATCTGCGGTCCTCTACCCCGTGTCTCAGGGTTTACTAGGTCGTTACACCCAGCTAACAGCACCCATACTTCATCAATAATGATACATGGATAATTACAATAAGAGAGACTGCAATCATTGTATTTCATACACCTGGTAAGCTAATCACGCTTATCTAGAAGATATATCTGAGGTCCTCTACCCCGAGTCTTGGGGTTTACTAGGTCGTTACACCAAAGCTAACAGCACCCATACTTCATCAATAATGATACATGGATAATTACAATAAGAGAGACTGCAATCATTGTATTTCATACACCTGGTAAGCTAATCACGCTTATCTAGAAAATATATCTGAGGTCCTCTACCCCGAGTCTTGGGGTTTACTAGGTCGTTACACCAAAGCTAACAGCATCCATACTTCATCAATAATGATACATGGATAATTACAATAAGAGAAACTGCAATCATTGGATTTCATACACCTGGTAAGACACTCACACTTATAAGGAAGATAGATCTGCGGTCCTCTACCCCGTGTCTCAGGGTTTACTAGGTCGTTACACCCAAACTAACAGCATCCATACTTCATGAGATACTGCAATCATTTTAGTTCATACACCTGGTAAGATACTCACACTTATCTAGAAGATATATCTGTGGTCCTCTACCCCGAGACTTGGGGTTTACTAGGTCGTTACACCAAAACTAAAAGCATCCATACTTCATCAATCATGATACATGGATTACAGAGATTGGGTGGATGGAATTGATAGATACAGGACCTGATAGAGTATCTGAGAAGGTGGTGGGAGGGGTAGATATTAGGGAGGGATGGAGGAATATCGTGAAGAAACCTACCCCAAGCTGTGAGATCAAAGAAGTTAGAAAGCAATTTTAAAAACGTTTTCAACTGTGTAAAACTACATTCTTGAAATAAATTAGCCCCACTTAAAAGACGACTCATATTTCCACAACACTGTATTTTAAGACATCATCTATATTTCTAAATGAATTCTCATGCGGTTTAAGAAATTGTTTTAAAACGTTAAATTGTTTCAAACATTGAATTTCTAATAAATATATTATGGAGGCTTTATTTAAAACAATGTGCAATATTTTTGTGATTAATTCTAACCCGTCAGGGTTCTGCCAGACGAATCAAATGAGGGAAAATCTAAATTTAAAGTTGCGATTTTTACAGAATATCTGTTTACAAACTGTGCGAGTTCTAAAGTATGTTTTTGTAATGCTTACATTTTAAGGGTTTTGTGATATTTTTTTTTGTGTTGATTTCAAAATATTAAAAATTTATTTTTAAAGTTGGATTAATAAAATGTAAAACTGATAAAATAAATTAAGACCAGAAACAAGTTTATAAATATCTGACGAAAGTAGAAATAAAAGTAAAATAAAAACAGGAAGTTGTGTTGTATCAATATTTGTGGAATAACATAAAATTGTAAATATTTTATCTTAAGTTTTTATGTCAAGTTTTTATTCGATGTATATTTGGGTATGGGGTATAGTTTAATGTTCCTTTTTACAGAAACATAAATTGATAATTTCAAATTATTATAATTTTTTTAATGCCATAAATATATGCAGCATACTTTTAAAGAAATAAATTTGTGGTATTAGACCAGATTGTGAATATGTGTATTATTGTTCAGGTGGTGTTTAAGAAAAGAAATTCAATTGTATACTATAAGCAATAAATATTATATTTTAATTTACATTTTGTAGTATATAAGTCATAGTTTAAAATTACTTATAACTTTTATTTACTTTATTTAGAATGTCAGGTGACTGCTTTGTCGAGATTCAACATGTTTCGGAGCCGTATCTCCACCATCAGGAAAAGATCGTCTAATATTAAAACAAACTCGAAAAATGTAATGAATGATAACAATAGACAGTTCAGTTCAACATTTTCTTGACAATCTGTGATCGTTCATGAAAAGGTGTGCACCAATACCGATACATATCAATGTTCTTATAATATGTGAAAATTATTGTGTAATGTTTTGTGTATATTTTGTTTTAATGCTCGTCGATCTCTTCAGAGCAATTAACTATTCCTGATGATGATGATTCCTGAAGGACTTCTAATCTCGACTAAGAAGTCACGTGACAGACCAAATAAGGTAATTAAAAGTTATAAATTTTATATGTATTTAAATGTATAACATACAAATTTCCTAATAATTTTCATTTAGCTTTTATGATTTAAAAAAATTTAAAGTAAACCAAAGTTTCTTTTTATTGTACAATCATAAAATGTAAAACAAATTAAATAAGTTTATAGATCTATAAAATAACGACATAAGACTGACATTTGTGGACTATAGAAATCAAATAGATATAAAAATCACTTTAAAATGAGGATCCACAGGAATTTGAGTTTATTTTCATCTAAGTCTGCTGAATAACATAAGATGTAAAATGTGTCACGAAATTCCTGAGGGAAGTGCCTACAATTTAGGTTCTGAAAGTCAGAGTTTAATAGATAATTATTAGACCACAGAAAGAAATAATGAAAACTATAAGAATATCAGTTTAAGGCTATTTAGTTAACAAATCCGGTCATAGTAAATTTTTTAAAATGGATTTGTTTTTATTTTGTTTATAAAAGAAAATTAAAATGTTTTTATTGTTTTTGAGTTGCTAACTAATTTCTATAATTTATTCTTGTAAAGAGAAACATTAAGGTGTTAAGACTTTACTGTAAAAAACTGCATCCTCTAACAAAATTTATGGCGCTAATTATTTATATATTTTAATAAAATATTTAATAAACCTTTATTTAAGAAAACAAAATTTGTCTAAAAATATATTTGAATATATTTGCTTGAAAGAAGAAGAGGTAAACGACTGCAGGATGTGCAGGAGAAGATGTTTCCCTTTCAATACACCGGGGTCGTTGCCCAGCGTCATCACGGAGCGTTATCCGAAAACAAGATTCAAAATAAATAGTAGTCGGACGCAATGATCGTACTTCAGGGCCATCTCGGCTAACGAACTCTCCTGTTGTCGAAGGTCAGGTCTAGATTCCTTAGGCGTTATATTCGCGTCCCAGACGGAGCATTCACCTATTTAAAATTCGGACACGCCTGACTCCGTAATATATAACCTTACCACGTGTTTTTACTGCAATGTGATGATTTATGGTTATGTTAGTTTTGCAACTTTTAAAAAAATAATTACTGTTGCAAAAGGGTAATTTCATGGCAAGGTAGCTTTAAATTTATCAAAATAAATAGAATAATTAAAACCAATAAATCAAATCAAAACAAATAATACGTAAAGTAAAAACAATGTGATAATAATAATTCTACATCAAATATAAAAGTGGTTTTTAACAAATGTGGTTGTCGAAAAATATTGGAAATAGAATGAATAATTTTGTTCAAGTTGTTAATGGAAAAAGTCTTTTTAGAAATTATTATAGGTTTATTAAATTAACGGAGTATAAATTTTGGGGTACGTCCATTTACCCTCGTGTTAGGAATATGTGGAGGCATAAAGATAAATAATTTTTATCGAGCCTCTTCTTCAGAGGTATTATTAGAGATGTAAAAAGAAAATAAATATCTTTGTGAGCATCATCCTTAATACTTGTGATTAAATATTAGAAGATTTAAAGAAAAAATACTTTTGCAGTGAGCCATTCTCACCCTCCTTGGATACTATTAGAGGTTTTAAGGTAATTTCCTTGTTGAGAAATCTCCCTCAACCCACGGGATGTGGGACACAATGGGAGGTTTGAAGGAAAATACATCTAGTGGAGTACCACTCTCACTGCTCCAGAGAGGAACACAATGGAAGATAAAATGAATGAAAATATCTTTCTGGCAATCGCGTTCAGTTATGTATAAAATTATGATAGTGAATTATAAAATAAAAACACTGTCGTAACGTAATCTTTTACTTCCAACGTAAATCTAAAATTCCAGTTAAACATTTTTGTTTGGTTTTCAATTTAGAAAATTATTGAGATTATTATGTAGCAGAATAAAGAGCAAATTTATTTAATCGGGTCTCACTCAGCGATGTAATTTTAATTATATCACATTTCTTTCCATCGAATTTATTTTTTTTTGTTTATTCGTGCAATTATCTACGTTCATAATCATAACATAGGTAGACGTTGGGAATTATGAATATACTTTTGGTCTAATTTTGGAGATAACCTAACCTTGGCGATGCCAAAGTCAGAGTTAAAGAGCTAAACTTGCCTATGCCAACTACACCACGCCATTCCCCAACAAATCTAATACAAATCATATAAATAAACATAAGTACATATCATGTTTATATTTAACCAGCTAAATATGAACTAAAATATAAAAAATCCGAATTAGAAAAAGGTATATTTGATAAATAAACTTACAGGAAACATAAGCTAGGTGTATTCACTGTTTTTTTTTTACTCCCCAAACCACAGTGTAATCGAAAATAATATTGGCAGTAATAACTTTATTAAATTGACATGTTCCAATAACATTACCTCTTCTCTTGAGTTTGAAACACATTTTTCTAAACATAGTGACTCAAATATACGGGTGGTCCACATGGTGTACAATTGGTCGATGCTCTGATTTTATCCAATTAAATCTGCAAAATATATTCTAACATAAAATCTATTTTGTAGTTAGTTATTAGAAACTTTGAAGTAAATTATAATAGCAGATAGAATTATTAATTTTTGTGTTCTGGAAAACATACATTTAGAACACATTACATTAATTGAAAGTTATAATGAAAAAAAAAAATTCATTGCTTGATTATAATTACAATAGATTTGTAAATACCTTATAATAGACCATCAGCAATCTTTATTCTTCCCCCCCCCCCCGTATGCTTGTTTCGTCTTTTCCCCAAACACTTTCATCTCGATCATATTTTGAATTGGTTGGAAAGAGTAGTCAATTTTACTTATTTACTTTTTAAGAGTTGTATTAAAACAATAGAATAACTGATAAACATAAAAAACAATGATAGCTAGCTAATTAATACTAATAAAACAATGATAGCTAGCCAATTGATACTAATAAAACAATGATAGCTAGCCAATTGATACTAATAAAACAATGATAGCTAGCCAATTGATACTAATAAAACAATGATAGCTAGTTAATTATTACTAATAAAACAACGATAGCTACCTAATTAATACTAATAAAACAATGATAGCTAGTCAATTAATACTAATAAAACAATGATAGCTAGCTAATTAATACTTTAAAACAATGATAGCTAGCTAATTATTACTAATAAAACGACGATAGCTATCTAATTAATACTAATAAACAACGATAGCTAGTCAATTAATACTAATAAAACATAAATCATATATATATAATTAATAAAACTCATTCACTAAAACAACAGTGACAAAATGAAAATTATATTACTTCAATAAAATAGAATTACAATAATCAACCTTTAATATATTAAAATAGAATTACAACTTTCAAAATATTCTATCCCGATATAATTTTAGTTTTGTTACCGTCGTTAATTTCAGATATTCACGTTTTTTTCTTAATTTGTTTATTCACGTATTGTATCTTTCAATTTCATTTCTTGTTTAGCTTACTTGTACATATTTATTGTAAAAAAATTAAGGAATAAATAAATAATAAAAAAAGAGAAATATTGGGTGTGCTTAAGACCACACGTTAGAAGTGAAAACTTAAGTTTGTGCAATATTTTTTGCATTGATTTTAGTTTGACTATGTATATGAGTTTGAGAAAGTTAGTGCTATATTTTTCGTAGATTTTTAGTTTTAATATATATATATATATATATATATATATATATATATATATATATATATATATATATATGGGTATGTGAGAAAGTTTGTGCGATATTTTTTTATTTATACTATTTAACTATGTATGCGAATTTTGAGAAAGTTAGTGCAATATTTTTCGTAGATTTTTGTTTTAATATATATATATATATATATATATATATATATATATATATGGGTATGTGAGAAAGTTTGTGCAATATTTGTGCATTGATTTTAGTTTGACTATGTATATGAGTTTGAGAAAGTTAGTGCAATATTAGATTTTTAGTTTTAATATATATGGGTATGTGAGAAAGTTTGTGCGATATTTTTGCATTGATTTAAGTTTGACTATGTATATGAATTTGAGAAAGTTAGTGCAATATTTTTTTCGTAGATTTTTAGTTTTGATATGTATGGGTATGTGAGAAAGTTTGTGCGATATTTTTGCATTGATTTTAATTTAACTATGTATGTGAATTTTGAGAAAGTTAGTGCAATATTTTTCGTAGATTTTTGTTTTAATATATATGGGTATGAGAAAGTTTGTGTTATAGTTTTGCATTGATTTTAGTTTAACTTTGTATGTGAATTTTGAGAAAGTTAGTGTAATATTTTTCGTACATTTTTGTTTTAATATATATGTGTATGTGAGAAAGTTTGTGCTATAGTTTTGCATTGATTTTAGTTTAACTATGTATATGAGTTTGAGAAAGTTAGTGCAATATTAGATTTTTAGTTTTAATATATATGGGTATGTGAGAAAGTTTGTGCAATATTTTTGCATTGATTTTAGTTTAACTATGTACGTGGTTTGAGAAAGTTAGTGCAATAATTTTTCGTAGATTTTTAGTTTTAATACGTATGGGTATGTGAGAAAGCTTGTGCAATATTTTTGCATTGATTTTAGTTTGATTATGTATATGAGTTTGAGAAAGTTAGTGCAATATTAGATTTTTAGTTTAATACGTATGGGTATGTGAGAAAGTTAGTGCAATACTTTTCGTAGATTTGTGTTTTAATATATATGGGTATGTGAGAAAGTTTGTGCAATATTTTTCGTAGATATATGAGTTTATATATACGCTGTGCGCGCGTATCCGTTGTCTCTATATTAAAGTTGCATTACGGTACGGTACGGTGCGTGACGCGATTACGGTAGTGTGCGTGACGCGATTTCTATTGAAAAAGTACATCCCAAAAAGTACCCAACGCGCCAATAGAAGTTTTTACTTCAATAATAATTAATTTATCAAGCTTCAAACTTAGTCTCAAATCTCTACATAGCTCTAACTAAATCGAAAGTTGGAATTAAATTCTTAAAGTTTTTTTTTAGCTGTTTAAATAATGTTAAGTTTTATATGGTAATAATAATAGTTTTTATACTAGTTACACGATTTCTTTTTGGTTGATTCTAATGTTGTTATTAAAAATAGCTCTTATTCATTATTTTTGCTAAACAACTAATTAAGTGTTTTGGTTAGTTTATTCATTGCCCCACCCCCTTTATTAAGTTAAATAGATTTTAATTGACTGGATTGTAAATTGAGTTTTATTTCCTTTATTAACTGTCGTAAATAAATGGGGTTAGCTAATTCCTGAAGATGACTGTAATTTATATATGTTTAAATAAAGATAAATAAATGATAATTTCATTAAGTAAATATTAACCAATATGAGTCTATCTAATTAAACAATTTACGAAAATAACTACTGATGTGTATTGCAATGTGTTCTTTTATTTTATTTTGAGGCATTTTTGTTACAATAAACCGACATTATTAAGATAACTTTTACGTGTGTATGCGGTGTAAGTGAGTGTGTTGTGTGCATTCAAGTGTGTGTACCTATATTATTATTATTTGTCTATGACAAATTTAAAACAAGTTGTCACCAACTATTCTCAAACAATTATAGTTTAAAGTAGAGCTCATGTAGTTTACACGTGGAACATGCATTTTCATCACATTGAATGTTAAGGCTCAATATTTTCTCTTGTGGGCTCATGCAAAGGTTTTATGAAATTTATTTGTAACTTATCAAAATACATACATTTTTAAAGTGAATAAATGAATCTTAGAAAAAAAAATATTTTTTTGATTTTCATCAGCTCAGTTTAGGTATTTTTTTAAAACCTTAGTAACTTCACAAAGTATTTGTGTGGCACATTTTACAGAAATTTTTAATTTAATATCCCTTATCGGTTTTAGAATTTTTTAAAAACTTTGAATATTTTACGAGATATGAGTGTGACTCATCAAAGTCCTCTTATTTTTATGCCCAGAAAATAAACTTTCGATCATTATTAAAATTACAGATCCATTTTAATTTTAATATGATTTTTAAATATTACACATTTTATTGTATTTATAATAATTGACATATCGATCCGATGTATTTTAATAGTAATTTTGTTTTCAACAGTTCATTTATTATTCTTATTTGCAACATTGTGTTCTTATTTATGAACTTTTGAAAACTTTTGTTAAACATATATAAGATTATATGTCAATGATTAACTGAAATTTTTAGAAATATATTTCTACTCGTTAAATATTATGATAATATGCGTTGGGTAAATAGTGTTTTTAATTGAAGTGGGTGTCTTTAATGTCAATCAATATTTTGAGAATGATTTGTTTTGATATATACATATAAATAGAATCAACGTAATAAAGAAGGAGGAAAGAAAATAAGTTCTAGACAGGAATTAAAAAGATGTTACAGTGTACAAAAATTAAAATTGGCATCCAGCTAAAAATTCGAATTGATAATTAAATATAGGATATAGTGATTTTTTCTTTTTCATAATTTTAAATTAAATTCTTGGAGCCGTTGGTGTATATAGAGTCAACTCTAAGTTGATTCATTTGTGATAGATGGAGAATATAATATTTTTACTGCAAAATCGCTGCAATTTAAAAAATAATTATACTACTAAGTTGAAACTACTTTAAATACGTAGATATGACCTTATATAGCTGTTTTTTAAATTTGTTTTAATCACGATCTGTAATAATTCCTTTCTACGATTTTTAATAAGAGATAAATGTATTTTTTATATGTTGTAGTAAAAATCCATAATAAAATTCATTGTAATACAGCCTCTTCTTTTCCTGCTTCACACCTTCCCGATACCATTACTCTAGTTTTTCCCCAACAGCCGTTCATACCGATCTTCCATTAACACCTCACATAACTCCATGGTTCATTAAACCTAATAGACAGCCTTATTGGAAGGCGCCTTATTAAGAACACCGCTCATCAGGGATGCCATTAACCTTTCCAAACACATTCTTCGAAGCCGATACAAGGGTTGATTTGACAGACGTTTTTTTGTTCTCCAACTTTAATATATTTCACTCGTCTATCTACATAATTCCGTTTGAAGCCACCCTCGGATATTTTTTTTTCTTGCTCTCGAATCTTTTTTGTTAGTCCGGTAGAAGTAAAAAAAGATCCTCGTTGTTAGGCCAATGCCCTAATTATTGGAGGAAGAATAGATAACTCTAATATTGGTTTCTGTTCTGGAATTTTCCCGTGGAACATTCCTAACCATTTAGTTGGTTTGTAGGTGGTTGTCTCATTGACACCGGGTGATTACGAAATAACTGGATTTTATTAAGAAGAGCAATAGGAGAATAAATACAAAACTGAAAGCTTTTAACGACCATTGATTTAGGGGAATACCTTCTTTTTTGTTGACATCTTACAAAATCAGAAATATTTTAATCTTTTTAAAGCTAATCTTCAATAAGTGTTAACACTATACTCTATTTTTAGTTAAGTTGATAGTGTAAATCAAATGGGAGTTTCAACGTTACTACTCATCATGAAAATGTAAAATCGGTACACACTCTTAATGGGAAAGTTACCGGTTTATTTTATTTGTTTTTTATTGCTTAGTTTTCTTCTTTACCATTATACGAACTATTGGTAAGTTTGGTAATCGTCTTTGACTGGTCTTCACATTTATTGGCCTCAGGACGCTGTCCGTCCTACCTTGTTTTCGTTATCGTAAGTATAACGTAAGTACAATAGACAGGATATGAAATTCGGTATAAAGGGCTCTATATAAGCCCTATTGAGATTCAGAATAATCAAATTTAAAATGTCAAAATGACGATTTAAACGCGTGTTTTTTTTGCATATCTCGAGTAAAGTAAATAATTGTAATAAGTAAATTAGATACAAATTTGAAGATTTTAATTCTCCATTTAATGGTACCAACTCTCTATGTTAATATATAGCGAAGTTACTGTTAAAAATGTAATTTCGAACCTGATCTCCCAAGAAAATGTAATATTCATATACTTACAAGATCGCCAAGACCGCGTCACCGACATGTGAGGCTCCTTCATATACTTACAAGATCACCAAGACCACGTCACCGACATGTGATGCTCCTTCATATATGTAAGGGCCGAGACACTGACACGAGCGAAGCGAGTGGTGACAGTATACACATCTACGAGCTCTGGCGTCAGGAAAGTAGCGGCATACACAATTACAAGATTAAAACCTGTGTTACAACTGTTTTAAACAAACTTACCCTAATGGTTAAGACCCCTTTATCTAACAATATAATTTAACATTTCCTACAGGGCCTAAGAGATCAACTTTTGGGCATTACAATTAGAGAATCTACTTAAATTTCGTTGTATTATGAACCTGGGTAAGTACTATGTTGAAACATCATCTTGTTTTCCTTTTTTTCATAATGCGTACAGTTTTATATGTGTTGTACAACTATTGTGTTTGTTTCAGCACGAAATTTTAAACACCCCCACTGTATTAAATACTCACAGCCAACTAAACGTATATTTCTAAATTTCTAGTATTGTTGATTTATTTAACCTACTCAATCAATATCCGTTTATATAATATTGACAGTTCACAATTTATTTTTTAATCTTTATATAGCATATTTGTATAAAATACAATAAGAAAGAAGTTCATTATTACGTGATACACCAACTGTTTTAATACTTTACTTCATCAATTACCCTTCTCTTGCTAATTTCTAGTATATGTTATAAATATTCCATCACTTGCTTCCTTCATGAAGGATTTTGTCACTTCCTGGCTTTTGGTTTTATTTTATCAGTTTAACCACTCATATTTCGTCTCCAGCATATATCCCATCATTCGCTCAATAAAATCTTCGTACACTCTACACATATATTTTTATGGAAATAAGTTACACTAGCTGGAACTGCTCAGAAGTTTGAGGCATTCGTTTTGATTATTTGCATAAACAATAGTTCAAAATTATCTAAAAATTCATCAGAAAAATCACACTATAACTAATACTGCTCCGGACATTGTTAGGATATATTGATCTCTTTTAAATTCTTTAGATTTAGGTATAAATGGTTGAATTTTGCCGCGTTGTACTTTAAATAAGTTTTCAAACGTACGAAAGATAAATATATTTTTCTATTGAACACATATAAATGTATACTTTTCTTATCCTCTCGGCGTATAGATATATAAAATGAGAGATGTAAAATTCTTATAGCTTCAAATGTTGTATAATAATTTTGAAACTATAAGGTTAGGGAATTATATAGGAAGTAACGGTCAAAATTAATTGGAAACTTAATTTAAACACTCGATGATTTAATAGATTGATACCAGAGCTGATTTAACAGTTTTTTTGAAACAAATGCGTTTTGTAAAAATTCTATTTTTAGAATCAAGCTAGCTGAAATATAGTAATTTTAGGTATTCCTCCAATATGTGAAAATTGATCATTGATTTTTTTTTTATACATGCAACGAGAACTTAATGGCAGAACTCAATCAAATAAATGTAAAATAATACACTGTCTGTCCTCGTGTGCACACGTTACGAGTAGCATACCTCGGTATCATCTTGGATTTTAGTCTTATAGAAATAATCTTAAACTACTTATTAATTTGTCAGTTATTACTGGGAAAAATATTTCTAATGTGAATCTCTTTCACCCTATTTTCTTTTCTTTCTTTCTTTTCTTTTTTTGAATCCGTAAAACATTTCGTAAAACTCAATTAATTATCTGTTACGAAATGAATTTATTGCTATTATAACTTAACAAAACTTCATGTGGAAATGTGTAAGGACTCCAGTAAGTTAATTCTTAAAAACTTCCGATTTTAAAGAAACATGCCATATATTAAGGTGATTAAGTTAGTTGTAATGAAAGTATGTTCCATTGTAACGCCGAGTAAAATAAATTTGTAATTTCTTAAACAGTTAATAAATGAAAAATTACTTTATTTACTTATTTAATTACCAATCAAAACAAACTAAAAAACTAGAGTAAGAATGGCGTAAATCATATAATATAAACTCGGAATTAGCATTAGGTTGTTCCTGCTAGCAGGACATAGCCTTAGCTGACAAAAGAGGGGATAAAAGTAGCATTTTTGTAATAAGTAAGACCTTTCTTCCTTATATTATTTATATTTCTTTAACTAGTAATATAAATAAAAGAAAAGTTATAAATAATGTCTTTGTTCTATTGATAGGAACCTAAAAGAGTAAATTATTACCAACAGAAAGATTTAACAGTAACATCTAAAGACATAAGGTGAGTATTTTATTATTAAGATTTATTTTATTGTAGTTGACAAATTATAAATTCTGTTTATGCGTTTCAGATTTCAACCAAAAGGTTTCAGGTTTATTTTAATACCACTAAAATGTCCTTTTTTAAAGACATAGTACTCATATCGTGCTTATTACTTTAATTTATTATAAGACACTCGAAGCTGAACATTATCAGTTTTAATTATAATAATTAATTTCTTCTTCTTATTTTATAAAATAAACGTTCACCTCTGTTTTGAGATAATAAAATAGTCGTTTTGTAAATTTTTTTTTTGACAATTTACATGAATTTACTCCATATTTGTAAAATTATCTTTTCGTTGATGAAATACTAAAAAAATATGAAAGAAAAACCAAATTAACAGATCAAATTTAATGAGACAATCGTCCAAGCTGTTAAGACATTAACTTGTAGCCCGTTATTGCCGTTACAGACACAAATATTTCGTTAAATGAAAGTTCTGTATTTACGTACTCATCAAATACGTACTTCCGGAATTGCCTGTGGTTTTAGAAGGTGTATATAGAGCAAGGGAAATAAAATAAACTTCATCTGCTTTCTAAAAGTAAATTTAAATAGTTGTTATAAGCTCTCTAAACTTACATAGCAGTCTCTTTATCTCATGACCTTTTGAAGGATAAGTAATCTTCAACAAATTTAGTATCTTATATGACGATCTCGTGGAATTTTCTCTCACTCTTTTTTTCTGATTACTTAAAGTTTCCTGGTATACGCTAATTGCTATAAAAGTGAACATACATATCCAAATAAAAATGATTAAAATTGAATGAAACTTAATCATAGAAGCGCTCTTTATTTACGAGTCAAGATTAGGTACTCTCCTAGTCAAGACTTACCAATTATAACCAGAAAATGAATGTTATAGAAAATTAATTAATTTCCTTCACAGAATATTTCTATGATCTTATTTTAAGTTATGTTTCTATTTGTGTACGTTTTTGTTACTATTTTTTAACAGTTCTACTTGATTTTATTCATTTTTAAACATACAGGGCAAAATGACATTTCCATAATTTCAGTAGTTATTATCCTACTTATATTTTATTTAAAAAGTTTGAAATTTTATTTTTCAACGAAGATCATATTGTGACATTTATTATTAATGTAAATAACTCATTGGAGTGAATGATTAAAATGAATTCTTATCACGTAGGCTACTACAAAGTAAACGGTACACAAATAAATCACTACATTTCCCGCATGCCGATAACCAAAGTCGTCGCGTAATTTTCTTTATAACAGTACAATAGTATTGTGTATTTCTTACAACTTATGAAACTTAAAGAAATTCATATGTTTAAATAAAGTCTAAGTTTACTTCTCTTGTGCTATAAACTCATCATAAATGTAACTAGTATTTGATTTAATTCGAGTTTTAAATGAGAGCGGTCAAAGTTCATTTCGTATTTTGTCAGTAATGACCGAACCTTATTTGTTTTACTCGCAATTTTGTACTCTTTACACTTCATCGATATCTAAGCAATGTCAGTAAAGTCGATTTTAACAAATTCGGTATTTTTTAAAAGCTCTACGGGCGATTTTTATGGTTTTTCTTTTACTGATAATTCCTGAATCAGTATTTTTGGTTATGTTGCGATCATTACTTTTATAGGATCCTTAAATGTTACAATTACTAAATTTTGAACAAACGTCATAGCCGACTTTGAGAAAAACGGAATTTTGAGTTATGCCTTTCAGTAACTAGCTCATATTTTGAGTTTGGACAAGAATTTATAAAATACTAAATCTGATCTAAATCGGGCCACTCGTTTGGGATTTAGAGGGCTGTACAGACGACAGACGTTATTCCCAAAATCACTTTTTGCTCTCAAAACGTATAAATTATAGTCGCAAATTTCAACATCGATTTTTTAACACATCATATAACTTTTCCTATACTACCTGAGAAAGTAAAAAGTGCAAATGATTTATTGTACGCAAGCAAACGTTTGGAAAGTAGTCAAAGAATGTGGTCTACTACAGGTGGGGATGCATGTGGTCTTGCAGGAGCAACACCCTTAGTAAGGCTAAGGTGAGAATGCAGTCGCTCAACATGGCGATGGGTGGCGGGCTGATGACGCACGTGGTGGGAAGCGTTGGATATTTTTAGATTTATCAGTTCAATCTATTAGTTTGGCCTTAATTACGCCTGCAACAGACGAGGTAAATGGGTGACCGCTTCTCCCATGTACTTAAATAAAGGTCCTTTGAAATTGATTCCTTATCAGAAACACTCTTAATTAATTGGTAGAAAATCAAAGTTTTATTTGCTTGTTTTTGTGTTTTTATTTTTAGAAGACCTATAAATAGACATAATCTATTTAATTCATGTTCACCTGTAGTTAATCAATTGCACAGATTTTGATCTGTTGAATCGTCTTGTATTTTATTACAACACTAAACAGCATGGCGGATGATCCGAAAACTACCATCAATTTTAGTTTTTTATAAAATATTTCACATTTTAAAAGAAATATATTTAATTACCTGTATAAAATATAACGAAACAATATACACGAAAAAATATAATGAAACAATCTACACGAAAATATATAACGAAACAATGAATACGAAAAAATATAACGAAACAATGTACACGAAAAATATAACGAAACAATGAACACGAAAAAATATAACGAAACAATATACACGAAAAATAAAACGAAACAATGAACACGAAAAAATAATACGAAACAATGTACACGAAAAATATAACGAAACAAATGTACACGAAAAAATAATACGAAACAATGTACACGAAAAATATAACGATACAATGATCACGAAAAAATATAAGGAAACAATTTACACGAAAAATATAACGAAACAATATACACGAAAAATATAACGAAACGATTAACACGAAAAAATATAACGAAACAATATACACGAAAAATATAACGAAACAATGTACACGAAACAATATATCAAAACAATGAACACGAAAAAACCAAAATTATTTTTTAAATATACTTCAGCCTGTTTACGTATGTCGTTCAGTTTCCATTTCACGGATTTTTAAACTGTGAAGAAATAATAAATTATCGAGTTGACAAGTGTTGCAACTCATGTATTTATTTTAAAAAATTGTAACAAATTGCACCGCCTTATTTTTTATTGCTTCATGTCGAATATTAAATCAACAAAATGAAATAAATTTATTTTTAAGGTTAACTAAATTATCTTAAAATTTTAATATCACCACACTATTCATAAGCATAACACTTTAAAACAAAATATATCACAATCTGAGCTTTTATGCTTATGTTATACATCTTAAAAGCTCACCTATTTACACCAAATATATAAACTAGTGATTTGTAATGAACAACTAAACTAAAATTGTTTACATCATTAATATAAACTAAGTTTGAGCTGAGGCTAAGAACTATTGACGTAATTTATCACCTAAATTCTTTCCATTGTATCAAATAAAGTGTACTATAGTTGAGGCCACTGTTAGCAATTCTTATAGTCCGTTTCACGTTTATTTGGCAGCGTGCATTTATTCAATCATTCTACACTATTAAACAACGAAAAATCAAGGTCTCTAGATTGTCAATCATCTAAGTTTGTTGCTATTTGTATATCATATATCTTAGATAATGACCACTTATTTATTTATTTTTACGAGAAGGCCTAGTATGGGAAAGAGGTCAATAATAGTCAAGGAGTAATCAATCATTTTAACGCACAGCCTTTGTAATAATCAAATTTGTTTTAATGATTAGACAAAACAATTAAACTATTCTTAACAACTACTTTTCATAACCTGTAAATATCTGAATCTCCAAACCTTAATTCGAATCTCTCCCAACGAGACGGAGTAGACGATAATATCAAGAATAGCTCTTTCAACAATGACGTAATTATTAACCTTCAACAATTAACATTCCTGTCTTGGTTTCTAGGAAGGATCGCTTGTTTTATTTTTCGTTAATAGAAAGTGGCAACGGGTTGAATTCCACAGGATTCACCCTACTCTTTCGACTTAATTTATTATCGTTTGGTAAGAGATGAACAGTTATGTCGTAACAGCGGACGGAAAGCTTGGTAAACAACACGTACCGATTAATTGATAGGATACATTTTGTGTGAGTTGGTAGGTGTTTATTCTTCTACATCAAGTGTTACTACGATATCCCTTTCAATTTCGTTTTTTCTTATTATTTTGTGTTATATAAGGTACTTTTTGTCTAGAATGTCGTAAAAACTTTAGTTTAACTTTCTTCTATCGTTTAAACTAAGGCATTTCTTATTTTTTCTTCCCTCCTTCGATATTACACTTAACTAATTATAAAACATAACTATCATAATTGATTATGTATAAACTTTAGCTGGTCAACCATCGTAACAGAAAAGTTATTTTTTTAAAGCAATATTTATAAGAATGCGGATATCCCGTTAAAAAAAAGCATAGACAATAATGTATTACTAATTAATGTAATAGTCGATCAACAAGTGAACAGTATTTTTTACATAAATAAATGTTTTTTTCCAAAGGTGAAAAACCTCTCAATTACCATAGGTGATAGTAGTAAGGTGAATATTCCAAAACAGTCAAAATTCTAACTACCTTTACTTACTGTTTAAAGGCAAAAACCTTTCGGTCATCATCGCCTTTTGAAAAAGAGAGCAAAAGAATAAAATAAAGACCCTTAGCCCTCGAATACTGTGATAGCGTCAGGGTCGGAAGGGAACAAGAGTTAGTCAAGAGGAGGACCCGATAGGGATATAACCCAAAACTACATGAACAAATATGTAGAACCAACTAGACTCCCTCAGGATTGCAAAGCCCGTACTCACTATAGTGAGGCCCGGAGGCTAATAATTATTTTTATTCTTTCGTCATTAGATTATTCTGTTTGATTCTAGCTAGTGTGATCACTCTCATGCATCTACCGACAACCGAAATCATAAAATGTTCATCGATCCTACCCATGTCACTATTTATGACACTGTAAAAAAAACCATTGACAAGTTTAATAAACAATAAAGTAAAGTAACAAAATCCTTTTTCCGCAGATATAGTTTTAACTGTAAGTTCTATAACTTCCCATAATTCTCAATTTTTGAGATTTATAAATTTGTATCCAATAACATCCAAACAATTACTCTACGATAAAAATTAAGAGGATTATAATTTAGAATACAAAATCGTATTACCATATTCTCAAAATTAGGAATTTTAATCGAGTTTCAGTCAAATTTAGTACATAAGTTAGGATTAAATAATCGTTGAATATACTACGAATGGACGTAAAGTTTCAAAATGGCGGTAGTTTAAAACAGTTTTCGGTAATTAAGTTGTACCTAGGTTCTATATGAGTTTTCATAATAATCATTTTGTGTTAACAAGATTTATGATAACAAGGTCTGCAATTGGGAAAGTATAAAAAAAGACCAAAGAAATTCACATCATTGCATGTAACCATATCAGCTGTATGCCGAGGCGTAATGGTCAATCAAAGTAGTTACGTTATCATTAATAATAAATTCTTTTCCTCCTTTTTTTTCAATCATACTTCCAACAACACTAAGTTGTATAATAAGCTGTTACATTCAGAAAAATATTTTTCAACTATTTTTTTAATTTTTTTAGTGGTGTAAATATGTTAGCGTTTGTTAAGCGTATGGTTTTATTTTATTTGATCGAAATTAACGACCAAACAAAGATGTTATTTATTATATCAAAATAACAACCATGCTATAAAACAAAGAAACAAATTTGCACCACTTTGATATTATGAACACAAGTTAATTACCTTTCTTGGGTCTACACCTTATTTCATAAGTTATATTCTTGGGTTAGATCCTTCACTTTCTTTTTCCTATTAGGTCTCCCATGACCAACTCTCGTCTTCTCCCTATCCTGACATTAATATAGTATTCGAGGGCTACGGGGTCTTTATTTTATGTTCTATTATTCCTTTTTTTCTTCTTTTTTTTTTTTTATAAATCGATGATGTCAGAGTGGTTTTTCGCATTTAAACAAGGAAAGACAAGAGAATCATTTATATTTCAAAATGTAATCCTTCAAGTTTTGAGTAAGATAGCAGTGTGTGCAGCTTGTTGATGTAATAAACCATTTAATTACAAAAGTATAGGCCAACATTGATTTCAAGTTCCAAAAATAGTTGTAGCCAACCTATAATTATCCAGATATACATAATTTATGTAAGATTCGAACTCATCCTTAAAGTTTTGAGATATTCGGATCGTCATTTATTGAGATAATATTAACCTTCTTCATTTAGTACAAAATCTTATATGTTGTTCCTACCATGTCTTGTTTAGTACTTTAAAATGTTGAGTAGACCCGATTATTAGTTTCTGAGATAATGCTTAACAATAACATTTCCCTCTCCTTATTTACATTTCAACTTCCTCCAAAAGAAATTTAGTACACAATCAAATCATTATTCTGACATTATTTTTTTGAAATAAATTGAGAGATATGAAAATTTTAAAGTACGTAGAATATAACAAATTTTAAGACACAGCAATGACTTATTAGACAATAAGTGATTAGACACCAGAGAGAGAGAGAGAGAGAGAGAGAGAGAGAGAGAGAGAGAGAGAGAGAGAGAGAGAGAGAGAGAGAGAGAGAGAGAGAGAGAGAGAGAGAGAGAGAGCAGAAAAGTTATCAGAGTTAATTAATCGTTTCTACGGTAAAAAAAGTCGAAAAAACCGTATTTGGTATTTGGTGAAAATATGTCCAAATACTAAATTAAGTCAACATTTTTTGGGTTTTAGAATATTACATAATGTCAGACAAAGAATCCCCTCGCTTCCTCACCCGCCCGTTACACTATGGAATTCATGCTGGCCTACAAACATCTGAACAGTACAAGTTAGTAATAGATACAACATGGTTCACAGGCGTGTCGATGTTAGTTAAGTGGCTAGTAGCACACTGGCCGATTACTTTCTTTATGTTGTCCAACTGGGGACATACTATACACAGACGGACTACGACCATTCCATAAAAAACTTTTATTAGGCGCAGGAGACCTCAAAATGGATATTTCCTGGAGAAAGTAAACATCCATTTTTTTGACCATCATTTGAATGCAAAATTGTACAAATATGGACATAAATTTGAACTTACAAAATTTGTATAGTAATGTATTCAGAATTAGCATAATTATTAGTCAGGGTTGTTATTTAAATTAGATACCTATATACAAAATAACTCGGTCAACCCGCGAAGTGCGCACAATGTTTATTGCGCGTGCGTCTGACGTGAACATGTGCGCTAAGATATCACGTGGCAGTGCTTGTGATTGAAAGTGTTTGAAAAGAGTCGGTGTTCTGTACATGACAGTCATGATATTTAATGACGTTATTGCAAGTAACAAGAACTTGTTTTGACTGTTTAGACATCATCAAGGAAAAAAAAATTAATTGTGATGCATAACCAGTCCGTCCGCACATCCGCTACAGAACATTTTATATAAAGGGAAATGGATATAAAAAGGATTTTATAATATTTTCTCAATTCAAGATGGCGGAGATCTGAAGTTTTAAAATGTTCTGCTCTTCGCTACCGCTATCTTGAATAGGAAAATTGATATATTTGTTTGCCCAAACAATACACAAATGTCTCTCACACACATATTAAAAACCAAATTTCAATAAAGCTCAAAATTTAATTAGAAAATTGCTACAAGACCAATACTTTAAAGTCAGATTTTCTTCAAATTAGCTCTTAAGGGTTGTATAAAATTTTGTTAAAATATTGTCTTTAAGAACCTAAACATTTGTCACTATCTATCAAAAATGTCGAATTAGGTGTCATGGGTTTAAAAAATAAAAATGAACTATGTCGTCAACGTTTGAACATCCTAAAATTGGTAAAAGCGATTTCAATAAAATTCTATTCAATTGAGGAGACTGGACTAAACAGAAAGGTAAGAAAATGGAAACAAGATTTAAAATTTAGGTTGTTCTATCTGTACAAGCTTACCAGTTGGTTCTTAAATCTAAATTCCCATTTGGCTTACACAAGAGGTAATAAATCTGTTGTAGTATTTAACAAAATTTAGGCCATTATTTAATAATATTTTTCTACTTTGTACAGACAAACTGTTTATTTTTACTACTTGATAGGTAAGTTCCATATCATCTGTTTTATTATAAATACATATAACCTACATTGTTATTTATTATTAATATTAGACATCATATCACTATCTGTTTTCATGATTCTGTTCTTTTTTATTTTTCTACAAGTTCAAGAAGATTATATCTAAACGTTATAACATTTATTGTGTTTCTAACCTTTTTTCAGGTTATATTTACATATTTGTTGTTGATGTGTGTGTGTGTGTGTGTGTGTGTGTGTGTGTGTGTGTGTGTGTGTGTGTGTGTGTGTGTATATATAACTTATATGAGTGTTATTAAGTTATTTATGTCAGTTGGCATTTTCCACAAAATATAATTATATTTTGCAACTCTTGTATTTACTGAAGAAATTTTGGGGAAATGGCTTCCTATACTTCTTGTTTGGGTCTTTAAAAAACATGTATGATTCAAATAAAATTGTTCAAAATCCATTGAATCGACTTTGATAAAATGGCGATTTGTATTTTTATTTATAGCAACTAACCTAAAATTATGAGTTAGTCGACATTTTTAAATATCACTAAGCTTTCACTACAATAAGTATGTGTGAAAATAATAAAGTTGTAACAGTAATCATAAGTAAAAAAACTTTGTGTAACAATTATTGAAATTAGATGAAATGCTAATTAGGGGGGGGGGGGGTTCAAACTTCAATTACGTTATTCTTAAGAGACTGGGTTTAAAAGCACTGTATGCAAAACAACCAGTCGTAAGGAAATTATTTCCTCATAGACATTATTTTTAATATAACTTGACCTACTTGTTAATAATGTCCTACAAAACACCCATGCCTAGGTTATGACGTCATTGTTGGAGCTGTTTTGACATACGTACTTACATGAACAACACGTGTTTTAATGTATTACCGTCTCGCGCCGTATTCATAAACTGATTATTCTATAGACTGATTAATGGACAACAATACAATTTTAACATTTCCAATTTTCTGATGCTCACGTGCGTGTCATGGTGTCGATTGTTCACGGTGACTTTGGGGAAACTCCTTTAGGGGGATACAAAACTAATAATCAATAAAATATGTGATGCATTTACAACTCGTGCAAGAAAACTATTTACGAAGTAGTAACATTGAATCAATTTTTTACATCTCGAGGGCACCTCCGCGTCGCGATCTTTACCTAGCGCACCAATCACACAAATTTTAAAAGTAATTTCATCACAAACAGAAATTATTCGACAGTAGGTAAGATTTTGCGCAAGCCTTCGTGAGGAGTGAATCAACTTACCGCAGAAGGAATCCTCCACTTGTTGAAATCCTGTCATTGATTTTACATCCTACTAAATAAGTTGCCAATCTTCATCTTATGGTTTGTAGCTCAAAAGTTAGAGGGTCAAGTGCTGCCATCTAAGAGCCACCTTCTTGTAACTTAGAGTATGCTGTATTGCATGTTACGCCTCCTCACATATGAACCCCCAACACTAAAACTGTTAAACCCAAATATTAAGCCTCCCATTATCGTATGCTATGGAATTTATTCTTATATATAAATTATACTAGCTGTACCCGGACACGTGTTGCTGTGGCTCTGTCTGGTGGTGCAATTGTAAAGATAAATAACAATTATGTAACTATGGACACATTAACTATTTTGTTTAATTGCAGAGTTTCGGTGCTTTGCATATTCAACAGCAGTTTTAGCCCTGAATGGGCTGCTCGACCGCCTTCCAACAATGTAGCTGCAATGCCCGATGAAGAAAGTGCGTGTGTAATTTCATTGTGCGAGTGAATTGTTGCTAAAATCAAAAATGTTTTTCCTGTACCACCAGGAGCGTACAAATAGTAGTCCCTCCAGTTCCATCATTTACAACTATCATAAGAGTATCATATACATACTGTTGTTGTTGCTTCAACAGCGGAAGGTTTATTCGAACTGATTCTTTAAGCATCGAGATCGTACAGTTTTTAGCGTTGCAACTCTTGACTAGAAGCGCCATATTCAAACGATTGGGCACGCCTATGCCTAATTGAGATAATTGTTTGACACCATCAAGCACATGTTCTCAATTAATATTCGAATCCTTTCAATTTCATTTCGCTCTTCACGTTGTTGTGCATTCCTATTAGACTGAAAATTAGTTTGTTTTCTAGCATTTCGAGTTATTTAATCCAAATTGCTCCGCCTGCGTCTTATAGGCGGGATTAGTCTTGAACTGAATAAACACACACAAAAGAAACCAATCAACCAAACATAAATCGATGCGAACTTCATAAAATCGAGGAATAACACTCACGATTCGAAAATAACACTACTTACTGAGTATCAAGATAACCTCTATGTAAAATTTGTTTTGACACTTATACAAACAATAGCTTAAAGATTTTGATTTACAAATCATTACATAAATAAATAAACAGCTATTTACAATATTTTAAATTAGTCATCTGATAAAATTTTAAAAAATCTTTCTTCCATAACAATAATGGTAACTTTGAAGGCCAGTGGGGCGAAGCGTCCTATGACTTCAATTAATGGTTTTCAACCTTCGTGGGGTTAACCTGAATTACAATGCAAAATTTCAAAGCAATCGGTCCAGCCGTTCTCGAGTTTTGCGCTTAGCAACACATTTAGCCATTCATTTTTATTTATATAGACGACTCTGTTCACAATAACAGCAAGGTCCGACTTCAGGAGGTTCAACGTTTTCTTATTAATTGAAGTACGTCTTCTTCCACTTTGAGGAATAACAACGAACGCATCAAGCCCTTTACTAATCCCCAAATTTAACATCTATGAAACTCAACTATGATGAAAGTAGAAACATGGAGGACTTTAACAAACAAATGTACTACAGCACTCTACTGTATGCATAATTTAACGTTATCATGCTTTTTGTTTATAAAAGAATAGAATTTGTTTCATAAGTTCTTCTTAATCTTCTTTTACAATCACATTCCTTGAATCACGTATTTCATAGAAATGGATTCTGTAAATCTTGAGAGTTAGAAGATTGGTAATAAGACTTACATTATTTGTTATTTCATGCCATACCTGAAGTGACTATATAATTAAACTCATGTCCGCGAATCTCAAGAGTTTACACGCTTTTTGGCTATAAAATAGGCCATTATGACTTTTATATTTTGCCAACATCTGTACTGCAATTTACCACATAAGTTATGTGTTAAGAAATATGGTAAATAGATTTCACGGCTCCCCAGAGTTAAGATATATTTGGTTAGGCCTATTTTAACTGTACTACAACCGTTTGTGTTTGTTGGTTTTTTGTATATAATTACATTCCAGGAAATTGGTACAGTAAAAGCCCAAATTTTCTTTCATATGGTATATAATAAACTATTTATGACTATTATTATATTTACCTCGAAAAATAAGTGAATACTAAGCCGAATGAAATTGGACTAAGAGTAAATGTGAAAGACTTGAGTAGACTAGATGGTAGGTTTTGTGTGGGGAAAATGTTTTTTGTTGGCTCTACTTGTATTAATACAACCTTCATTAGACTCGTTCTTATAAAGGACATGATCGATCCAACCTCGTCAATTAGGTGATTACTAATTTTAATTGAAATAATAGTAAATGTAAACGAGTTGTGTGAACTAGATGGTAGGTTTTGTGTGCTGATTTTTTATTAAATAAAAAAAATTGTACTTTCGTTGAATTCACTTATAACATATTTCATAGAATTGGATTCTGTCTTTAAACTGAAGAAGATTTACAGTTTAAGACTTATATATACAAATAAGACTTACATTATTTGTTATTTAATGCCATACCTGAAGTGGCTGTGTAATAAAAATCATGTCAGCTGATATCAAGAGTTAAAAATTTGTAGGGTTTTTGTGATTATAAATTAGGCCATTTTGACTTTCATCATTACCAACACTTGCACTACAATTACCATATAAATGAAACAATTATTATGCTAAATAGATTTTGTGGTTCCCCAAAACTAAGATATATTTGGTTAGCCCTATTTTATCTTTATTACTGCCGTTTGCGATTGTTGGCATTTTTTTATACAATTACACACTGATGACACATTTCAAGAAATTAGTATACAGTAAATGAACAAAAGCCTGAATATACCTTCATATAGTTGAACCATCTATAACTATTATTATATTTACGTAATTGTATGCATAGAGCCAATATACATTTTTAAGTTGACAACAATTTCAAGATAATGGCATGTGGAGAACGCTTAAAGATCCATTTAGGATATATTGTAGGCTCTTTAATCCTCAGAGGCTCGTTTAGTGACAACGGTTTTGGCAATCCCAAGGGAACCTAGCTGGATCTACACATTTTATCATGTAGTCTTGTGTTAAATCCCTCTTCTTCATCTTTCTTATCAGGTCTCTCATGATTAACTCTTGATTGTTCCGACCCTGATGTTATTAGAGTATTCAAGAGGTAGGTGGGGTCTTCATTTTATTCTTTTCTGCCTTTTTCTATAAGGGGATGATGAGCGAGAGCTTTTTTGCCTTTAATAATAACAACAAATAAATCTTAGTAATATCGTATAGACCAGCGGTTCCCAAACTTTTTTGATGGCGTACCACCTAATATGAAGTCCTCCTTTCATGTACCACCAGTATAAAAATGATTAATCATCATTCCATTGCCAACATAGTAAAGTTTGTAAATAATAATTAAAAAATAACATTTAGCCTTTTAAGTACTTTACTTTAAAACAATGTTTATTTAGTTCTTTGCAGTTAGTTGTAAATAAATTAGTTAAAATTAAACTTTTCATAGTTATAACCAATGCTTATTTTGAAATAAAAATTAGGATGAAAGAATATAAATAAACTTTAAGGTGTAGAACAAAACTGTATTTGTAAAACAATACAACAAATTCAAACATAAGTACACACAAGTTAATGAGAAGGATGAGCTTGTAGCGATTTGCTTAAAGTTGCAATGTCTGGTTTTATTGGGCTTAGCTTCAAACGCAAGTCATTTTCAACACAAGCCAGCCTATTTCTGTATTTGTTTTTAAGGTAACAAAGAGAAGAAAACGCAGCTTCACATAAGTAGGATGTTGAAAATGGGAGTAAAAACTTGACTGCTCGGTTGGCGATTTCACCGTAGTCTTGGCGTCGTTGAATCCAAAAGTCAATCAGGGTAGCTTTATCAAAAACTTCCTTCAAATCTGAGTCACAATTTAATTCGAACAGTTGATCTTTTTCGGCTAATGAGAGATTCTCTGGGATTGTCATTTTCTTAATGTCACTAAACGGGGTTTTCATCCACAAATGTTCTTTATAGTTTTCTGGGAAGTAAATGCTCAAGTTTTCCTTCAAAATGTTACAATGGTCACTGATATCACTAAGAACTGTCTTACTAAGTGAAAGCTCATTTTCTTCAACAAAAGTGCTGAGAGAAGGAAAAAACGAAACCTTGCTTTTCTTGGCTTCATCATCTGCAAAGGTGATTTTTTGTTTCAAGGCATTAATTTTGTCACACACTCGAAACGGGGTATTAGAAGTACCTTGAAAACTCATGTTCACATCATTGAGTTTTGAAAAAATGTCTGCTAAGTAAGCCAGTCGACACAGCCATAGTTCATCAGTAAAACGACTTCGTAGCTCAAAATCAGAATCTGTTAAAAAATCAATATCTCGTGACGTAACTCAAAAACGCGAGTCAGCATCTTTCCTCTTGAAAGCCACCTAACTTCTGTGTGGAGCAGTAGTTGTTTATGAATACTGTCCATTTCTTGACATAAGTTGCGAAAAAGGCGTGAATTCAAGGCTCTGCTCTTAATAAAATTCACTGTCTGTACAGCCTCGTTCAAAACAGTTTTTAGTTGTGCTGGACAGCGTTTTGTTACAAGCGCTTCTCTGTGAAGGCTGCAGTGAATATGTTGTGCCTCCGGAGCTTCTTTTTTTATTTTAGTTACCAATCCACTATGAGCTCCTGTCATGGCTCTCGCACCATCCGTGCATATACCAACACATTTCTTCCAATCCATTCCATTCCTGAGCACAAATTCATTTACTTTATAAAATATGTCTTCTCCAGTAGTATGAGCTGAAAGAGTTTCACAAAATAACATATCTTCACCAACTGAGTATTTTTCTTCATAGCGAACATAACATAACAGTTGAGCCAAATTTGCGACATCTGTTGTTTCGTCCACTTGTATCGCAAAGTATTTACTACTGTTCACTTTCTTGAGTAAAATGTCTTTTACATTTAAAGCCATATTAGATATTCTTCTTGAAACAGTATTATCAGACAAGGAAACCACATCGAGCTGTTTTCCCTCTTTATCACCTATAATTGTGGAAACAAGGTCTTTAGCTGCTGGCAAAATTAGAGTCTCTCCAATAGTATGAGGTTTTAGTTCTTGTGCTATTCTCAGACTAACCTTGTATGAAGCTTCAACAGCCCTAGTGTTTAACCCCGTAAATGAAGTGATTGCTCCTTTATTCACTTTTAACTCAGACTCCTTCCGTTTAAAAAACTCTAATGGCTTGTTTATGAGATTGATATGCTTTGTATTAAAATGACGCAATAAAAGTGATGGTTTCATCGAATGATTTGACAAAGTTTCTAAACAAATGACACATTGTGGAACAGGTTCACTGAAATTTCCAGTATAAGTAAAACCAAACGATAAATACTTCTCATCATATTTACGTTTACCTGATTTCTTTTTGTTTTCACAAGTTCGTAACAAAGGCGTAGAAGTAGAGGAACAGCTTGGTTGCTCAGCATCTGTTCCTGCTGCAATAGGCTTTTCTTGTTCCGGTGACAAAGTTCTTTGCTTTTTAGAACTACTACACGTAGATCTTACCAAAAACTTATCCATTTCAATTCGACAGCTAACACTTACCAACAATGTTATTCTCACTGACTGATAGACACAAACTCTATATAAACAACAACACGTCAAACTGCAGGTTAGGTTTTCTACGGAGCTACGTAGTAGATAGTGCTCGCTGAGATGACAGACAGGCGACTGGGACTGGCTGACTGGCATCTGGCACAACACAATAACAAAGCGCGCGGCCTTGAACGGCGCTACTCCCCTCCACGCCCTCACAATCTTTCCCACTCCGACTGTCACCCCTCCATCCGCTGCTCGCTCACCCTCACGCTACTAGTAGAGTATACCAATTTTCGAACTTCACTCGCGTACCACCAGCAACGTTCCCGCGTACCACCAGTGGTACGCGTACCACAGTTTGGGAACCGCTGGTATAGACAAAATCCGAGAAAACATTCTACTCCTGAATTGGTAATTAGTTTTAATATACTAGAAAAAAGTATTTTTAGATGATTCGGTCAAAAATAAGAAATTTTTACTCTTATGCTTTTTTTTTCATAAATATACCTATTTCCCATTTATAGCCGCAAGAAGTTGGAAGGGGTGGGGGGAGGTTGTTAAACATCTAAAGAAGTTTAAGAATATGTAAGTTCAAAGTACAAACCTGTATTTCATTTATGATTTTTAGAAATGGATATTTTGCATGATTTTTGGAAAACTCGTTAAACTGTATGAAAAGTTTGTAAAAATTCTATTCTAAAAATTGGTTAAATTCATGCGTATAAATAAATACTTTGTCTCTTGGATTTTTTAAATGTAAATTTCGGAATTCCGAACAATTTTCCCCTGAAAAAATGGAAATCATGGTTTTATGCATACGTAAAACATTGATGTATAATTTTATTTTATATATACTTGTAAATTAAATTTCAATAAAACATATTATACTTAAATAAAAGTGCAACTTATATATGACGAATGTTATAATCAGTTATTTGTCCAAATTTTAACTTTTTCAGAAATAATTTGTAAAGACAGAGTTATATGATGGGTACCCTGAACCCCAAAAGTGTGTTTCAAATGATATACCGCATGTTTACCATGTATCGTCCATGCAGTCCTCTACGTGCCAAGAGAGTCAATTATTTTATTCAAATTTTGCTAAAATGTAGCCTTTAAGGATTGAAAACAAACTTATCTCACCAAAAATGTCGATTTAGTATTTATTTAGTAATAGCAGTAATTAAAGCTATTCGGTATTTTTAAATATCAAAATTTATTATTTTATTTTATTTGCGGGTTCGTACTTTAGTTTGGGTTATAAATCATCAAATTTTACCAAAATTTGACAGAAATGAAGATGGAGATATTCGAACGTGGACTTATGGTTAATTTTCAACATTTGTTATCGATAACTCTTCAACCAGACGTTTGGTGGTGTTGGATTTAAGGGGTAACATTAAACAGGTATTAAGAAAATATGCAATTTTATTTCGGTTTTATGACAGCTTACGCCCTAAATTTTGATTTTCATTAGTGTTTGGTGTATTTGAAAAAGTTTAAGCACTATATGTTTTAAAATAATTGAACTTTATTTACAGGCTAAATCACATCTATACATAATTTCCAAATTGTGACCTTAAGGTACCATGGTATTTATTAAACCAACGACGTAATTTCAGAGATTGCTGTCCTTAACCTCAAAAAGATTAAATGTGATTGAAAATCCCGATATCAAATATAAACTAGGCTAGTAGGCCTAAATATTCAAATGGTGGATTTTTGGTAATTTCATCATATCAGTTAATAGAAATAAGTTTGTTTTGAAAATAAGCGTCCCTGTGCGTCATCGTTTGAGTTGCGTGACGTATTTTATTACGCACAATGTATAAAACACGTAAAAATTCCATTTTGAGTTTTCAACGGATAATCCTTTCTGATGTCGTTTGAATTTGAATAATTAATTTTAAAATATGTCGTCCTTAGTTAAGGAATAAACTTTCTTGTTTGCATGTCCAGTGGAAGATTATCCAATCCTTATGAAAACACTTTACATATTTATTTTATATTAATACAATTAAGAAAATAATCCTTACATGGACAAAACCCCGTTTGCGAGAGTAGGTCCGCCTGAATGTATAATAAACATAAATTTCCTTATAATCGTATATAGGATATATTTCAAAATTTAAAGCAAATTAAATATAAATTATTTCACAAGAATAGAATCAAACAAATATTAATTATTTGTAATTTATTAATACCTATACCGACATCCCTCAACACTGGTGCTAAACCATAAAAAAATTGTGAAATCAAATTAAAATCTCTCACCTGCCTTACTTGGTAGTGTTATGAGTGTGCCCGTGTTTGTAGCACCATAAAATGATTACATAAAACTAAAATTGAAAATATCAGTATAATCTACATAATTTAAATTTATTTGTATTCTATTCAGATATTAAAATTGGAGTTCAATACCATGTTATTGCTGTTACGATCAAATTTTCTTTTCATACTAAAGGTAAAAAAATCGTAAATTTTTAAAACTTTGTTTTCATTCAGATTTCTCTTTTTTTAAAGATAAATTTACTCATGAAAGTCAGTCTGAGTTTATGGTGAAAAAAGGAAGAAAATACCTGTTTTTATATTCCAATAACAACAAATCTTATCATATTTAATTTTTGTATAATACAAAAATAAGTGTTCACAACAATTAATTATATTTTTCAATAATAAGCTTTGTTAAAGAGACATTCATAGACGTCAGTTTAAGTTAAAATAGAGTAATTTGGCTAACATGCTGTTTAGAGTAGTAAGGAAACCAAATATTTTAAAGGTCAGTCACAAGTCCAAACGAGCTACAACTACACTATTGTGGTGAAATACGTAATTTACCAGGAAGACATAAACAATCCTATGCTGTTGTAAATAGAATTTAATTAATTAATATGTGCATTATAACTTCCAGTAATATGTTTACTATAAAAGACTAAAAAACTTTTAAAACAATCATAATTGACAGTTAGCCTACGTTAAAACTATAAAAAATAACTCATAACAAATATTTTGGAAATTGAAAGAAAAATGAAACAACAAAAAATGTGTTTTTCTTTTCATAAAGAGATTTAGTATATAAAAACATTTACGTTTTTAGAACAATAAGTGGGCGTGAGTATTAAGTACGCACAACTAATACGTAGCCTCTTACTTGCATAATATATATATATATTTCAAAATGGAAAAATTCCTTATCGCTTGTTATTTCGAAACAAATATAATTTCATTCATCGGGGCATTTTTGCTACGCAGTACGCAGAAAAGAAAAAAAAATCGTATTTACCTTTCTCACAATTAAGTACACTATAATAGATACAATTTCGCCCTGAAAACCCTCGCAACAACCAACAAACTAAATCTGTTGCGAGTCTTGAGTCATCAGGATATGGAGGGGAATGAAGAGACAGATAGGTGTGCCCTTCATTGTCCTCGACCTTGCCTGCTAAGTATCCTACACCACGCAATGGGTTTGAAGGAACACCAGAATTTTTGGGAGAAAACAAAGGGACTAATACACAGGACAAATAGAATATACAGGACTAAGAGGATGCTCCAGGGTATATTATGACTCCTCACAGAGGAGGCCCTTAAACTGGAATGATCTGTGGAGAGTGAATGGATTCCTGACTGGTTAGAGGATTTTTAGTAGCCACCTGCAAAAAATGGGATGCAGAACACCAGACCTTTTGTGACGCAGCTGTAAAAATTAAAGCTCTATAAAAAGTAGGTATGCGCGTACGCTATTTTTGTTCTATGGCAGACGATCTCCTTACCGCGAATACAGTTTTATTATTATTTTTTAATATTGGTGATTTGCACCAGACTGTTCTGCAGGACATCGCTTAATCAGATTTCCCTCCTACAAGTCCAGAAAAGCAATTTGACTTCAAAATTGCCGGTGTGATAATTGTAATCCAACATCTACTGCAAGTCTTTGTGAGGTAAGTTTAAAATTTATCGTAAAATTACAAATAGTTCTTCTAAATAGTTATGAATAGTTTGTGATTGACTTACAAAAATAAAACTGAACTCTCAAAATATTAAATATTACATATAAAATCTGTGAGGTTAGGGTTAAATATATAAGCTATTCATTATTAATGTTTACACTATTAGAATTTAGGTTCTGGTTATAAAGTTTAAGTTATATTTTATAATCCAGCTTTTGAATGGTTCTCAGGTTATTCCCATTTTTTAGATCTATATAAAAAATTATAGATTATTCTTTTTCTATTTCTATCTGTGATAAAGAAATTCTATGCATTCTGAACAATAGACCATTAAAGGCAGCCAATTTATGTTGTGGTGGGTGTATTAACATAACATAACATAACAACTTTATTGCTTTAAAGTACAGTGTACATAAGCAAGATGTTGACCATTTACAAAAATAACATATTTTATGACATTGTTCATTTTTATCCTTAGTTTTTCTATAACTAACTTTCCGGTGCATTTATAATACTTACAAAAATATTTTTATACCATTATAACACGTAACACAATTTTAGGAATCGAAGTAACCAAATTATACGAACTACAATAATATCAGTACATTTACAAACGAGTTAGTTGTTTGAAGATATTTTACCAAATTAATTTATTACATTAAGTTTAAAATAGATTTTCTAAGTTTTAGGCTACACATAACAAAATGGTAGATATTTTTCATGGCCTGTACTGAGTTTGAGGTTAAGATTGTCTCTATATTATATAAATATTGCACAGAATTGTAATTGTTCAAATATTTATATTTAAAAAGATTATACCCTTCACATTCCAACAAAAGGTGAGTTATAGTGTCATTTCCTGTTTTGCAGATTGGGCAGATTTCACTGGGGTTAAAGCTATAGTTGTCATTCTGCAATATTAATCTATTATATTTTTTGCCAGCAAGGCTTAATTGAGCGGTAATTCTTATTATGTATAAAGGACAATTCTCTTCAAAGTATGGTTCACAGGGGGTTAAGCCACTTATATGTCTGTAGTAATCACTGTATCTTGAATTTAAAATGGTATCAATGTCTGAGCATATTAAATTATTCTTGAATTGTTCAACTAAATCTTTTCTTGACTTGATTACATCCCAATGGTTTTGACTCTTCCAGATATTTTCTGCTCCAATCCTTCCCAGCATACATATAAGCCAGGTAAGGAACATATTAAATCGTAAGGAATAATCAAAGAGCTCTGTGTAATTTTTCAAAAAAGGGAATAGTTGAAATATTTATGGTCATTAACAATAGTTACTTCTAAAAAAAATCAGTTTATTATTATATTCTTATTCAATCTTGAATTTAATGTTTTCATGTAACGATTTTTGTCTATAAGGTGAATATAATATTCAAATAAAAATAAATTAATAAAAGAACAGAAACAGATTAAGTCAATATTTGATAATTTATTTAAAATTATATATATGGTTGCACAATAAGTGATTGGTTATCGATTTGGTTCGTTGCTTCACATTTTGTAACACTTTTAATTTTCATTATTGTTGAAATGTAGTATTATTATGCTTTTGTACTATGAGATAGTGTTTGTATGGGTTGGCAATATATTTTTGGACATTAGTATTAAAAGATTTGTATTTGATACCGGTATGTTGTTTTGTAGTTTTGATTACATTAATGACACGAGATTCTGATATGTTGTTATTTCTTCAAAGTATAGCCTACCTACAAAAAACATATTATACGATACATTATATTATATCTTTGTAGTGTGGGCAAAAAGACTTAAGTGAGACTTTAACAACAGATATACCAAATTAAAATTAAATTCAAAAAGACCTATGTTTAAACTTACCGATTGTATTATTTGAAAAATATAATTTTTTTTCAATATTGTGTATGAAATATACTGAGGTAATGAAAATTAACATAACAATCACAATAAAAACCTAATCAGTGATTTTGGCGAATTTGACAAACTTTTATCATATAAAATTATAGTTTCTTTTAAACTATTAAGCTCCCCTTTTTTCGGAAAGTTAGTTTATTGCCATTGTGCAAAATATAGATAATTAATAGTGTAAAAGTGAGAATTAATTAAAGTTAAGTACTGAATTTCAGAATAAGATGTTTCGACTTTAATGAAATAGCATCTTCATATTTTACAAACAAATTTTAAACGATTCTTGGGATGTAAGAAATCCATATTTCTATTAGAAAGTTCGTTTCTACTACTTCTCAAAAAAGTGTTTAGAGAAAGTTTTTTTCTGAAGGTCGGAACAAACAAACCACAATCTCAAAGTTTCATTCATGGTATTTTAGCAGTTCTTATATCTAAAATATAATAATTTAATTACTAATAGTGATTGTTGTTATTACAAATGATATTAAATGTGAGGTTATATTAAAATGCTATTTCATTACTGATGTACAAGCGAAAAGAACAGAAAAATGTGGACGGAACATCTATTATACAGCTGAACGGCAGCAAAGAACCAAAATGGCGGGCAAGCATACCTAGTCTTTAAAGAGCCCTAGTGAAAATGACTTAACACCTAGTTTTCGGCTGCCCAGTTACTGACAGGAAACAATTTGTATCTCTAGGAGTGGTGTACAGATAAGGAAACAGAACATCATCCGAAGCATATCATGGTTTTCAACAACACTTGAGTTTGGATTGATAAGGGAGGTCCTGTGAATGAGGATGCTTAGCTAAATAGCTGAGAGGCATATCCAGAACAGTGAATTCTGGCCCTCGTATAAAAAAAAAATCAAATAAATTTGATGCAATGTTACAAGGAGTTAAAAATTGATGCTGAATTTTTTATGGAAATATTTAGGACCCAAAAGTGCGTTTTGGAATTGTGTTCATTGCTGTACATCCAGCATAACCAATGGACCGATTTATCAAATTTGGTATATGGGCGTATTTTAACCATACTTTGATGCGTTTATTTTATTCTTTTTTTTCTATAAATTAAAATATGGAGGATCTGGGATCATAATAAGTTAAGGATCAGGACTTCCATCATTTTGAGCTTAAATGGTGTTTGGTTTAGTTATGAGTGTGTGAAAAATTTGTGTACAGTTTATTACCTTTATGTTTTCCTTAACTTTAAACTGTAACGCTAGATAGAACAGTTATAGAACTTTTATAGAACAGTTTTTTTCTGTTCTATAAAAAACTATATTTTGTTATATGTGATAATTCACTCCTCTTTTTAAAATGGCGTTTTTGATGCGCAATATTTAAAAAAAACATACTGTACTACTATTAAAAACATACAACTACAGGTTGCTATTTTGTTTCAATAAAAATGGCGAATCAGAGCCAGTCAAATGTTTACTAAGGCCAACTTCAGTTTTTATTGTAGAAAAATTTGACAAGTTGATGAGAACCATCATAGTACTTATCTAACTCATCATACAATATAATAAAAGCAAAGCTTCTAAATGTAATAGCTAAAAGTTGGTCTCTGAGGTCTTGTAAGAAATGTTAAATAGTATTGGTAGAATAAGGAGTATAAGGTCGTTTTAAAACAGTTGTTCCACGTTTTCTGATCTTTGTAATTGTGTATGCCACTACTTTACGAGCCTCTTAAATATTTAAAGATTAAACCGTCTCCACTCACTACACTCGTGTCAGTGTCTCGGCCCTGTCGGATCTCGTGATTACATTCTCTTGCGTTTAAAATCTGTTTATTTGTATCTAATTTAGTGTGTTATAACACACGAGATATCTACAAAAATATTTTTAAATCGCAGCCATTTTGATATTTTCAGTTCGATTTTTCTTAATCTCAATAGAGTTCTATAGGACAATTGGTACTACAGTCGGCTGAACAAATATTAGTGTGTTCCTACCTTAAAGTTTGTGGCCGCTATCGTGCTTAGGCATAGACGCCATGTCGAAAATAACTTTTTCGATTCCTGAGACCATGAAACGCGAAAATCAGTTTTATAATTTTTTGGAGGTTCCATTTTTTACGACAACCTAACTTACTGGTTGCAGCAATCATTTTATTGTATATTGATGAATTTTTAATCAAGAGAAATACTACTTAACATGTCTCTGCTAACGTTTTAAGGTGTCCAAAAATGTATAAAATATATTTTGCTCTTCCCTTTCAAATGAAATATAACATATTAAATGAATTACAGTAATGTAGTTTTTATCGTTAATGTAGTTATCTTTTAGGCTGTGCTCGTAAAATCAAACCGCTATTCGTGGAAGAAATCGAAAAACAATAGAAATAATGTCAATATCCAGAGGGATATTGTTGCATTATTACGCCAAACTGTAGAGAATTACGATTACAAATTGACAAAGTATTAAACTGTGAATGATAAACTATTTAACAACCGCAGTAGAAATAACATAAATAAGATTTACATTATAATTGGTTGTGGGCCGATAAATGAATAGTATAAAATTGTTAATACATTCTAAGTATACGAAGTATAGGGTATGGTTGGTAATAGATAAAATGCGACCACCGTTTTTTGACTGATCTTCAACTTTCATAGTCTCGAGAGACAGACAAAGTTATTTTCGAAATGACGTCGTTATCTGTACGTAAGTACGATAGTGGCTACAAAAAACAATATGGGAACATGAATTTTGGTATAGGTTAGGTTAGGTTAGGTTAATATATACGTGAAATATGTACAGCTGTGAGGCCAGCTAGGGATGAGACACTGACACGAGTGTAGCGAGGGGAGACTTCTTCAAATATGTACAGCTGTGAGGCCAGCTAGGAACGAGATACTGACACGAGTGTAGCGAGGGGAGACTTCTTCAAATATGTACAGCTGTGAGGCCAGCTAGGAACGATATACTGACACGAGCGTAGCGAGTGGAGACTTCTTCAAATATGTACAGCTGTGAGGCCAGCTAGGAACGAGATACTGACACGAGTGTAGCGAGTGGAGACTTCAAATATGTACAGCTGTGAGGCCAGCTAGGAACGAGATACTGACACGAGTGTGGCGAGGAGAGACTTCTTCAAATATGTAGGCCTACAGCTGTGAGGCCAGCTAGGAACGAGATACTGACACGAGTGTAGCGAGTGGAGACTTCTTCAAATATGTACAGCTGTGAGGCCAGCTAGGAACGAGATACTGACACGAGTGTAGCGATTCGAGACTTCTTCAAATATGTACAGCTGTGAGGCCAGCTAGGAACGAGACACTGACACGAGTGTAGCGAGGGGAGACTTCTTCAAATATGTACAGCTGTGAGGCCAGCTAGGAACGAGATACTGACACGAGTGTAGCGAGGGGAGACTTCTTCAAATATGTACAGCTATGAGGCCAGCTAGGAACGAGATACTGACACGAGTGTAGCGAGGGGAGACTTCTTCAAATATGTACAGCTGTGAGGCCAGCTAGGAACGAGATACTGACACGAGTGTAGCGAGTGGAGACTTCTTCAAATATGTACAGCTGTGAGGCCAGCTAGGAACGAGATACTGACACGAGTGTAGCGAGGGGAGACTTCTTCAAATATGTACAGCTGTGAGGCCAGCTAGGAACGAGACACTGACACGAGTGTAGCGAGGGGAGACTTCTTCAAATATGTACAGCTGTGAGGCCAGCTAGGAACGAGATACTGACACGAGTGTATCGAGGGGAGACTTCTTCAAATATGTACAGCTATGAGGCCAGCTAGGAACGAGATACTGACACGAGTGTAGCGAGTGGAGACTTCTTCAAATATGTACAGCTGTGAGGCCAGCTAGGAACGAGATACTGACACGAGTGTAGCGAGGGGAGACTTCTTCAAATATGTACAGCTGTGAGGCCAGCTAGGAACGAGACACTGACACGAGTGTAGCGAGGGGAGACTTCTTCAAATATGTACAGCTGTGAGGCCAGCTAGGAACGAGATACTGACACGAGTGTAGCGAGGGGAGACTTCTTCAAATATGTACAGCTATGAGGCCAGCTAGGAACGAGATACTGACACGAGTGTAGCGAGGGGAGACTTCTTCAAATATGTACAGCTGTGAGGCCAGCTAGGAACGAGATACTGACACGAGTGTAGCGAGTGGAGACTTCTTCAAATATGTACAGCTGTGAGGCCAGCTAGGAACGAGACACTGAAACGAGTGTAGCGAGGGGAGACTTCTTCAAATATGTACAGCTGTGAGGCCAGCTAAGAACGAGATACTGACACGAGTGTAGCGAGTGGAGACTTCTTCAAATATGTACAGCTATGAGGCCAGTTAGGAACGAGATACTGACACGAGTGTAGCGAGTGGAGACTTCTTCAAATATGTACAGCTGTGAGGCCAGCTAGGAACGAGACACTGACACGAGTGTAGCGAGTGGAGACTTCTTCAAATATGTACAGCTGTGAGGCCAGCTAGGAACGAGATACTGACACGAGTGTAGCGAGTGGAGACTTCTTCAAATATGTACATCTATGAAGCCAGCTAGGAACGAGACACTGACACGAGTGTAGCGAGGGGAGACTTCTTCAAATATGTACAGCTATGAGGCCAGTTAGGAACGAGATACTGACACGAGTGTAGCGAGTGGAGACTTCTTCAAATATGTACAGCTGTGAGGCCAGCTAGGAACGAGACACTGACACGAGTGTAGCGAGTGGAGACTTCTTCAAATAAGTACAGCTGTGAGGCCAGCTAGGAACGAGATAATGACACGAGTGTAGCGAGGGGAGACTTCTTCAAATATGTACAGCTGTGAGGCCAGCTAGGAACGAGATACTGACACGAGTGTAGCGAGGGGAGACTTCTTCAAATATGTACAGCTGTGAGGCCAGCTAGGAACGAGACACTGACACGAGTGTAGCGAGGGGAGACTTCTTCAAATATGTACAGCTGTGAGGCCAGCTAGGAACGAGACACTGACACGAACGAAGCGACGTCAATAAAGTAGCGATGTTACGTTGTTCAGAAACAACTATTTTAAACAAACTTACTTTTTTACTACGTATACTGGGTAAGTAACATTGATTAACAATACATTTTAAAATTTCTTACAAGGCCCGTTAAACCAACTTTTGGGACTCATTATATTTAGTGAATTTGCTTGTATTATATTTTATGATTGGGCTGGGTAAGTACCATGATGGTGCCCATCAACTTGTTTTTCAAATACCTTGAAATGTTAAATAATAATTTCCCTCATTAACATTCATGACATTAATGAATAATAATATTAATAATAGTGATTTACTAATAACTAATTAATCATAATAATTTTTTTCAATAATTCCAAAAACTAAACTAAACACGGCTTGCTACACAATTTCTGTTAATAGCTTGTAAATTATCTCAACACAATAAACAATTATCTGTTTGGTCAGCCCTAGGTTATTTACACATAAGGAAAATAACATAAGATATTACCCAATCCCCCTTAAAGTTACATCGACTTTAAGTGGACACCAACTACTACAAAAAGGTGAAGCAACAATCTTAGTCTTCTGACTGATCTTAAATTAAATTGTTTAAATTCATCTTAATTTGAAATTACAATAAATAAATTGCTGCGTACAGTGAAAAACTGATGTTTGTCCTTTATGGAGATATGACAGGCTATTAAGCAGGGAAATAGCAATCTCACGTTTGTGCAATTTTTTCCTACTAAACAAAACCTTTAAAATGTGTTATCACTTGATGGGGGGGGGGGATACATTTAAATAATTTGATTTGCTCCTCCCCTTCAAAATCTCAGTTTTTTAGGAAAAGGTAAATTAACGTCATATTATATTAAAACTTAGTTTTTGTACTAGTAAAAACTGTAAGAAGTATCTGTCCCAGTTAAAGTGTTTCCTAAATTTTCTCGACTGCCAGAGTAAATTTTTATTTTAAATATAGAAAATTGTATATTTTTCCAAACTTCATTGCTTCCAAAACATTTATAAACATTGTCTAACAAATTTGATACAAACATAATTCTTATGACATTTAATACTGAGATTTCTAATTTGTTAAATGTTACGCGAATTTGATTCAATTTAGTTGAGATCACTGTTCAAGAATTTTACATAAAATAAATTTACCTTTTTGACTAATCTTAAAATTAAGGCCATGCGTCCGGAGTGACCTATGGGGCTAATTCATTATGGTACTTTTATATTTATTATTTTCTTATGAAAGAGAAAGCACTATGTGTATTTTGTTGGATTTATGCATGCAATTATGTAAAAATAAATGAATGTTACTTTATTTGGAACTCTTTTTGAATTGTCAACAAACAAAGAACGCCCGACTATGGAGTAATTGAAGTCAATGAACCTCGAGATATCCTTGAGCCGTAGGAGTTGTGTCCTTGATACAACTTACGAGGAGGAGGAGGGAGGGAAAGAAGGCGAGATGTGAATGAATGACGTCATTTTACTACGCTGATTTACTCGAGCATGACTGCGCACGCTCAACGTACCACCCCACTAGGTTTTATCATAGCTCAGATAATTATGGGTTTATAGATGGAATAGAACGTGAAATTAAATTTAGCGATAGTTCTAGACATTTTTTCATTTCCTTATTGACGTCGCCATGTTGAGACGATGACTCGGGATCGTGAAATGTGTGAGGTTTTGATATTTAAGTACGTGGAGTACCGCTAAACAGGTTAACCGATTTGAATGAAATCTTCTGCCCAGTATGCAAGATAATACTTGAAAAGTTTTAGACGATAAAATATATTTTTAGAAGTTGTACTATGACGTCATGGTACTTCTCAGCTCTGTCAACAAAACCAACATTTACCAATGAATACAACAAATATAGGTCTCATGTTTTCACTGAGCTTACATGTATTTTACTGGTTCTGATAAACACGTGATTCTACTATCGTGATGGCTATTCGAATACATGTATATTTTTACGTGTGTAATTTAAAAGGGAATAAACTCTCCCAAACAAACTTCTAGCAAAATAAAAAACAAAAAAACCTAGATCATCATCGCTTTAAAAAAAAGAAGAAGAGAACATAAAATAAAGTCCTCTAGCCCTCGAATACTCTAACAACGTCAAGGTCGAAAAAGAACAACAGTTAGCCAAGAGAGATCTGATAAGAAATATGAAAGAGAGAGATTTAAACCAAGACCGAGAAAAGGTGAATATCCAGCTAGAATCACTCGGAGTAGCTCAGACTAGGAGTGTGTCTGGTGTAATGGGCGTGTCCTCCCTTCTACTTGCTTCCCTAACCTGACTTGACGGTACAACCCATTGCAAGAAAACTAGGTACACAAATTACTGCTTAGCTACATTTAATTCTTAAAGTTTAAGTGCAAGTTAATTCTTAAAAGTTTAATTTTGTAAACGTTTTATTCTTATTTACACCGATAAAAGAAACGAAAGTTGGGTAGGCGTTTACACAGAAGCATTTGAAGTCTATATTTTATTATTGGGATTGTGCCGCTGGCAAACGCAACAAAGGAAGTGTGGGGCCCCTCTTTTCCTCTCGACCCCAGACACATTCCTACCTTGTGGATACTGTACGTCTTACTAGTGAGCCCCTGAGGGAGTGTATACCGGGTGAATAAAAAGTCAAGACCCCCCTCTAATATTTTTCTAAGTAAATATACAGAGATATCCTTTTGGTGGTCGTGCAATCTTAGCAGGGAGTTTCATTTTATGATTTTGAAAATTTTGAGTGTCCCCCAAAAATGGGGGATTTTGGGGGCAACTCAAAAATTTTAAATGTAAGCTCCCTTCAAGTGACACCTCATTTTGAAGTGTTTACAAAAACTTAAAGAATGGTGAAAACCAGAGTTCGCTATCTCTTCTCTATCAAAAATGGTAGCCCGTCAAAAGTTATTGAAGTCTACACAAAATTTCATCCTTATAAAATTCAGCTTGTCCATGAGTTGAATGAAGATGATCCAGACCGTCGTCTTCAATTTTGTGAGGAAATAGAAGCTCTAATTTTAGCTCATCCATTGTTTATTCAATTGAAGACGACGGTCTGGATCATGGACAACTCATGGACAAGCTGAATTTTATAAGGATGAAATTTTGTATAGACTTCAATAACTTTTGACGAGCTACCATTTTTGATAGAGAAGAGATAGCGAACTCTGGTTTTCACCATACTTTAAGTTTTTGTAAACACTTCAAAATGAGGTGTCACTTGAAGGGAGCTTACATTTAAAATTTTTGAGTTGCCCCCAAAATCCCCCATTTTTGGGGGACACTCAAAATTTTCAAAATCATAAAATGAAACTCCCTGCTAAGATTGCACGACCACCAAAAGGATATCTCTGTATATTTACTTAGAAAAATATTAGAGGGGGGGCCTTGACTTTTTATTCACCCGGTATGTATTGACAAATAGCCTCCACTCCCATCGTTAGTTTCATTTTATTTTATTCCTTCCTTAAGTTTTATTGTTTTCAAGCTACAAGGAGTATGTGTAATAAAGATACAAATTATTTTTTTAATTAAAAAACTAACATTAAAAATTATAAATGATAAAATGATACAAATAAAATTAATTAGATCTGTAACTATAAAATACTACAATAGTTATATCAGGATTCAACTTTGCCACTTAATGAAATCGTCAATAGAGTACCGCTTTGTCTCCAAGGTGTGGTATTTTTCAAATATGATAACATTATTTTCTAATTTTATTTTTTAGTTAAAGCATTTATAAATTATGACCCAATATAAATTGATCTGCCTCCAAACACTTTTAATTTACAAAAGTCAATCTACAAATTATATCTTTTTTGGTAAGAGTGAATCTCTGTAGAGTCTTGAAAGTCTGATAAATATCCATTGTCTTTGATATGCTACCTTTTAATAATAATTACTCTTTAAAAAATATTTTCTCTTATATGTCTGTGTATTTAATTTTCTAACAATAATTTTGTTTAAAAAACTGAACAAACTTAACCTACAAACTGAACAAACTTATTTCCAAAGACTCATTTCCAAAACTCATTTTAAAGATATCTCGGCCTTGGGGTCAAGAAGCAGATATATTTTTTCACAATTTAAATATAAAAATATATTATTAATCCGTGAACATTTCGAAATAAATCCCATTTAAAATATATAGAAATGAATTGTGTTTAGGAAAGGTGATATACCTAAAGGTGTTACCATAGTGATCACTTTAACATCTATAATAGTTGACTGATTTTAAAAGACACAAATTTAGGTTAGGATAATATACTACAACATAAATAATGATTTTTTTTAGATGAATGCATAAATGTCGTTACAAAATTTCCCTCTACCCATAAACACATTAATATAAACTCAATGTTAATTATTTAAACGACAGATTTCAACTAATTATTAAGTTATATTTACACTGTTGCTAATCATGAATAATTTCATTTTAAATTGAGTTCTAAGGAGTCCTCCACCAAATTTCAAATACCTATCACAAGTAAAACTATTTCTGCATTGGGGGAAATATTTTAAAAATTCGCACATCCCAATTCTGTGGAAATAACAATTAAAACACCATTTCTCTGTAAAATTCCCCTTATTTCTAGAGACCATAAACCGATGTCCATGAAATTTGTTGTAAATTATATGTTTACGTGTGTAAATCTGTCAAACAAAAAACAAAAAAAACAAAGAATTTACGGTTTGGACTACCAACGAATCAGTTTTCGTGACATTTCCAAGATACTTACACAATGGAAAGAAATCCCAAAAATCACACAAGTATTAAGTTTTTATAATAGACTATAACTTAATTATGTTTAAATTAATTTGACGAATTGCTTTTATTGATTTTAGAGTTTAATTTATCATGTACCTACTACACTTATATTAGCTTTTCACAATTTCCTTAAATCTGGAGACCAACTGCAACGATGTGTTTAGAATTTTTGGTAAATTAGATTAGTAGCATAACCCCCCCCCTCCCAAACCAAACAAATTAATAAAGAGAATAGAGGCTTTATGTGTTTTCTTCGTTCCGATGATCAACTGTGGAGTTCACATTTAATTTGATTATAATGTGCCTAGGGCAAGGTATTACGATGTAGTAAACACATTCCAAAGGCAGAAATGGTCTAAACAGGCTTATTCACGTTTTCATAAGTTATATGAAAAAAAAATTTCTTGAGTATTAAGGGACACTACAAGTATGGAAAATATGTAAAAATATGACATAACAATTTATTGAATATGTAATTGAACGCTACGCTAGTAGTCCAAACATGATGAACATTTCAAAAGGGGTCTAAAGATCCTACAACCCCTCCTTGTTGTTTAAAGGCAAAAAACCTCTCAGTCATCATAGCCTTATAGAAAATATTTAAATGAAGAACCCCCTCCCCCCTACCCCTTGAAAACTCTAATAGCATCAGGGTCGGAAAAGATCAAGAGTTGATCATGAGAGACCTGATAGGAAAGATGGATCAAACCCAAGACTACATGATAAAAGGTGTAGATCCAGCTAGGTTTCCTGGGATTGCCAAACCGTTCTCACTAAGGCAAGCCTCTGAGGATTAAAGAGCCTACAATATAACCTAAACGGATCATTAAGTGTTTTTTCACATGCCATTGTCTTTTCTCAAATTCAAAATGTATCTTGGCTCTATGCATGCAATTATGTAAAAATAATAATAGTCATAAATGGTTTAACTATATGAAAGCAAATTCAGGCTTTTCTCATTTACTGTGTCAATTTCCTGGAATGTGTTGTCGGAGTGTAATTGTATACAAAATTACCAACAATCGCAAACGGCTGCAGTAAAGTTAACCAAATATATCTTAGTTTTGGGAAACCGCTAATACTATTTTCCGTAATATTTGTTTAATTTATATGGTAATTGTAGTGCAGGTGTTGGCAATGCCGAAACTCTAAATGGCCTACTTTATAATCACAAAAAAACCTACAATTTTTTAACTCTTGATATCAGCTGACATAATTTTTATTATATAATCATTTCAGATATGGCATTAAATAACAAATAATGTAAGTCTTAATAGAAATCTTCTTCAGTCGAATATTGACAGAATCCATTTCTATGAAATATGTTATAAGTGAATGCAAGCAAAGTGTTAATTTAAAAATAATAATAAAAGATCAGCACGCAGAACCTACCGTGTAGTTTACACAGGTCGTTCACATTTACTATTATTTCAATTAAATTTGGCCTAGTAATCACCTAATTGACGAGGTTGGATCAATCATGTCCTTTATAATAACGAGTTTATGAAGGTTGTATTAATACAAGTAGAGCCAACAAAAAAAATTCCGCACTCAAAACCTACCATCTAGTCAGGTCGTTCACATTTACTCTTACTCCAATTTCATTTGGCTTAGCTATCACTTATTTTTCGAGGTTGAACCGATCATGTCCTTTTGAGATGGAAGAAGTAGAACCCCGCAGCAAGTAGAGCCCTATTTGCAAAAATGCCAAGGCTGAGTCAATGACAAAAGGCGTAAAGTGTGCAGACTGTAAGAGTCATTCACACGAGCTCAGTCAGTGAAGGTATTATTTTAATGTGAGACGCTTCAAGGACAATTAGGATACACAGGATGAGGGAACGAGTGGGGTTAACTCCCCCAAGTACTTTTGGCAAGTACAGCAAATAAATATAACTATTTATCGACAACTTCATAAAAAATAGAATTGGGTTATGCGTGGCGATGTTAATAAAAGAAACATCTGTTTTCAAATTATTTAAGATATTGTGACAAGAATATACATAGTCACGGCCAGTGCGAAAGTTCTGTGCACAAGTAGTGACAATGATTACAGATATATTCTACGCAAACTTCGTAGGTTTTGACAGTCTATTCGTTAATTACTTGTAATTTGATATATTGGTTTGTGTTTCTAAAATAAATATAAAAATCTGTAGAACCGATGAACAATTTTGATTATTAATTCATTACACTTTTATGAATAATTTCTAAATAATCAACTTTTCCTAAAATTGATGGTGATATTACATTACTTTTAAAATCTCACTCTATTGAAATTAATTTAAAATGTTATTATTTAAAAAACGTTTTTTTTTTAAATTTTAGATTTGCAAGAAGGTTGAATGATTGAATACTTTTCTCATAGACAGCAAATAGTTTCAAAACGTGTTTTACAAGTTAAATTTTGGTCGTAACTTTACAATTTCTCTTACAAGAGGATCCCTGGATTCTCCTTAACTCTCGTCCTATACTCATTCCATATGTATTTCTAAAGAGCCCCCCTCCCCTGAGTTCTGACTACGCCAATGACTGATTAAGTTACTAAAATTTAAGAACTTCGTTGTGATTTGAAAACGTACGAGTAAACATTCTGTATCAGTTTCGATGAGGATGCACAAAGAGATTTTATTAGTTATTGCCTTGTTTTAGTTAGATATGGGCCGGGTATGTATGAAAAAGTACTCGAGAACAACTTGGCTGATTTGGAAGAAACCCGTTCCAAATAATATATATTATATACAGCTTTGTTGTAAGAGGATAAGGGCAGTGTATGCTTCTTCTCTGTATCCTGTAGTAATAACGAAATCTACAATTCACAGTTGCAATATGTCTGTGATATCTAAAGAGCCCACTAATTCTTGAACTTCAACAAAATTTGTACTAAAATAAACGTCTAAGTTTGTAGATATAGTAAAAAATTAGCTACAAAATTCACGCATATCCTAAAGAGATTACAATATACCTTTAGATGTGTACCTTGTTTTGAAGATTCATTTAACCAATGTCCTTTAAATTTACGTTAAATTGGTTTAAATTATAAGATAGATCTATGACAATCAAATTTTTAAATGTTAAAACTAAAATATACCTAAATACCCTAATCGATAAAGAGCCTCAATTCGCCTTATGTATAAGTCATAATATTTATTTCTAGGTTTAGTTTTGCAAATATGGTGAAAAGAATAACAACAAACAGCCTAATGAGAAACTTATTTAACCACAAACAGACCAAACCATATTTTGTCTGTATTTGAACATATTCTTATTACATTTGTCACACTATAGCTAGTCCTGGAAATATTATACAATGGAATGCCAATAATTACAAAATCCTAAAGGGTATAATATAGTGATTGTCCTACTACAAATTTACCTAATTTCAATTAGATTTCCCCCATAATACAATAGATAACGTGAATGAGTGGAGACCCAAATGGAAAGAAAATTACGTCTCCAAGGCTCACCATGGCTCAAACTATGTGCAACGTCAATGAAGCCATTACTGAAAGATGAAGTCTGCTAGGACCATAAAGTCTTTAAGGATAGGATTCAGTAGCCAAGTTAATCAACTATGTTTCTACACCAACAAGTATCTAAATTTTTTTCGTTCATTTATGTCTTGATGTGTGGAAGGATATTAATATCAATTATTATATACAATTTAGTAAGGGGAAACACTTGGTATGAGACACTAGTGTTATTACAAAGCACTTGACTCACTTATCAAAATTGTTGGTACCTTTATATATAGTATAAACATAAATTGATCACGTATGTCGTTTAAAGTAAAGCCGACATATAAGTATAAAAAAACATATTTTCTAATTTGCAGGTGACAGAGAAGATGGCAAAAACAAAACTCGTTTAAGAGTTGTAAATAGCCTAGGCTGTAGTTAATAGTTTTAGAAACGCGTGTACTTTATGATTACTGTACGTTGAATTTTTTCTTGTTGTTTAAAGGCGAAAAACTTTTCAGTCATCATAGGAAGAGAAAGGACATCCTGTATAAAAAGGAAGAAAATAACTTAAAATAAAAACCCCTAACCCTGAATACAGAATCGGAAAAGAACAATAGTTGGTCTTGAGAAACCTGATAGGATAGATGAAAAAAACGTAACCTAAGACTACAAGAAAAAATCTGTAGATCCAGCTAGGACCCTTGGGATTGCCACGTCTGTACTCGCTTTAAGAGAGCTTCTCAAGGTTGATTTCGTTGAATAAAGATACAATACTACAATGACGAATATTTTGAGACCTTATTCAAATAGTTTTCCATTTCACTATGAGGTTTTTTCATCTGATTCATACTCATAAAAGACATGTATGAAACCATAGAATGGTTTGGCAGTATAATCAATAAAAAAAATTTAATTCCAGAGGTATTATTTCGTTATGTCAATTTTTGCATTGATTTTAGTTTGACTATGTATATGAGTTTGAGAAAGTTAGTGCAATATTAGATTTTTAGTTTTAATACGTATGGGTATGTGAGAAAGTTAGTGCAATATTTTTCGTAGATTTTTGTTTTAATATATATGGGTATGTGAGAAAGTTTGTGCAATATTTTTCGTAGATATATAAGTTTATATATACGCTGTGCGCGCGTATCCGTTGTCTATACATATTAAAGTTGCATTATGGTACGGTACGGTGCGTGACGCGATTACGGTAGTGTGCGTGACGCGATTTCTATTGAAAAAGTCCATCCCAAAAAGTACCCAACGCGCCAGTAGAAGTTTTTACTTCAAAAAAAGTTATATCGGCGTCCTATAGCTTCGATATTAAACACGATATTCGCTGAAGACCGCGTTTATAGTACAATATATATACTATTTAAATATATAAATATTTTTCCAAACTCGGTGTCAAGGTCATTTTTTCACTTTTTGACTGACTCCTACTGAACTGATATTTTTTGTTAGTTTTTATTTGGTTTTGAGGATGGTTAAGTGATCAAGTTTGTGCAATATTTATGCTTCGTTTTTATAATGGGGATTTGATCAAATTGATTAGAAATTATAGTCACAAAGATACTCATAATCTGTGTACATCATCAGCTTAAACAGTTTTTAAATATTTTAACTGAAGTGATATTTCAATAAAAAGGGAAGATATTGCTTTAGTAATTCTCTTAATGCAATGGCGTTAAATTAGATTTAGGAATTCAGTAAGAATTTTGATTTTTTTAAACTTAATTTATTCTTACGCCTAGGAAATATAATCTATAATTTTATACAATAACAGGAGAGGTAAAAATCTGTAGTAGGCTATATCTTTATTAAACTTGTAGAAAACATGTTATTATTTTACAACTTATGTTAATTTTTTTCCGATGACACAACCCACCTGCGATCTCTTGAACGCATTGGTAAATTTATGGCTTGAAATCGTATCATGAAGAAATGCATTTACGGAAGAAATGAATAGGATCTAGATCAGTTTAACACCTGTCGCAGCGTTTGTTAAGACACGGTACGTTGTGTTGGGCGTATGAACGTACTCTCGGTGCAGGCCAGAGCGGGTGATCTACTGGGGTAAATTGGCCCATTCACTCGTGAGTCCCTCCTGGAGGCTTCTTACTGGGTAGTTTTATTAGACCTAATTTGTATACAAACAGTTTTATATTTATATTAATACTAATATCTATTTATGTAATTACTTATATTTTAAAGGCTAGCAAAATCTATTTTTTAACAAAGTGTACATTTTAAAAGGAGTTCGTATATTGAAATTAAAATGAAATAAAATAGTTTAATATAATTTTTAAAGATACCATTTTTTTATTTTATTGTATTTTGTTGTTAAATAATGGATATAAATGTGTAATTATTGTTATGCCATCTTATTCATGTCCAGGGCCCTGAAATGTGGGTTGTCTTCGTCCAAAAAATTCTCTAAACCATCATATTCTGGGTCATAGAACTAAATCCTGTTAAAATTCTGTTACTTCGAGGCAGGCAGTAGGCTACAAAGTTGTAGTAAAGAAAAGATCTTTATCGGAGAAATATCAAAGTATTTGTACATAAATAAATTGTTTTCATAGAGATGCTTTAAATTTACTTTAAAATTTATGTTATTTGAATGCTAAGCAGAATGTTTAGACGAACTTTCGTCGGTTTTATTTGGTGTAAATGGTTCTTAATAAACTCACTCTATTTTTACATTGTCACAATATTATTTGCACAATATAAAACAATACATAATTTGTGGTATTGCTATTGGTAGACTAATTTCTCTACAATTATGCATTCGAATATGTTGCTATTTTCTAGTTAGGGTAATTTTGGGTCTGATGGTTGCAAACAGTGGTGTAAATTTAGTATCTGTTCTGAAACAACCAACAAAAATTGGTAAAATGTCGTCATAAAAATGTATAATATACAAATCTACCCATCCATCTCCACCTTTCTATTATCCATGAATCGATTGACAAAAAATATAATTTTCAACCGTTTAAGCAGATATTCTTCCCTACTTTTTTGAGTTCAATCTGGATGTCATTTAACGACATAGGCTACTCGATTACTTAATAGATTTTTTTTTCTCTTTGAATCCAATTTTAGATATACGGAGGAAACCTTTTTAAGATTATTTACAGTATACCTATTTCTTACTTTTTCTAAGAAATAAAAGTTGTTTTTTCTAGAAAACTTGGTAAACATTTAGAATCTTATCTATTGACGTCATCGACGCACTGACCTAGATGTGTTTTCACATGTTTCAACAAATTATCTTATCTCTCAGTGAGTTCAACACTCCATCCTTAGCTAAGCATTGTGCAAAATATTTATAAGCTTTTGTTTCTATCATTAAAGGATGAAGCTAACCTACTAATTATAAAGATTCCACTATCTCATTGAGACTACTGACATGATTAAAACAAACATTAACCTATCATTTATGTTATCATATCAACTTTTAAGCACCTCAAGGAAATTTAGTTGTTTTATATACGGAAAATTAGGACTTAATTTTCATAATAAAGTTTCTTCGAAAAGATGGATCAAAAGTCTAATATTATTATCATTTATGTTATGGTTTCAATAATAATTAAATTTGATATAGTTTAATTGAAAAAAGTTATTTGTGCAACTAGTGAGCAAAGTGGCACTTTTTAAACTAGAGAAAAATGTTGACGCACGAGGCTTGCCTCGTGCGTCATTATACTTTGTCTACAGTTGTTATTTTGTGACAAATAAAAAACACACTTCAGCAGTAACACAATTTAATAAAACATTAATTTAATACAATAGTGTTCAAACAAACAATCAATTACAATTCGATCTTTAATAACCTCATTTTTAAAATATTAGGCCTCGGCCTACTTGTTTACAAAAGTACAATTGGTGAAAGTAGCATTTTTGTAGTCATAAATAGTTGTTCCTCCACTAGTAGTAGGCCTAGATGAAGAGGTTGTTGAAAGCTCCTGAAGTTTTGTCATTTGATGAAATTGTAGCGTATTAGAAGGGCCTGCAGAACTTCCAAGAATCTTTTTTCCCGGTAGCAACTTTGTTTGAGAGGGATTCTTCTAAATACCCTTCAGCCACTGTGGAACTCTTCCAGCCGTCACTGTGCCGTTTTAATTGGGTAATATCCCCTCCAGCGTCAACTAGTATTGTTGCCGACGTACGTCTGAAACAGTGGCCCGTATAGAGGCTAGGCTCAGATAATTTCAAAAACTTTGCTATTTAAAAGGCATCATTAATATGGTGTTTATACCCGTAGGTTGACTGTAACAAACACCGTTTGAATATCTTATAAAAAAGACGTCTAGTAGGGGTATTTTTAGGTCTTAATTTCAAGTAATTTTTGATTATTTTCAAATAGTTTACTCCATCACCACCATCTTCATTGCATATGGTGACAGTACGGCGTTTGTTACTTTTGGATTCAGGAACTTTTACAATGAACCTTTATCTTCAACATTCTCTACTGACATTTTTGTTAGTTCGTCCACTCTACAAGCACCAGACACCCCAAATATCTAAACGACCTTTCTTAGTAAATTTTCATTTTCTGGAGCTAACTTCAAAAAATCATTTACTTCATTTCCAGTTAGTACTTTAGATTTTTTAGGTTTATAGCCTACTGGTTGACGCTTTAAAAATGCTATAAGTTTTTTAAAAACACTAATACCAATATCATTCTTTACCTGGATAGTTGCCTTCAGCATTGAATATGTTCTCCAAAAAGTAGGAGATTGTAAAACTTTTGCCTTTTCTGAAAAATACGCTAGCAAAATATTTTCAGAAATCTTGTTACCATTGTTTTCCTTTAGGCATGACAAAAACAGTTCATACTGGCGGTCGTACTTTTTCCTTGATTTGTCAGGAAGGAGATTTAGTACACCGTTGTTAGCTTTTTCCGCTAATTTAGGCGGTGTATTTGACAGGTTTTCATCCTCTAAACTGTCCATATTTTAAAACTAACTACACAAAATATAGCAGTAGCGCTAAACAACACATTAACACTGAGTAGAAGTTCTCACGTCAAAACTGAGGTTATTTATGAATATTACAAATAACTTAGGTGTATTCTTGAGGAAACGGGATTGCCAACTTCAAAACTCGGCAAACGAAAAATACTCTCCGTGTACATACACTGTCAATCATCTTCATGAATAATTACTTCCTTTTTCAACTTTAAAACGTTGTTTTGTTGTTTATTTATGTTATTTTACATGTAAGAATTAATCTAACCTACATACGGGACATTTCCTGTATATTATAAATCAATTCAAATAAACTTAACCCAAATTTCGTTTTTTTTTCGGTTGTCTTTCGGAGTGAGCAAAGTAGTGTGCAAAGTAGTGGGCAAAGTGAAACTGTTGAGAAATCAGCTGTTTTGCAAACTAATTTAAATGAACAAAATACCACTTTGTCAACATCTGTAGACAAAATAATTTAAGCGTAGATAGTTATAATTATTATTTAGAAATTATTTATTTTTCACTTTCACTCATATGTAAAAACAGATTCAAAGATGAACTCACATATCTGCTTCTAATTGTAAAAATGGTCTCTAAGAAATGGCTGAGAGTCTTTTCATATTTCTAAATACCAAGAGATGAAGCCATTTTATTCTAAACTAACTAAAAAAAAATCTTATCTTTAGAGTCTTGTTCAGTAAATTATTATGTAAAAACAGATAGAGAATTGAAATTTTTAGGCCATGCATATGTAATATTGTGTTTCAACTAAAATATATTTTTAATTTGGAAGTATTAAATAAAATTTATAGAATTTTTAATTGCAATTTTTTGTAGCAGCATTACGAATTTCTCAGAGGAAAGTCAGCAATTATAAAATTGGCAGACCATAATGTAACGAACCTTGATAGAAGTCAGTGACTTTATGACTTTCATTGCTTTAACTAAACATTTTTACAGTGTATAGTCGAGGTCATTAGATCACCTGTCAGCCTTTTGGGTTCGAGGTCTGCATAAAGACACAATAATGACAGCAATCAGAATAATGTTTAGTATAACCAATTTATCTGGTTAAGAGCATAAAGTGTTTTTATTTAATTAGGTACAGAGACATCCCTATCGCCCTTTCTGCAGGCGATAATCTAACTGCACACCACCCCCAACTCCACTATAGATTTTAATGGGTAAACTGCTTATTTATTTTTTAATAAATTTTAAAATGGCATAAAATTAACTTAGTTTACACAACAAATTGTTTAAAAATATAACATTTGGATTTATGTACAACTCAAAATGGTTTAACATGTATTAATTTATGAAGAAAAAATTGGACAAATTTATATTTCGTATAAATTTATCAAAAATAATATTTAGAAATATTTGTTATATAACATAACTTGTTATTTCTTTGTATCTAGATTGGAATTAAAAAAAGTATCACAAAAAAATGAACCCCCCCCCAGTACATATTTAAACACAGTTGGCAACATTAGTAACTTACCAATTTTAAAATTGGTTTGTTAACGTCTTTTGTAAACACTTTTATGTCATAGAATATTTTAGTATTTGAAAGTTACACCAGATTTTGTAAAACAGAGAAACGAAATTGAAAATATTCTTAGAATGAAGGAAGTTTCAAACCCAATCGATTTTCAGTAATTAATAATCATGAAAATACTCAATATGTTTATTTATGCAAATATTACATAGGTAAGTAGAGTCATTTTCAAAAAGTTTTGGAAATTGTCACTCCTATCTCACACACACAATAAGAACAATTTTTAATTAGAATCCCATATATTTAAACAATTATAATAGATCTTTACATTTAAAATTACTAGTGTAATTTATTTAATTTTGTTACTTACAAAAGTAAAATTAAAAATTTATATTTTTTTTAAATTACCTGAATAATGTATTTAATGAATGTTTTCTTTTATTACTCTCAGGAATATGTGACACAATCAGCATGGTCAACATTTGAGGACCAACAATAAGTGCACAAAATTATATTTGCTTATATTAAATGTTAATATGTCTTCTTTCTTATTTTTCTATTATGAGTGTTTACATAATGTTTTACTGTTTTTCTGTATTTAATGACTCATTATTGTTTTGTCAATTATTCATTTCGCCATGTGGAATTCAGTATTTGTGTAGATAATTTTATCGCTCGATATGAACAAAGCGTAGGAAAATAATTATAAAATATTTCATACAAAAATTATATTTTAAAATTAATTTGACGCACTTATTTTTTGTTTTTAAATTGCAAAGAACATGATGTTTATACATGAATCAAAATTAGCCGGCCAAAGTAATAAGTGAAAGTAATATTTTGATACTACCAAATTTTGTATTCCATGAAAAGTTTGATTTAAAGGAGAAATTGTCACTGAAAACTACTGAAAATACTGAATTGTCACTGAATAACACTGAGGCGTTATGATATGTGAAAAATGTATTGCAACGACAATTTCCTTAAATTATTTTTGTTTGTATAATTTTTGTTAATATAAAATCTTAAATATTTTGTTTTAAAACAAAAGTAAAAAATTTAAATAACCAAGTTTTAACTTTAGAATACGTCAACTCTTAATTTAAAGACATAAAGCATGTAAAATATGTTAGTGAACGTTGCTACTCAAGGGCCTGTGATTGGTTGTAATTCGTTTTATATTTTGTGGAAGAAAGTCCGACGCCTCAACTACTCATCAGTCTTTGAGTAGTTGTGCAACATGTCTGTTTCCACCACTTTATTATAAACATTAATGTGTTTTCATAAGTATTTTTCCTTTTCTCTCTTTCCGTCTTCCAAGAAATGTTTACTTTTCCACATTTTATACGAATGATTTCGTCCTAATGTGTTTACAGCTAAGAAGTAAACACGTTCACTACACTCGCTTCTATTAAGTCATATTGTGATACGGTTTATTGTTGTCAAAGATAACGGTATTGTTGTTTATCAGCTGATCAATTCATGTGGTCAAATCTACGCAACTCTTGATATTCTATTCTATTCTATGTAAACAAGTAAAGGGGAAGACCTTTGTCCAATGTTATCGCTACAAAGTAAACACAGCTCTACTGACCCGACGATCAGTCAGATTCCTTCAGTGTGGAGGGATTCTTGGAGGTACATAGTGGTGTAGGGGATTACTTGATTAAAGTAAGACTGATTTATATACTTATTTTATTATTGTTATTTAATCTTGATTCACAAAAATAGAGATTTTCTCTTTCAATTAAAAAAAAATCTATTTTAACTTTTTTTTAATGCTGAAAACAATAATTAAAATAATAACAATAATTTTTATTTAAGCATAATAAATTGGCCTACTCTTTAAGTATGTACATACTTTATTTGATTTGGACAGTTTCATTAGCTGTTAGAGATATCAAATAATATTCCAAATACAAAGATTTACCTACAAACAAGTTAATACATTCCAGACAAAATCCTCATAAGAAATAGGATACCACGTATCTGTTTTGACAATTTAAAAAATATATTAAATAACAAGTCTTAAAATTTTAAAATAATTGTTGAATTTTTTAATAATTGAAATATAATTTTGTTTTAATTGATCGAAATAAAATTATATATTCGTACATTTTCATATAAAAAAGGGGAAAATATAGATTGTGAGCTACAATATTTAAATACGCAAAACGACGAGAACGGTAAAACCAAACTATCTTGTGTTATAACTTTCTTATCGTAAACTTAGTAGTATAAATGGACTTATATGGAGTCTGGGTTTAGATTATGTTAGGTTAGGTTAAGTTTCCTCAGTAAATTAATAATTGAACTTCATTTTGAAAGAAACCATAATCATGAAAGACGTTTCATGTATTAAAAAGGTTGCCAATCAAAATTGTTATTTTAATATCTATAAATTTTCTCTTTGCAAACCTGTAATGATTTTATCAAAAATTAAATAAGTAATAGTAAAATATAAATGGAATATTTTAGTTTCAAATTGTTAACAGAAATTAATAACTGGCCAACAAATATGAGTTGCGGTACATAATTAAGACATAATCTGAGTTAATAACCAATAGAAAGTAAAACATAATTCTCATTATAACAATTAATAACTATTATTTATTCTTGTTATTTTATTGTTGACAAGCGTACTGTACTGCTGGTTTTTTAAATGTATATTTTATACTAAAGAAAAATCAAAAATTTGGTCACTTTCATGTGTAATATTATTTTATAAAGCAAAAAAAAAGAATTTATTTAACTTTTCAAAAAGTGTAAGCTAAGTTTACACATAATTTTCTTTACCTTTATTCAATATGACATCTGTATTTTTAAATAAGAAATAAAAAAATTATTTTTTTGAAATAATAAAATATGTTAAATTTGACTTACTTCATAGTATAGGTGCAATGCCGTGTTCCGAAGAGTTTTCCATTGATTCCTATACTGTGCCAACTGTAACCAATTCCTCACTTCTGTTCCCTTTTCCACTGATTCATCCTAATTATCTTTCCATCTGGACCTATGATTTCCTAGTTATCGTATGTTAAATATTACCAGACATTAATGATAATTATAAATTAAAACTAACCAATTAGGCCTAAACAATAAATGTCAAACAGCTGACTTTGTACACGTGTTTCCAGAGGTCAGCATCCCCCCCCACATTATCATTATAAATGTTTTATCCCCTAAAAACAAATTTATATAAACACAATGCGTTCCCATGAAAAACTACTTCATATTGATATCATTAAAATAACTCATTGCCAAATAGTCACAGTCTATGATCTTATAGACTTATTAAAAAAATCGAGTTTCTAAACTAACTGTAAACTTCCGAAAAAGTATTAAGCAAGTTATTTTTGTAATATATTTTTTAATTAAAATAGCACCTATATTCAAGACCAAATCCTGACGTTTGATCTTTATAACAAGCAATTCCTGTTTGTAGGTACTGCAATGCAAAACTAGACTGAACAAACATAATTAAACTTACAATTCTACATCTTTTAAAACGTTTATTGTTTAAAAATCGAATTTTTTTTTAAATCAGACAAGGCATTCTGTAAAACTCAACGATAGTTATTAAATAGACAACAGAATGTGATCAATAATGCCTGTTAATAGTGGTAAACATTTAGTACATACATTTTGGAGAAACCTAAACTTTATTACGTAAGTAAATTTTTTTAAATATAAAGTGTTTTTAGTAAAACGATAAATTCTGAATGGTCGACGTCAACAATCGAGAGAAATGAGTAATAATGAAGAGTTTAGGATCTAAAATTGCATAAACGACCATTGTTGACTTCCCGATAGTATCCGACGAAAGGTCGTGCAGTCACTAGAACATTTCAGATTATAACATTAGAGTCAAAGGCTATTTATTATCATAATACTATAAATAGTATCTATGCGTTATCTTTTATTTCTATGTATAACGATCTTGATAAAGATTAGTTGTTTATAAAAAAAAAACTGGACACGCGTGTCTTCAACAAAATTGGCCACGTCAAAATATGATCAAAGTTGTAATTGTACATTTTGTAAAAAATGTAGATTATACAAAATTATTTGCTGCAAGCTGAATAACCATTTCCACTTACGTAAAAAAACAAAAAAAAAAAACATACACTTAAATTTATAAGTAACATGTATATATCAATAAATTACTAATGATTTATATTTTGTTTCGGATTTTTGAGTGTAACCAAAATTGTAACTAAAATCGATAAATATTAATAAGTTATATAAAACAAATACAATATTATATTATTTTAATTATTTGTACCTAACCCTATTTTTACACGATACACTATTTTGAACATACACTAATTATGAAACATTCCTTCTCTCAATTACGACATTCGGACTACTCTTTCTTGAGATAATCCATGACAATCACTTTTTCCCAAGATAGTGATTATGTCAGACACGTTTTTATGACAGTAATTAATCAAATTCTCCAAAGGGCGCAATCATACATGTCAACGTAACGTGGTGTCACTTACTCTATTTAAAAGATGAGTACGTTTGTAAAAACCTCTTTTAATTGATACAGTGTTATGTTGCCAACATCGAATAAACTTCTTTAGTAAAGATAAAATAAATTACTCGAAACAAAAAGTTTATTCCTGGAATTGTGTAACAGGATAGCATAATGATGGATAACTATAGCAGTAACAGAAACATTTTATCTGCCTTACCGAAAGGCTAAGTTTTAAACCATAAATCTTACACAGTCTTAATTGGACGTTCCAATTACATAGTAATAATATGATAATGATATGATCTTCACTGTCGTATTTCTATGGTTCTCGAATTTTTTAACAACCCGGAACTCTTTTAAGACTATGTTCCTTATGTTTGTCGATTTGTGGTTATTTTTTCACTCATTATCTCAAGAACAGTGTAACATTGCCTAAAATGTTTAATTTGTTATAGGTTAGGTGGCCTAAGTATGATTAAATTTTTGACAAATTCATATATATATATATATATATATATATATATATATATATATATATATATATATAATTTATTTTCACTACACGTGCTCTTACTAAAAAATAAAACAAATAAAATATTATATAAAACTAGAACAAAATATACAAAAAAATCTTCTTTAAATTAAATAAAAACCGTTATAATAATCAGTAAATGGAATAAAACACAATATTTTACAATATGCGGTTTATTTGTGCAATAGGAATAGAATATGACGTTTAAATCATTAAGTTATCATCCTCATTTAAATCTCAGCGTAACATTAATTTGATATTAATCAGGAGTGTTTCTTTATTATTTTGTGTCTATTTCATAGAACAATAATTTTATTGTGGAAGATTGTTGTTTTTAGTATATACACACAAACCCTTCCGAGACTGACATTTGAAACAAGGATTGTGTGCAAGTAACAACTGAGGATGATGACTTAGTTATTGAAACGTCGTTTTGTATTTGCTTGTACAAATAAAGTGTATGTAATGGAAAATTCTGTTTTCATTCCTTTTATTATTGAAGTGTGAATTACAGTGAATTATTAATAATATCAAAATTCACAAAAACTTAAAATAATAACCACAATACCACGGTTAAAATAAAATTTATTATTCAAATAAATTATAATATTTCTAAATATTATTTTGAAATAATACACTTAAATTAATTAAAATACAAACGCATAGAATAAAATATAGATCCAAAACTAGAAAAAAAAACATGTATAGAATATGCAATCCAAGCAGCATAATAATTTCAAAATTAAGTCAACAAAACAAGATTCTATGTTTCATAAAAACAGAAAGATGAAATATATTACATTGAAGAATATCTGAGATTTAACAAGATAAACTAATACAATTAGGATTAACAAAGTAAATATCAACAATCATTCACGCGCCGAACAACACGCAAAAGCAAATGTTAAAATTTTTGTTACAGATCTTAATAAAACTGTGACACTCGTTAGAAAAATATATTTTAGAGTGTTTTTTTTCTATGTTCGTTTGAGTTTATGTCGTACATAAAATTAAAAACTAACTCGAATTTAATTCACATGTAGTAGGAAAAGTGTTTTGCGGAAACTCGCCGAAATGAAAAATCTAAAATAAAAATGAAAATGTAACTAAAGGTTTTGCAACGAAAATTTCCTTCCTAAAATATAAAGCTATAATTAGTGGAAAACAAAAAGATAATTGTTCATAAGATGTGTGAATGGAACGTACTATGAAATGTTGTTTTTCTACAAAATGTCTTCCAACAGCGCCTTCAGTATAGAGTGTTTACTTCTTATCGTACACAATAGCTTTGAAGTAGTTTTTAATTTATCTTTTACATCTCGTAATCCAGGCTGATCTTTCGATATAATTTAACGGTAAAATACAATTTAAAATTGTTTAGGTATATTTAAGAGCTCAGCTGGGCTGGCACGGTTAGGAGTAGGCCTAATCGTAATTAATTTCAAATTATTAAAAATACATATAAACATTTAATAAAAGATTTGTTTTAAGAAATAGACATTTATAAGATCAATTTCGGCAGGTAAAGTTAATTTTTCTTGTGGCTACCAATTGTGTAAAAGAAAAGTATTGTTATAATAAGAAAGTTTCGATTTGTCTTCTTGAAGAAGGTCATAGATACAAGAGACGCATTAAGACCATTTTCAAAATAATGATGGTCAGAGCAGTGCTGTCAGTGAAGTTCGCTCTCGTGTCCACACTCATAGCTCATAAAACGTTATTTTCGTTTGAAAATTTTGAACGACTCACGAAATTATTAGATTTTGAAACAATTCCCTCAAAGGTTGGTGTTAAATTATGAGAAGGGTCAAAAATGTTAAAATATTTTTTCATGTATTATTTCAAAAACAATGTTATTTTTTGAAGTTTCATATGGGGTAACTAATAATTTTTGTAAAAATTGTCCCATGTGAAGGAATGAATAGTAGGCTAAACCTAAGATTTTAATGTATATTATTCATCTGTTTTTTTTACCAAACATTAATTAAATTTATTATCTATAGAACAAAAACAAACGGAGAAATATTTTTATGACTGGAGTTATCTTTATTATAAATTCTTTTCCAGAATTTGTAGCACTCACCAGCCATATTGCGTAAGTCTGATACGTAAAAAAATTATAGCGATGCCCACAAACATGTCGGCACCCAATAAAGCTGTTATTTCAATTAAGTCTATTAAAATAATTGAATCTACTACGGTTCTAAAGACGATCCAAAACCAATAGAAATAAATAATTTAAAACACTAAATCAGGATGCCTTCCACACTAAAAAGAAATCAAAAACCTCCCATTCTCTCATTTGATGGGGCTACTTAAAAATTAAAAAAAAAAAAGTTACTACAAAACTTTGGGAAACGAGAAGGTTAATGTCCTTAACAACTATAGAAAACAGCCCTTCCTAGAAATTTACAATTTGGAGCGAGAAAATACGACAATGAAACCTGACTGCTGCCCAAAGGTACGGTCACAAACTCAGATTGCTTTCTTGGTAAAACCAACAAATGGCAAGAATATTATGTAGTTGTTTATGAAAACAATGTTGTAACTTGTTTTATTATTTTTACAATTTCTGCTTCTTCTGTAGATTACAAATTTTATTTACAGTAGCCCTATACGTTTTACAGATTACCGTATTTTGTTATATAGGCTTAGATTGAAAACAAAAACGTCAATAAAAATATATAATCTATCGGCATTAGCAGTTTATAAGAATTAAATAAATAAATATAGATTATATTGCACATAGCACCATGACACAAACTATATCATTATATTACCTCCCACCCACCTAAGTACAATCATTATAAAAAACTTAGAACAGGGAATTTTTACTCTTGTTAAATGCTTAAAAAACAATAATTTTATTGTTTAAAATAAAACACATGTGGGCTTAGAAACTTTAAAAAAATCAATATTAGTCAAATTTATATATACATGTATTTGTGGAGGTATCTACAAATTCGTACAAAATGCGAGGGCGCAATTTTAGTTAATTTTATTCAAAATTGCATTATCAAGCTTGATAAGTTTTAAAAAAAATCAAATTATACCATACGTAATGATGTACTTTAGGATTTTCGCCATGTTCAGAAGTTCTACTGAATCATTTATTTATTTTTGTGTTTTTTTTTGTGTTTTTTTTTTTTTTTTTTACAAAGTTTATACATATAGAACAAAGTCTAAAGATAGAAGAGAGTGATGTCTAATAATAATTCCAAGAATACTGTATGTGTAGGAAGAAAAATATATGGAAAAAGAAGTCGTTAACGTTCTTAATTTGGAGTTAACAACAAATAAATGTACCTACCCAACTATTCCGGACTCACCAGAAAATTTAACCATTACTGAACACAAAATATTTACTCCCAATACAGAATTCAAAACTTGAATGTAATATGTAATAAAACTTTCGAAAAATTATCACTTTTTAGTCATTTTCTTCTTTTAATTGAAATATTTTAGTTATTTTATGACTAACAGTAACGGCTTATGTCTAATTGTTCTCCGACTGCCATGAGACGATCGCCATTTGTATTGTTTCGTTAATTGCTATACATTGACGAAATGTGTGTGGAAAAAATTCTTTCTTAACTTATTATTTAAAATAGGCTTGGGTTCATTACAAATCATAATTTTAAGATAAGTCACGTATATTGAAAAATTCTATTAGTTTCTCATGTTTCAAAAATTATAGTCGAAATTTAGAATATTGAACAAAATTTTGATAACTTTTTCGTTTCATAACAAATCCATAAACAAAATTGGAGAATTTCCAGATGTATAACCTGTATAGTCTAAACGGAGGAACATATTTTCACACTACGAAGGACAATGTTCAAAATTTGTTTTTAGCCCAGAAATATTCCACGTGGGGAAAATTTCGAACAAAATACAACATTATGTAAAACTAATTCTTCTCATGACTACACACTGAACAAATATTTCGACCAATTTTCCTGATTTTTCTTTTTTACTTAAACCTGTCGAGATTTTTTAGTTATACTACTGACTGTTTAATTTTAAGTAAACTATCATGTGTTTGAAGTAGTTCAATCAATTTATTATAATGTATGATTTGAGAAATGTGCTACAATAACTACACAAATGGTTAAATTATTACGACTACGAATTCAGTATTTCAGTAGTTGGAAAAAAGAACTCTGAAATCCAGTTTTAGAGGGGGTTTTAAGGTAAGCCAAAAACGTCCCAACTTATGCACATAAGGATTAGAAAAATATTATTTAAGAAGAGTGTAAATAATATTATGTCTTATTAATAGAACCAAACTTAAGATTACAGAAAGCTAATTATTTACAACGGCTTGTTTATTTATATCAATTCGGATCATATTAGACAAACTTAACAAAAATTTAAAATCTTAAATGCTCTTGGTAGGAAGGACCATTAATGATTACCTTCTTTTTCCAGATTTCTAAATCCGACCATTTCAGAACTAAAAAAAAAATATATTTGTTTAATTTTTCTACTTTGAATATCTCACGATACTCTATAACAGCATAGTTGTTTTATATTTGTACAAAACAAAAATAAATTTATTTAATTTCAGTCCTTATTTTCATTTTTTAAATATTATAAAATGCTACATGTTAAAATAATATATATATATATTGATTATGCTATGAACTTTAGACAATACGAAATAGGCAATGCATATGATTACGAAATTCAGATTTATTATCACTTGAAAAAATCTCAAGTAAAATTAAACAAAAAACAAAAATTAAATAGTTATTAGACTTACTGTCAATATGGCTGAATATCTTGTGAAAATATGGAATGATTGATTAATGTTTAATTAGTTATTTGTCTTTACTATATACAATCTTATGAGTTCATTGAAAGTTCACTAAAAGTTTATAAGGAGTTCCAATTTAGAAAAATGTCAAAGGCTTCCCAAAATTTTCTGATAAATAAATTTATGACGAAGTAGTTCACTCGGCTATAGTTTCTTCTACTTTATAGTTACCATCTATTGAAGTTTACTTTTTTTTTCTCTTTAATCTCGGATTCTTGGTTTAATTAATATACTAATTTTGAAATAGCTTGAGCACATATAACGGTTGTAAATGGTGTTCTGACTCTAAGTGATGATTCTTATTGTTGTCTCCTCTGCTTTCTTAAGCCCTCTTACTCCTTTCTTTTTCGTCTTTTAATTTTAACTTCTTTTCACTTTACTTTTAAATATTTATTTACAAAATGATTGAAATGGCAGGTGCTTGTGAAAAGGATTTTTTTTTATTATGAATATATTAAGAGAGGTCATGGTTTGAAATTTATGGTATGAGCCCTGAGGTGATTTTCATATGTCTATTTACATAGCTGAAATTCAATAACGTTATAATTTTTAAGTTTATTTTTACAATATGCATAAATTTGAATTCTTAATGTCTCTTGTAGATTGATATGCCGCATTTAAAATTCCTATTTACATGGTTTAATTTCAATTTTAGCCGAACTCTGTCTTCAAAATATAAGAGCGAAAATGAAATCATTAACAAAAGATTAACTATCATATTTGTGTATATGAATTTTAAGGATAGATTTTTCTTTCTGTTTTAAAACCATAAAACCACTATAATTGATTACCAATCAATAAGAAATTTTTGTAGAAGGAGAGCAATTAAAAGGAGTTTAAGAAAAATTGCACCTTTTTTAAGAATTAAGTAGTTTGTTGTTCCTTACTTTATGAAAATTCCTTTCCATTTTTTAAGTTGCGTGTCATCATCGTTAGGCTAACATTTTGGTAGATTTATTATTTACATCACATGTCAAATTGTTTAAAAACGTACAAACAAATTATCACATACAAACATGTACACAAAAATGTAATTAGAAACTTTTTTTTTTAATGGAAAAAAATTGGCGTCATCATAATGTAAGTCATCTCGAATCCATCTTACAATGTAATACAATAAGATCTTCTAAATGTAATGCCCAAAAGTTGGTTTCTTGAGTCTTGTAGGAAATGTTAAATTGTAATGGTAGATCAAGGTAAGATTAAGGCACCAGCAGGATAAGTTTGTTCAAAGCAGTTGTTGCACATGTTTTGTAAACACCTGGACCTCGTAGATGTGTAAACATTAAATATTTTCCACTTTCTACACTCGTCTCAGTGACTACTATACGAATATCACATTTTCTTGAGAGGTCAGTCTTATAAATTACATTTGTGGTGATAACTTCCCTCGTTGGTACCATCACATGCAGAATTGAAATTTGAAAATTTTTCATCGTGTTTAGTATGTTACAAGTTGAATAACACAAGTATTTTCAACAAATAACTTTTAAATGGTCGCCATTTTAACATTTTTAATTCGATTTTTAAATTTCAATAGGGTTCTATGTGAACACACTATAGTTCCCTACTCCAAATTTCATGTTCCAAATTTAGTTTTTGTTACTGCTATCGTGGTTACGCACGGACAACAACGACGACGGCAGGTAAAAATCACTTTTACGGGTTCCTGAGTTTATGAAGTGTGAAAATCAGTCAAACAAGTTTAATAAACTAACCTAACTTATAATTAAGAAAACACAATATAAAAGTGCAATTCTTAGAGGCTATATGATTAAATAAAATTTGAATTCAATTTATCAAAATTCTCATATTTTTATACTTATATATTTTGTGTTGGCGGACAGCCGTCTCCATTTCATTGGAGGTGTTATTTTAAGTTTTTATAAAACAAATACAATTTTATTTTTGTAATCTTTCCTAACGGCAAACAAGTAAAAATTACTTCGTTTTTCAAAATGGCAAAATATCGTGATTACTTTAAGTAGATGTGTTGTTAGGTAAGATGACATATTACTCCAAACTCAAATTTAGTTTCTTTTAGGATAAACTCGTCACAGAGTGCTCACGGCAATCTTTGTATTTTCATTTGTATGCTACATGTGCATGTGATTTGAGTAACTTTATACAACATATGATTATCACTTATGACATTACTGTTTTTGTTTGTCTCACCTTCCTTCTATTGTTTTTTCCATTTATATATCTCCACAGCAAGTATAAACTTAGCAATTCTTCAGCTTTCATTGTATATTTGAACAAAACAAAACAGTCAAATTCTGTAATTCCACATAGGATAGGGCAGTCATGCCCTTGCAGTTTTTATTCAAAGTGCATTGTATTATGTCATTGGTTAACCTTCAATGCCGAAACTGCGCAATACCATTGTCTGTCCGTCACCTTGTAAAGTGTTTTGACATCTTCTATTTTAAGAACCATTATATTTTTACTACTTCTTGCCTGTTTTGACTCAGCATCTTATCGACGATTATGACTAAAACTAAAAAATCTAAGGACATTTATCACTAAATAAAATAAAACACTAAATTTCCCACATCAAACACTTTTTTGTAACAAGGTAAACGATTCGTTTATTAATTTATAATATTCTTACAAAAAACCAAAAAAAAAAAAAAATACACTACAGAAGTATTTAATAATATTATTATAATCACAACACATTTACTATATAAGGTAGGGCATCATTTTACAATTATTTAGAGCTACTAAAGGAAGATATAAAAGTGTAACTAAATATTTGTATGGTTTTAACGTATAGAAATTATTCAATCATGGATTTTCTGTAGTTTTACCCAAAGACGAATATCGAATTTAGATTGTAGGCTATGTTCCAAACGTTACTGACGATATTTAAATTGATTGATGAATTTATTATAAAAGAAGACGAGGAGGAACCGAGATCATCTATTTCGGACCCATTCACTGCCACTGGTTGAAAGTAATACTCGAAGATAAAGAAGATTATGTTGAATTAAAAAGGCGATCATCTCTACAGTTTCCCATCAACTCTCCTTTATCTTAATCCCAATGTTGTTATTATTTCTGAAATTGTCAAAGAAATATAATTTTAAATGGACTCAAACTATCCATTGTATATAGTTTTTTTCAATCTAAGATAAACATACTATTTTTAAGCATTAAATTGGGTTAAAATAACAAAATTCAATGTTTAACATTTTAAAAAAAAGTCAATGTTTGTAACAAATGTTTACACGAATTACGATAAATTTAAAAAAACAAACTTCCATTTTATTCCAAATTTTATTAAAAAATTGGACTTATTTGATCGATAAACTTAACCTGTAGATAAAACGTAAAATTTAAGATCTATTTCAAGTATAAAACGTGTCTAAATTATTTCTAAAACAAACGCTTGTACTAAATTTGGTAAAAATTGGTTTAAAATTGAAACTCTCCAGTGTGTAAACTTTCACGTCAAAAAGCGTTCTTGAGAAGGTAATTGGTGCACTTTTCTAATCACTGGTGTAGATGTAGCGACTGATGGAATAGATTGACATATTCTTATGTCATATGATCCATGTTATAATAAAATTACCGCAGAAAGTTTGATTTGGTGTCGTTATATTTGTTATGTCTGTTGCATGATAACCCATGAATTTATTAAAAAACTTGAGTTCTTCCCATAATCATTAAATATGTCGAATAAGATTTTGTTTTTTAATTAGATTTGGTACATAATTTCCATTAGGTTGTACCCCGAAATGTTTCTGCGGTGAAGAAAGATCGACAAAACTAGAAAGGGCCACAAAATTTAGAAATAAATTTGTTTATCTAAATTTCAATACCATCCAATTAATTTCCTGTTCTGCTATATTGCCTGGGAAGTTAAAATACCTATTAATAATTTGTATTATAGAAACGCATGGCAACTTGCTAGAACGATCAAGATTTAATTTGTGGACGTCAACTATTTGTTGGCCTTGTTGAGATCATTGGTCCCCCCTCTCCCCCCCTCTCCCAACACAAGGTGACTTCCTGAGTTAAGAGAGTTAAATGTCAATATTTCTTATTTGTGTTTATCGATACAAGGTTACAAGTGTAAATAGTATCACAACTATATTGTCACATCTATTTAAACATTTCATAGTTGATTTAACCATAACAACAACAAACAGTGATAAAGCGGATTTAATATCGGTCAAACAATAAACGTGTAATACTCAGCGTCTAGCTGGCTCATTGACTTGCCGGCATCAATCTTAACAGATTATCAGTTGCACAAAATGAGCTGTTGGAGGACTAAAGAGATAATAAAAACTGAACAAATTTTTAAAAGACCTCCATTTTGAAATTGTGACTATTTTTACAAACATATTCAACGAATAGTAAACAAAATGTAAAAGCTAAATTTGACCAAAATTCAACAAACAATTTATACAAAAACTATATTGCTGATTTTTCTTTCTTCTAATTTTGAGTTTGTTTTATCCATTTTTTTTCTTAATGATAAATCTTCTTAATTTTTATCATAGAAAATATGTTTGCCGATCATTGTATGCCAAATTTTAAAGCTATTATGAGCTATTGTTGTATGTTGTTATCAAATTATTCTCAAGAAACTTTTTATATATTTTAATATCAGTTGTCATTTTTTAATTTACCAACTGATTATTTTGACTATAAACTTTTCCAATGATTTATAAAACCAAGTTGATCTGTTTAACTTACCTTTAACGACTGCTACGTTCACTCCACCTTACCTTTAACGACTGCTACGTTCACGCCACCTTACCTTTAACGACGGCTACGTTCACACCACCTACCTTTAACGACGGCTACGTTCACTCCACCTACCTTTAACGACTGCTACGTTCACTCCACCTTACCTTCAACGACGGCTACGTTCACTCCACCTACCTTTAACGACGGCTACGTTCACTCCACCTTACCATTAACGACGGCTACGTTCACACCACCTTACCTTTAACGACGGCTACGTTCACACCACCTTACCTTTAACGACGGCTACGTTCACTCCACCTACCTTTAACGACTGCTACGTTCACTCCACCTTACCTTTAACGACTGCTACGTTCACTCCACCTTACCTTTAACGACGGCTACGTTCACTCCACCTTACCTTTAACGACGGCTACGTTCACACCACCTTACCTTTAACGACGGCTACGTTCACTCCACCTTACCTTTAACGACGGCTACGTTCACACCACCTTACCTTTAACGACGGCTACGTTCACTCCACCTTACCTTTAACGACGGCTACGTTCACTCCACCTTACCTTTAACGACGGCTACGTTCACTCCACCTACCTTTAACGACGGCTACGTTCACACCACCTTACCTTTAACGACTGCTACGTTCACTCCACCTTCCCTTTAACGACGGCTACGTTCACTCCACCTTACCTTTAACGACGGCTACGTTCACACCACCTTACCTTTAACGACGGCTACGTTCACACCACCTTACCTTTAACGACGGCTACGTTCACTCCACCTACCTTTAACGACTGCTACGTTCACTCCACCTTACCTTTAACGACTGCTACGTTCACTCCACCTTACCTTTAACGACGGCTACGTTCACTCCACCTTACCTTTAACGACGGCTACGTTCACACCACCTTACCTTTAACGACGGCTACGTTCACTCCACCTTACCTTTAACGACGGCTACGTTCACACCACCTTACCTTTAACGACGGCTACGTTCACTCCACCTTACCTTTAACGACGGCTACGTTCACTCCACCTTACCTTTAACGACGGCTACGTTCACTCCACCTTACCTTTAACGACGGCTACGTTCACACCACCTTACCTTTAACGACGGCTACGTTCACTCCACCTTACCTTTAACGACGGCTACGTTCACACCACCTTACCTTTAACGACGGCTACGTTCACTCCACCTTACCTTTAACGACGGCTACGTTCACTCCACCTTACCTTTAACGACGGCTACGTTCACTCCACCTACCTTTAACGACGGCTACGTTCACACCACCTTACCTTTAACGACTGCTACGTTCACTCCACCTTCCCTTTAACGACGGCTACGTTCACTCCACCTTACCTTTAACGACGGCTACGTTCACACCACCTTACCTTTAACGACGGCTACGTTCACTCCACCTACCTTTAACGACGGCTACGTTCACTCCACCTTACCTTTAACGACTGCTACGTTCACTCCACCTTCCCTTTAACGAGGACAACGTTCACTCCTACATGTAATTTTCCATTCATTATAATCTATTCACGTAAATATGGTTGTTGTTATATATATTAAATCAAAGATGGCTGTAAAGCAGAGCTTTAAAATCTAATTGCATACAATGGTGTACATTTTCTATTGTACATTTAGAGAGGCAGATTATGTTAAATTTTTTTTTATAAGTATCAATAAACCTTTAATTCAGTCTGATGTAATTTATCTCAGAACTAAACATTTTAAATTTTTTATATTTGTTTTAAATAAACTGTGCACATAAATTACACTTCATACATGTAAAAAAAACTCTACATACTACACAAATAAAGAGTAGGCCTACTGCTCAAACATTAATTTCGGGAAATATCGGTCAGGTATTCAGTCTTGACTGCATTGAAGTTCGACATCTAAATATTGACCTAATTGATTAAATTAAAATTTTGTTTAATATAAAAATGATCATTAAAATGAATATAAAAAAAATACAACAAAACAAACAGTTTATGAGTGATTTGTAAAACACCAAAATGAACTTTGACTGTCATAATTAAAAACATCGGTCAGGGGCCAGATGGATGACACGAATAGAATTTTTTTTTCTAATTTCAATGTTCTTCAAATATGTATATGAGTTAACCAACAGAGGAAGTATGCTGGTTTAAGTTAAATTATAATAAATTCTTGCAAATTCGTCAAGGTAAACGCAGGTCAGATTTGCAGTGAGAAGTTCATATGACTCATTTGGCAATACGTAACCTTAGTCTGAAAGCCTTGAAAGTTCAGTAGCCTATTTATTTGCTCAGTTTTATTCGGCTAGAAGCCTTGTATCTGATTTTTGCAGAGTTGACATTCAAGGAGGTCTATAATGGCATCGTCTTACTGGAATAAGAGTTAATATTTGTTAAAGTTTCTTGACATTAATCAACCTGACTAAACCATCGGGAAAGGATCAATGTCACACTTTAAAGAAAAGATCTGTGAAATTCGGGTGAGAATTTGCAATAACGATTGCTTATTAATAATCTCTCCAAAGTTTCAGAAGATGGGAAACTTCTACCTTTATCTAGTAAAAGTAAAGTTAACATCAATAGCTAGGTAATTTGCTAGTATAGGTCTAAGTTGAGTTCCCTACCGACACACCCTGGTCTGTTTAATCCCATAAGAATAATGTTACACACACACACACACACACACACACACACACACACACACACACACATATATATATATATATATAATATTCCCTTAGTAATTGTCAGAAAATTATAATTATTTCGTATTTTATAGTGAAAAAAATGTTTTAAGCTTCATTTCTGAAATTCATAAAACATTGTATCTAACAATAATTATGTTTTGCGGAATTAATTTATTACTATTATAACCGATAACAATTTCAGAAAAACTACCATTTTATGCTCTAAAGTAACATACATTAGTTTAAAGTTTCCAATTAAAAAGAAATCTTTTGTATATTACGGTGATTAGGATAGTTTTAATAAGGATATTTTCTGGTTTAGAGGGTTCATAACATTAGTTTGGAATGTTCTGCTTATTCAGTATGGGCTAAGTTTGTTAATTGGAAACAATTTGACTGATCTTTACATTTCATAACCTCAGGAAATCGAAAAAGTTATTTTCGAATTGTTACCCGTCTGTCGTCTTTGTCGGCTACACGTAAGCACGATATCGGCCTCAAAAATTAAAATAGGAACGTAGAATTTGGTACAGGGTGTGCTCATTATAGAGCCCTATTGTTAAAAAAAATCTAATTAATTATGTTAAAAAGGCGACCACTTTAAATAATTTTTATTCATTCTCGTGCGTTATTCACCTTATAACACATTAAATCAGATTACAAAGTTCCAGATTTCAATTTTGTATTTAATGATACCAATTCCACCTCTCTACGATGACAAATAGTAGGTATTGTAAAAAATTAATTTCAAACCCTAATTTCCTAAGAGAGTACTATAGTTGTATACTTACAAGATCCGATAGAGTAGAGTTATCGATAAAAGTGTAAAGAGGTGAGGTTTCTTTACACATGTACACTGGCATGAGCTAAGCTAGTGGAGACTGTTTAATACATAGGCCCATTAGACCCTAACCGATGTCAAGAAATACACAATTACGAGGTTCAGAACACTTGTATAACAACTGTTTTAAACAAACTAACCCTATACTACATTTACTGAGTAAGACCTTTTGATCTACCAACACAAGATCCGAGACCAACTTTTGGGGATTATATTTAGAGGATATGTTTGTTTTACTTTGTATTGTGTGACTAGGTCCCATCATCTTTTTTTAATAGCAAATAAATGAAAAATAAAAGTAATATTTATTGTACATTGCAATTAGACATAAACTCTAATAATAAAAATGTAATTTAACTTTACATTACGTAGTACAATGAAATATACTTTATTGTCTAAAGTAGTGATGTGTGAATTCGAATTAAAATACTTGGTGAATCCGAGTATCAAAATCCTCGTAACGTTCAGATTATTAAAATCCTCGATTTCGGAATGAAATATTCGGACAAAATATTCATAACTAGGAACAAGGGATACGATATAATATTCATTACTGATTCGCTGATTGATAAAGCTGAGTTCGAATCCGATGCGTAAAATCATTCTGCGCAGATACTTGATTTCGAAATAATAATACGAGTATTGAAATCATTTGACACCGATTAATTCGATTATCCATTTCACCCGAGTATCAACATCGCTAGTCTAAAGCCTACAAAAATAATTAAAATTTGTCTGACAATTATATAATAGCCACAAAATAATGAACTAGTAGTGGAAGGACTGTGTGCACTAGACGACAGGAACATCTGATTATGTCTTGCGAAGGATGAGGGACAGAGAACATTTGACGAACATTCGTTTCCTTTGGTCCAAAACTAATCGCAAATATGATCGAATGTTTGAATATTGAATCACTGTCGGCAAATGATGGTCGAATGTTTAATTGATCGGTATTTTGAGACGAATCAAAGGAAGCGAATAAACGAGAATCTGGTCTTGGTAAAAGTTGGATAGCACTCACCATGTCTTTTGTGTCATCTAGTACATACCAGACGCTATAGTACTAGCATCATTCTTTAACGGCTGCTGTAGAATTGTCAGACAAGTAAACTTTTAATTATTTATTTAAACAATAAGTCTCTTGTAATGTAAAGTTCAATAGTAGTTTTAATAAATTGATAATTATTTTGTTACTGAGATTAACTGACTAACTTAAGAAGTTCTGTCTGTCGAAGATGTACACGTTTCTAACTTTAACATTAAAAATAACTACGACAGCCTGTTTTATTTAAACTTATTTTATAACACGTTTTTGGATTTTATATTACCTTTCTTCGACCATGTTCAGAGATTTATTTTTTTAGATTATTTTTTATACTTCAATTTTAAACAAATTTTACAATGTCATTTGTCAGTTAACACAAAATTGGGCAGCCAATTTTAAGCATGTCTCTTATTGTTTATATGCACCAAATTTGGAAGCACTACAACAAGAGTACTCAAAAGTTAATGATTGTCATACCTAATGGGTCCTATTGTTTTTGAGCTCAATTCTGTTATAAATTTAACACTGGTGACCATTAGTTAGTTTGAAATTATAAAAAAAGGTTAAAATTACTTTATTTTTAGAAAAATAGCAATTTCATACAAATCTGTGTTGTTTTAATTAACAACGTTTCAAATCAAAACATCTGCTGATTCCAGATGAAATTGGATTACGTTTCCTATTAGAACAAATGGATCCTACTATTTCGTCTATAAGAAGATTTGAACAGCTGACTGTAAATGATCTGGCTACTTACAATACCGATCGCTAGAAGACAATTAATTAATTTGACGAAAGAAAGATTTGAGGGGTGTGCACTATCAGCGTATTAAAAGTAGAGATTGTTGTGTCGCTCCATGGTACGGTGGCTAGAAAATATCTTGCAATCATTCAAGATCTATTTTCTGGCAACGTCACCTTTAAATTCTAGATACTTGTAGGTAAATGTTGAAGGATAGTAAAATATCGTAGTATGATTGGCTGTTTTCAAGCTTAAGGTAGTGTTTTCCTTTTTTAAATGATTGCTATGTATGCAATTAAAAATTTTAATTTTCTAAAACTAATAGTTTGAATGTCTATGATAAAATTCCCGTCTATTATATAATTTTATGTTTATATTTGAATAATAAAATGGTAAGATTTAAACGGCTATATGGATAAATTTGGTCCTGGAACCATAATGAAGGACAAACTTCAATTCAACGACCAAAGTGAAGGTGATGATTTTAAAACGTAACCGTTTTTGTTGATTGAAACTTAGTGACGAATACAACATGACAATTAAATTATGAAGGCAATGATCGAAGGTCAAATGATCTAGTATCAAAGGGATTAAGGGGTGGAAATGGTTGGAAGGAATACTGACCTCTCTGGATTGAAATGAGAAGGCATAAAATGGAAGGAGACAGATATGGTTGAGACATAGGTATGTGTTTCATTGTAAGTTGACAGACACTACAACTATATTATGATTGGAACTTTACATGTCTGGGGAGATAGTTAATTCGATGTGACAGAAACATGACTTTTCAGTTAGACATTCACTTGTATAATCTACAGTTATGACTTCAATAATATGACAGATAATATTTGCTTGAATTCAAATCAAAATATTTGTTTCAAGTGTTTTGACGACTTTACTTGATATTTCCTTGTACAATCTGAATTTATTATTTAGTTGGAAATTTGTAAAACGAGTTCAGTTATATATATTGTATTTGTAAATATAGGAGAAAATTATTGTAAAGCTCTACTTTAACTTAAGAATTCTGGACATTAGTTGAAAAATGAAATAATATATTAAATTCAAGGAGAAGTTAAGTTATACAAAACAGTTAAACACAATGCAGGAGTAGTTTACGAATTTCCATTGTGGCTATATTTTTTACTAGTGTTAAATGTGTCCAGAGTATTGAAAATAATGGAAATAACTAATTGTATTTTGTCCTATTTTTGTACGTCAAAAAGAATACACACCATTGGATACTAATTTTAAACCTGTAAAAAATGTGCGATACTGTAGGTCTTACAGATAGCCTACTGATGGGACCATTTGTCTGTGCGCGCGGCTCTGACGCTACTAGCCGTTCTGTAAAAGTAGGGCTCGCTCACCCAACTATGTTTGTCTACCTTTCGCGACACATAATTACAGTTTACAAGATTTGTAGTGCATATAGAAACATGATGTTTACAAACAACTCGAAGCTACATTGAAGACAGGTGAATAATCTACGTCCGGCGCGCCGCGCGGGACCACATGGTTTTGGAAATGATCGATAATCACTCCCCTATTCTCCGCCGCGCCATAGCAAGCCGCGCGCACAGACAAATGGACCCATCAGTAAGAAGTTAGATATACATATTTTTTAATTTAGCTAAAATATTATTTGGAAATTTATTGAGTTTTCTTGTTTACAAATTTCGTAACACTGAGCCTACAATCTAAAGTTTTAATGAAATTAGACACAAACTTAGTCCTTTCAAATATTACATAAACCCCCGCCTCCACACACATACACACACACACACACACACACACACACACACACGCACACAATGAGAAATTATGTCAAATCACACCATTTGGTAGGATCGGTAGACATTTCATAGTCCCTCATGACGATGTTTCTATGAAGTAGATCTCAATAGCTAGAATTTGTACTACAAAAAGAGGAAAAAATATATACACTAATAGAATAATTAAGATGACTAGTGCAAATTGCTTAGTAAATGATACAGCTAAATTGCATATTGATATCATTTAGGCACTCTGAAAAGCATTGTTTGATTTTATCAATATGAACTATTAGTTATTGTAACAGTAAACAAATCTGACTTCCGCTGTGGAACGGATGTACATATTTTCCCAGGAATGATTTGTCAACGTTAGCTAAATGAGACGTGTGTTTTTGTAAGAAGAGAAAAAGAGAAAGATTTGACCTGAAGACAGTTTTTGTAATTGTTTTATATTTTATTTATGTAGAAAATTTGGTAGTTTTTGTAACTATCCGGAAGGGGAAGGGGAAGTGCAGAATATTGTGTTTTCTTCCAACAGGCGAATTTTATGTACATACATTATTTATCTAGCACCGATTAAATTAAGCTTCATAGTATATAATATACATTTTGTGTACCGCAATGCCACCTTCATATGTTGTTAGCATGCAAATATTCCCAATTTTAAATTTGATTCATAATGGAAATTTAATAAAACATTTAAATTAAAGTTTCAACTTAACTAGAGACGTGGGATTTTTCATTATTATTTTTTTTTAATATTGTGATTTTCTCTTTGTTGAACTTCTTACAGGTTTTGGATTACAGTTGAATTTACTGTTTCTTGGATTTAGTTACCATTAAAATACTTACGGTAAGAATTGTAATCGCTACAGTCGTTTTTGATTCATCTTTACATTTCATGACATAGGGAATGTGAAACTGTTAAGCTTACTTGTCGTCCATTTATAGCATCGTCGTTGCCTCGTTGTTGTCACCTATACGTAAACACAAAAACTGAAAAAAAATGATATTAACTTATAGATTTTGTAGATTTAAAAAAACTCTATTTTTGTATTTAAGCTCACAAAAATGCAAATAAAATGTTAAAATATGAAATTTAATAGTTTGTGTTTATCCTTTTGAATAATTCAAATTATTCACAGTTCACTTAACTTAATCTCCACATAGTGGAATGTTCCAAATTTTAATTTTAAACAAATTACTACTATCACTAATTCTTTAAGATAGAAACATAACTACTTTTACTCAAAATTGTAATTTCGTGTATGAAAAATCTTTGTTCACCAAAATTTACTTGGTTTGTAACATAGATTAAAGAATGAAACATATGTTAAAGGATATTAATTGTTTTACGATTTACTCAAATGATTGTCTTTATTTGTATAACAACTACAAATCTCATCAGGGCCTAGTCACAGGACCGACCAGAGCGAGTGTAGCTTAAAGGCGTAATTAAAACTCCCAAAAGACGACATACAATGGTAATAAAAATTTATAATTATGCGTATGCAATACCAGGATGAAACTGACCAGTTTACCTGTTCACCACTTTCTAATTGAAATGTAAATATAAACCTATGTAACAAGAGGGGATTTGTTCACAAACGTCTAAACTATCATTTATAGAAAAAACAAATTTAAAATTGTCAATATTATGTAATGCTTTTCTGATATCTACCAATACATTGACGTTTTCTTCAAAATTTTCCGTTCCATACATGTGTCTAAATTTAATATTAAGGTTGTCAAAAGTAAAATGCTTACAAGCTATTTGTAACAGTTAGCAAGGAACTGTATAACACTTCTGTTTTTTTAATTCTGACGTAATGGACATTCTTAAACCTCGTGACTCGTTGAGTGAGTCATTTTAAGAACTTAGTGAGTATAAGCGCTGATTGTATACGAAATATATAAATAGATAAACCATCTCCATGGTATGGTTTGAAGTTGAGACATTAAAGGATCAAAAAGACCGACCTCTGGTAACTGTATTGTATACTCCAACTCCTGCCACACTACTGCATTCTGAACTGAACTCCAAAACTACAATTAATTTACTACATAATGAAACCTCGTATTATTGTATAAGCATACATAAAATTATTGTATTCTTATCTTAAACGTAAATTCAATGGTGTAAGACATTTAAATAAAGAAAATATGCTAGAGAAGATTCATTGGCAAGAGGGAAGAAATAGTCTCAATTAGATATTTGCCAATTTAATGCTTAATAATTTTTAGGTGATTTCAAACATCTAGGTTGAAATATGATAAAATAATCACTTATAAAATATTTGCATACAACATAAACAGTTTTAAAATATATATAATTAGTCATTTAAAATTATAAATAATATTTTTCATTTGAACTTTAAACTTTACTAATAAATCTGTAGGGGTACCTATATTTGTCCTTTCGGATCTTAAAAACTATTGAACTGATTTTAATGAGCATCGATAATATTTATAGTTTCCACTTAGAAGAAGGTTTTAACGTTGAGTTTCAGTACCTAAATTAGAAGTTGAGTTATGATAATAAAAAGGTTTTCCTATGTATTTTTCCCATAAGGAAATGCAGCCGTAAAGGTTGGTCTTTGTTCGCTGTAATCATAGAATCTATTGGACCAATCTCAATGAACCTTTGCAAACTTATAGTAATAATTTTGAAGAAGTTTTAAACTTTCATTCATATTGATATCTAAAAAAGAAACTGGGTTATTACAAAACTAGGTTAGACCTAGCCTAGACTAATGCGTTGAGAAGTGTTGTAAACTTGATTTTGGCCTAAAATATTTAAAATTATTCAAATCTGAATCAATGGCTTCTATCGTGTCGTCTTAAGCACATCCGATTTTTGTTACTATTGGAAACTTTTCTTTCCTCTAACTAACATTGTATGTTGGATTACAAGGAAGCACTTCAGTGACCAATATACACAAATATATCGCTGCGGAATGCGAGTGTTCCAACTACACTTTTCCAAGTTTTGAGAAAACTCAAAACCAAAGTTTGAAACATAATAAAATTAAACAAATTGGTATTAGATGGTGTTAGTTGTTTTTATGGTTTTCGTTGTGTATTTCAGATTGGTAATCGGTGAAACTCACTACCAAATTATGTATTTTTATTTCAATAAAATACATATTTATGAAACTTTTCTGGAGATGAAACAGTTGTTTCCCAACTGGTTAGGTTTTCTATAAGTAAAACTTCAAGGTGATAAATTCTGTATTTAGCTTAGTAAAAAAATTAAAATTAAGAAGTAAAAAAAAAAATAGTAAAATCTTCTTTTTTTTACACAGAAAGATATTTTTGACATTAAATACAATAAACAAAAAAAGATAAAAGTTAATTATCCTAAACCGTGATAATAAAACTAATTACTTAGTTAAAAGGTTCTTGAGACAACATAGGCTACTCTTTATGTATTGTAGTTAGTTTATGTTACTATTATAGTTAGGTTGTATGGATTTCCAAACTAGTGAGCTACTGTAACGTTCAACAAAACATTGTAGATATATCTGTCCACCTCTGGCATATACTTTAACATTGATTGCAAGGCTTTCTTTTTTTCTACTGGAGGCACAGGCTTGGAGACAATTTTCTTGGCAGTAGGAAGAGTCTGTGGAGATGACGGTGTTTTGATCTGAGGAGCAGCGGACATTCTTCTCTTCTTTGTAGGTGGTTTTGAAGCTTTGCCAACTTTTTTATACCACCATAACCATATCTTCAAAACAGAATCTGTACGAATCTAAAAATATTGAACAGCTGATTGAGAAATGAATGTGTTCCAACTCCCAATAATTCCTACTTTCTATTGGTTGTTGGAGATGGAACACATGCATACTAACATTTCAGTTTTTTCTTGGAAATGGAATAAAAGTTACACCCGTCTATGAAAAAGTTATTTGGCAAGTAAACTCTTATTTTAACATAGAGTAAGCAATACCAAGTGTCCAAAACGACATGTAACTAAAATCAGCTAAAAAGTGGAGATGGAACACTTGCATTCTCACCCAGCGATATGTCTTGCTTGTTTATTTGTATAACAGAGTAAGTGCGTGCGTAGGAAAGTAAATCATTAGTTTTGTGTTTATACTTAGCTTTGAATCTTATAAGTATTGATGCATCATTATATATTTCAATATAGATATGTATTTAATTTGTATACACGCAATTCACAAAAATGATAATTCGATTGCTGTATTATGTAGTTAATTTAACAATCAGTGTTGTATCTGAAATATAAGCATGCGAAGCCGCGGGTAACAGTTAGTTACTAAATACTATATCTATATTGTAACCTGTGCGCTGTGTATAGACTGATCCTGAGAGGTAAAACTAGCGATTAGTTATAATTCAGACAGCAATATAAATAATATTTAAAAGGATTTATCGGTGAAATTTATGTCTTGAAGTTTGTATTATTGTTGAACTCAAATCTATTGCGAAAAAAATAGCAGATTGGTATTAAAATTTATAAAAAATCTGCACTTTGCACAAATTAAAAAAAAAATGTATACCTTTGTTACTATTATTATTTTCTGATGATTATACAACTCGTAGGGAGCCATACGCTACGTTGGATTTTGCTTAGTCGTCGTCTCGTACAGAAAATATCACTGGATATAAACACGTGAGCGGATTTGATATTTATAAATATGAACAGAACTTGTAAAGTTGTTCACCTTTGGCTCTGGTCAACATAACCTAAAAACAGATGACGCATAGAAACAGTGATTTGCGTTTTTGATCAATCTGTCTGAGTTTTCTTGAATCTTTTTATTATATATCCATTTATGACCTAACTTGGCTTCATTTCGTAATAATATAAGATCATAAGGTCTTTATAAACAAGTACCAACCTTGAATGGGTCATCAACAGTTAGTTAGAGTCGTTGGACGAGGAAATGTCGCGTTCCGAGGTAACAGGAGAGTCAGTCGGTGGGTTTTGCAATAATAGATATATCACACTTGGTAAATGTCAATAATATGATTATGAGATGTGTAGGCCTACTTGACTGTAAGAATAGAAGATTATTGTTTGTACAAACCTAAGAAAGCATTATAAGATATATGATAATATTAATAGTAAATATCTGTAAAAAATCGGTCGCGTGACTTTTTTCATTGAGATGAATTTTTACGACGCGTTTCGGTACCGTAATCCCATTTTCAAGTTATTTACTTCTTCATAAATACACTAAAACACTAAAATACACAATACGTACACTTTAATAGTGCTTAAAAAAATTTTGTAGTGCTGGAGAATTGTATTTATTATACACCGTCGCAGGGTCATCTCATCAAGACCGTAAAAATTCATCTCAATAAAAAAATTCACATGACGGATTATTACTGGCAATATTTACTATTAATATCATCATATATCTTATTTCAATATTTAAAGTGACTTGGATACCAAAAATAATGAAACTAAAACTTATATTATACTAAAATATGTATTTGTTAGACAATCGCTTTTATTCCGATTTTTTTATAAGACGATGGTGACTGAGAGGTTTTATACAACAAGAAAAAAAATAGACCATCCTCCTTTCCTAATAATCTAGAAATTTGTAATTTAGTACACTTGTTACTTGCAGACTAGCTAGGTCTAAGTTGAAAATATTACAACTTCAATTCATGTGAATGAGTTAGACCATTAAATATCCTTTCAGCTAAGCTATTTTCCGTAATAGTGCAAAGTTAAAATTAGATAACGAAGAATCAGTGTCGCCAAACAGACAGTGAGACTGGTAAAAACTAGTAATAAGATTGGTTTGCGTTATTTTCCTCTATCATGCTAATCGAATATAGTAAAAGTCTTCTATAATTCATGCTTCTATGATGTAGATAAATTTTTAATGATGTGTTTGTATACAAAGTTTCCTCAAACTTAATATTTAAATTTTGTTAGATAAAATCTCCAGGCCATTTCGTTTTATTACTTTTAAATAATATAGATCAGTCAAAAAATCATACAAACCCAATTTCTAGTTTAAACTCAATATTTCCGTTTTCAAAGTCTTTGTATTCCCTCTAATAAGTATTGACTGGAAAGTCTCAAAGCGATTCAATCGATATTGATAAAAGTTTGGTAAAAGGTGTAAGTATATCTGCAGCTATTGTTTATTTTTCATTTTTATTTTACTAGTTATTTTATTTTACAAGAGTTTAGAAGAAAAGGTTCATGTTATAAACGTTCACATTTCAATATCATTTTGACGATTACTTAGTATTGATGTGATTACCACTTCTTGAAATGGTATTGCCTACGATATTTTGAGCCATGCCGGCGATCTTCAAAACTCTTATTTTAGTGAAAAACTCATTATCGTTTCTATAAGCCTGTCACAACTTTCATTTCAGTACGGACATGCAGAAAATAAATATGTAATCCAAATTTAAAATCAACCTTTTAATCAGTAAAAGAAGGCTTGTTCAATTTGCCACTACTTTATTTACTCCATTGTGTTTTTTTTTATGAATACTAAAACATTTATCATAATCATAATATAGTGTAAGTAAATCATAACCACAAAGTTAATAACAAGAAATAAAACAGCTGTTAAGTAAAATCATATGTTATCAGGTAAAACATCAGATTGTAAAAGTATAATATAGGGATATATCTATGAGTTGAATTATTAAATCTGATGAATCTAATAAGCTGTTGTCTTTAATATTTTATTGTGAATTAAACTGTATGTAAATCCCAGCCCCCATAAACGTTATGAGAAGGGGGAATTATATATAAAGAACATTATTTATTTTTAATCCATTAAAATCAGCCAAGTAGGATTCGCTGACGTTTTAAGGCAAAAAAAGGTTCATATTTTTAATAAAAATATATATTGTTTAATCTTTTTTTTGAAATTTCGTATGTCATAAAGTTAAGTTCTTAAAAAATTGGAAAAAAAGTTTTAATTTTATAATTATTTATAAAGTGAATTGTTATGTTATATTCGCTGAGTGTCTGATAATATTCTATTGGTCCGCATTGCAGTCAGTCTAGTGTCAATGCACGCGATTTCGATAGGTCAATTATACTAAACATCAAATAGGAACTTATATTAAGGTAAACATGAGCTGCAAGAATGTGTAGCGGTTATTGAACTCGATAAATAAAAAGTTACATGAGACAACTTGTTATACAATATAGTACTGAACTGAACTTTGTTTCCGCGGTCGTTTGCCTCCTGTAATCCGGGAGGCGAAACTGGATACCCTGGGATTGGTGAGGCTACTAATACTAAATATTGGAAAAGTTGAGTCTGCACAAATATTCCCTTGAAATGCGTAATTGAGTCTCTCACGAGTTTTAGGTAGTAGTGTCGAATACTGCGAAACAGTACGCTTTCCACACGTTGGACGAAAACGTATGAGAATTTATTTTAAAAAATTTAACCCAATAAACATAGTGTAAAATAAATTTGTACACGATCAAATGTTGTTACTTTTATATTGCAATGTCTAAGGAATCAGAATTATATTGTCATTACGTCTTCCATCTGTCGTTCTTATATCTGTACGTACTTTGGTTTGTTCAACTTTCAATAGAAGCCCTTATTAAATCTGATAAAATCTAAAATAACATTATTACAAAAAGATTTTGTTGTTAATGATAATTGCACTTATTACACCTTAAAATAGGAGTAACATTTGAAGATTTTTTTTTTTCGTTTCTAATGTTATCAATTCCATTTACTCTGAAAATTAAGAAACTATTGCCGTCCGGGTTATAGAGATAAATCTTTTGAATGGTTTTTTAAGTTCTTCTGTTAAGAAAACGTAAAAATGTCCGTTTTCTTTAGGAATTATTATATCGTTTTACACAAAATTCGAAAATTGGTCTTTATAGAACACAACTAGAATACGAACGGAATTGTTCATAGAAAAATCCAGAAGTACGGAAGATTTTAAAGTCGCTTTCGTTCGTCTTCATTATAATATAAACATAAGCTTGGATATATTCTATTGGTATAAACACAAGGCTGCATAATATACTAATGGTATAAATGCAAGGCTGCATAATATACTAATGGTATAGACACAGGCGTGCATATATACCAATGGTATAAACACAAAGGTGCATAATATACTAATGGTATAAACACATGGATGCATAATATACTAATGGTATAAACACAAGGATGCATAATATACTAATGGTATAAACGCAAGGCTGCATAATATACTAATGGTATAGACACAGGCGTGCATATATACCAATGGTATAAACACAAAGGTGCATAATATACTAATGGTATAAACGCAAGGCTGCATAATATACCAATGATATAAACACAAATATGCATAATATACTAATGGTATAAACACAAGGATGGATAATATACTAATGGTATAAACACAAAGGTGCATAATATACTAATGGTATAAACACATGGATGCATAATATATTAATGGTATAAACACAAGGATGCATAATATACTAATGGTATAAACACAAGGATGGATAATATACTAATGGTATAGACACAAAGGTGCATAATATACTAATGGTATAAACACATGGATGCATAATATATTAATGGTATAAACACAAGGATGCATAATATACTAATGGTATAAACACAAAGGTGCATAATATACTAATGGTATAAACACATGGATGCATAATATATTAATGGTATAAACACAAGGATGCATAATATACTAATGGTATAAACACAAGGATGGATAATATACTAATGGTATAGACACAAAGATGGATAATATACTAATGGTATAAACACATGGATGCATAATATACTAATGGTATAAACACATGGATGCATAATATACTAATGGTATAAACACATGGATGCATAATATACTAATGGTATAAACACAAGGATGCATAATATACTAATGGTATAAACACAAGGATGGATAATATACTAATGGTATAAACACATGGATGCATAATATACTAATGGTATAAACACATGGATGCATAATATACTAATGGTATAAACACATGGATGCATAATATACTAATGGTATAAACACATGGATGCATAATATACTAATGGTATAAACACATGGATGCATAATATACTAATGGTATAAACACATGGATGCATAATATACTAATGGTATAAACACATGGATGCATAATATACTAATGGTATAAACACATGGATGCATAATATACTAATGGTATAAACACATGGATGCATAATATACTAATGGTATAAACACAAGGATGGATAATATACTAATGGTATAAACACATGGATGGATAATATACTAATGGTATAAACACATGGATGCATAATATACTAATGATATAAACACAAGGATGGATAATATACTAATGATATAAACACATGGATGGATAATATACTAATGGTATAAACACATGGATGCATAATATACTAATGGTATAAACACAAGGATGGATAATATACTAATGGTATAAACACATGGATGGATAATATACTAATGGTATAAACACAAGGATGCATAATATACTAATGGTATAGACACAAGGATGCATAATATATTAATGGTATAAACACAAGGATGCATAATATACTAATGGTATAAACACAAGGATGCATAATATACTAATGGTATAAACACAAAGGTGCATAATATACTAATGGTATAAACACATGGATGCATAATATATTAATGGTATAGACACAAGGATGCATAATATATTAATGGTATAAACACATGGATGCATAATATACTAATAGTATAAACACAAGGATGCATAATATACTAATGGTATAGACACAAGGATGCATAATATATTAATGGTATAAACACAAGGATGCATAATATACTAATGGTATAAACACAAGGATGCATAATATACTAATGGTATAGACACAAGGATGCATAATATATTAATGGTATAAACACAAGGATGCATAATATACTAATGGTATAAACACAAAGGTGCATAATATACTAATGGTATAAACACATGGATGCATAATATATTAATGGTATAAACACAAGGATGCATAATATACTAATGGTATAAACACAAGGATGCATAATATACTAATGGTATAAACACAAAGATGGATAATATACTAATGGTATAAACACAAAGGTGCATAATATACTAATGGTATAAACACATGGATGCATAATATATTAATGGTATAAACACAAGGATGCATAATATACTAATGGTATAAACACAAGGATGGATAATATACTAATGGTATAGACACAAAGATGGATAATATACTAATGGTATAAACACATGGATGGATAATATACTAATGGTATAAACACATGGATGCATAATATACTAATGGTATAAACACAAGGATGCATAATATACTAATGGTATAGACACAAGGATGGATAATATACTAATGGTATAGACACAAAGGTGCATAATATACTAATGGTATAAACACATGGATGGATAATATACTAATGGTATAAACACATGGATGCATAATATACTAATGGTATAAACACAAGGATGGATAATATACTAATGGTATAAACACAAAGATGGATAATATACTAATGGTATAAACACATGGATGGATAATATACTAATGGTATAAACACATGGATGCATAATATACTAATGGTATAAACACAAGGATGGATAATATACTAATGGTATAAACACAAGGATGGATAATATACTAATGGTATAAACACATGGATGGATAATATACTAATGGTATAAACACAAGGATGGATAATATACTAATGGTATAAACACAAGGATGCATAATATACTAATGGTATAGACACAAGGATGGATAATATACTAATGGTATAGACACAAAGATGGATAATATACTAATGGTATAAACACATGGATGGATAATATACTAATGGTATAAACACATGGATGCATAATATACTAATGGTATAAACACAAGGATGCATAATATACTAATGGTATAAACACAAGGATGGATAATATACTAATGGTATAAACACAAAGATGGATAATATACTAATGGTATAAACACATGGATGGATAATATACTAATGGTATAAACACATGGATGCATAATATACTAATGGTATAAACACAAGGATGCATAATATACTAATGGTATAAACACATGGATGCATAATATACTAATGGTATAAACACAAGGATGCATAATATACTAATGGTATAGACACAAAGATGGATAATATACTAATGGTATAAACACATGGATGGATAATATACTAATGGTATAAACACATGGATGCATAATATACTAATGGTATAAACACAAGGATGCATAATATACTAATGGTATAAACACATGGATGCATAATATACTAATGGTATAAACACAAGGATGCATAATATACTAATGGTATAAACACAAGGATGGATAATATACTAATGGTATAGACACAAAGATGGATAATATACTAATGGTATAAACACATGGATGGATAATATACTAATGGTATAAACACATGGATGCATAATATACTAATGGTATAAACACAAGGATGCATAATATACTAATGGTATAAACACAAGGATGGATAATATACTAATGGTATAAACACAAGGATGGATAATATACTAATGGTATAAACGCAAGGCTGCATAATATACTAATGGTATAAACACATGGATGCATAATATACCAATGATATAAACACAAGGATGCATAATATACTAATGGTATAAACACAAGGATGCATAATATACCAATGATATAAACACAAGGATGCATAATATACTAATGGTATAAACACATGGATGCATAATATACCAATGATATAAACACAAGGATGCATAATATACTAATGGTATAAACACATGGATGGATAATATACTAATGATATAAACGCAAGGCTGCATAATATACTAATGGTATAAACACATGGATGCATAATATACCAATGATATAAACACAAGGATGCATAATATACTAATGGTATAAACACATGGATGCATAATATACCAATGATATAAACACAAGGATGCATAATATACTAATGGTATAAACACATGGATGGATAATATACTAATGGTATAAACACAAGGATGCATAATATACCAATGATATAAACGCAAGGATGCATAATATACTAATGGTATAAACACATGGATGCATAATATACTAATGGTATAAACACATGGATGCATAATATACCAATGATATAAACACAAGGATGCATAATATACTAATGGTATAAACACAAGGATGCATAATATACTAATGGTATAAACACAAGGATGCATAATATACTAATGGTATAAACACAAGGATGCATAATATACTAATGGTATAAACACATGGATGCATAATATACCAATGATATAAACACAAGGATGCATAATATACTAATGGTATAAACACAAGGATGCATAATATACTAATGGTATAAACACATGGATGCATAATATACCAATGATATAAACACAAGGATGCATAATATACTAATGGTATAAACACAAGGATGCATAATATACCAATGATATAAACACAAGGATGCATAATATACTAATGGTATAAACACATGGATGCATAATATACCAATGATATAAACACAAGGATGCATAATATACTAATGGTATAAACACAAGGATGCATAATATACTAATGGTATAAACACAAGGATGCATAATATACTAATGGTATAAACACATGGATGCATAATATACCAATGATATAAACACAAGGATGCATAATATACCAATGATATAAACACAAGGATGCATAATATACTAATGGTATAAACACAAGGATGCATAATATACCAATGATATAAACACAAGGATGCATAATATACTAATGGTATAAACACATGGATGCATAATATACCAATGATATAAACACAAGGATGCATAATATACTAATGGTATAAACACAAGGATGCATAATATACTAATGGTATAAACACAAGGATGCATAATATACTAATGGTATAAACACAAGGATGCATAATATACCAATGATATAAACACAAGGATGCATAATATACTAATGGTATAAACACATGGATGCATAATATACCAATTATATAAACACAATGATGCATAATATACTAATGGTATAAACACATGGATGGATAATATACTAATGGTATAAACACAAGGATGCATAATATACCAATGATATAAACGCAAGGATGCATAATATACTAATGGTATAAACACATGGATGCATAATATACTAATGGTATAAACACATGGATGCATAATATACCAATGATATAAACACAAGGATGCATAATATACTAATGGTATAAACACAAGGATGCATAATATACTAATGGTATAAACACAAGGATGCATAATATACTAATGGTATAAACACAAGGATGCATAATATACTAATGGTATAAACACATGGATGCATAATATACCAATGATATAAACACAAGGATGCTTAATATACTAATGGTATAAACACAAGGATGCATAATATACTAATGGTATAAACACATGGATGCATAATATACCAATGATATAAACACAAGGATGCATAATATACTAATGGTATAAACACAAGGATGCATAATATACCAATGATATAAACACAAGGATGCATAATATACTAATGGTATAAACACATGGATGCATAATATACCAATGATATAAACACAAGGATGCATAATATACTAATGGTATAAACACAAGGATGCATAATATACTAATGGTATAAACATAAGGATGCATAATATACTAATGGTATAAACACATGGATGCATAATATACCAATGATATAAACACAAGGATGCATAATATACCAATGATATAAACACAAGGATGCATAATATACTAATGGTATAAACACAAGGATGCATAATATACCAATGATATAAACACAAGGATGCATAATATACTAATGGTATAAACACATGGATGCATAATATACCAATGATATAAACACAAGGATGCATAATATACTAATGGTATAAACACAAGGATGCATAATATACTAATGGTATAAACACAAGGATGCATAATATACTAATGGTATAAACACAAGGATGCATAATATACCAATGATATAAACACAAGGATGCATAATATACTAATGGTATAAACACATGGATGCATAATATACCAATGATATAAACACAAGGATGCATAATATACTAATGGTATAAACACATGGATGGATAATATACTAATGGTATAAACACAAGGATGCATAATATACCAATGATATAAACGCAAGGATGCATAATATACTAATGGTATAAACACATGGATGCATAATATACTAATGGTATAAACACATGGATGCATAATATACCAATGATATAAACACAAGGATGCATAATATACTAATGGTATAAACACAAGGATGCATAATATACTAATGGTATAAACACAAGGATGCATAATATACTAATGGTATAAACACAAGGATGCATAATATACTAATGGTATAAACACATGGATGCATAATATACCAATGATATAAACACAAGGATGCATAATATACTAATGGTATAAACACAAGGATGCATAATATACTAATGGTATAAACACATGGATGCATAATATACCAATGATATAAACACAAGGATGCATAATATACTAATGGTATAAACACAAGGATGCATAATATACCAATGATATAAACGCAAGGCTGCATAATATACTAATGGTATAAACACATGGATGCATAATATACCAATGATATAAACACAAGGATGCATAATATACTAATGGTATAAACACATGGATGCATAATATACCAATGATATAAACACAAGGATGCATAATATACTAATGGTATAAACACATGGATGCATAATATACCAATGATATAAACACAAGGATGCATAATATACTAATGGTATAAACACATGGATGGATAATATACTAATGGTATAAACACATGGATGCATAATATACTAATGGTATAAACACAAGGATGCATAATATACTAATGGTATAAACACAAGGATGCATAATATACTAATGGTATAAACACAAGGATGGATAATATACTAATGGTATAAACACAAGGATGGATAATATACTAATGGTATAAACGCAAGGCTGCATAATATACTAATGATATAGACACAGGCGTGCATATATACCAATGGTATAAACACGAAGATGCATAATATAATAATAGTATAGAGATAGGCGTCCATATATACTAATAGTATAAATACAATGATGCATAATATACTATTTGCATAAACACAGGCGTGAATGGTATAAACACAAGGATGCATATATATTAATGGTTTAGACACATATGTACATATATACTAATGGTAATAAACACAACCTTGCATATATAGCGATGGAATAAATACCTACGTGTACATATTGGTTACCAATTGTTGTATGATATGTATAGTATAGACCAATATTTGGGCCCTTAGAGGCTTAGTAGAATTTTTTTTTAATCGATAGAGGTAAATTTAAGACAGTTAAAACTTTTAGTTTTGGTTTTAATACAGCTATCCCCAAATTTTGGAATTACGATAATGGCAGCCCACATACCAAAACTGATGAACATAGGATTACTCATTTTGGGTTGTAGAACAGACAGACATAGTTTGTAAACACCTTTTTTGAGTTTAAAGATATCAAACTAATATTTCCGAAGAAGAAAGAGTCATAATATATTTTGGAGACAAACACAATTCTTTAGGGATGTATAATATGATAAAGTAAAAATAAGAAAAGATACACTTGTGGAAGAAACAAATTAATGAAACAATTATTGAGAATATTCGTTTCCCACTTGCCCTGTTCAGTCAGTAACATTCCATCCAGCTGAGGTTCCTTGCCCGCTGCACGCATGCACCGTGCTGACTCATCTGTTTACTACTGATAACTGCAATGCTCAGACATCTTAATCATCTGTTCTTGCAAGTGTAGGTGAATTACCCCATGGTTACTTCCTCGCTCGGTATACAGCAACTAATGAATGTTTACTTATTACAGAGTTGATCCCCGTGTGTTTCGTTGTGTGAAAGAAATATATTTTGAAAGATGTACAATAGGCTATAATACAGCTTCGTTTGTGTTATAAACTCATCCAAAGCAGAGAATTTGATTGAAACCCACCCAGCTGTTATTTGGTCTTTTATTAGCTGTACTGTCGATACTAATTTTTGACACTTCTTCACTTATACAGAATGACCAATTTATCTTGGGCACTAATGGTATCTTATGAAAAACTTGAAACCTTCGTTACTTTTTCGTGGAATTAAAAATAACTTTAGGAATTTTTTTTTAATTGACCGCTATTACCAATATGGCAGCTAACTTTAAAAAATTTTCTCCTTAATAAGTGGGTATATAAAACAAACTACCCAAGATTTTAAAAAGTTTTAAAATTTGGTGTAAAATCTGAAGACTTCTGTATGGGGTTTCTGTAAGGAATTTAAAATTAGCTGCCATATTAGAAAATTTCTGCTATTTTCAAAGTTTGAAAAACATATTTTTAAATTCCACGAAAAAGTAAAGAAGATCGCCCGTATAATGTTTTTAGTACGATTAATAGTTTAGTACATACTAGAATATCCACGACAGAATGATCACCAAAATATGAAATAAATTCGAAATTTCATATAATATAAGCAATATAAAAATATCAGTTCTTTGAGATATGTTTGTCTGTACATCTAACTGTATTTTTTAGTTCATTTAATTAAAATTATTAATTTATGGGAATTATGGAATTGTGTAAATTACGAAAATATTAAGAAGCTGTTTAAATAATTTGCAGAATATATTTCTGCTCTTTCAAATAATAAAAAAATACAAAATATTTCCTAGATATTGGATCTAACAAATTCTTCTTTTTATTTAGTCAAAACTATTAATTTAAAAAAACTAATAAATATAAAAAGCTTAATTAGTGTCAGTGTCTTTTCAAAACTTTCCAAATTTTGAAGTGTCAGTAAACAATTGGTAAAACTTTAAAAATATATATATTAAGATTAAAAATAATTCAAACTATTTCTGAGAAAATTAAGTAGTATTTGAATGGTATGTTTCAAAACTTAAAATTTACAAGACACGTTTTTGATTGGGCAAAATATCTAATATGGAAATTGACTTCTGAGTCAATAAAGTGGTTTTAGAATGATCTTTACATGTTTGTTTGTAGTCCGTTCCATAGCTACAGCTTCAATGGGGTGGGTAACTTATCATCAAATTTGTGACGTAGCTATATTTTTGCAGTATCTCTAGGTTTTTTCTTTTCATTTTCTACATTATAATAACTTGAGGATACCTGTTACAATACCAAAGTATAAAGTTCAGAATATTTAGGTAAATAAAAACACTCTTAAATGTTGTGTTAAAAAGTCACAAGTTCTCAAAATCAGATCAACATATTGAAGTACGAAGAAATTGATAACTAAAATCACTTCCAAATTAGAATACTGAGTAATTGAGAGAAAACTTATATCAACCCTTGACTACCGTTCTTAAAAAGGTGTCCTCCTGATTGCGAACAGTCCAGACTGCGAACATGTTTGGGTTTACGAGGGGGAGGGGGTCGTCTGGGGGGTGGGGAGGATTCCTGATTGCGAACACATTTTGAGAGGTCGGGGTTTTCAACCCATTCGTAGAATCCCAGGCCGGTATTATATATTAACAGAATGATTTGGCCACAACTAAATACACAAATAATAATAATTTATTCTATTTTCCAAAAACTAGTACTTAAGCATACTTAAGTTTCGCATGTCCCAGTCATTTTTGAGTAAATTACCCTATCACGCCTGATTTAGTTCCAAATATGTGTTCGCAGTCTGGACGACTCATGTTCAGGTAGTCCTCGGCATTTTTGAGGTGTTCGCAGTCTGGACGATTTTACCCTTGTTCGCAATCTGGACTGTTCGCAATTAAGACTCAACCCTTAAAAATTCAAACCCATAGTTAATAATTAATGCCTTTTTGTTTACTTTCTTTTTTTGTAATTATTTGTGAAATGTCTTTGCATTATTTGTTTTGTCTTTTGAATGAAAATTAAAATATCAATTCCAGACTCTTTTTTTTCTTTCTATATTTCCAATTTCTTGAACTCCGTGGTTGTACTATAATCTTGTTTTTATGATATAAGACTTCCGCACAATAAAAATAATATTTATTATAAAATCTCGTGTGTTCTTCAGTTCCGTATCTATTGTCATAATATAAAGTTAAGCAATTCTTCATTAAACTCGTAAAAGATCTTAAAACATGCTAATCACCACTCATTTCTTTTGCGGGAAAAATAGAGCAACTAAGTTTTCAGGGTCTTTATTTGATTAAGACTGGAATAATAATATTCGTTCGAAATTATATGTATAAATTTCTATTTAATATGTAAATACATTAAATGCTATGATTTTATCTATTAAGTTATTTATCAAGTGAGTTCTGGGTAAAAACTTTAAATAAGTTTTATCTAAATTTATAGGCTGTAGGAGTCTGAAATATCCCGGGTCATCTTAATAAGTTCTCAAAGAAAAAAATAATAATTTAAGAATATTTTTGGCATATATCTAAAATCCAAACTATATTTACTCGTATAAACAAAGATGATTTTTTGTCATTTTGGGGAGGGGGGCGTGAGATGGGTCTCTAAATTTTGAAATGGTAACACCTTACAGTATATCAGAGTGACACCTTTTATTGGAAAGGTATGTTTCAGACAAACTGTTCACACCCCTAACAGAAATGCTGGTAAAAAACTAAGCACTTAATTACGTTATTTTTCCTCGTTGTTTAAAGGCAAAAACCTCTCGGCCATCATCGCCATATAAAAAAAATGGAAGAAAAAATAAAATTAAAAAATCTTACCCTAGAATATTGTAATAGAGTAAGTGTCAGAGGTGACCCAAGACTACAAGAAAAATATATCGATCCAGCCAGTTTCCTCAGGATTTCCCCGTACTTATTATACCCTGGGGGTAATCACGTTATTTCCCAACATTTTATTTGACACAATTATTAGGTTTAGACTTCATTATTATAAAAGAATAAAACCCAAATTTTAATTGAAAATCTTTAAATTCCCCTTTCTAACTTCAAAAGGAGCAACTCCAAAAATTCCTTTCTTAAAGTTACAAGTTGTTATTTCTAATGGTTAAAATGGTTATTTCTACTGAAGGTTTCCTGTGACATCTGTTATATCGTAATAAATGTTTTGGTTCTAACAAACTCCTCGAAAAAATGTTCTGATTCTCTACAACTAAAAACTTCTAACACAAATATCTTGGTTATGTTAGGTATTCAATTAATTCCTTCCATAAATTTCAAAATAGTGGCTATTCAATTAAAATATATATATTTCAGTTATCTTCATTATTTTTAAACTTTTGATTTCAACATCTAAAAGAGCGCCAAACATCACATCAAAATATATTTTGACGTAAAAGTTTTACGGTATGTTTAGTCTTACCAATATATTTGTTACAAGAAATATTTGTTTCCTCTTATAAGAACAAATGAATAGTTCGTCTACCTGGATGGATGTGTCGACAGGTGGTGTTATAGGTAATTATAGTTACCATAGTTTGTATATTAGTGAAAATAAATTCATTTAATTTAATAGAATTGAATTAAAATTTACTCACATTAAAAGTTGCTTTTGCAATCATTATTGACTCGAACTTTGACTTGTCTTAACACAATTTAAATCACTGAATTACTTATTACGCGGCCTTATCTCTTGCTCTCCTATTGGCTATTACCCAACGGATATGATTGCTCACGAGCTCTGTGTCTTTTCCCTCGCCATATTCAAGCATCCCTAGAATGTTTTCTAATCTTATTATGTAAATTAATAAGGCATTCCAAAATATAATTAATAAAAATTCAGATAATAATATGGCATAACTTACAAAAAAAATGTTTTAAAGGTTGCCGGGAAGAGCAAAGAGAAGTTATTTTATGTTTTAGGTTATTTTAACTAACCCACATTGAACAGTTATTCCCACTTTGAACACTGCTGGCAAAAGTAGTTACAAAAGTATATGTTATTCGCTTTTTATTATTTTTTTAATGAGCTATTTTTTACTGAAAGAGTATTAGGTTTTAGTTCTGTGTGAAAAAAAAATCTTTATAACAATTTCTAATATTCAATCACATGTCAGGAGCTCGTGATAGATTGATAACTTACCAATTTCGAAATACAAAATATGGAAGCAGTATTCAAATTGTTACGTCCGATGAACAAATATAACATAATTTAGAAAAGTTGATACCATTTATTTGAGATAAATATTTTGATTAAAATAAAATAAAAATTATTGCAAAAAAAAAAAAGATTTTGAAATATAATTTTACATTATTATAAGTTTGTTATAATTCTTTTATTTGCTTACATCCATATTTACCTCTAGTGTGTATATACCGTCAGTAATAAGCCAAAGTAAGATAGTTGGTGATTAAATAAAAACCGTTCAAACAAATTCAGAATAATCATGAAGGCACAGTGGGAATTCAGGTGAAGGACGAAAGCTTTTAGTGGTTTTAATGATCAGTTTGAAATGAGAGAGAGGAAGGCCAACCGCGTTTATATCGTAGGGAATGAGAGAAACCACGCCCTTAATACCAAAAGTTGTGTGCATTGTTTTAAATATGGGCAGAAGGTAGTCGAGAGAGGGAGAAAAAACTAAAGACGAGAGGGGGGGAGTGAAAGGAAGGGAATGATATAAAGACAGAAAGTAGGGAGTGATGTGTCATATTGTAACTCGTAACATACTGAACGTAAAACCAAATATTTATAATGTATTAATAATTAGTAGAACGTTTTTGAAATAATTTTAACGCATAGTACAAGAGAGAAAGAGGTAAACCAAAAATTAAAGAAATCCATTTAAAAATGTTATTGTATTTTAAAAATTTTAATGAACATTTTCTTGATTGAAGTATTTATTTAATATGCTTTTAAATACGAAGAGATTAAATTTAGTTATCTTTAAAATGATATTTGTTCCAATAAGTTTTGATAAAATATAACAATAAATCTACTTCATAGTCAAACAACTCCACGTGAAATTAGCATATAGTTAGATAGAAGAATTGAAACTTCTGCTCACTATTACAGAACAGCGCTTTACTTTATTAATAAGAAACTTCTCAATATTCTAAATCCCACAATAAAAACACATTTGTAAAACATCTAAAATGAGGAGCTGTATTAGGTAAACAAAACAAAAAAAAATGACTAAAGCCATGATTTTTAATATATACTCAATAAACTTTTACAAGGATTTATTATATTTCTTTTCTTTCAATTCTGATAGTTCATATTACTTGTACAAACTTTCTAAACATTAACAAAGTACAGACTTATGTATTAAGTTGGAACTGGGATTCTTTGTCGATATTACCTCCGATTGTTTATCAACAGTTAATCCGAATTTAATAATATTGTTAATTACACTATTCTCAACTAATGAGTTGATAGGCCTTTAGATTATTAATTTCTCATATTTACATAACGTAAAGGAAGTTGTGTGATGTCTTACTGAGGTGTGATGATGAGGTTTACTGAGCTACTATCTGTCATCTATGCAGTTTTCAGAAGCCTAAACGAGTGTTTGCAAATAGAGATATTATGACCATATCAATTTTCCCTTCATTTGATCGAGAACTCAAAATTTGGTGATAGCTGCTACATTACTAAAATCGTTTAATACAGACCTTTAGAGCACTGTAAGATTCTAAAATCCTTTAAGGACCCAAACAAAATGTATTGATGGTCATTTCCCTCAAAATAGCGTTTCTCTTATCTCGTTCCACACATTCAAATTTTGGTAAAAGGTGTAAATTAATGTTCTAGACCAAAGAAAATAAGGATCTTAAATTGGGATGAAACGAAAATGAACTTTGACCCTCGTCACTTAAAACTTGAATACCACTTACGATTTCCAAGTATGACGAATTCATGGCACAAACAAATCAAACTTATACTTTATTTAAAAATATCAATATCTTTCTTTTTTTGTAATTGGAAGACCATTCTATGCCACCTTAATTTTTATTATAAAAATAAAGCACTCCTAGGATAATATAAAGAATAAAATAATTATTTTTTCCGCTCTAAGTAAAATAGAGATATTTCGGGATATATCACGACAGATATTATTTTTTATTTTATGAACGACTATGTAAGAAAGTTGGTGCAATGTTTTGCAATAATTATTTCTTATAACAATCTATAGTTCTCAGGAAGAACCAGCAAACCGCGCAAGGAGAAATTAAAGTACCACCATACGGCTCATTTATAGTTTTTAATAATGTTCTGTATTCGAGGTGTGTTAGAAGAAGCCGGCCAGGGTTCAACGACCGACCTAGACAACGTATTATAGAAACGCGGCCCAAATTTCTCTAGACTATTCAACTTGTCAGCTAGACGGGTTACGCAAGAATAGCCGGTGGAGACAAGTCTCGCCGTTTAAATTTTGACAAAACTAAGCCTGAAAATCAGATTCAGCTGATTTGATTTCAACATAGCAACAGGAGCTAGTTGATTCCGAACACCAACCTAACAGAATAATTTTATTTATAAAAAAGTATATCTCTATAATATAAACCTCAAGAGGTTCGACAAAAACCTAGATACATTATAAAGTTTAGCCTTAACATTAGCTAATAATAAATTGAAAATCGAACCCTAACATAACTACCTCGTATCCATGCGAATATCGTTTCTCAGGACGTGAAAGTCTGAAATTGGATTTTTAGTAATAGCTAATTTATTTTTTAACTTTGGGTTGGTATCACTTGACGCAAATTTGAAATGCAACATTTTGACGTAATTTGAGTTGTAAGTTGAAATTTACAACTGTAAGTATTGACGAAAATCTGTTTAAATAACTATTTTGATATATTGTGTTGGATTTTTCTATTATTTAAAATTCCTCATTCCGAACTACAAGACTTGTATCAATTTTTCTCATACGTACAGACGACAACGATACCACATTTTTATCTACGTCATCAATTTTGAAGATCTATAATAAACTAAGATCTAATATTATTGTCTCTGTACGAAAGAGGGATAAATATAACTGATATGAATTATTTTCTGTTCTAAACCAAAAATAAATAACAGTTATATAACAAATATATTAATATTATATTTTGGTATAATTTTGTAATTGTAAACTGACGTCAAACGTATTGAACGAAACCATTAAGTAGACCTTGAGATATGTTTTGTATACAATTACGGACAAATGTTGCTACCAATCGTTATCCAATTTAGGTATAAGGGTCTTTTCAGCGCCGAGCGGTGTATGTAGAGAGTTTTGAAAATTGCAGCTTTTCAAAAAGTCATAAACTATTACTGCCATTCATGAACTTGAAACAAGAAGTTCAGCTCGACTACGAAGTGTAAACGAATTTATTTTTCTTTTCGTTTAAAGGCGAAAAACCTTTTATCACCTTTTAAGAAAAAGGAAGAAAAGGTCATAATATAAGGACCCCTAAAACGCTTAGCATTCCAGAGTTTACTTACATCTTTGGGTGTAGTATAAATATGGTTGTACACAAACCGTTATTGTGAGACATAGTAGGCAAAAGAATATGTGACGTTCTAAATCCTCCACCCCTCAAAAAAATATATAACTGCAGAAATTTTGAAATTTACTAGTTTGTCTGTGATCCAATGAAAGTATATTTGTACCAAATGGCTAATTCGATCTTTAGAAATATATAATTGGTTGTTTTTTTTTGTAAGTTTGACAAAAGTATTAATAACCCGAAATATAAAGTATTTCTTATTTTTATTTTCTTCTCTTTTTTACATAAATAAGTTAAATACCTTTTGGTATTTTTGGATTTTAACGAACACTGAAAACGTGTTATGTTATGATTTGCCCTCATTTTATTGTTCTGGACTATTTAATTTATTACCTTCATTTCATTGTTATGCCATTTAGTAGCAAAATTTCTAAAAGAAGTGTTCTATTATTGATTAACGATGTCACTTGGATGTATAACATACGTTTTCGGATGTTCTCCTATTAGTTTATAAAATATAGAGCTTGAAGTATCATTTAATAAACTGCATAAGCTTTGTTGATTATGACACAACCCCTTTTATTCAGCAAACCAAAACTATTTCTCGCTTGCAAGAGATTCACTCATTAAACCTGCACCTGTAAGGTTGTGACTGCCCCATTATATTGTTATTATATTAACATGTGTCATGTCTTTAGACAGAAACGCTACTAAACTATTCGCATATGCGAAAGTTGTGTTCAGAATTCGTCTTTATATAATTTGGTTTCATAACAATCGTTAAGAACAGACATTGAGCAGACAAGGTGAATGGACGACACTTACGTCAGTAGCTGCTGGTGACAGCTCCTCGAGATTGACACCAGATAATATCGCTTATTTGTTCGCTTATTTGTTTTAGTGATAGGTTTTTATTTTTTTAACACGCTTGAAATCTCTCTCTATCGTGACTGCATGTACTACAGTGAAATTCAATAAACGGCTCGATTAATAAACCCCAATATGCTTTTTAATAATATTTTAAATAGCAAATACATCCACCTCATAAAACGCGTACAAAAACCAAAAATTTATATAAATACGAAATATTAATTTACCAATATCACAGACACAAATTTGCGTTGTAGTGTGTGTGTGTGTATTTTTTAACTCTTTGAACAGCTGCCATTTTGAAAGCGAATAGAGAATTGACAAGTTAACTAAAACATTTGATGTGGAATAATCTTTCACATTTTCTGAATTATAGCCGGAATGGTATATAAATTTTACCATACAACGTCTTTTACCTGCTCTGCATTACTTTTATTACAGAAAATGTGGAAACAAAAACCGGATTTCAACCAAGTAGTAACTATTGAGTTATAAAGACAGTTTCGTTTGTAAACATTATTAAAGTTATATTTTTTTAAATAAGATTTTGAAGGATCAAAATTGTTAAATAACCAAATCTTATGTCTCTGCTTTCCAGTATTTGTTACGACATTTAAAATTTCAATAAAAAACCTTAAAATATTTTTAGATTAACATAAGCCAGACACATAAACGGAAGATTTCAAGACATCCTAATATTCAGACTAAACTGTTCTCCACATTTAGTTGTTGTTTTCGCTTCTCTTCTTTCAGTTTTTTGAACAAGATTATTATTATTTTTTGAACGATGGACATTCTATACTTACTTTTTCCTTGATAAACTCAAAAATGAAACCCATTAAAATTTTACACAATTTTGATCAAATTCGATATTTTCATGTGATACAAAGAAACTGAAAAATATTTGACATTTAGTTTTTTTATGTTTTTCATTTCTAAACTGAAAATTATAACCATATTTATAACTCTTCAATTACTTTCTTTTATTGTTTACCCTTGTGAAATGAGTTTAACGGTTAACCAATTTAACAGATTCTAGACAGTTGTATCAAAGAAGTTAAGTCGCATCGAAAGAAGAGAGACAACAAACTATTGACATACATTCTTAATCCAAACAATACCCACACAGTCTGAACGCATTTATTATCTGTTAATGTCCTACATCTCTTGGCTGATAGTGAACGCAATCGTCTATTTATTTATTTAGTGAGACTTCATTAAAATAAGTTTAATAAGAAAAATTGAAACTAGATTAGTAATATCTGTCGGGTACAGCTGAAAGATTTCAACATATTGTCTGCTGTGTTTTTGTCTAATGGTATAAAACAGAAATTTTAATCGGCAATAAGTCTTAGGTTTTAATTCACAATTTGATCTCGGGTTTTGCAAGAAAGAGAAACGTAATGGTTTTAGCAGTATTCAAACTCCTTAGTTTCTCTATAGGGCTGTATAAATCATCCGTGTTAACATTCTCGCCAATATTCTTGTAATATTCATTGTATGTACATGTAATATACATTTATTATGTATCACTGTGAAATCGGCTGATACTGATTGTTGGAAAGACAATACAAATAGTTGGTCTTTGTTAGTAATTAGGTCAAAGTTAAAATGAGAATTATCATCAAAATATAACGGTGTTATTTAAAAACAATTAGATAATTTATCTTTATGGGAAATAGCTAATAGCTATTAAGAAATCTGACCTGTACAACAGGTCCACCAACATTAGAAAACTATTTGAGAGTTCGTTTATCATTTATTCAAATTCTAACAGCAAAATAACTTGTCCGATTTAAATGACATTTTGTACCCCATACTTAAAATTTCTATCATTAACAACAAAATCGAAAACAAGAATCTTAGTTCGTTTTTTTTTTTTTTTTAATGTCTATTTCAATACCATGTCTGTCTTTTCGTCTTTCTTTTCTTTATAACAAGTAAGTCACTTGTAATGGTTCAGAACGTGTCAAAACTGGTAGTGTTTTTTTAGTGGTTTTCCCCTTCATAGTTTAGTTTCCCCCTTCTCACATAATATTAGATTTCACACAATTAAAGCCTTAAAATTCAAAATTGTTTTTACACGTTTTGTTTAAAATTATTCCTTTACAATTATATTAACAAAATTTCTAACAAAAACTATTTACTATTACACTATGGTTTTGCATGTAAGTCATGTATGAAACCGTAGAATGTTTTTTTTTTTCCATTTGAAACATTACTTTTCTTAATTCGTCCAGAGGTATTATTTGATTTTTACTTTCTCACATATACTTAGTGATTGGTCAAAAAATAAATATTGAGGTACCCTGAGTCTAAAAATATGGTTTTTCGATGATTTAAATCAAATTTAGAATAAGGACATATTTTGGTAATATCTAGGTGCATTTTTTTTTTAATTTGGGGGTAGCTGCCATAAGGAAATAATAAAAAATTACGATTTTATAAAAATGATATGTAACGATTTATATCATATTTTTACCTCTAAGGTTCCAAATAAAATGTATTGGTTATCATTTCTCCAAACATGTGTGCAAAATCGTAATTAAAAACATATTACAGTTCAATAATAATTATCTAAAAAACAAAAATGATCATTTAATCACCATCATTAGCTCAATTTTATCAACTACGATTTACGATAAAGACGTTTTGGCACAAGCGAAGTAAGTTAGTCCCTTATTTTAATAAATTAATATTTTTTCAAAGACGGCTGCCATGTTCATTATCACTTTTCAATTGCATTAACTACCAAATATTTTGGTACGATTAATTTTAGTTTGTATATATTTAGTTTTTGTGTGAGTGAGAGACTTGGTGCAATGTTTTTGAACTATTTATTTGTATTGATTTCTAGATAATGGAAAATTCGCTTCTTTGAAACTACATTATTGTAAGTAAAATATTGTTTTTTTGGTGAAAATGAAATCAAAATTTGTTCTTAAACTACCTAGTTTCTCCACTTATTTAGCTACATTCGTATAAAAAGTTACGTAATGTCCCAAAAATTAAGTGAGTTATTTGCAGAAATATTCATTTTCAGACCAAAACAACTTTTTTTTCTTCTTTTGTTTAAATTATGTCTGCCTGAAGTACTTTCTATGCTTTACAGTAAAAATGAAGGAACAGAATTTGTACTTATTTCGAAGTTTGTTTAAAAAAATATTTTTGATAACTCAATATCTTAGATTATCTGCCATAAAAACAAAATACAATTTTTTTATTTTCTAAAGTCGGGTTCATTTTCTTTTTAATATCATAACATATTATAATTTTCTTTTATGTTGATTTTTACCAAAAATGTTTGGATTTTCACATTTCAGATAAAATAATCAATATTGCTTGGTCCGATTTTGAGATGTCGACCATCTAAAATACGTCTATCGTTAATTTTTAGGTTAACCTGCCAAATTTGCTGTTTTTGTAGTTGAGATAAATACATTTCTTTTTTAAATTAAACCCCAAGTTTTTTGTTATAAAAAATTAAAGCACGCTGTGAAACGTTAATTTTTTCATGCCAAGTGTAATTTACACGCTAAGCTTTTGATTGACATTTCGGTATCTTGTATATACATTTTGTAATCACGAAAAGCTTTTCGTGTTTGTAATGGTTTTAATAAATTCCTAACGGTTTCACTTCCACCTGTAACAAGACAAACAAATCTTCACAACAGTTCCTTTATTGTAAACAATTACCACCTTAACCCATTGTTTCGATCTTTCAAACAATCTCAGAACAATAGACAGGTGTTACAATCCAGTCAGCAAGGTTTAGTTTGTTTGATCATTTCTTGTGCAAAGTATTTTCAGCTAACTGCTATCAAAGCGAAAAACAGACCTACTTCTTTAAGTGGGCTAATAAACATGGTACGTTTTGTAATAAGTATATTTAAAGAAACAGATGAAAGTAAATAGAAAAACTTCCCATGATAAAAAACATTATATTTCTTGAACTAAATTCAGCAAAACTAGATTTTTGTAAAAAAATTTATAACCATGAGTGAGTGATTTTAAACTTAAAAAATCCAGCTCAGCCGTTAGTGTGCACAAATAACGTAATATACCTATATGTTATAATAATGTATAGGCCTAATTCATTACTCAAACTAGATATAGCTTCCATAAATTTATAATGAGCATTCAATACGAAACACAGGTAGATGGGCACCATTATGTTAACTTCCAGCCCCATCATAGAATAAAATACAAACAGACCCTTTAGATGTAATGCCCAAAATTTGATTTATTGGACTCTATAAGAATTATTAAATTATATTTTTAGATAAAAGTGTCATATCCAGGAAGGTATGTTTGTTTAAAACTGTTGTTACACTGGTTTTCTGAACCTCATAATTTTGTATATGGCTACGTTTAATTAATTTATTTTTTGTATATAATTTTGTTTATGAGACTAGGCCCTAACGAATGTATATATATAACTCTTCATTCGCTACTTTCATGTCAAAAGATCTTCTACTCGCTAAGCTCGTGTCAGTAAATCGGCCCTGGCGGATACAAATAGGCTATTATAATTTTCTTGGGAAGGCAGGGTGGGAGGTTGGTACCATTATATGCAGAGTTGAAATCTATAAAGTTAAATGTAATTTAGTATAAGTTAAATATCAAGTAAAATATGAACAAAAACTGTTTAAAATGGTCGCCATTTTGACATTTTCAATTGGCTTTTTCATTATTTCATATGAACACACTGTAGTGGCATATAGCAAATTTCATGAACCTATCTTAATTTATTAAGTCGCTATACCCTTAAGTACAGACGACAACAACAACGACGACGACGACGACAACGACGACGACGACAACGACGACGACGACGATGACGACGACGACGACGACAACGACGACGACGACAACGACGACAACATCAACAACAACAACGACGACGACGACGACGAAACGGCACACGTTTCTAGACTGACTTTTAATTCTAAAAACAACGATGTAATCAAAAACCCATTTAGCAAATATTATGAAAATTGTTAGAGATATTTAAATTTGTATTATACCATCGTTTTCAGAATTAAAATACAGCTCAGAAATAAATTAAAAGTGCAACCTAAGATAGAAGATTTAAGATGGCCGACAGAAACGGTAACTCTAGTAACTGTGATCATAAAGAATGAGAGTACAAATACCCAAATTATCAACTTTCTTATTAATTGTTTTCTTAAATTAAGTGATACTACCACACTTTTCCTCATTCAATATATTTATTTTTTTATTATTTTATTTTATATATTGTATTTTTTAACTTCCTATTTTGTACCGGAAAGGATAGAAAAATGAACAGTTAGAGATAAATTTGGATGTGTAAATTCTATGTATTTTTATTGTAAGACTATTTCTAAGAATTAAATATCCGCCATCTTGAAACTGTAAAATTTGTATTATTTGTTTACTAAACTTATTTGAGTCATTTAGTAGGAACAGAGGTTTGACTATTAATATTTTTCAAATAAATCCACAAACAAACAAACCAAAACAAAAGCACCCCTTCCTCTTCTCTAATAGTACAGGGTTAATAAATATTTTAAAATTACAATTAATTGGTAATGAATTCAAAGAGAGAAAAGATAAAATTTATTTTGACGAAAAGCAAGAAATAATATACCCTGTCGTATATTAGAAATTTTATATTTCATTTCCCTCAAACTTGTACAGCTTCCGGTATATTTAACTAAATAATCAATTCTTGTTTAGTTTTTTGCCATGATAAACGTATGTTTGCGGGCAGAGAGAGTTTAAGATAGAACGCAGAGGTCGATGAACCTAGGCATACATTAGTATCTACAATACATATCTTAAACCGACCTTCTTTCACTGATTAGTTTCACATTTTCAATGAAAGTTTATTATTTTCCCATTTCCATAATAACCAAGAAAGTTTACTAGTAATGGACCTTATTATTGAGATAACGAAAGCTTTTAGAAATTTTAATATATTTATATTTTGTGTTTATTATTTCTAGTGTTAACTTGCATATAAAATGCTTCATGGTATTTTATCCATAATTTGTATCCTAACAAAACATAGAAATCATGAAAAAATGAAATTGTGTAAATTTTAGAAAAATATTTCTTTTTGGTAAAACAAACAAAACAGGGCTTCTGTTGATATATGATGCAAACAATTCAATGCAGTAATTTTCAGATTTTATATGTGATAATTTTGAATTTATTTAAACGATTTCATACTTAACAACAGTTGAACTAATTTAGGTCAAATTTCAAATAATCTGTTAGTCAATAAAAAAATTCAAAATTTGATTTTTATTATGAAAAATCATAGGTTTTTAAGTAATTGTCTCTCGGTATTAAGAAATATGTGTTTAAATTTGATTAAAATTCATTGAATTTTTTTAAATGATGAGATTGTTTTGTGTTTTTGAGTCATTTCTCGAAAATGTTTAGTCGATGAGAGTTGTGTAATTTTACAACCATTTAGCTAAAAAATACAAAATATAATTTAGGGTGTTAGAAAGGTAGGAACTGTTTAACCAATAACAACAGAAAAACAATAATTGGGCTATATACATTGAATTAATCCAGCTGTAAGTTTGTAAATTAAGTTTTGCCTTTATGTTTATTCAGAATCTAATGTTATAAATTTTTAACACAAATCCAGTTTGGCTGCATTTGTTTAATAATTTGGACTAAAAAAATTCAAAGTGTTTGTTCTAGGGCTGAAAAATTCTAGAAATTCAACAACTTTTGAAAGCCACTACTCTAGTTTTATTTTATGTTTGAAGAACCCAAAGTAAAATAATTTTAAAGTGTGATTTTATTTAAATTCCTGTAATAAAAACATATAGGTTTAAAATTGAAAAATTTGATTTACACCCACTGCAGATTACAGTGGACTGGTTGTAAGTAGAGATGTAGGTCAATTAAACCAATATTTAATCTAATTCTTGTTTTTCTCTTGTTATTCCTTGTTCGGAAAAAATAGATTTGTTAAAAGAGATATAAAATCCCCGGTTGGTTAAGTGGCTAGAGGTGCAAGTTTCCTCACCAATGGGACTTAAAAAGGTTTCAGTGTTTACCTAGCATCTGCATCAGAGGTAGTGCGTAACTGCAATTCGTAGCGAAACCTAGAATTGTTGTCTAGTGCTAGCAAGCCTAGGCTCACAACGAGATAACGTGCTAAGGTTTTTATAAATTTACAAAGATAAAATATGAAACTTAATATAATGAGTAATAAATTATTTATATTACCTTGCGTTTGTCTTTATTACAAAGACGCGTTTCGGAGTCGTAGCTCCATCTTCAGTTATTTCACTCCGTAGAGGTCGTTAAAACATTAAACACAACAAATGACTATTTAAGTGACTTGGACACCAAACAATGAACATTAAAATGAAACTTAAGAGTCCACAATTCAATGACGAAACTGAACCATACAGCCCTCTGCAATCTTACAAATTTCTCTTAAAAATCTGAAAATAAACTAATGTATAGGCGAGAATTTGTTCATAAACATGCAAACTATCATACATAAAAAAATCTAATTGTCAATATTACAAATCGACAATAAAATAAAGGAAAACTTCTTTTTTAAGTTGAAGTATTTCAAAACAAGCAATTGTTGTAATGATTTTTCGTTTTAAAATAATTGTAAATTGTACGTAGTTTTTTGAACTGTTACATTGTGTACATACTTCTATAGTTAAAATTATGGTCACCAGATGTTAGTACTCCAATTTTATTTACTAATTATTCCAATAATAGTTCCTGTCGACAACTGTTTTATCTCTGTGATAGTAGCAACCCTTAGATGAATGTCGCAAATGAACTCCAACAATTACTATATATAGATAAAATAACGTGAGCTAAACTAATTCACCACCTGTACCTGTTGAGTCTTATCTCTAACAATTTTCTGATTTTATTTGCTCAAATTTCAAAACCGAATTCGTAATGATTTGTATATTGCTACAACCTAGAGATAACTCTATTCTATGACATCCCGCAGACCAGCGAATTCATTTTGTGCTATGGGGTATAAATATAACCTTAAAATAAAATAGTAATTACTGTTTTAATGGGTAGACAATGTCATGACTATTGGTATTAATAGTTATATTTTTTCTCGTATATTTTTAATGCAATTATTAATAATTTTCGAAAGAAGTATAACAATTTTTTTAAATGAGAAGTTAAAAATCTCAGTATGTCATACCGTTGTCTGACAATTTTGAAATACAAACAACAGTTAGTAAAGTAAATATAAACATTTAATGGTAACCTCAAAATAGCTACATTAAATGTAACCCTGTTAATAAATTAACTGAACTAATTTACAGAAGTTCGACATTATTTCTCATAGGTACACATAGTTATTTTATGTTTTTTTTCGGTTAGGCAGATAAATTGGAAATCTGATTTTAAGAAATATTTTTTTAAATTTTCTTCCTAACGCTAACAATCTTTGGTTTTGATAATGATTAAAATCGTAAGAAAGGTTTTGAAAACCATATTTTTTAGATATAGTTTAGAATAGAATAATGTTAATATCTTTTGTTTCTTTAATGTTTGTAGATAAAAAAATTCAAAGTAAAGAAATAAATTTAATGACTTTTCGTTTCAACTTTTCTATGAATTGGAGGATTGTGTACGACGTCTCTACAAAATAAATGGCTGAAACAGTTTACATGTTGTGTTTACTAATATCCCCGCCATTGCTCTACTTGAGTCCTACGAAGCAAGTTTTAAACTTTTGTTGTAAAATCCCAAAACCCTAAAAAACTTTGATAACAAAATAGGTCTAAATAAATAGATGAAATTAAAATATGTAAATTGATTCACATTTACTCTAATTTTACTTATTTTATTAAAACTTGGTATTCAAGATTATCTTAACTGCGCACTCATTTCCTCTTTTGCATTTTGGCAAGTATGAGCGCCCTTGAATTAAACTTCTAACATTTTACTTTTTTAATGAATATTGTATTTGCACAATTTCTAAGATATTAAAATTTCTTTTTCCCACTAATAACGGTAGGTTGTACCATAACCAACCATTTTTATGACAGTGAGGAATTTATATATATTTCTACCAAAGGATAATTAATAATAATAATCGGTTCTATCAACATACTGACCCAGATTTGTCGTTCAATAAGACGCCTACTTATTCTCTTCGCTCATGTTTTTCCTCAACCAAGGGAGGCCTCCAAAATAATGAACATGTGAAAAAATTTCCACTCTACGCTCATGTCTGAATTTCGCCAATTCTAACTATTTAGGATCTAAATAAATTTTAGCAATAATTTTGTTATTTTTTATCTTAGAAAGTTGTTGTTGATACAGAATTCTTCAAAAATTAATTTCATTTAAAGTTTTGTGAAATAAATCATCAATTGTAAAGCTAAATTTTAAAATAAATTTTACTAATATAATTTCTATTTAAGCACACAAATTCTATTCTATGCCAAATTTTTAATCTTTGTCTTAATTTTTATTGCCGTTAGTTTATTGCCGTCAAATTCCTTAAGTCTCGTAACGTGAAGATTAGTAAAAAATCAGAGGTACTTATATATACAATCTATAGATTTAAAAAACAAATATGTATATTTTTTTCTCTTAGCTCTCCCACAAATGATTTTTTTTTAAAAGTGATCTCTCCATCCACAGTTGTGTCATTATTCCTTATTTTTTATCAAAACATTATAATTGAATACTTCAAAATATTTATAAAAAACTATTTTTAATGTTTACATATTAATTTAGTTACCATAGCAACTAATTTAATAATACGCACTTATAAACTGTATAACAGTTGGTTAGTTTCCCTAACATTAATTCAACAGTAAGGTTGAACATTTAAACGTTTTTAGACCGATTAACTAAAATCTGAATTTTTATCTTACAAGAATGATATTTATCCTTAAAATTAAACCACCATATAACTGTACTTATTATAGTTTTCTTATTTTAGAGATTATTTGGTAATTTTAAATTTTGTTTCATTGTTTAAAACAATGTTCAGATTGCTCCAAGGATCCTACTACTAATTATTACACTGGATAAGTAAAATGTTTACGTTACTCTTAGCCCACGTGTTTGACGGCTCAGGCTACGTGATAACAAATTGCAACTTTTGTCATCAGCAACTTCTTATCATGACCATTGGCCACTATGTTGCCATATTTACTAAACAAGAGGGGAAGCAAGATTACGTGACTTAGTGTCAAGTCCGGTGTATCTATGTCTGTGTGTTTGTGTGTCTTCACTCATGAGAGGTCATTGACCCTCCTGTCTATATACAATACAAATCGGACCGTCCACTACATCACCGCTACATAATTTATAGACTATCTTTCTAACTGTTCAAAATAATTTTATAAGTTTGAAGTTCTAAGTGAATAATTTATAATTTATAATTGGTGTAATTTAACTAATGTTCGAATGAGCCCAAAATAATGGCTCAATTCATGGTCTTTGGATAAAATAATCACTTTATATGTTTTTTAGAATATACAATTTTTCACATTAATAATAAAACAGGGTTGTGCAATTTAATTGCGTAGTTTAAAAAAGTTATCAGAGCTTGAATCTATCAAGAAAAGGGTTAAACCTAATTGTGGTATTTAATTATTTAACATAATCTTAGAGACGTACTTTTCTGTACAAAACGATTGCTTCAGTCAAACAAATGTTTCATTTCATGAGTTTTGTCACAACAAGACCCTCATCCGAACAAAATATTAAATGAACCCGTTTGCTAAAACTGACGTTTCCTCTTAATTTATTCTTTTCCCACTTTTGAAAATTTCGTTTTCTCTGGTCCGTTACGGAATTTCAGAAATTTTTATTCAACCTTTATTATAATTAATTTGTTTTTTCCGTTTTCAATATTTAGTAGAAGGAAGCAGTTTATCATCCAAACATTAATTAAACTTTTAAATCTGTATACGTAACCGTGTTAACATTTATTTCTAAAAAGACACAGTTTTATAAAGAAGTTAATTAATCATAACAAGTTTTCCAATAGTTTTTTGGTTAATTTCCGTATGTTTAACACACAAAAATTATTTAGGAATTATGAGTTTAACAATTAAAGGATCACACGGTAACCGTAAGAAGTTAAGTAAAAGTTTGTTGAGATTTGAGAAGAAAAAACTGAACAAACTGATGAAAATTTCTGAGTCTTTGTGAATTTAGGATTTCGATTATAAGTTTTGATGTTTGCTCGCTACCAATATCAAATTATAGTAGCCTACTAGATTCACTAAAAAGAGATGTCTACAGAATTCGTTGGTTAAATTCAATTTTCCGTTCCAAAATGGCCCCATTTAGGTTTTATATCAATTTCCTTGAGTCTGATTCTAAATAGAGACATAACTTCAAATGTCAGGATATCGCGGGTTTTAAATCTATTTTCTAACATTTTTGGACCTCTTTCCACAAATATAAGGAGTTTTTTATCCAACAATATATGTTAAATAAATAAGTAAAATGTATTTATTTATATGATTAGCTGAAAATTTTCTTAGAGGATGCATTTTTCGTTCCTTTTTTCTTTCAATTATTAACAAATATTCTTTTTTAAATACTCGGACTAACTGTTAATCAAAAAAATGGTTTGATTAATATCAAAATGACAGTATTTTTAAACAATTTTTTTGGAATAACTTTTCACCTAAAGATCCTACACAGGTTACAGTAGCTCATAGAATACTCCTTTTAAAATCTACATATAAATTTTCATTCTACAACGAATAAATAAGAGAGTTATGTGTAATTTATCAACGTTCTTAATATCAAAAGAAAAACACTAGTACAGATAAGGGTATTAGTTCTACGTCACAAATATTTTGTTTTATTTTTGCTTATTACGCTGTCCCGTTTTTAAACCAACTTTGATGTAATTTGGAGATTTTGCAATAAGGATAATAGACAATACTTTAAATTTTTCAAATTTTCGTTATAACTAGATATATAAATTTTATTACGTATCCTCCCCTTTAATTAAGCAAGATTTACTTTTATACTAGGTTATTTTAGAACAAATATTGGTAAACAAGCATAGCTCATACATACGCGTGTGCAACCCAAAATTATCGTTCTAAGAGAGTGAATTATTTCTAAATCAAAATTAATTTTAATAAAATGGAAAGTTTAATTACCAAAACTAACAATCTAAACTATGTAAAAAAATAAAAACTGATCTTAAGGAATTTACGAATTTTTAGGAGAGTCTTTGAAAATATCAAGACTGAAAAAAAGCAATATTAATTGAATTGGTTACTGCAGAGAGGCAAAGTGTTCATATTTCCCAACTTTACAGAAAGGACGAAAAACAGTTAAAAACCTATTTTAGTTAATTTTTCCTTTGAATGCATTTTATTTTATTTTTATATGAATATTTTATTAACATACACAATTACTTTTTTTTTATTTAAGGCAAAAGAAATAGCTTTTGTGTTTTGAATATGTTCCCTTTCTGCAGTAAACACGTTTTTAAAGAATGTTTGGATTAATTTAGTAATTAAAAAATATAATTTATATTATAAACTTATTTTAATTTAACAAACATTGTATGTTTACCATTCTTGAATAAAACTTGACATTTTGGGAGATTCCTCGCCTTCATCATGAGACGCTGTTGTTACATGAAGTGAATGGATTCCAAACAGCATCTTATCTTGAGGGATATAGACCAATGTTTTCTTAATGACTTCCATTTTGTTGATATTTATAGGTAGATAAAATGTGTATGATTTTTTGTAAGGAATTTCAAATGTAAGGTTGTACAGCATTTCTGAGCTTAAATGTGTCTGTCGTAAAACCAGAAATATTCCTGTTACACTTAACACTGTGTGGAGCTTTAGTTGTAAAAGACATTTCACGATATTTTGTAAAAGTTAACGATCTTTTAAGGTGTTTAGGGATCTTCTTGTCATAAGAATCATCTCTCAGAAAAATATGAGTTAAGTCAATAAAAATGAAATGAGTAAAGTAAACGATTTTTTAATGTGTTTAGGGATCTTCTGCAGTAAGCGATTAAATGATTATAACATTTTTTTTCTTAAAATTCAAAATAAAATTGTTGTAATTCATTGAATAAAAATATGTTCGTTTAATATCCATAGTAATAAATTTCAATTAATTTGAATAGCCCGATAAATTACAGAGTTAAAACTAAGTTTCTTCAACATAAAATATACTTGAACAATTTTCACGAATGCTTTATTACAAATAATTCATAGCCTAATCGTGAACTCTGATATAGGAGTACTTGAGACGGTAGAGTGTGTTAAAAAATTAAAACATGCTCTGAGAAATGGTCAAAACACGCCCTAACTCATTAAAAAATGTCATTTAAATCATATAACCGTTATGTAAGCACTGCATGAATGACAGAAAGACAACTATTATACTAAAAAGTGTTTCAATTTTTTCAAATTACGAGACCTAAAACGGAGAATCTGAAAACTCAACATCGATTTTTACCCATCATAAATTTTATTTAAATTGAACATTGTGTTAGAAATAAATAGCTAGATTAAAACTCTATAGCCTACCCCATTTGTAGTAGGCTTGCCTTCATTGTACATACATTATGTATTATGTTCTTTACAAAAATAAAAACATGAAACTACAGTTACAATTTATAGCAACTTTGACAAGTTGGTCTTTATTAATAATTCTGATCCGCAATTTGATGTATTTTCCATGTACGTAATAGAATAAAACTCTAACACAAGATCTCACAAAAATTACGTTTACTTAATCAAACGCGTTTCAACGACAAAGTCGCCTAGTTATAGTTATAGTTATTGTACCTCACGTATCACTAAAGATGGTGACTTTATCGTTGAAACGCGCTTGATTAAGTAAACGTAATATTTGTGAGATCTTGTTTTCGAGTTTTATTCTATCTAATATTATCTCACAAGTCATATTTGTTTATATTTCATGCACGTATTAATCAGATTCCACTACAATTAGCTTTCATTTTATTTGCTATAAACGTCGTTCTACTCGTATGTCAGGGTTTATGCTTCAATTCAAATTTTCGTCCAATAATTCCTGAACCGAATTTGTTTGTTACAATAATAGGGAGGGGACAAGATAATAGGTATAATTTTGATTGGCATCCAATTACAGATTTTGATAAAAGCATTTTTTTTTTCATAGCAGATACTCCAAATTTTGAAAACAAATATAAAATGACTCTGCAAATATAATGGTTATGCACGGATCTGAATGTACCACAAATCGAGGTTGTGTATTTGTTTTACTTAATTTGTTTTATTGTTTAATTATTTTTCTTACAGAATTTAGGCTCTTAATAGCGCCGTCTCAAATCATTAATTACATTCTGCCAAATAAATGTGAAAGTGTGAATAGTAGCAGAAATTGTATTTGCATTTTCGGCAAAATTTGACGTATGTTATAAATTAATCATCCCCCCATTATTCCTCTCTTATTTAGAACATATAATAGCTTTATTTTATGGAGCTTAGTGATCTCCATACATCAATAAATTTAAAGGTCGTAATCACACAATCAATACTAGTAAAACTAATTCTTGATCTATCAGCAAAAATGTTAACTCTAAATTGGAACTGAGTAAGGATATGTAATAACTAGCAGAAACACTTTTAATGGCAGTACCGTGAAAACCTAGCTAGCTATTTCAGGTAGACTTGGGTTAATTCCCTCTTATTCCTCTCTTGACCAACTCTTGTTCTTTTCCAACCCCAATGCGATCAGGGTATTCTAGGGCTAGGGCTATTAGGGTATATTTTCTTTCCTTCCTTTTTTTATATAAGGCAATAATGACTTAGAGGTTTTTGCTTCTATAACTCCCTGTTATAATATAACACACCTTCAATTAAACTTCCGCATCGTTTTAACAAATAATAGATTTCTATTAAATTGGAAACTACGAAAGTTTTCATATTGTTTTAGGACATGCAGAGATAAATCGTTGTCGGTTATAATAGCAATAAATTAATTTCGTAAAGCATAATTAATTAGCGTTACCTGCAAAGATTTCAGAAGAAAAAATAGTATAGGGCCTATAGTCTGAGGAAGAATTACTTGGAACGTAATTGTATTCATATTTTAACATTATTTTGTGGAAGCCAAGATGAGACCTCTTAAGTTCAGTATATAATTTAATTTTTAATATTTATGCTCAAATTATTGTGTCGTATTAACACCACTAATGCTTGTATAGAGTTGTGTAAGTAGATGTATTGCATTGACTCAACTTGGCCTACTGTCACATAACATGTCCATATTTGATTAATACCAAGTCATCTCGGAAACATCCTGTCATCCTTGGACACACACAATATGTCCTTTCCATTTCACACAAAAAGTCGTTTTGCGGGCTCCCATCGCGGACGACTTATCCAATACTTATAATACTTTCTCCTTTTGGTTTCTAGTACGCGGAGCGTTTTGCACAAGGGTCAGTGACCGAGTATCAGATCCAGGTTGAATGACCTGTAGGAAAGTTGGTATCAAATTAAGCCGCGATTGGACGATTTGGTTTCATAAAAACTACTTGAAGGCAATTATTTATCAACGAGGAAATTTAATTATAATTTTTAAAATTTTCTAAATGCAAATTATATTTAAAAGGCAATTAATGATTACTTAACTAAATTTTAAGGCGTGTTTCTTTTTTATGACCTACATTTAACAAACGGTGAAAAATATTGCTTAAATTTTCTTACTTGCACAGAATCACATTCACGTGAAGAACATTAATTTTAATCTTTGTCTCTGCGTTCTTAAATCGGAGATTCATTCGGCGGCCCAATCACACCTTACGGGTCTCACAGTCCATGATTAAATCGAAACTTTTACTATGCTTGGTGTAGCAAAACACAAACGCCTTCTTCACTCGCTTTGTTCGAGCGAAAACTTTGTCTAAAAATACTTTGTAATTGATATTAGTGAAGGTAAAGAATTTTTTTCACAAATTACTAACAATCTTTTTTTTAATGATTCCTAGTTTTAGTAACAATCTTCAATATTCCAAAATGATCGAAACCAGAAACAGGAAACTGCTTTAAACAACTAAAAAATTGAAAAGGCATTTTTAGGAATGAAGACTACCAATATGTTTTATTAGCGATCTTCAGAGGTACATTTGAATTTTTTTGAATTTTTTCGACCACTCGAAACTATGGACGACTTTTCTATTTTATCATATCAAATACGAATTATGACAAATCGGTGCTGGTAGAAGTACAGGCCGACATTTGCTAAACACAGTTTTTTACATTAAGGTGGTTGTTAATGTAAATGGATATGTCCATTACACATCCAGTTTTTCACATCACAATATACAGAGTATTTCAGAACACCATTATTAAATCTATTCTGAACTAATGGTGTTAGCTAGAAACTTAGTGTAGGCCCTACCTATGTCCGGGGGAGGTATGTGATGTATAAAAAATAGATTTTAAAAGTAGGCCTAAATATAGTCAAATTATATCTCATTTTCAAAGAAATAAAATTATAAAATTTTGTTCAAATTAATCTGTTTATTTTTAGCTCTCACCATTTTTAAACGGCGGCCTATATCTAAAATGTGGAGTTTTAAGTTTATTACATCTTAATTTATGTTTTTTTTTTTTTTTTTTTTTTTTTTACCACAATATAGTTAAATATCGAATTAGTATTTCCCTTTAACTGACCTTTAAAATAATGTGCTGTATTGGTAACTTTTCTTCAAGAAATTACCCCAACTGGCCAAATTCCAATTTTTGAACAATTGTAATACAATCTAAGAATCTTCAAATCACAACAAAGGTCAATTTGTGCATAAAGGTCTTATAAAATCTCATAATTTTGTATCGTTTACAGTGTTATTATATCTCTTTTGGTTTTAAAATAGAGGTTTACTGTTTTGTTTTTTTATAATTGAACGTAAATTTATTCAGAGACCCTTCTTTTTCAATATTACTCCCAATACTGCAGGAACTACCCTCGAATTTTCTAAATCCCGATATCGAGTATTTGCACAAATACTTTGTAAAATTGATATCAAATATTGATTTTCGTACACAGTTTGATGCCAATGGACAGAGAAATATTCTATACGTATTTAGAATCAACTTTGCAATGGATTGTTCTATTACTTGACTGTAATACGTTGTCCAATTAAATTACCATTAGGCTACTTGTAGCATTGGGTGACATCAATAATTTTAGTTACTATTGCGCAGCTGTTTTCCACAGTATGTCTGTGTCGCATGTTTATTTTTATTTTCTATAAAAACCTTTTTCCTTGTAGATATATGTTGTATAGATATTACATTTCTGTGTTAATGTCAAAAAATAATGGTGTTTGTAAAAACTAATTAAAATTTACCTTTTTAAAATTCAAATTGAACTAAATTTTGTAGATATAGTACACAGTAGAACAAGATAATATATTTATGTAAATACTGTAATCCAAAAGTTTCTGGACAAAATGTTGTACAACAAGTTCTACATCCTTTTATAATAACTTATTTTTAAAACATTTACTTTAAACCTTTTTGTTTTACATTAAAAAAAAGATAGTTTTACAAACACTTATTTATGTTTTAAATTACTATTCTACACACAATTATGCTTATAATGTATATTTCATTTTTGTATTTTGTTGTTGTTTTAAAAAAATACAAAAATAGCCATAACAGTTAAAAATTTGAATTTTTAAATGTATTTGTGTGTTTTATTATTTCTAAGAACAACATATAAATATTTCTTAAAACGTATACCAATAAATATTAATACAGCTTTATACATGTCTATATATTTCTACCTCTGGTCTACAATATTTGCATACATTCTCTGCCAGATAATTATAAAAATACATTAGGTTATAGGGTTAAAATAATGAAAATAAAATTGGGACACAATTCATATTTAAAATTTTTTTCTTATCCAGGATTCAGTATCACCCCTCCAAAAAACATTCATTGTTAAAACAATGAAAAACATTTTGTACACAATTCATATTTTAAATTTTCCTTCTTATCCACATTTCTGTTTAAAACATTCATTGTGAGGTTTGTTTCCAGTTATAACCAGTTTTGTTGCGTGCAGCACTTCATTTTTACTTCCTCACATATACGTGGTATAGAGAAAGTTTCTGTGTGATTTATTAGAGGTCTCAAAATTGGTGGTTACGTACCATAGATAAAAATACAGATTTTCGATTTAATAAAAATCTGTATTAAACATTTTTATGAAACGTTATTCAACCGAGGCCTTCAATAACCTCAAAAAACTTGTTTATTATCGTTTTCCCAAAACTACCAGTGTTAGGCTTATACGTCAAAAACTAAAATTAAACCTTAGGCGACCAAATTTTGTTGAAATATATGTGGAAGTTGATTGCACCAATGTGCCAGACAGAATGTAAACGAACGTTTTATTTCGTTAGTAAATTGTAAAATACGGAATGAGTTTCGACAACAGTTCATGTTACTTTTTTATAAACTGCTAGCAAACTGAAATATCTTTTATATTATGTTCTTTTGGTTATAAACCTCCACATTAATTTCATCTCAGTTTGATCGAAATAGTACATGACATACTGAAACATCGTTCAGTTTCACTTTTGGACCAATATCTATTAAATAAGAATTTTCGATGGAGGGGTGTTCATAATGTCAAATTGTTTGCTTACACTTTACTTTTGAGCATGATTGAGTGATAAAGTTAGTCCAATAAAGTTAGTACACGCTTTATTTCATTCTGTTAATATTTTTATTCTACGTTTCTCTATAGTGATTTTTTTTTTCTTTTTGACTCCGTTGTTAATGTTATAAATTCGTCACAACATTTAATTTATATTTATAACCTTCATACTATTTTCTTTATTTGGAAGGATCGTTCTGTCGAAATACCCTGAGATCGCTTCAGCAACCCTAAACAATAACGTTCACGACAATTTTGATCTTAAACCCCAAGAATTGAATTTATTTACCACCAGACATTTACAACTCAGTTATAAACATTTCTACTGTTTACATAGTATAAAACTAAAAATGTCAAAAATTACCCTAAATGAAAAAAGATATTGGTTTTTTATCAAATAAATTTAAATTAATATCTTAACCTAATACAATAAATGCTGAAAGTTATGTTTACTTAAATCTACAGTGACTGAACAAATATATAGGGGGTTTCCTAGAGACATTTGTTGTTTGAGACTTCCAACACATTATTTGAGCTTAGTTAAATTGTCACTGTTCACCACAAGATATGCAATTGTATTGAAAAAAAAAAGAAAATTATTAAGTCACATAAAAAAATCCGACTAAATTTATCAATTGTTGTTGGTTGATAACTAATTCATATCATTTTAGGGTGTGATTAGCTAATTTTGTATTGAAAATATAGCTACATCAGTTATTGTCATGGTGGAATCTTAAGATGTGCTCCGATCAAGGCTTCTATAATATTTTTGGCGGGTACATCCTCAATTTGTACTTAATTTTTACTAAACTGTGGGAAAATCACGAGTTTTTTTAATTGCTTGGGCAATTTCTAAAACTAAAAAAATCTGTAAGTAGGAAATTTGTTTTATAGCTATTTTTGTCGATATTTTCACTAATTTGAACCAATTTTATTTTCTGAATATATATTGAAATTATCAATCGTTTACAATTAGCTCTTCTGTCTAAAACGGTCGTTATTATGTTAACCAATTTTATAGATTTATTTATACACCTATTTAAAGATTTTATTTTGTTTGTCTATTTATTTCTTTTAACGAAAGATAATAAACTGAAGACACCTTTGAATTATCATAATAGAAAATAACTTTTCTAAAATCTGAGAGAACTTGCTTTACTTTAATAAAATCTCATTAATGAGCTGAAATTAATGTATTGTCAGAGCAGAGTGCACACATAAGGTGTGTGTTTATTTATTATTGTTATTATTTTATTTTTTAAATATTTTATTATTTTTATTTTTGTTTTATGTTAAGTTATAATGCATATGAATAAATCAGATAAACTTAGATTATCGTATATCCAACACTCCGATCACACTCAAGAGCTAAATATTTACATGACAGAAAACCAAGATATTGAGTGGAAACTTCTTCTTTTATTTAATATTTTTTGTAAATATAAGCTCACGTAATCACAAACATTCACCACTAATAATATTGTCCATGTTGAATCAGGAGAGCCAACTTAATAAAAGGTATGACATATAACTGAAGCAATGCGTACTGCAGGTACAAATGAAAGAAGTTCTTACAGGGCTAGAGCATTCACCTCTAGCATACGACCTTGCGCCTGTATATATGCAACCTTTCCTTTATTATTCAAACACTGCACTCTGCATAGATTCAACTTGTTAGTTTTAAATGCACTGCTTCAGTTATAATTGTATTTTGGAAGGCACTAATTAAGTTTTGGTTTATCGCTTTTCAGTTTTCTTGTAAATTTGTTTAGAAATCTAGTTATTTTTGTTGGTTATTGTTAGATACTTGTTTCAATAAATATTTCTGTGTGAGAGAAAGAGAGGGTCGTATATGTAGCCTAATTTAATGGAACCACAATGTACGACAGCTGATTTCATTGCTCTGGTTACGTCAACTTTGCCACAATTGAAGTTCTTAAAGGAAGGCATTATTATTATTATTATTTGAAGAAACCTATCTGCTTGAATGAACTCGTTTAATCTTTTCGAAAATGAATTTAAAAACAAATTTCAACTATTTACAGACAATCCAAAATAGCCTTCTGTTCACAAATTTACAACATTATATTATAAAAAATATATATTTAATTTATGAAACGCAATTTATTGTTCGTTTAAGGCTCAAATCTGACATTAAAATTTTACCTTCCTTTAGTATGAAATCCAAAATAAATAATTTAAACTTGTGACATATTAATCGAATCTTACTCAATGCTTTTTAATTGATGTTTCTGAGCAAAGTTATGCAGATATATCAAACTATTAAAACAAACTTGACCATTGTATACTGTAGCATTATATTATATAGATAGTGTATAATGCAATATAATACTGTATAATTTGAAGGAAAAATTTTTTTTTAACTATTTTTATAAGGTTTTATTTATTATTATAATACCACTACAGTATGATTCTCTTGAACTTATACACGTCATACAAAATCTAGGTACTTTCGGTAAATATCAGTAAAAAGTAGAATGGGAAATATGATTACGAAATGGTCTGGTAGCCATGCAAGTTAACTTGTCGTTTCTATGATCAAGAATGATACGTAAGTTAGTGGAATAGAATGCTACATATAACAAAAGTTTTTTGGTACCATTTAGTTCTTTTCAAACTGTTGTAAGGCGAAGCGGGGGGAGGGATTTTTAACACTTTAAATTGTTGGTAGTTGGGGGTGAGTATAACTAGAAGTTAATGGGGTTAGTTTATAATTGAATTACGCATCTGGTATAATTTTTTATACTGAAAAAACAGGATGAATCATTTCCAGACCGATCACGGGAAGGATTTTTTTAAACAATATGCACGTTAAGCAATTAATGAAAAAATACAATATAAATCATTACGCTACTTATTCTGACAAGAAAGCATCGATGGTGGAAAGACTGAACCGTACTTTGAAAAATCTAATGCGGCGTGAGTTTAAATGCAGTAGTTACGAGTGGTTGGAGCTGCTGAAAAGCGTAGTAAAGTCGTACAATAACACCGTACAGGACTATCGGCGTGAAACCCGCTCAAGTGTTGAAAAAGCATGACAAAATTGCTCCTAAAAGTACAAAAACTCTGCAACGATTTAGAGTGGACGACAAAGTTAGAATTTCCAAATATATAAAGACTTTTGCTAAAGGATATCTACCAAACTGGACAAACGAAGTGTTTACGATGTACGCTGTGGTGCCGACCAATCCTGTAAGTTACATTTTACAAAACTCGAAAAGTGACATTCTGAAAGGCGGATTCTATGCCGAAGAATTAAACAAGTCAAAGATCGGCAACGTATATCTCGTTGAAAAAGTGCTACGCAAAACGGGTAACAAAGTACTGGTATGGTGGCTAAGGTTTGACAAGGAACACGATAGTTGGATTGTTAAAACCGATCTTGTTGCTTAGGCACTCTATTTAATAGAAAAGGGCTGTAAGTTTTTCACATACGGCTATGAAATCGAAAACCAAATTGTGAAGAGGTGGGGAAAAGTTGAAACGTCCAAAGAGATGTTGTGTGAGAGTTTATATCACACACCGTATCAAAAAGGCTGTGGTCTATATCTCGAACCGAATCCAAAAGGCAGTGGTCTGTATCTCAAACTGTATCCAAAAGTCAGGGGTCTGTATCTTAAACCGTATCCAAAAGGCAGGGGTCTGGAGACGAACAGTAGCTTGAAAACAACCAAAAAGAAGAAGAAGAAGATCAGTAAAAAAAATCATTACCAAACAGTTTGATTGATTCATTACCAAACAGTTTACAAGTGACAACAGAGTAACAACTCAGTCGCCTGTGGACAGCTTTAAGTTTCTACTATCATGAGTATTGTTTTAAACGGAAATAGTTCTTACACTTTCGTGTGATTTCTTTCCATCGTTTGATCTAAACGATGGAGAGTGGGAAATCGGTTTCATCGATCTTGCTGTGTACAACTACATTCCCAATATCGAAAAGGGAATCAACAATAAATTTTATCTCGGTAAAGATCAAAACGATAATTATGAAATCACCGTTACTATACCTACAGTTAATACGAAATTGAGGATACTGAAAAATATACCAAATCACAGCTTCCAATGGAGATTCTATTTAGACTCAAGCCAAACAATGACACACTTAAAGCGGAAATTAAATGTTCTAAGACAATACTTTTTAAAGACAGATACTTTTTTAATTTTCTATCAGAAAATTACTCTTTTTCAATAATAGGGATTATCAACCAACCCAAATCACGAATCTGTGATGCTCGTCGATATTATAAAGGTGAATGTTAGTAGAGTTGAGTGTAATATTGTGACCGGGGTCCTTTCAAAATGGAAAATAGTCTCAAAATATACACGAGTTTTACCCACAAGTGGCTCCGGGGTACAAGATTGACGAAATACCAACGACTGTAATATATTTACCCGTCAACGTGAAAACCATTCATAACATCACCGTAAGCCTTAGAGATCAGAACGAAGTACCTATAAATTTCAGCGAAGAATCAGTTTCTGTTCGATTGCATTTACGTCGAAAAGGGTCTTGTATTTAATGGACAACGTTATAAGACCAGTATCAGTGTACGTTCAAACTCCACAGATTTAACAGCTAGAAATATTAGTTTTCTCTCAGCTTTGGGATTTAAACTGAAAATGGATCTACTGGCAAAATTAATAGTGCAGTAGAATACAATGACGTCATCAGTGGGCTGGAATAACATTCTCACAAATGTACGTAGGCAACAACGTTGAAATTCTTATACCTATCAATCATCAGGACGTAATCACATCACCGTTTAGAAGTATATTGGATATTAAAGGCACACTAAGCTGTACAATAGGGGACGGCGGAGCTGCAACAGAACAGTAAACAATGCCGTATCCTTTCTTTCGACTATATTAGATACGAATTTGCTGGTAGCGAAGTGGACCGTACGAGAAATAACGGAATTTTCAGTACCATTAAAATCTTTTATCTTTGTGGGAAAGTGAAAAGAATAAATTCAGCAACGCAGGATGGTTGGGAGCCAGTGTAACGGCTACTGTTTCAAACTTTTCCCCCTCTGTTCCGTTGAAGCTTTTGATAGGATTTTCAAAGACTACGAACGGATTGTAATGAACGTAAAACAGGAACTCGTGCTCTTACGTTCGGCCTCTGATTTGAACACTATATACAGTGAGGATGCTGCAAACGTTAAACTGACACATAACTAGTATACACTGGAGAGTTCCGTACGTGACGGTTTCAGATTCGCTTAAATTGAATCTTTTGAAAATGATCTAAAGAAACGATCCTGTCCATGTTCCGTTCCGTAGTTGGTAATTTCACTACTATTCAATACTGCAAACAAATCTGATCTCGTGGACAGTTAAAACGGCTAATCAGCTGGAAAAACAGCGATACGTTATTCTTGCCTTCCAAACAGACAGAAAAAAATCCAAAAGGATGCCACTCTGTTTGACAAGTGCGGCCTTTCAAATTTAAAGCTCAATCAAAATTCACAGTATTTTCCTTACGATTAATATTAATGGCGATATTTCCACGTACGAAATGTACCATAGATTACAACAATTGTACTACAAGCACGAGTCCTTTTCATGACTCGATTTACAATATTTTAAAGATAACACCCCTCTTTTCGTAATCGATTTTTCCAAACAGAACGATTCTATTCAATCAGGTCCCGTGGATGTGAGACTAGAAATAGAAACTTCTGCTAATACCCTGCAAATACTACAACCTATTATCTGATTCTACACGACTCGCATATTCTGTTCATTTCGTAAACAGTAAGTGCACTAAATTAATTCCAACCAGCTTATTCCATACTGGATTCAGCCTCAGTCTTTTTGTGCAAGGTAGTAGAATATTTGTTTTCTTCAATCATCAACTACTTGACGAATTATCTATTTATTACCCATCTATAACGACCGCACTCAGCGACAAGTGAACGTGTAAATTCAATTTGACTATCGGTGACGTAATAGTGCACAATCTTTTCGAATGGTCTTTACAGCACAAACGCTGAATTGATTTTCACACTGCTTTAAATATCTGCTGTTCCTTTCCCTTAATTTTTAATTTTGGATTTTTCTTTCTCCATAAAACATAGCTTTATTATCGTGAACATTATTTCTATTTTACAACGTACCTCGGCTTGTTTGTCATTTAAGCATCATTTTATGTATAAAGAGCACGATTAATATTATAATAAGCTAAAACCTGTTACGTTCAATTTGTATTAGAAGTTATCCGTGTTAATTTGTGTTATTTGAGACTTTTATTATGTGGAAATCAAACAATATATTATGAGAAAAAATAAATTGTAACACTGTTTTCTCGTAACCTATTATTTAATGATTTGTTATAACAGACTTTAATAGATCCTTACACGAATTAATCAGGTTTTTTGATATATTTTAGATTTTCTACGTATCAGGTTTCTATAAATTTGATAAAATGAATTATGATCACTTAAGGAAACACATCTCAGCAGACACAGATATGCAACATTTTCTTTGTGAAACAGATTCCAAACATTAAAATAGTATTTGAAACATACTTACAGGGAGAAATGATAAAAGTTAAGTGTTATATGAATGGCTCGTTCTTTGCATTGCGATAGTGATTTACCATTCATTAGGGTTAGAATGGTAGTAAATATAAATCCTGGAATCAATTAGAAGAATCTCGACCATCGGGTTAGTTAGTTGGTGGCTCAATTCGTTGGAAGTATAAACGATCTGACTAGTGTTTATTTTTTACTATAATTCACATTGACGACGATATTTCAAGTCACAGAAAAATGTGACTATTATTAAAATAATAATTTAATCGATAATTTTGTAACCCTATAAAACAGAAAAAGGGTTTAAACTAATATGAATGAAAATATGAAAAGAGTATTGAGAGAGGGTTTTAACATTTGAAATCGCCTCATTGAAAACATTCATTTGAAGTTTTTGTATGACTGGTCGTTATGCAGTAACTGTTTTGAGTAGACGCCATTTTCAACTTAAAATACAATGTATATACGTACATAGTTTCGACCTACAGTAGTTGCAAAAAGTCTTATTCGTAAATTCCATAACGAATGGTCACGTGTTCGGTTGTAACTCCGTAATAAATACCTAGATTTAAAGACGAAATGCCAAACAGGTTGAGTTAAAACGTCCCTTCGCTTAGCTCGGAGAATAATATAGTTACAAATACTTTTTTGTTTAAATGGACGAAGTGTAAGTAACTCTTATATCTTTATTTATTTTGTAAATTTAATCTTTATTTTCAGTTCTTCTTTAAGATAATATTTTGAATGCAACATTTACTTTATTTTTAAAAATTAAAAATGGTTTAAATGAGGTTATGGTAAGTTAACTGTTAATCCTAAATTTAGTTTTCACATACACCAAATTAGTATTAAAAAAGTTTAGTATTCGATGTTGAATATTAATTCATAAAGATATCTGTTTGTAGGCCTCTAAAAACAAATATTTTATTTTCGGAATATTAGTCTGTTCGTAATACATTCAGTGTGGTACAGCCTAAACTGGTTGCCAGATTTTGATAAAATTTTGTGTTGGCATATTTTAGCCATATCTCATACTTTCTTTACAATAAACGTTGTACCACCGTCTGAGACGTTTTGGTTTTGTAAAAATGTCTACAAACTATAATTTAATTTTTCTTGCTGTTTTACACATTAGTTTAAATTATAAATTTTCATATTTCACAGAATTTTAAATATTCAAAAATTTTCGTCTTTCAAATTTAGTTTCCCCATTAAACCGCTAACTCCGCATCAGCATTTTTGGATAGATATGTTTATTTTAAAGTTTCGAGCCTACATTTATCCCAACTCTGTGTTCTGTGTGTTTGTTATACTGTATTTAATCCAACTTTAATCAAAATCATTTCAGTCCATTTTAAGAAAATGGGAATTCTGAGATTTATATTCTTAACAGCAGCTACCTCCTTAAATTTATAAATTAATTGGTATTTTATTTTGTGTAAGGGTGTGAGAAGATTGTGCAAGGTTTGCACCATTTATTTATTTATAGGGGTAATTTAAAGTCCTCTAATTTGTTCAATTAAATGAACAAATTAGTCACAACAAAATGCAGTCAGTAACAAAAAAACTCTCCAATATTTCGGGAATCATGCAGCTGCAGACTGGAAATGTTTTTTACAGCTCGAAGGCGAAATTTTTGAACACACCTCGTAATGAATAATCTTATACTCGTAATAATAAATTACCTTGTATATAATGAAGTCTTGTGATTTCTATATTATGACATGTTTCAGAGCCGTAACTCCATCATCAGATTTCCGATTAATTGTTCACTCTGAAGTGCTCTTCGTATATTAAAATGTTTGCAATAATACTTACACTAACACCTTCGCCGAACAAACACCTAGTGAAAGACATGATTGTTTTAATTAATTTTTGTGTTAGTGTGAGTGTTATTGTAAACATTCTAATATACGACGAGCTCTTCAGAGTAAACTTATATCTGATGATGGAGTTACGACTCTGAAACGTGTCATAATATATATAGAAATCGACTGAAGTCACAAGGTAATTTATTATTATAAGATTTACTGTGACTTTGTACCACAAAATGCACCTCAAATAATGATTAATGTTTGGGTGTGATTAGACTTTTTTAAACAATAAGACGTAATGAGTTAGTATTTTTCTTATGACGGAGTAACCCCCCCCCCCCAGAACTTTGAGCGTTTCGGGAGTGTGAAAAGAATTGTGCAGTTTATTAGCATTATATATTCATCGAGGGGAATGAACTTCACAATTATTTATGACAATAAGATGACCTTAAAAGGTAGATGACATTGTCGTTCAATAACTTAACCCCTAGTCTAATACTTAAGGATCTGCAGGTCCATCCGCCATCTTGGATGAATCCTCCATAAGAATAATGGATTAAACACGTGTACAGATTACTGGAAAAATAATTATCTGAAATTTATTTGTAGCATCTAATTTTATAAGTTAGAGCACTACAAATGTTACGATCTTTTTATTTGGTTGAATTAACAAGTTGACCGTTGAAGTTTGCAGCTGGTTTTCTGACCTCCTGATTTCTTCTGGATAGCTTTTGACGTCTGAGAGTTTCTATACCATGTTGTAGAGTTTTTATCGCATAGTGTTTTGGTGAGTTTCAAAACCTAAAAAGTGGAATTCTGGTAAAGTTTTATAATTGTTTTTGAATTTGTAAAAAAATAGATGGAAATCGAATCTGTCCCTTTTTTCAATTGTATAACGTGGCAGATTATAAAACATGATAACCACATAGGAACTGGCATAGATGTTAAAGACATAGGAACTAAGATTTGAATTTTATGGACTTGCACCTCAAACAACTTAGTATAAATAACCTAACTTCAATTTAGATAAATTGATAATAACTTACTCAAGCCTGAGAACTTATCTATCTTCAGATTAGACTTTATAAGATACTTTGTTTAATTATGTTAATAATAACCAATTCTTTGCATTAGTTTAGTAATTCTTGTTACGTAATTATGCATACATTAATATGTGAATGTTTTCGTAAATTAATGTATCCATGTTATTTTGTAAACATTATTTATTTAAATTAATTTATATTAATTTAGACTGTAGGCCTATATAAATTGATGAGAATTGAACATTTAGAGTGGGAGTAGTTCTTGCATCTGCACATTGGACAGTGTAACTTTGGCTTGTAAAGAGAAAAGACGTTGAAATTAGTGTAGATTTGTAGAGAATAACAGTATCTACAATACCTATTATATAGCAAGAATAATCGATAAGATAATATAAGTTTAAGCCGATAAGTGTGCTGATTCGTACATACGCGTATATTACTGGAAAGATCAAATAGAATCAGAAACTCTCAATTGACTAATGACGGTTTATATAGAGAGTATAAGAAACCCGACCAGAACGCCAACTGTTTACTAACAGCGCGCCGCCGCGCCGCCTGAAGAAACATTAAACTGTCGCAGTTCGTTCAGAAGATCTTGTAAAGAGATCCAGTGAAATGTGCCATTATTATGAAAGGTTCCACAATCAAAACATTTTTACATTGTACAAAGTATATTTTAAAGAAAGATATGGCTAAAATATGCCAACACAAAATTTGATCAAAATCTGGCAACCAGTTTAGGCTGTACCGCACTGAATGTATTACGAACAGACTATCATTCCGAAAATAAAATTTTTGTTTTTAGAGGCCTACAAACAGGTATCTTTATGAATTAATATTCAACATCGAATACTAAACTTTTTTTATACTAATATGGTGTATGTGAAAACTAAATTTAGGATTAACAGCTAACTTACCATAACCTCATTTAAACCATTTTTAATTTTTAAAAATAAAGTAAATGTTGCATTCAAAATATTATCTTAAAGAAGAACTGAAAATAAAGATTAAATTTACAAAATAAATAAAGATATAAGAGTTACTTACACTTCGTCCATTTAAACAAAAAAGTATTTGTAACTATATTATTCTCCGAGCTAAGCGAAGGGACGTTTTAACTCAACCTGTTTGGCATTTCGTCTTTAAATCTAGGTATTTATTACGGAGTTACAACCGAACACGTGACCATTCGTTATGGAATTTACGAATAAGACTTTTTGCAACTACTGTAGGTCGAAACTATGTACGTATATACATTGTATTTTAAGTTGAAAATGGCGTCTACTCAAAACAGTTACTGTATAACGACCAGTCATACAAAAACTTCAAATGAATGTTTTCAATGAGGCGATTTCGAATGTTGAAACCCTCCCTCAATACTCTCTTTATATTTTCATTCATATTAGATTAAACCCTTTCCCTGTTTTATAGGGTTTCGATATTATGGAATAAATTATTATTTTAATAATAGTCACATTTTTCTGTGACTTGAAATATCGTCGTCAATGTGAATTATAGTAAAAAATAAACACTAGTCAGATCGTTTATACTTCCAACGAATTGAGCCACCAACTAACTAACCCGATGGTCGAGATTCTTCTAATTGATTCCAGGATTTATATTGACTACCATTCTAACCCTAATGAATGGTAAATCACTATCGCAATGCAAAGAACGAGCCACTCATATAACATTTAACTTTTATCATTTCTCCCTGTAAGTATGTTTCAAATACTATTTTAATGTTTGGAATCTGTTTCACAAAGAAAAAGTTGCAAATGTTGTCTGCTGAGATGTGTTTCCTTAAGTAATCATAATTCATTTTATCAAATTTATAGAAACCTGATACTTATAAAAGTTAAAATATATCAAAAAAAAACCTGACTTATTCGTGTAAGGATTTATTAAAGCCTGTTATAACAAATCATTAAATAATAGGTTACGAGAAAAAGGAAAACAGTGTTACAATTTATTTTTTCTCATATATATTGTTTGATTTCCTCAGCATAAAAGTCTCAAATAACACAAATTAACTCGGATAACGTCTTATACAAATTGAACGTAACAGGTTTTTGCTTATTATAATATTAATCGTGCTCTTTATGCATAAAATGATGCTTAAATGACAAACAAGCCGAGGTACGTTGTAAAATAGAAATAATGTTCACGATAACAAAGCTCTGTTTTATGGAGAAAGAAAAATTAAAAATTAAGAGAAAAGAAGAACAGATATTTAAAGCAGTGTGAAAATCAATTCAGCGTTTGTGCTGTAGAGACCATTACAGCTGTCAACAAACATATTTACAGTTCTTTCTTCAATTTACTTCTATTTGGTAAGTATTTTTAATTTCTCTCATAAACAACCATGGTCCTAACCCAATAGGATTTCTTCGATCCAGATGGTTAAATAACTGTTCCTGAATAAACATCTGTTGGTTTAAATCTATGCAAATAATACTCTCGCAATAGTAAAGGTAACGGCACTATCTAAAGTTAAGAAAGTATTGAAAATCTTGAACATTGAAGATATACAGTAAATATTGGTCTTTGCTCACTTGAGTGTCAAAATCAACGTAGATATTGTCATATATAAATCTGTATTGATATCATTGTGAGTTGTTTTACATATTATATGAAACAATAAATTTAACTTTTTAGCCTATATAACTATATTTATCAATTTTGAATCAATTACTGGCTAGCTTGATTTGTTAACGTATAAAATCAAAATACTTAACTCATAATTTGAGTTTAATGTCATAGGAACTAAACTACCAAACAGTTTTCCCAAAATAAATTCTATTTATGATTTTGGATAAAAACTATTTTATACATTTCTGTAACTTCCCCAACGTTATGATTTTTGTTATTTTTACTTATTCATTCGGTTTCGGAAATCATATTTTAATATCAAATTGATTCGCAGAATTTCGGTGAATGTAAAAAATATTAATAATTAGAGGATACATTTAAAGAAATTTAAAATTCTAAAATAACAAATAACTCGAACTTAAAATGAAATATAGCTATTTTGATAAATATTAAATCATTGGAACAAAAACTAATAGTGATATATTTAAAATATCCAATATTTTGTTCTCTGTAATCCCTAAAACAAGTATATCTTCCAAATGTAGTTAACAAAAATATTATCTTCTCTAAAATCAGTACGTATAATATTCCCTTAGAGAAACTATGGGAAGGGGGTACTAATCTTTTATATATAAATTGGAAACATAAAATAATCCCAACTATTGAATTCTATCGAGGCGGGGTGAAGCGATACCTATTCAATTTTTTTTTAACAATTATGATTTAAATTTCACTAACCCTAACAAAAGGTTTAATTATACGTTTTGCATAAAGACATCGTGTGTAAATAATATATTATGTAAAGTAAGATATTCATTGTGTTGCAGATGTAAGTAGAGATTCTTAGCATTACAGATCATCTTTCGGAAAAGATATGTTAGTGTGTGTTATTTTGTGTATCCCGCCCTCACCTTTTTACTTAAAAATACAAATTTGAAATAACGGAAGTTCTAATTTTGTACATAGACTTGATTAACCAATTTGTAATGTTTGGTACTAAATTAATCAAAAAGCTTATTTAATACGAATTTATTGCTCATTTTACCGTTAAACATCTTTATATTTTTTAACCTAAAAGATAACTGAGATATTGATAAAACACACACACATTTTATCAGTGATCTTTTAAAGATAGCTTCTATGTTTTTAGAATCTTTAACATTACCGACGATTTCAAAATACTGTAATTTGGGAGTAATGAAAAATCTCTTTGTGACTGATTCAACTGTCAGAATTAAGTTTTTTTATTGTTATCTTTTATTAGGTTACACAGTAGCCTATAAAAACATCGTCATGGTTAAAAGGACAATAATTTGGTCTCTTCTAATGTTTTGATGAAATATTTGTTGTAGACAATTTTAAATTGACTTCATGATTCGAACCGGTTTTCAACATTAGTTTGATCTCAATATCCAAATCTGTTGGAGTCAGAATATTCATTTATGAGCGAAACAGACAACGCCAAACGAAGAGATTTCCTGAAGTATGTCTTTTGACAGCATTTTTTTTTTATTTATACCATCAGAACATTATAATATTTAACATCGATTCTCTAGAATCGACGCAAATATCTCTTTAATAGAAGATTTTTTGAGGGAATTAGGCCGAATAGTATTTTCTGAGTTGTTTATAGAGTATCGGAAATATAAAGTTAGTAGCCTACGTTATTCTAGAATAAAATTTAGAATCTCAATGTGAATTGATTAGTAAAATATTAGATAAGTTGAAAATGCATTTTAATTAATGGTATATTTTTGTATATACGAACTATTAAAATTTTTGCTGTTGTACTGTTGATTTCATACAAATATACGCTAGTATACTGATTATATCGTGGTTTTATAAAACTGAGTTTAACTGATAAGTGCAATGTTTATATTTACAGTACCGATATCCAAAAAAAGTTTTGGAAAATTTCCAGTGTTTAACAGAGTGAAATTAAGAGACAAAATATTCGTAGATTCCTTTATAAAATTCCCTCAGGATTTTAAAAAGTTAGGTCACACGATTTTTTTTGAAGAATCATTCAAATTGTTCTCGTAGATTTCGTTGTCACAGATGAGGTCTTTTTACATTATCACCTGTGATGTTTTTTTGAATATTAAAGGCTTCAATATAATTAATTTTAATCAAAATGTGTAGAGTTGGCAGGGTTAGATTTAAATTATTTGTATCGTATGTTAAATATTGTATTTGTTTGTTGCACACATTATACCCGTGCGACTGATGAGAACTGTAAAACTTAGTAGCAAACCGAAAATGACTAGTTTCTAGTAAAGCGCCTTGTACATTCTATAATCAATTGTATCAGCACTAAGTGTTATTCACGAATTAGTAGTCCCTTTAAATTCAATTTAAAATTATAGTTTTTGTTGAAGTTACAGACATAAAACTACAGCGACAAAATGGTATTAAACATTTAAAACGAGAAGTATTTTACAATCATTAAAATCTGTTTATAATTTAAAAATTTGCAGTATCACCATTAAATCACTTAGAGTGATTAAAATTTTGGTCACCACTGTCAAGAAAATGGTGAAAAATCGGAGACTCCTTTATAAACTATTCTTCATTTATACAAAATTAATTTAAATCGAGGTGGTATTTTTCAACACAAAAAGTCAAAAGTCAAAATAAGATTTCATAATGTTTAACTATAATAGTTAAAATATACAAATTGTACCCTTTATATTGGTATTAAAATGTTAAGTGTGTGGCACAATATCACATAAGCTGCTATTGCAATGACTTCTAAAAAACACCACGTTTAAATCAAATATGTTTATTGTAAATAATCCCAATCAATTAAACTTTATTTTACTTGATTGAAATACTTTTAAACGAACTACGTAGTACCAAAATTTGTTATTCGAATAATTTTATATCAGAGAATGTAAAAATGAATTTTTTAATTGTTTAAATTGGCGTGACCTCTCTCGCCCTTATTCCATACTTATAAAAGCTCAGATATCACAATACAGGTCTCCTTTTAGAAATTATATCAAAGACAAATTATGATTACATATGATTTTGTATTACTTTTCTACATACGTAACTCTGTTGGCTCGTGAAATGCAAGCTGTGCATATTTCATACGAGATAAATGCTGAGTCAAATCGCCGTATTAGTAGTAAGTCTTATGATAAAATAAAAGGAATTTAAACTTGTATGTACATTTTAGTATTTAGATTGATTATAAACTGCATAGTAAAATGTCAAATACTTTAAGCTTTTCTATCTAACCATTGAAATTGAGAGTTAAGCATTGAGTGTTTTCTAGTAATTAGGGTACAAATCTTTAGTTCTTGGGTTTGTTAAAATTATATTTTTAAAAAATTTACCAGTAATTAATGTATTTAAATAAAGAATTTAAGCTGGTATATAAAGAAGGTACGAATACAAAATGTAGTATTATTACAAACGTTTTTAATCGAAACTAGATTACTTAAAAATTTCTGTTTGTTTAAATTTATCTCCATTGAAGGATGAGAATGCACGGACATTTAAAAAAGTATCGAAATCAATTACTTATAACACGCATTTTCAGCAGCGTAGTATGGAAATTGACAATTAGACTATAATCATATTAAATCTTGTTATGTGATATGTATTCCAATAATTCATTTTGTTTAAAAAATACTAAATATGGCAGTGCAATCACATATCGCTCCCGTGATTTAAACGATGTCAACATCTCTTTATTTTTCCTCCTTATTTACTTGGGATGGAGTATTTAAATGCAAACAGCAAATTTTAAAATACCAGCTGTTCAAAACATTACACATTATTTCATTTTCGTTTAAAAATTTCAAAAGGAACTCTGAAAAAAAGTACATAAAAATATATAAATATAGCAAATATTCTAATAAAAAATAATCTATCGCTATTTCCTCCAAGACTGTTTATATCCCCTCTAATTCATCGATCACTTTTCGATTTCTCCAAATTTTGAAAATATTATACAAATCTTGGTTATATTAGTTAACCAGTAGATTCTGTTTTTCCAATCGTCTAAAAATTATTAAAAAACAAACAATCTTAGAAAGACGTTATTAGGTTGATTGACCTGTTAATTTAAGATTTCAAAATGGTCACCGTTTAAATATAGGTACATAAGGTTGGAATTTTTAAATAGTTCGTAAAATTGTGATTACAAATAATAATTAAACATAACAAAGTTCCATTTACGTGATCATTCAAAACTCTTTTCCAACAATTAATAAAATTCACTTTCTATGGAAAAGGTTTTAACATGAATGTTTATACAATCCTAACACCACGAGGTTTTATTTTGAATATTTGAGGAAATAAAAAATAATAAATACAATATTTAATTACCTGTTAAATGCCGTTTGTATTGGGTTTTACTCTAAGACGTTAATTGTCTGCAAAGTGTTCGGATGTTACCAATTGGGGGAGGGGGGAGAAAATCATTCGCATAAAATCTTCTAAATAAGTTCATTGACCTGAATGTTCCGTTTTCTTGAAAATAGGGTTTAAAATGGCGACCACATTCAATAGGTAGTAAAAATCACGAAAACTAACAATGATGTTTATAAAATAAGCAGTTAAAAATAACAGATTAGGGTATTAACAAATAACAATTCTTCGTTTTCGCTATGTAAGAACATTATCTTTCTACGGTACATGTACACGGCAGTATACGCATATATTTAAACTTACATTATAAGGAAAAGGTAAGGAAATGAGGTACTTTATTTATTTTCAAAATACTTATTGATTTTCTGTAGTTTAGGTAAGTTGATGATCAGTATTCATTTTCGATTCGAACTTTAAGCTGAGGTCCAGATTTTACCAATTGAAAAAAAACCCTGTTAGTTCTAAAATGAGTAGCAATTTTTTTTAACCTCTCCATCATCACCTTAGAGTTACAATTTAATTTGTAGACCAGTTCCGGTAAAGAATTATTAATTAAATTATGGTATAATTAAGTGAAGTTATGCTTCATAACAAATTAAATTGGTAAACTTATATTTATTTTCTCTGAAATGTGATAAATACTTATTTATTTTACTGTTTGCCTGCGAATCTTAATTTGTTATATTTTTCTTTTGAAAGCATCTCTCTATAAAATACGTTTATTTATTTATTGTGGCTATAAGTTTATAACACCTGATTAGAATATTTTTAAATTGAGTTCATCATAAAATCATAATTGAGTTTTCCACTGGTGTTGTACAAGTTAGAATGTATATTTTTTATTTAAATGAATCAATTTTCATTGTAATAGGTTTAATCTAAAGTCTATAGACTTTTTTTTAGGGTTATATTAAATATAAAGATATGTCCTTATGGTATTTTGTTTTAGTAAATACAGTATGCAGTATAGTTTTGAAAAATATCATCGTTAAATCGTTTTAAAAATAAATATTTAGTTAGCCTAAATAATTAGGTTTACACGATATAAAACATTAAATTCCATGTAATTTATTTTATGCATAACTTTAGTTTCAACAGAATTAACCATTACTTTAGTTTTTACTTAGTAACCATTTTATAATAATATTTAGGCTAGGTTTACATGATTCAAATTATAAATACCATTATCTAAACTCGTTGAAACAGCACTGTATTTTATTGCATTTAAAATTTTGTGAATTTAAATTATGATTAATATTTGTCTACATCGATATTCATTTTTCCTAATAAATTATTTTAAAATCTCTAAGAAATTATAGTCATTTATTTATTTCAATCAATTAAAAACTTAAATTTATTATCTATATAGTGTAGTCACAAATTTAACCTGCACTTCTTTTAATTGAACAACAAATTTAAAATGATTGAACCGGTAATTTTGTCCACTTTAAAATTAGGTTAATATACTTTGTTTAGTCAAAATGATTATAAAATAATGTAAAAACACTTGTCTAATTTAGAACAAACATATTCACAACACAATTCTAAAAAAAAAGAAGTTTTAATTGAAATCTCGACCTCAGCACGCATATCCACAATGAATAAAATGTCACTTCTGTTTTCAGAGATTGATGGCTGAAAGCACCCCAGCTCTTACTGAAGACCTGAAGAGACACCGCGTGAAGTGACGACTGGCCACCCCCTCCCCCGCTACCCGGCTCTCCCACCACCTCTCCTGCCCTAACTATATAAGCAGCAAAGGAACATAACGTCTGTATTTTACTTGTGTTTCTCAATAGAAAACGTTTTGTTAATTTTAAACAAACATTTAGAAAAATGATTGTCTCGAGAGTTCTTGGATGGTTTTGGAGGTACATTTTAACAGACACTTTGTCTTTATTTGTGTTCCTTTTAGTACTTTTACTGGTTCGGTTTTTTCAAACTTACAAAATCAATAAAACTCTCCCACCAGGACCTTGGGGGTTACCTTTTATTGGTTATTTACCATTTTTTAAAGGTGATGCACATTTGCATTATAAGGAGTTATCGGAGAAGTATGGTTCGGTGTTTAGTACAAAGTTAGGGAACCAGCTGATCGTCGTTCTTAGTGATTACAAGATGATAAGAGATGCTTTTCGCAAAGAAGAATTCACCGGCAGGCCTCAGTCTGAATTTAGCGATATTCTTGGAGGATACGGTAAGGATTTTAAAATAACGTCATCACTATAATATTGAACTGTTTGTGATATTTTTTTTTTAATTTACACAATTAATATTTTTAAAAGATTCCAAAAGACCTGTAAATGCTGGAAAAAACTCTTAATTTATTTCAAGGGTAGCTTAGTTTAATTTAACTGTGCACGACTCTTGGACTGTACTAAATTGAATAAAATCCTTTCAAAACCAATGATAGATAAATCATGCATTAATTCCAAGAATCAAAATGTAAGAAAGTTTAGAGAAAATAATCATCCCTCTTAAAATAAGATTTCTATGAAACAAGTTTTTAAGTATTTTTACATTTAATATTTATTTTGTATTATACTTTAAAACATTTTTTGTACAGAGTGTAATTAATTTATAAGAGTCTTTTAAAAATTAATGTGTAACATTAAGTGCAATATGCAGTTTTCTAATAAAGTTATTCAGAAGTATCATGCAATAATACATTTTGTAACCACAAATATTTTATAATAATATAAATATTATTTAAGTCATAAATGAAATTGTTATTTTATTATTAACTTTTATGAACTATTTTGGGTTCATTTATAATTTATCGCATATTGATTTTAGTGTTTGATATATACTAAAACAAATACACTTCGAAAACGTAGTAAATAAATAAATGTCTTTTAAAGGCCTTATATAAGATTTTGTAAATTGCTGCTTAGCTTAAGCCAGGCCAGTAAAATATCCATGTAATTCCATCAAGGTCTCTTAATTAAGTTCAACAGCCCCATTGTGCTTAAACAAACAATAGAATAAGATAAGCTTAGAAGGTAAATAACTGCTCAATTTGTACTAATGTGTCCTGGTTTGTGATATTCAATTTATTATTTATTTTTTTTAACGTACAATATATTGTAATATTAAACAAAATGTGTTCCACTTATATTAAATGCATAATATTATTACATTTTGTTGAGATTAACACCACATCTGATTTGCCCAGTTCATCCAAGGTCTTATAATAATTCTTTTGAATCGAGTTCACGTTTTAAAGCACGCGTCGCTTGGATGAATTTTAAATACGAAATTGTTGGTCAATACATTAAATCTACTTTGTATTTAAGCGTTGTTCAAGTGTCGAAATACACACCTCAGTTTCTACGTGTTTGGCCGTGGTAGCCTTCATTTTAAAATGGATAATTACAATGCCAACTTTCTATTATATAAGCATATTTATTGGATGCTCATTTGAATCACTATTACATGTAAATTATACGAGCAAAACCGACTTTTATACAAAAATGTCGAAAAAATTATCATATACCTATTTTTAATTACGTTAAAATCAACAAAATGTTTAATACAAATTAACATTTATTTGTTGAATATATAAAAAATTCGTATCAGAATTATAGAATACTTTTTGATCATTATAAAAATAGTTTTTGAAGGATATTAAAAATAATTAACGTTAACTATAAAGCAAATAAATATAATTTTACCTTATATTGAATGAGACTATATTTAAGTGCAACAATAAAATGATTATAAGCTAGTCTCATTAAAGTAAAGCAACTTTTTATACCGCGCGTTAAAGTCTCCATATTTTAAACGTTTTCCCAAAATAAAAAACTACTTGCTATTCCCGGTAAAACGTAAACATGAAACATAGATTTACAACAATTAAATTATTCAATAACAACAGATTTTTGTTTCAATAAAATAAGTTAATCAACCCGTGTAATAAGAACTTCATGAATAGGCGAATTTGTATCAAATTTTAGAGTGAAAGTAGGTCTTATGGTGTTACTCTAGTTCTAAATTTACAAAATGTTGAGAACAACTTTCGACAGTGTATTTAAAGTAATCCTTGTTTGTCTCTAGGCGTTATCAATATCGATGGAAAATTGTGGAAAGATCAGCGTAGATTTTTACATGAACGTCTTCGCCGATTTGGAATGACTTTTACTGATGGAGGAAAGGCTGTTATGGAAAGCAGAATTGTGGTAAGTTTATAATCTATCTTATTTAGAAACTATATTTTAATATTTCAATAGTAGTCAAAACCGAGTTTATTTACCACAGTGTATTCCTGAATGAATTTAACATTTAATGTAAATTATTTTCAATAATTAGCAAATCAATTAAAATTCATTTATTTGTTTTGTCATAAAATTGTATATTTTATACTAGTAAATTTTAATGGGAGGTGTAATGAATTGAAAATATTTATACTTTAAAATGTATACGCACACTTTAAACAAAAATTATATTTACACAATTCTTTAAAATATGTAAAATTATAAAACTATATTTATTTATAATTATATGAAACAAAATTTATTTTTTACAGACTGAAGTCCACATGTTTTTACGCACCCTCTGTGACAGAAAAGATACCCCTCAGGACCTCAATCCGATTTTTTCCATTTCGATCAGTAATGTCATCTGCTCCATCATCATGAGCGTTCGCTTCCATCTTGATGATTCACGCTTCGCTCGCTTCATGGGACTCATTTCTGAAGGATTTAAACTTTTCGCTAGGATGTCCTACGTCAATTTCATTCCAATTATGCGTTACTTGCCTGGACTCCAGGAAACTCGTAAAAAAATTGATCAGGTGTGTATAATACATTTTCATTTCATATACATTATAGTTTTATTTATTAATAATTTTTATCAACTTAAAATTTAAAAGAAAAAAGAAGTGTTTGGTGGGAAAATCTATCAATTAAATAAAACATATCTTACAATTTACTAAACCAGAGCATAAAGGAATAAATATGTACGTGATTTTCAACACCTCATAGATTAAAACCAATAAATACAATACAGTTTTTAAATACAATACATTTTTTTGAAACAATATAATTTTTAAATGGAATTCTTATGGGATATTTGTGCTATCACTGATCAATGTTCACCATTAAGTTAATTGATTGGCGTTCTAATTCCGATCCAGTTTCAAAATGGCGAACTTTTAATAGCAATATAACCACAAAAGGACTTTTAATGTAGAACCCAAAGACATATTTTAGAAAATATATAAAAAAAATAAACATTTTCAGTTTGGTTATAATATAAATTTGCTTCTGCTTTGTATGCATTGACAGTTTGAAACAAAAGATATGTTATGTTTACTGGACTTCTGTAGTATTATACGTAATAAATCTAATGAAATTTATTTTCTGTTTTCAGAACCGTCTCGAAATGTCACAGTTTTTCCAAGAAACAGTTGACAGTCACCGTGTTTCGTACAATTCCGGCAACATCCGTGATTTAATCGACACTTACCTTCAAGAAATCGAAGAAAAAGCTGAAAAGGGAGTCGAGTCGCCAATATTTAACGGCAAGAACCCTGATCGCCAGATGCAGCAAGTGATTGGTGATCTGTTCTCTGCTGGTATGGAAACCATCAAAACTACTCTTCAGTGGGCGGTCTTATTCATGATGCACCACCCGGAAGTCGCTAAAGCTGTTCAAGATGAGTTGGATGAAGTGGTGGGAAGGAAGCGTCTTCCGTCCTTGAATGACAGGGAATACTTGCCATATACTGAGTGCGTCATCCTGGAGGTTCTACGAAGGTCTAGCGTTGTTCCCTTAGGCACTACTCATGCTTGTACAAGGTAAATAGAAAATGTATTTCTCAATAATCAGTTCTCCATAAAGTTAAAACAATAATACAAATACACAAACTCAATATCTGAATTAAACTATTGCCAAGTTTACTATATATTGTTGAAAGTTGACACCATTGTCATTGCATTTTTTGAAGCTCTAAAATAATTAATTCATCATCAGTTACATAATTTTTATTTAATGTTTTACATGCAGTATACATCTCAGAATCTAAGAAAAATAAACCTATAACAAAAATATAGAATTTAATGTTATCTTGCAAAACAAGCTTTCCTCCTAAAACAATTTAACCTAAGGAAATTATTGTTTAGCTAAGCAATCGTAATGTTTAACTGTTTACGGTGACAAACATTTTTTGTTTGTTTGCAATTTTTCTTTGTGTACGTGTGTGAGTAATTTTTTTCTATTATTTATTTATAATTACTTATATAAGTTTTAATAAATTCTCCCAAATAATCTAAAACTTTACACATTTACAGTCCGTTTGTACAAATAATCCATTTCATTTACTATAAGTGATTAGTGTAGACTTTTTATTAAATCTAGAATTATTTGTAAATACTGTTTGAAGAGCTTGACTAATTTTTAGAAAATGTAAACAATATCCTGTCATCGACCTTGTTTGCTGCAGTCGAGCAGAATTAAATTTGTTATCAAATCAAGAGTTTGTTAAACCTGATATTTGTTACATAACTAAGTAGGCTGCATTTATAAATAATAAACCTGAATTTTGAAGAGTAATAAATAGTAGTGCTTAGGGCGTATTATTTTATTGTAAGCATACTGTGCATTTTAAAATAAAGTATAACTGGTTAACAGTATCTATATATTTTTAATATTTCTCTTATTAAGATATTAATTTGTTTTTCTAATTTTTTCAGAGATGTCGAACTTGGAGGATTCAAAATTCCCCGAGGAACTCAAATTGTCCCTCTACTCCACGCTATCCACATGGATCCTAATCTTTGGAAAGATCCCGAACAGTTTTGCCCAGAAAGATTCCTCACTCCTGAAGGAAAAGTTCACAAGCCAGATTTCTTCATTCCTTTTGGAGTTGGTAAGTGTATTTTTACAATCAAATCTAAAAAATGTAAAGAAAAGATAAATATATTGTAATCTAAGTACAATGAAAACACTTGAATAATACATACATACACTACAGTTAGTAACATTAATTTATTAATTTAAAATACTTAAAAACAAAGCTTACCGTTATAAATATAAATATATTTCATTTTTTTATAATAATTAATTTGGAACGGTCAAAATCTTTAAAAGTAATTCCGAATATATTGAATTAAACAAAAATAAATGAAATTTTGTATAACTAAATTATGTTCCTATTTTGAATTTGTAACTGAACCTTTTACATCAGATTTAAAACAACACAGTTTGCCGATTTTAGGTTTTTATGACCATTTTTTATTACAAGGAAACTAATAATTAAAATATATATATATATAAATATATATATATATTAAACAGTTGTTTCATAATTTTATATTTCACCAAATTATATATTTTGTATTTCAAAACGAATAAAAAAATAACACAATCAATTCAAGTTTTAAATTCAATTTTAAAATTTATTTAACTTAACTATTTTAATTTCTCCTTCCAGGTCGCAGAATGTGCCTTGGTGATGTTCTTGCCCGTATGGAGTTGTTCTTGTTCTTCTCCTCTTTGATGCACTGCTTTAACCTAGAAGTTCCTGCAGGAGAAACACTTCCAAGTCTTCAATACCAACCAGGGATTACACTCAGTCCTCAGTCTTTCAAGGTACACCTCGTTCAGAGACATCTCGAAGAAAGTGATCTGGATTTCCTGACGGAAAGCCAAGCCGTGTATAGAAACATAGGTTCCCATTAGATTATATTCTTAATTTTACCCGTATGCTTCCTGATTCACAATGTACAAATTTATACTTAGGAAATATTAGCAATGAACACTTTTATTAATGGAATCCATATGAGATTACATTCTATGTTGTAAATTTTCTGTTGGTTTTCATTGCTATAAAATTCAAAGTGACAGTAGTGTACATCACCTATATAGTAATACTCTTTTAGTGCCATTCAAGATTATTGAGACATTCCTACGTTATCCATTGTATTTATTTTGTGAACATATTTATTGTGTCAGTTGGACACTATTTTGGCTGTGTATAATGCATTGTTTTAATTTAAAATATTTTTGTAAATTATGTGTTCTGAGTCCATACCGTATGTGTTCATTTTTAACTATGTATATAAAACCAACTTTTTTGTTTTAGTATTTGCTTTAATTAACATTTAGTTTTTATGTTTTCTTGTTTTTGATCTAGTCAGAGATGTGTTAAGGTTATGTTTGGACAAGAAACAGAAAAACTTGTTAAAGTGACGAACTACAATTTTGTAAGACAAAATTGGTTTTTAATGTTATGTGTCACATGTTGTATGACATATATACATTTATAAAATATTAATTTAAAAATGGATGTTCAATAAATATGTGTTTAAAAATAATTTTAAAACAAAAGTATATGTTAATTTTTTTATAAATTGATGTAATCATGGTATATTTTATGTATTTTATTTACTAAAATCATACTTTATTTTTAACCCGTTTAGGCTGAAATTAATTTTGTCTTACTTTTTAATGTTTGTTTGTCTAATATTACTGTATATTTATTTTATTGTAATTTATCTTGTATACGTTTTATATCATGTAAATCAAAAGCATTATCGTCATGTATAACTAATAATATAGCGACTTTGTGACCTTTGAAATGAAACTAGTCTCATGTTAATCTCAGGGTATGAGTTGTTTGTATCTATCACTCACGCTTTTTCGTTTATTCTTCAAAAAGTACAATTTTAAAGACTATTTTAATAGTTAGTAATTAAATTTATTACAAATATTTAGATAAATTTGGTACAAAATATTTTAAAAATTACTTCAATTCTAAGGATAGAACTTATACAACTCCTCTATACTGCTCCTTTCTTTCGACAAAACGACCAAAGAAAGTGCCAGTATATCATGATTCCTATATTATTTACCATAGTTCATTTCATTTTAAGTTTGTATATTTGTATATTAAGTAATTACCATTTTTGTATTTCGTGATTAAGTTTTTATTTAAATGTATTTGATTTTTTTAAATATGCTCGACTCTAAAATAAAAGTCTTGCAAAAATAAATAAGTGTGAACAATTAAAATTGTGTTTAATTTATTTCTAAATTCCTACCATTGTTTGCCTAATTGCGAGGTGCGTTGCCCTTGGTTTGTTGCACATATTTGCACAGTTGCCAAATTTTCTATTATGTAATTGTAGGTTATTTCAACGTTTGGTCTAATTTCCATTTACTACTTGAGTGACTCAGCAGTATTTTACGAACCTTTGGTAGAGTAAATCTAAGTTTTGCTGTTATGACACTTCTGTTTCGGGGGCAACTCTTACTGCTTATCCGGGCTTAACGTAAAGGTATTATTGGCCAACATAGCGCAAGTCGTCTTGTGTAAAACATCTTCGGCGTCTTTCACTGAATGTTCTTTTTGATTTAACAGTGAATTTTAGGTTATGTTTGAAAATTTTAATACTACAAAATGATTGTTTTTTTTCTATGAACATCTTTAACATATTTGATAGTTTATTTAGTCACGCTAGTAGTTTAAATGGTTTAAAATTTTTGATTAGATGTGGTCATTTTTAACCTACAAAAATTATAAATCATTCAAATTGGGAGTCCCCCTTAATACTTAATCTGTTGTTTCTATCAGTATGGTCCATGTTCTGCTTTTATTGCCATTTGATATAACAAAATACTATGTGAAACCTTCTGTATTTAAAGTTTCTGTGTGATGGTTAATAGTGGATTGTTCTAATTATTGGTATAACTTATTTGAAGATATACCATCATTTATGTTTATAAAATTAATCCATGACTGAAGAAGGGGATTAATTCTTGTTACGAAGTAATAAGCCTAGGACATAAAACAGTTGATATACATTTTCGAAACACCTTGTATTCATTTTATATAGACAAAACAACAAATGTCTGAATCAATTCTGATATTTGGAATGCTGGTACTTTAAATAATAATTATATATTGTTGCTATTACTATATAAAGTATAAGTTTATGATCCTTTATTACTGTGTAACATTAATATTATAGACAGAACTAATTAAAAAATTAAATTCACGCAAGGTTGGTTATAACCTCAATGAAAGTGATGAAAGACCATTGGCCAACCAACAGGTAGTCGAATAACAAAGGGGTAGAGGGTCTGCTAAACATTTACGGCAGGGTCGTAAACATTTCATGCATTTACAAGAATGTGTGTTTGCCATTAGTGACATTTAGTTTCTACTAGCTTCAAATTCAACAGATTTTCCGGGTTTGTGTGTTCATAACAGTTTTAATTTTAGTTTGTAAAGTTTTTAAATTAGTCATTTTTTAAAGCCAATTTTTTAATTTGTATGTTTATTTCCAAGAACATTTAAAAAGTATTCAGAGTCTTCAAAACTACAATAAATGATCATATTAGGAAAATTTAAGTAAATTTGTTTTATATATATTTCCAGTTTAGGTGTTATACCAAAATAACATAAATTTTGAGATCAAATCGGGAGATCGTTAAGAAAACAGTTGTTTTAAGGCTTACGACTATTTAACAAGAAATAGGTTTTTTTTTTATATATGTGAGAAAATAATCAACAAAATTACAATGCCAGAGTATTTAGGTATGATAGCTTAATTTAAAATTTTTAGAAACTACTTAAAAATGCGTTTAAGTGAAGGTCAAATTATTGTGCTTTAACTTTTATTTTAAAAAAGTACAGATTTACCTCGGTTTAAATCATAAAATAAAAGCTAAATAATAGAAAATTAATAATGAGCCAAAATATGTACTTATGGTTAGGATCGATGCACATTTCGTAGTCTCGGGTGTACTTGTTTCCTTGAGTAAGATCGTAAGATAGATAGACTTTTTGCGATCCAAATTTTTGAATCATAGATTATCAGTCTAATTGTGAAAGACATCAGAGGTCTTGGGCCTAATGTCTAAAGTCTGCTCGGTCAAAGGAGGGCCTAATGATTTCAATAATAAAACAAAATCATATTTCTGAGAAAATAACGGAGCAGGAATTATGGTTAAATTTGAAGACGAACCTTAACAAACGGACCCTTACAATTCAAAGTATTTCTTTAGAAAAGTTGTTACTTGGTCCTTCAGGATATCCTAAACACATGTTGAGTATGCTATGATTTTTGAGGCAACACTATTTAAATAATGAAATACTGTTGTTTTGATTGTAGTAGAATTTCAAGAGAGCAATATTGATCGTTATAAAATTACCTAAATCTTGAAATATATAGATTACAATAGAGCCTTTTTTGGACAGTTAGGAGGGATTTTGCCCACTTTTCGACATTCACTGAGCAACTACCAAAACTGTCTAAAAAATCATTTATTTTATAAATAACGTTTATAAGAGACATTTAAATGTTTATTAAGTACGAAATGTTGGAAACGTAATATATGTTTCGTAGTTGTATACAACCGTGAACGGAGGTGTCTGGAAAAAGACACCGATTCCTTTTATGAATAGTTTTTAAAATATAGGATAAAATTTGTCAATACTGCCTGTGTGGCTTCATTATTGTACTAATAACAAACGTCTTTATACAATCAGTGTAGTCACAGGTTGGTAAATTGTTTTGATTGTTTCCAGTAAAACTGATAAAAATGGTTAAAAAAATGTCCCGTTTTTATGGAATAATTCTTTTTTAGCTGAAAAAAAATCACTGTTGTTTGTTATAAAACTTAAGACAGATAACACTGAAATTGGTCATTAGCTTTTAGCCCTTCTAGGAAGTGTTTTTTCATATATACATATAATATATATAAAAAATATTATAAAAGTACAATTTTTTTATGTATAATAATTGTGAAAAAGTATAACAACTTGTTAAAAAACTTGACATCAAGATACTTATTTATTTGTATTGTGCACAATATATATTCAAATATTAAATATATTAATATATAAATTTTTATATATTATCTAACGAATTGAGACTTTGTTAAAAATTTAATCAAAATCGAAAATCTTTTTGTGTAATGTTTCAACATTTAAAATTTGATTTGCTTAGCTGGTAAAACAACTTTCCCTATACCAATGAGTTCGATTCTTGCAGTTATCTTATGGCAAAACTAAATGACTAAATTTTACTACTTTTTAACATCATCTGTAACGCTTTTTAAGAACGTTTAATTATAAACTCATCATAATTCAGACTTTTCTGAATATTTGTTACATTTTTATTACTTAGGAAGAGTTACTAAAACTGATAAACAGTCATTTGTTTATTTATATTTAAATGGGAATTTTACTTTTCTTAACGTGAGATATAATAATATTTAAAATATGAGCAAAGTGACTTTTCCCAATCACCATTTATAAAATAAAATATATCGTTAAATTAAAAGAAAAACTACTTTTAAATTCATTCATGAGACACTTTAAATTACATCATTTTTAACATTATTTTTTTTTTAAATATAACATCAAATAACAGATTAGAAACACTTTTCAAGATGGATTAAAGTAAACTGTCGAAAACATGCGCTTTACCTGGAATATTCTTAAACCTAATCTAAATAATACATAAAAATAATACATTTAATAATAAAAAAATATAAAAGATCAAACCCTAAGGGTAGATTTTGATTAGTTGAAATAACCCCCTCCCAAATAGAGTTATATAAGTTCGTGTTACTGGTACAGCTAAAATGTCTCTAATGTAAAATCATTATAAAATGTAGAAGAAACGTTATTATTATGTTATTTTATTTTGTGACAATATATGATGCAGTGTAGGAATTAAAGTTTGTTTGGGAAAATTATAAGTTTTAATATATTTTTAGGTTACAATTTAAAGATGAATAAAATCAAATTTTTATTATTTTACGTGACTTTAATTATGTATCGTAAATTTTACGATAAATTTAACTAGCTCACCGTAAAATATAAAACTACGAATTGCTTACTAAATATTTATTGATTTAAATGAACAATTAATTATACACAAAACACAGAAGAACCAAAGTTTACAATTACAGAATTATGTAATAACATTGAGACTGCTCTGGTGTAATCTATTAAATTCTTGTCTTCTTGCGAGAGTTTGTGTGAAAAAGTGTTTACTGTAGTGTTGTCATCTAAAAGAGAAAAACAGAAAGGTAGGCCTGAATATTTTAGAAGTAATATATGATAATGTTTTTTGGATATAGTTAATTGATTAATTATTCAACCTGAAATTGATTTTATGGATATTATAATGATCCAACTGTTATATTAAATTGGTTGTTATGGTAATGATTGTTAAAATAGTTTAAACTTTCTAGGAACAGACACCTGATTTATAATTTTTGGTCATTTAGAACTCTTGACTCAGATCAAAAATTAAAATTTCACCTTTTTTCACCACCGATAACTTATATTGTTGAGTTCATCTTGTCTGTATAAAATTGTTTCATGATCAGGCCAATAGCTACTGAAATACTACGTTAGTTGCCTTCCAAGGGAATTCCACTCATTTTTTTTCGCTCATTCGCACAATGGATATAATTAGAGCAATTTCATTGGATTATGTTTATAAGGAATTTTATTTTATGCATATCTAAGAAAAGACTAGACCCTAAATTTAATTTATGAACTTGTAAACAACTAAAAAGTTAAATACCGATTCAAAAAAGGATATATTTATTGTATGTTAATTTATTAGCTCAGTTCAAGATTCAAAATGATTAGAAAATGTGTACTTCAGTCACAACTCAAGTATGCTTAAAACTTGATTTGTTAGGTTCTTTAACAAAAAATTTAATACGAATCACTTGGTTATTCATGATAGATGTGGTAACTTATAATAGAAACAAATTGAAATATACAAAATGTAACGAAAAGGGTGGACTGGCTATTCATTTTCGGATTAGATACATCAAAACCTAAAAAATGTCAACATATAGTCGAGTTACTCTTCATTCTCCGTCTATCCGCTATTTTTTTTTTTTTTTAACATAACTACAGAAATAGTAAAGATATTGAATTCAAATTTAGTATTTTGTATGTTACGTTTTACAAGTGTACCAAAACTTTATTTTAATAATTTCAACAAAATGGCGGCCATTAAAAATCTTTAACGAAAAATATCTCAAAAACCGTTAACTTTACAAAACATTTACAAAAGAAAAAATATTTTTCTTTCCTAACGAAAAACTTTTTTCTTTTTTTTTAACTTTTTCGGTAGGTCAAAGGATAACCAAGTTATCGACAAAAAAATAAAACATACAATTAATTTCTTGGCGATTGTCTACAACAATCAAAACTAGTCTAACACCAATACATTAATGAATTATGTTAATTTGTATCCATGGAAACCACGAAAATATAAATTAAATGTTGTAATAATGATGGTTTGCTGAATTAGTAGTATATTTGTTTATTTTATAATTTTGTTATGTGCATTTAAAGTAACCTTATACCCATTTGTTATTGTGTCACAGTGTGCGTTATTTGTCATATTTCCATTATTAGTAATGCTAAAATAAAAAGTAAATTTGTCAATTGATTTGTTTAATAAAATATAATAATAATTTTTTTTCTTGGTTTCAATGGATACAAATGAACATAATTATTCATAAATGTGTTGATGTTAGACTAGATTTAATTGTTGTAGACCATCGCCAAGAAATTGTATTTTTATTTGTTTGTCGATAACTTGGTTATCCTTTAATCTACAGGAAAAGTAAAAAACAATTTCGTTTGTCGTTAGAAAGATTTTTATTTGTCTCTTGTAAGTTTTTGTAAGTTAACGGTTTTTGAGATATCTTTCATTAAGGATTTTAAATGGCCGCATTTTTGAAAATTATTAAAATAAAGTCTTGGTTTTTGGTACACTTGTAAAACGTAATAAACAAAATACTTATACTAAATTTGAACTCAATATCTTTACTATTTCTGGAGTTATAATATTTTTTCTAAAAAAAAACAAAATTACGGATAGACGGAAAATGAAAATAAATTCGACTATACATTATTAGTCATTTTTTATTGGTTTTGATGTATATAATAAAAAAATGAATAGTCAGTCCACCTTTTTCGTTACACCCTGTATATTTTATATTTTTTCGTTTTACATCACATGCCCACTGAGCACAATACTACTAAAGAAATGTTGGCGTCAGTCAGCTTGTCTTTGTGTTCGTTTTTCTCGGTATAGTAGGGAGAACTCTATAACAGTTTAATAACATAAAGAAATTGTAGGAAAAGATATCAGCAATAACTAGAAGTCAAGAGTACAGAGTCGAGCATATAATTTGTTTTTAGATCTTTGGCAGGGAATTAGCATTGTATTTTTACTCAGCTGGGTTTATTCATTTCTGTAGGTTAAAAAAAAACTTATTAATTAGCCTATCCTCGAAAAACCCTAACCTAATCTGGAAGTCAAACTTTCTTCGTGTACCTCCATTATTCTAATATGTCATGTATCAAGGAACTGGGAACAAGATCGGCTGCCCAAAATAAGTTTTTTAAATCAGGTCCTATCTTTTGTTCACCATAATTAACACCAACTACACCCCAGCTTACGAGTTTTGCCCAAATTAGTTCGTTTGTGAAAGAAAAGTATAAAATTTCTATATAATATTATGGCCACTTAATTAATAACTAAAATATCATTTTTATTAAATGAAGGGTGGTACATGTTCATGATAATACTAGCATGAAACTAACATTTTACCTCGATTAAGTAAATCCAGAAAAACGTTTTAACTTCTTTTTTTAATTTATTTTTTTTAGCCTCCCCATTTTTTATTTACTTTAAACAAGAATTTAACATTAATTTGTAACTAATGATAAAACTACTGTTGAACTATGAGTGTGGATGAAGTTCAAGAGAAAAATTGTTGTGATGGAAAGGCGCTCACAAAGAAACTATCCGGTCGACCTCATGTTTTTTACTGGATTATCCAATTTGAAGGTAGATTTTTTTTATTTTTTATTGCACAGTTAATGTAAAAGATGAGTAACGCATTTTCAAAGTGTGAACAATTATTTGATGAATTCGATATTATATATGTCAAAATATTGAAACTGTATTGAAGAAAAATGATAAGTAAAATGTTGTTTGTATAAATGTTATTTTAATTTTAAAATAAGAAGTGGAACTTTTATGACGTAATTTAAATTTTTACTTGGTTACTTTTTAAGTTGGTTATAAAAATTACTACAGCTATTTTTCAACACTTATTTTCGTTTCTGGAGTTGACAGCCAAATACAAATTTCTCTGTAGAAACTATAAGAATGAAGCCAAGTATAAAAAGCAAACTTTGAAGTCTTGGTTTCGTTGAAATATTGTTACTATCAAACAGCCATTTTGTCAACAATTATTTTAGTTTCTGGAGTGGTCACAAAACACAATTTCATTGTAGAAACTATAAGAATGGAGCCAAGTATAAAAAGCAAACTTTGAAGTCTTGGTTTCGTTGAAATATTGTTACTATCAAACAGCCATTTTGTCAACAATTATTTTCGTTTCTGGGGTTGACAGCAAAACACAATTTCTTTGTAGAAACTATAAGAATGGAGGAGCCAAGTATAAAAAGCAAACTTTGAAGTCTTGGTTTGGTTGAAATATTATTACTATCAAACAGCCATTTTGTCAACATTATTTTCGTTTTTGGAGGTGACAAGAAAATACAAATTTCTTTGTAGAAACTATAAGAATGGAACCAAGTACGAAAACCAAACTTTGAACTCTTAGTTTGGTTGCAATATTGTTACTATCAAACAGCCATTTTGTCAACAATTATTTTCGTTTTTGGAGGTGACAAGAAAACACAAATTTCTTTGTAGAAACTATAAGAATGGAACCAAGTACGAAAACCAAACTTTGAACTCTTAGTTTGGTTGCAATATTGTTATTATCAAATAGCCATTTTGTCAACAATTATTTTCGTTTTTGGAGGTGACAAGAAAACACAAATTTCTTTGTAGAAACTATAAGAATGGAACCAAGTACGAAAACCAAACTTTGAACTCTTAGTTTGGTTGCAATATTGTTACTATCAAATAAGCCATAATTGTCTTTATAATTGCCATTGAACGACTTCTCAGTAACGTGTCCAAGTAATTAGTTTCATAGAATTAGCTCATATTAAATTGTGTTATATCCGGTCCGAAGAGTGCACATAATTCAGCTGAATGTTTACAAGAAATGTAAAGATCTTGTGTTTGAAAATCTAAACATTCTATTGGACACGCACGATTAAATAAATTCAAACCTAACAAACAGCTTAGATTCTACGCCCATAACAATAATGGCAGATTATTGAAATAATAGTGATGGGCAAATTGTTGTTTTAAAGGGAACATACGAATTGTGGTTTTCTTAGGGTTATCATAGCATTAATTTAAGTTAAAATTTAGAAACTTTTAGATTGTTTTATATTTTAAACATTGAAGATATTAAAAGTGAAAAAGAACACCAAAATCACAATTTAGTCTTTTTCAAAACTCTATTAAACACAACAAATTCAGGTAAACTACATAAAATTCACTTGTTGAAAAACGATTTAATATTATTTTTTTAATATTTTTGGCATTTAATGGTAGTCGGAATGCGAACATGATATAAACCAGATATCATTCATTACGGCCATCATTATTATGCGGCCTTCAATTAAAGATTCACTTTTAAAATAACGAATTAAGTCTGTTAACAGAACAATTTCGTTCACAAATTTCAAAAAGGCAACCATTCTAAACCAACTAAAATTCAAATCTCAGTTACTGTAGATAATTTTAAAATTTAGATTTTACAACCTGAAATTAACTGTTATTCTAAAGGTGCGTTGTTTCATTCTTGAACTTTCCCTCAAGAGTTGCTTGGTACTTTAAAATGATGAAATACAATGTAATTGTCAAGTGGATTTCTTATTGAAATATTTGTATTCGCTCTAACCTCACTCTTACACCCATCGTCAAATTGTATAGGAAAACAGAGTTTTCTCAGTCAGCTGATTAATCTCTTAATCTCGTAGATGTCTTTCCTTCTACTTGGCGCGCAGTACATATTTGATTTAAATCGTGATATTAAAGGGAAGACCTTATTTTATCAATCTACTATTTTCTTGGAGTGCATAGTTAAAATTAAAATGCAACTAACCCTTTATCTTGAAAACCATTTGATCAATCATCACAATTTCTTACAAATAGCATAATTAGAACTCGATAATGTGTCGGTCATGGAGGAAGCGGATTTTCAAATTTTTACCTGAGTCAAAAGCGTAAACCTGATGATTGACCTAAAAACGTGTCAACCAAGCCTATAGGCCTAAGAACAAATCACCTTCTTGTTTCTTAAAAGTTTAAACAATCTCAACTGTTACAATCCATTTTATAAATTTAATAAAACTGATTCATTACAATAATGACCAACTAAATCCTTCATGGGTTATCAATAATATTTCTGTTTATCAGTTTATAATATTATATCAAATATTATACCTGTTTAACACATATTGGCCTATTATTACCTATTTTAAATGACAAAATTATTCCATAAACTTTCTCACATAAACTGTCGCAAGGATACAATAAATTACTCCAGCTACTTGAACGTATGTTTGTTGCGTGTACAATGGATTCTTAATTTTTATATATTAACTAAGAAATTTGCTCCGCCTCGGACTATTTCATTTATTTACGCCCAAATATTTACAGCTGAGATCAGCAGTGGAAGAAAAACACTATAATAAATGTTGTTATAATGATGTTAAAATGGACTTCTTTACTCCATTACCAAATTCATCTTTGGAATAAGACGTGACCATTCGGCCAGAACAAGTTTTTTATCTATTAGAAAGTCCGCCTGTAAGTATGTGTTTTTATTACCACTACACTGCAAAACAGTTAGACTGATTTAGTTATACTCCCCAAGTGTGTGAAAATAACGAATGTGTCTCAGTTGTAACTTTCTTCTATGTTTGGAATCCATACTATATTTTAAACAAAAATATTTTTTTGCATTTTCAATATCATTTGTAATAAATTGTAGACACAAGTGTAATGATACGTCAAAGATCACAAAGACCTACTTTTATACTTGTTGTTTACCTCTTGGTCATTATAAACTCATAAACAAATGTAAGAGAACAAAATAAAGACCACTTGGCTCTTGAATACTATAGTAGCGTTAGGGCCGTAAAAGGACAAGATTTGGTCAAAAGAGACACGATAGGAGAGGTAAAACAGAGGGACAAAAACCAAGAATACATGGAAAACGATGTAAATTCAACTGGGGGACCGCCGGGGTTGCCAAAGATTTAAATAAACTAAAATATAATCTAAATCTACCTTTTACTGTTTTTCCAATATCTATGGAACTAACGAAACGATTTCCATGAACATTTTTGTTAAATGGACTAAAGTGGAAAAATGGGATAACAATTCGAAAATATCTATAATTAATTTTAATGTAACAGCAGATATTTCTTGTTGAAACTCCATATTCAAAGATAAAATAAAGCAATAAAGCTTAAAGTTTCGAAATATTTTAATTGCCCGATGATGCCGCAAGGCGAAACAAATGTAGCTGATTTATATTATTAAGATATTTTTAAACTTTAAGCTTTATTGCTTTATTTTATATCTATAATTTCCCAACAGGATCTAAAAATTCTCTACATAAGGCCTAGTTACTCTTTTCACAAATTTCTACAATACTAGATATTCGTCAATGTAATCCCGTGAATTTTTTTATAATTTCAACAAAGGCACTACAAACATGGCATACAATTTCGAACACCTCTAAAGACCATCAGGATCTAAATATCCTTTACATAAGGCCTAGTTACTCTTTTCACAAATTTCTACAATACTAGATATTCGTCAATGTAATCCCGTGAATTTTTTTATAATTTCAACAAAGGCACTACAAACATGGCATACAATTTCGAACACCTCTAAAGACCATCAGGATCTAAATATCCTTTACATAAGGCCTAGTTACTCTTTCCACAAATTTCTACAACACTAGATATTCGTCAATGTAATCCCGTGAAATTTTTTAAAATTTCAACAAAGGCAATACAAACATGGCATACAATTTCGAACACCTCTAAAGACCATCAGGATCTAAATATCCTTTACATAAGGCCTAGTTACTCTTTCCACAAATTTCTACAACACTAGATATTCGTCAATGTAATCCCGTGAAATTTTTTAAAATTTCAACAAAGGCAATACAAACATGGCATACAATTTCGAACATCTCTAAAGACCATCAGGATCTAAATATCCTTTACATAAGGCCTAGTTACTCTTTCCACAAATTTCTACAATACTAGATATTCGTCAATGTATTTTCGAGAGATTTGTTTGGCATAATATTTCGAGCATATCTATAATTGCCCAACATGAATTAACAAATAACCTACTTCTGGTCAAGCTAATCTTTTCACAAATTCCTTCAATATTGAATATTCATCAATTAATTTCAGTTTGTGTTAAATGACATTACATGCGATACATACATGGCATAAAATTTCGTACATCTCAAAAGCCCAACAGAAATTAACGTAAGGACTAGTTACTCTTTCCACAAATTCCTACAATACTGGATATTAATCAATTGATTTCCACACGATTGTCATAATAACGATAAACGCTTTCAAGAATAATACAAATTTACAATTATTTTGCTAAATTTTCTTTTTTTTTTAATTTTGTAAACATCCTATAATTGCTCTGCCGGAAAACACAAAAGACTCAAGATTTTGAATATGTTTATATATCCTCTGAGTACAGAAAGGTACTTTTGGTGTTGAGTGTACATTTTATATCGGGAATCCTAAATTGATTAGTGACCAATTAAAACGCTCACTGTAATGAGATACACTTGTGTAAACTTAAATCATCAAATGAATTTTTTTTAAGGAGAAAAACCTCTCGGTCATCATCGCCTTAAAAAAAAGAAGAAAAGAACGTAAAGTAAAGACCCTCTAGTCTTCGAATACTTTAAGATCGTCAGGGTTTAAATAGAACAAGAGTTGCAACCTGATTCGAAAAATGAAATATCGGGATCTAACACAATAATACATGAAAAAGTGTAGATCCAGTTAAGTGTAGACCCTCGGGATTGCCAAGCCCGTACTCACTAAAGTGAACCCATGGAAATAAAAAGAACTTTCTAAATTATACACTTTGTTTGAAGAATTTTTGTGTTTGCGTAACTGATTTTGTAAGGGGGTTGTTACTCCATTCCTATATTCTTTTTGCCATTAATTAGTATGTTTAGGGCTATATGATTATTGTATATCTGATTAAGGCATTGCATATGTTGTATTATGTTCATCTTAAACTTTTTTGTCTTTAACTATACTTTGTGATGACATTGAACTTGGAGACGTGGCCATATTGCGTCCTTGTTTTCTGTCTGACGCATTTCCCTCGCCAGTTGTAGTTCAGTGCCAGGAAGGTCTGTATGCATTTGACAACTGGAGATGATGATTAATCATTAAAACACAGTCTTTTATTGTATTGCACAAATAAAGTGTTCATTATTGTGGAAAGTTGCGTTTTTTATTTAGGTTTTAAAATATTTATAATAATTATTTATGGCCGAAATTTAATAAAATGTATAATATGCTTATAACGAGGTAATTTCAAATTTGCAACCCTTTGTCAAAGAAAGATTTTTTTTTAATATGAAGACTAAACAAGCGCAGCGAGTTAATGACAATTAATCACAAATTGTTTACTGTTGAGTCAACAGCTTTAATTTAAGTGTTTTAGGTTGTATAATGGCCTAATAAAAATTGTATAAAAGTTTAAATTACGCAGCTCATTGGAGCCCAGCACTTGATTATGTTTCTACACTACAATGCACAAGAGCGTCTAGTGGACCTAAGGACGCACATTCAAGAGCATGGCACACGAGCGGGAAAACAACGCATGAAGACGTGAGAAGTATAACCAGCAGAATTGTAATTACAATAATATGTCATGTGAAAAATATACGACCTAGAATGGGAATCGAACCCAGGACCTTTGGTTTTACGCGCCACTGCTCTACCATCTGAGCTATCCTAATCGCTTCCCAGTACAGGGCCAAAGGTCCTGGGTTCGATTCCCAGTCTAGGTCGCATATTTTTCACTTGAAATATCATTGTATTTTCAATACTTACTGGTAAAAACACGTATTAAAAATTTACAAAGGTAGCTTTTATTTGCATTGTTTATAAATATTTCAAATCATAAAATATAACGAGAAAGCATTGGATTAATCTTTTTAATAAATATAAAGACAAAGAGGTAATCGCAGTAATGTTCATAGACTTAAGAGAAGATTTAAAATTATTTTCTAATAAAAATACAATTTGTTGAAGAATTCGCAGAGAAAAAATCCTTAATCTCGTCAATAAAATGTTTAGTATCAATATTGTCTCTCTATCGAAGAGTGTGAAGTGCACATAAACGACAACAACATAGATAGGCCACGTGTCAATAATCCGCTGTTTACTAACACAGATAAAATAGTTGTAGTACTCTAGAAGACTACTTAAGTGTGTCAACATTTGGATGCTCGGCGACCGCAGCTCCATTTAAAAACCAGAACTAAACGTCCATTACTCTAGTGTGCTTCTTGACATACTGTAATTGTTTATTTACTGCTGAATGTAAAAGATGAATAGAAAAGGTTATTAAATTTTTAATCCACGTCAAATATAAAATAAATTGTGTAAACACTATTTCATACACTCTCACAAAATAAAAGAGTTAGCTATAAATTTTTAATAAAAAATGACATAATTATTTTATTATAACAAGTGATTACATTAAATTGTATAATAAAAACTCAAAATCATTTTATTCAACCAATGTTAAGAAAACGTGTAGGTAGAATATCGAAATGGGGAGAAAAAACTTAATAAACAATAAGGAGGTAAAAACGTGCCTTATTTTATAAATCTAACCTATATATTTTATGCCTATGCATAAGTAAAATCTCGATTTTGAATCGGTGATCACAAATCAAGACAAAGTTAATAATATACAGGGTGTTTCACAAGTTCTACTGGTGAATAAAGCTCAAATGAACATAGATCCGGAAACGCTTTGTTTTCGTCTGTCTGCCATTTTGGCAAATAACGATAACTTTTGAAATTGGTAAGATTATGAGTTTCAATTTGATATTGAGAAAAGCGTTTGATTAAATAAACGTAATTTTTGTGAGATCTTATGTTCGAGTTTTTTCCTATCGTGTATTTTATCCTAACCTACTACAAGAGTGACAACAGATTTAATTATATAATTTTTATCAATGTTTACAAAGACAAAAAATGTAATTAAATTAATGTATACCAAATTTATTTATTTACAGTATTTACCAAACCATCAGCTTAAAGTTAGCATTGTGTGATCTATAAACTAATTTAAATGAATTTACATTATAGTTGTATGTAGGTTATGCGTTATAGACACTTCCTCTATGAAGAAAAATAAATTTAAGTTATTTTTATAGAATGACAATTATTTCAATGTTGGGATTCGGGTGTAGGCCTAACATGTGCAAAGAGATAAAAATAATAACTTACTAGTTGCAGTGAAAACTTGTGTAATTTTGTACATGTTACTTTCAAGATTGTTATATTTACTTTACTCTGTATTTCTGAAAATAACAACATTCTCAACTCAAGAATAATTCACGATTCAATTGGAACCAAGCGCCTAAACTACATGTATGGCGTGGTGTAGTTAATATTGCATAACTTCAAATTGAAGGCTATCTATTTAACGATGGGGAATAATTTAACCTTATCTTTAAGCCTTAACCTTAAGCCCACTGTTACAAGTAACTTCTCCGTAGCATTTAATATTTATTTTTAGAGAAATATATTAGTTTGTTAAAGTTCTTTTTTAGATTTTTGACTATATTTGTGCTAAGAAAAAGTCAAAACATTTTTATCTATTCAAAATATTTCTTTTTGAAAAATAATTAACTTTTTTTTAGTTATAACTACCAAATAATTTAAAAAATACTATATAATAAAAAATATGAAAAATGGAGAATTAATTAATTAATCTCAGATTCATATCAATTTTTGAAAGTATATAATTACAACTTGTCAGCTTCTTCAGTTAGTACTAGTGTGCATGGTACTGTACTTTTGGGAGATTTTGTAAAGACAGCAGACATGGAAACACAATTTTGACCAATCAGAGTTACGAATAAATTCACAAAATGGTTCTTAGTCTCCGCCTATATACCATTTCGTTGCTGTACTACCCCCTTCAGGGCAATTTAAAAACTATATTTGTTACTGTACTTTTAAATATGTGCCATACGAGTGTTTCGTATTTCGCATTCCAGGCAAATTAAGGCTGACAGAATATTCCATAGATCGCGGTTAAGGGATTAAATTAAATTATAATTATTTTTTTAAATCAATACATGATTTCTGTATTGCTTTAACCTTAAAATGATATGTTTTTCCAATTATTGACAACGAGTACAAGATGGCAGTGACTGTTCAGCATTAAAAAAATGTATAATAAATATACGGTATCAGTATAGTTTAAAACAAAACTTTACATTGTGCTAACACATGATAGGTTGTGTAATAATGACGGAATTAATGTAAGTGTAATTTGTAGATCTGAACTGGTTAACCAAACAAATAAAAAATTCGAATTTTATATATTAGTCAAATGTTTCGATGGGTATGCTCATTATTCTTTTTTAAATATATTTTATTGTTTTCATGACATTGATTTTTACAATTACTTGGACCTGTAGTGTTTTAATCATTGAAGTAAACCCAGAGGTTGGCGTTTTATTCTCATTAAAAAAATATGTTGATTTCAATATTAATTTCTAATTTATTTTAAGCGTTCGTTTTAAACAATTTAAATAAATACACAGAAAGAGATTTTTAAATAAGTTCCTACGATATTAAATAAAGTTATAACATTATTATTTGTATTATTTACAACTCTATGTTAACTAATAAATAATATAACATTCTATGAACTTAGTAGGCTCGAAGATGTAGAGCCGGGCTACACTAGAATTAAGTAGTGAGAATCGAACAACTGACATATGTTTATTACTTCTACTTTCGTATACATTGATAATATTTTTACAAAATTATTTTAAAATAAAATAAAAAGAGGCTAACCTACAAATAAACTATAAAATATTAAAATTGTATACGACAAGTGAGTACTTAGGGCTCAGGAATACGCCTCACCATAATGACGGCCTTAATAGATGATTCCGGACTTTATTACGTTTGCTTTCCGACAACCATTAAACCCCAAACAAATTAAAAAATTATAATGGAGTGTTTCCATCAATCTTAAAATAACAAAAATAAATTGTCTTCCTTTAATTTCAATTAGCAACACAACAAACAAACATCAGTACCCAAGCAAATTTCTAAAACTTTATAAATAGATATTCACAAAATTGACTTCTTCTCTTCCAGAACATTAGGGTTAGTTCGTTAACCCCTACCCCCACCATTTTATAATAGACACAGATAAATAAACATTTCTCAGCCGTTTTTGACTCATTCAGATTTCGATTTCGTACACTGTATTCGTTAGTGCTTTATATTTTTAGTAAAATACAATTTAGAAGAGTAATATAAACCTCATTATAAGTGTAATATTGCTTTCTCTTACATAAGACTGAAATAGACAATATCGTGTAATTTGGGTAAGTTTATTTCACAATTATTTCTGTACAAGTGTTTTAATACTTTGCGTTTCTCTTGAGCCGTGTCAGTAATAAACACTTAATACAATTCTTTTATTTTACATAAAACATAACTTAATTTGGGGAATATTTTAATATTCTCGGTTTAATTCAAAAAGAGACACAAAATGCTGTGAAGATTTGCGAAACAGACATGCTTTATTTACAAAAGGATCCTCAGGAACTCATTATAGTGACTACGGGTGTAGCATTCTCTAGCTGGATCTACACTTTAGATGCCTCTTTCATCTGCCCTATCAAGTCTCTCTTGATCAATTCTTGTTCTCTTCTGACCCTGACATTATTAGAGTATTCTAGGACTAGTGGTATTTAATTTATATTAAGGTCTTCTTTATATATATATATATATATATATATATATATAGGTATATTAAATAGGTTTTTTTAAGCATAAAAATATCCACAAGCATTCAACAATTTAGAAAAAAGCATATTAAGAGAAGCAAGAACGATCCTATGGTGAAATAATTTCATGTGTAATTTTTTGCTCTAAATCTACATTAATGAGGTTTTGAAAGTTAAAAAATATAAAATATTCGTTCAAGGAGGTAACTGCATATAAAATATTTTTCTAATATTATAGCTTTTTATTTTCTGTTTACAGTGGTATATAACACTTATATAATAAAAAAATTCTAAACCTACTTTATTTATATTTGAAATGAGGCCATGTTTTTGGTTTTTCAACTAAAAACTGGATCTCAGAGCGTCTACTCTTTCTTAGTCTACACCCGCTATAGAACCACTCGGTATAGTATAAAAGCTTGTATTTATCTTTCTAACGTTTGCTAACCTGTCACAACTGTATTGCAGTTCATTAGTGCTTTGTAAAACAGGTGATTTGTTGTTTCTTAGTTTTGTTGTAATGCAAGTGTTTCTAACCTTGTTTTAGTAATTTTTATTGAAACGAAAGCCTGAAAAGCTATAATTGTGTATAATTTAGTCTTTATATTTAGTCAAATATGACTAGAAGTACTAAAATATTCAAATAACAGAAATACTACGGCAAAGTATTAGGGTAAAAGTACCTAGGCCTTAAAACACACCTTCAAGTTCTAAATCTAGGCCTAAATCTACCAGTTGCTCGAAACTTAGTAAAACCCTTGATACTTATAGTAAATTCAATAGTAGTGAATCTGAATACACTGTAGTTAATTTAGAAACGCTTGGGAAGTATTTTAATTGAACTGGCCCTCTTGCATATTGTGTCGCTCTCCTTTAAAACTAACAAAAAGAATAGCAATAGGCCTAGCTTGTGAATTTGATGTTGAGTGTATTGTTTGTGCCAATAAAGCAAAGTTTGACAACATAACATATGCAGTAAAAGGTAAACAGTAGATCTAAACATTAGATTATCTTTAGGTTTTAAGGTCAATCGGCAAGGGAAGATTTGCTGCAGAAAGAATGTGCAGTGTGTTGAACCTAGGCTCTCCGTACACTAACATTTAAATGAAAGTTACCTATGTAACTTTGCTAAACCTTTATCTAAGGAATCAATTAATAGAACTATGATAGAGACTGTAGAGCAAAACAACTTATCAGCTGATATTGGCGTTGCTGTAGATGGTACCTGGCAGCGAAGAGGACATTCATTGAACAGCGTTGAAATACTAAATAAATATTGTGACTGCAAAGAGAAATTAAACAACTCTCATGAAGAACAGTGTATAGCAGATTTCAGTGCCTCAAGTGGAGCAATGGAAGTGACAGGAACAGTAAATATTTTTAATAAGTTGAGAGATTTGTATGCTGCATGGTATTTAGAATATCTCGGTGATACGGCCTTAAGTTCTATCCTGCTATATGTGACAGTATTTGCCTGAGTATTTTCACTCTTGTCCTCTAATGAAAACCCATAGCATGGCTTATGTCCCAGTGACGAAGGAACTTAGTGCAAATTCAATGTAGCAATGAAAAACAAAAACAAAAGTATGATCATTCTAAACATTTTCACCTACCTACTGATATAATGGAGTTCGTCAAACCTGTGTTCGAAGTTCTAAGTGTTTGTTAGAGTAGTGTGTGAAGGGTAAAACCCAGAATCCGAACCAATCTTTCAACAATAACATACACGTTCCGAAAACTATATTTGCTAGGCTAAACACAATAAGATACATGGCAGTTTGTAACTTCAATGAAGGAAATATAAGTATCTGCACATTTATTGAAAAATATGGCTAAAAATGTAAGTATACATTTTCCCCCACTCTCTATATAATTCTAATGGAAACTGTTAACTGATTAAAAATAAATTCAACTAACTCCAAATTGTTAATGCAATGTAAGTAGATATTAGATATATTTAACAAACTGTTTATAATACTAAAATTTGTTTTAACGGGAATATTTAAATACAGTTATCATAATCTGAGACCATGCATAAAGTAATTACAAACTTGCTTGTGAAAATGCTCAAAATTCTTTAACAATTTTTCCAATGCTACAATGTTATTACGATTTTATTATTATACAAATTATAACGTATTATATGTACGTAAGTATTTATTTAAATATTTAGAAGAAAAAAATTGCCGATTTTAAATATATCATTTTGTAGTTAAAAGTTAATAATTAACATTTAAGACCAAACAAATTAATTTTAATAATTTGAGTGTGAGGAATATTGTTATAAAATATAAATAAGCACAATTTCAGCATAAAGATAAAATATTGGGAACAAAAATATGTTGAATAGATCTGTTTGATTATAATTCTTCAACAAGAAGGCTATGTAAGAAAACAGCTGATTTATAAGGATATGCAACCCGCTAGATTAATTGTTGTAGCACATTGTATATCGCACAATGGGCAGGCGCGTTCAGTAAGGTCATATTCTTGATACATAAAGAGTTTCTTTCAATGTCAGCTCTCGAATATTTTAGTCATAAAATATACTTAATACTTTTATTAAGAAACGTCTCTATATTTTTCATGTATTAAAATCAAGGTATACAAATTTCACAATTTTACATTTTTTTAAATCGTCATTTTGACATACATTTTTATGTTCATAAAAGTATGAGGAGGGAGGCTCTGTTTTTACCGATTTAAAAAAATATTATTTTGGTACCAAGACAGCCATGCAGTTTAAGTCCTGTGTATGTCTTGTTTAGAGCCCTCTATAACGGTCAACGTTGAATCATTTTCATTTTTTGATGATGGTTTCCCAATGAGAAAAACTTTCAAAAGTTGAAGACTAGAGTAAAAAAAAGTGGGATTAATTGGTAATGAGGAAAACACAAAAAATATGAAAGTGACAAGGTTGTTACCCATGACAAAGACAGAAGATTTTACGTTTAAAATTGTGAACGTATTTAATTATATCGATAATTAGTGACAAACATAATATCCAACTACGGAAATTATGGACATTTTATACTTGTAAACAAATGATGGTATCAAAAATACTATACAAACGAACTAAAATAAGACATATGATAGTCGAGGCTAGACTTTAAATAAGAACCTTATTATAGAGATGGGGATATGCACCTTATATATGTGAAAGGAAGGCTATGTGTACAGTAGGACGCGATCAAAGTAAGAATGGGACGTGAAGGATACGTCCAGACATGGAAAAAATCATCCAATTGATAAAGAAAATATAGCGTGATATTTATTGTACACTAGACTAGAAGATTAGTTGATTTTGATACATTCAAGAAGTGTCAGAAGAATTGGGGAATTGAGGCCCAGGGGAAAGGAAATTGAAGGATGGTATAGAGGTGGATTGGGGAAGGCTGGGGTGAGAAACTGGAGACCTGATATTGCTGACAGACGTACCTAGAGTAAAATTGTGCAGAAGGTCAACGTCCGTAGATACTTGTAGTGTCGGAGAAGAAAGTATGATGGTATCCCGTCCTGATAGACTTAAGGGGAAATTGTGGATGTTACAAAATAATAATACATTTATGTCATAGCTGACATAATATTATAAATTCATGATGAAATAATTTCTCAAATTTAAAAACAATGTATTTTCTTTTAATTTTAAAATATTTAACAATATGATCTCCTAAATAATAATGATTTCAAAATTTTATTTTATAATTAAACTATATGTTAAAATTTGAGTTAACACAAACTAACAAATCAATAAGTTAGCTAATAATAATCAAAGCCATGTATACATTTTTTTAAAACCAAATATTTATTTGTTATAAATATTAGGATATCAGATATCCTTTATTTCCACCTTTATCGGTTTTTATTCAATAAGTTTAATTCATTATTAATTATGTAGTGGCAAACTTTTCAACATATAGTCATAATATTAACTTCCCTACTCTACAAAAACTGAAGTGAACACTCGAACACTGTTTTAAAGAACATTGAATACGTTTGTTTAATGTAGATAAAATTATCAGATATCTAAAATGTTTTGTTTAAAGTTAATATTTGGCATTTTATTTAATTACCAAAAAATGAGATTTATAGATTTTATTTTTAGCTTGGTTATCCTTTCACATATAGAAAAGAAAATACCATTTTTATTTGTCGTTAAAAGAGAAAAATATTTTGTCTATTGTAATTTTTTGTAAAGTTAACGTTTTCGATATATCGACGTTAAATAAATATTTAAACAGCCACCATTTTGAAAACATTCAAAATAACGTTTTTGTTTGTGGTGCGCTTATGTAAACCGTAACATAAAATACAGTAGGTGTGTTATAAATCTGAACTCAATATCATATATATTTCTAAATGTATGTTGAAAAAAAAATGGTGATAAGGTGACAAATTAAGCGTTTTCAGACCCATGTTTATGTGAACTTTTCCCCGTTTCTTCGTAAACCACCCTATATAAACATACTACCTTACTACCCTTATGATTTAGACTTAAATTTAAACAGGAACTTCAGCTTTTTACTAATTACAATAAACACATTAAACCTAATCTAACAAAATCTAAAAGTATTATTTTGCCTTCTCACGTTAATTTCTTCGAGATTTAAAACACAGTTCTCGTAATTTAGGAATCAAAGTGATGCCGCATTCTGACTCCAGAGGGTTCATACAGCCCTCGGGAAGTTTCACCTCGAACTGGTAAAGTAAAGATGAGGCGAAGAGGACAAGAATCATCCTAGCAAGTTCTTCTCCTACACATACACGTTTACCTGAAGCATAAAAACTAATTATGTAGTTTCTATTAATGTTTAACACAGTCGTATATTTGAGACTAATACATGATCTCTTAGTAACATTTACAAATCTGATAATTGACATAATTTGTTTATATTTAATATCTGTATATTGTACGTATTTTACCTTAACTTGTGGTTGACTCATGTACAGATCATAGAGCACACTAATTCCTTGCATTGCTGGATAGGGTACAATTTGTAGATAGTGAAAACAGACTATTTACTTGTAATTGCTTCAAAGTTCTTGTAGTTGGGTAAAGTATTTTATAGTATCGTTTTATTATGTTAAATAAAATTGGTGGATAAAATAACCACATATAGTGTAATAATGCGGTTTAGATGTTTCGTATTCAAACTATATATTAAACCTTTCAACCCCTAAAGGGTATTAATAAAGTAATACATTAGTTTATCGATCGATAATATTATTACGCTTTAAAATAAGGTTTATTTCAGTTTCATCTATGTTCATTCGGTTCAACATACTATTATATATATTTTTTAAATTCATTAACTCAAGTATAATTCAAAGCAACCAAGATAAATTTTGGAATAAGTGTTGACGTAGGTATTTAGCCTGTGCTTGAACACAAGACATGTTGAGTAATATACAAACATTAATGAAAGACATTAACAAAACAAACAAGGAAATAAATAAATAGAGCCCTCAATAAATAAATAAATAAAGTTCCAACAATAACTTAGAATTGAATAACAATGATTATCATAACAACCAACATCAGCTAATTTGTAAGTCTAGTAAGATTTTAGGTTAATATTAAAAATAACACCATTACTCCTTCATAATTTTTCGTTCCTTTCGTTTATTTCTTTTGATATCGGAACTGATAGGCCTATAATTATATATATAAATTGTATTGAATTGGAAGTCAGTTCTGCCAACATTCAGATAAAATAACAAATTGTTTTAGAACGAACAACAAAGTTATACCGGGTGGCGCTTACGGCTTATTGTTCAATGCCGTAGTTGTACGATTAGTTAATCAACTGTGAGCAATTGTCTACAGCTGTTTTATACTGCAAAAATACATATTTGTATTCAATTTAGGCTATTTTCATATTAGTGAAGCTTTGAAAAATGAACAGAAATCTATCTGTAGAAGAGCGAGTTTTTTACTAAAAGCTTGGTGAAAATGTGACCATATAGTCAATGACGTAATTGATTTAATTATAGAATGCTTACTGGCAGTACATCCCAATCAAGGCAAGATAATCACAAACTGAACATACTACATGGTTCTATCTTAACGCAATTGGAAAATTATCCTCTCTTTGACCAACTCCAGCCACTTCAGAAAAAACTGATATGGCAGTAAAGATGGCGTGAAACAGTTTCACCGGAGCGTGAAATAATTGTTAGGTATTATTTTCAATATAGTTGAAGAATGGATTGGGAGAAAAGAAACAACAAAATGGCTTCCTCGTTCCACACATCTATTCTATTTGAGGGATGCTAAAATATCTGTTGTACTTTGTGAGAATTAACAGTATTGAACAATTAAAGCAAAGAATACGAACTGAATTCGAGTGGCTGTCTTCACTGAACTTGTGATCAAATTTGTGTTTCTTGTTGAAAAAATTCAACTTTACCTTGAAAAATAAGGACATTTTGAAAATGTATTGTATTAGTCTAAAACATACTCCATCTGTAACATACAAGCCCGCGTAGCCTTTTCTTTGTAAATAAATTTGTTCTGACAACAACTAACTATGGCCCATCCGTAAATTAGATACTGTAAATTATTACATATTTATGAATACGTGTACACACACATAACCATTTAATTTATAATTAATTCGTTTGGCTTACTTAATTATTATTATGACACTTAGGTCTTTATTTGTTAATTTAAGTTTTTGAGTACATGAAACTTCATAGTCATTTGAAAAAGGTCTATTTTACTCTTTATAAAAAACACGAGTATTTAATAAAAACACGTTATGCGTAGCGTATGGGAGTGTTACATTTATTACCTCTCACCGCTTGTCTTTCTCTATTTCGTACTCTGTATCGTTACATATTACATACGTTTTTATTTATAATATATTATGTTTTTCTTTCCATATTAATTACCCTTACCTAGTTGGAATGGAATGAAAGCTTCTGGTTTACAAAACCGACCGTTTTCATCAAGAAATCTTTCTGGTTTGTACTTTTCTGGTTCTGGAAATATTTTGTGATCCATATGCACCGCCCACTGCAAGGGAATAACCATAGCTCCTTTAGGAACTCTGAATCCACCAATAAAAGCCTGCTCGTGTGCTCCATGAGGTATTCCCACAGGAACTACTGATCGGATCCTCTGTGCCTCCGAGAGTGCTGCCTCTAAGTAAGGAAGGCTAGGTAGCAGAGAGAGTTGTGGATATTCAGAGCCATGACAAACAGAACTCATTTCTTGATGGATTTTTTCCTAGAGTTTGTGTACAAATTACAAATACAGAGTGTTTGAAAAGTCTGGAAAAACGGCCTTATATCTCAAAATGCACGAGTCTTATGAGATAGAAATAAATGCAGTTATTCATGGCCATGAAAGAAACACTTTTTGGTGAGTTTGAAATTTTTCTTCGCCATCTTGAAATGAACCTCATTTTTTAAATGGGAAGGTAGTCGTGTAATACATGATTTTAATGTACGATTTGACGAAAAAACGATGGTCAAATCCGGTTTAGAATATCTAAATCAGTTTTTAAGTTATCGTCAGTCAAATGAGCGAAAACTCAAAATCGTGGGTCAAAATAATCAAAGAAAAAACATGTCGCATATTACTATAATTTTTTTTTCAACTTTAAAAGTTTCCTTTTAAAATGTTTAAAAAAATTAACGCCCTAAACTTTGTTAATTAACTGATTAGAGCAATAAAATAATTTACGGAAAATAAGCAACCTCAGACTATGAATTATTACCTTTCCATTAAAAAAATGAAGTTCATTTCAAAATGGCGGAGAAAAATTACAAACTCACCAAAAATTGGTTCTTTTATGACCGTGAATAACTGCATTTATTTCTAAGACTCGAACATTTTGAGATATTAAGCCGTTTCCAGACTTTTCAAACACTGTATATAAAAACAAATAAATTATGAACATCCTTTATTATTAACATCTTTAGTGCTACAAAATAGAATATACATTTCTAAACAAGTACTTATTAGCTAAGAGGAGGAAGGGTGTGATTAAAACTATTGGAAATTGATACAATTTGTCCTTTTGTCAACTCAAATAGAGTACGATGATTTTGTTGACTTTTTTAACAATGTATAAACATTTCACTAACTTAACTCTCTCACTCACCTAAAATCAAAATTAAAGTCTAAACAATCCGTCGCCATCTCCCCATGAAATCCAGTTCAGGAGTTATCAGTCAAAAAGTGAAGAAAGTCGAATATCTCAAACGAAAGCTAAAATAACGATAACATTAGGTGAATGTTATTTGGTGACACAAATTTATTTGCCAACCCTCCTTTTAATGAAAATTAATTCAATTCGAGAATATTTTGAGGAAAACAATGACACTCACGGGGAATAAGGTTTACTATTGTTTTATTTATTTTTATTTTACTTTTTATTTCATATCATATTTTTAGTTAACCATAATTTTCTTACTCGTGTGAGTTGAGAAATGGTTTAGGCCATTAACCTTCACATTTCACCCAGTAACTGAATTGAAATAGCTTTTATTGGTTTCCGTATATTCAATTTTGTAACATATCATTCAAGGTTAATTTTAACTGTTTGACCAATAACTTCCGAACCAGTATTTTTGTAAAAATAACGACTAATAAGTTCTATTTGAGTTTATAAGGGCTACATTTGGACAGGTGGTCAAAATAGTAGAGGCATATCTTTATAAAATTTAAATTTAAATTTTGTGTTTACAACTTATACTAAGTAGCCTACTCTTAAGATGTGAGTTAACAATGGAAATACTGCTTGGAGATTTGGCCAAAACATGCCTTTATACTAAATGTGATCAAATTTTACCCATCCACTGTCAATAAATAGATATAGGCGTTTCAAAATTTTTTTTGGTGCAGATAAATTCAACATTTATTTTTATGTTAAAATCTTAATGTAAATTTGTTATCACATTAACAAAATCTGTTCTACATATTAGTGGGAAAGTAAACATATATACATAATTAAAGTACACATACTGATACTCGTGCTGAGTGAAGAATGAGCAACCCTCTTGCATCGCAATGTATCTTTTATAATATGATTAAAAATTTTAAATAGAGATAATTTGTTTGATGTGTATACTTTACAGGAGTGTTTTCAGACAATCATATATTGTTAAAACATTTTGTATTACAAAGTTTTTAATGTCTGTACTTTAAAGTCAAATATTATGTTCCTTTTACCATTGTATGTTTACTATGAAAATATAAATGGGTAATTTTAATTGAACGAATAAATAAAATTACTTTCATAGAATTACTTCGAATTTCTAAGTAAAAGAAATATTGTGAATGTGTGAAAATGTCGATGTATATTTTGTGATAGTTCTCAAAATATTTATCCTTTTTCACATATGGACCATTTTCGAAATAATGTTTGTCTTATGATATTTTGGCCACTTATTACCTTAAAACCATGTGGTTCGATTGACTCAAAATTGTCTTACGGAAGGGGGTGACTTATAGAATGGATGTATTATTATCCGAATTGTTTACTGTGTGTGGAAGGCCTGAAAATAGGTACAGTATAAAGTCTACATTTATGAAAATTGTATTTATTGCGGAATTTTTAAAAATACAAATATTTTACAAAATTGGGCTCGAATTTCACACCATATCGTAAATACTTGGGGATGAATTTCTCTTACAGTGCAAAATTTCGGGAGTCTTGAAAATATTGCTTATTGACTTATATTTATCTTTATTGTGGAGCTGAGCTCAACTTGACATCGATTATTACGTGAATAATTTCAAAGTCACGTGTTAGCCGTATCAAAACTAAGTACATTTTTTTACAAATTGGTCGATCATCAAAAACGTTTAAATAATTTCAAAGTCAGGTGTTAGTCGTATTAAAACTAAGTACAATTTTTTACAAATTGGTCGATCATCAAAACCGTTTAAATAATTTTAATGTCAGGTGTTAGCCGTATCAAAACTAAGTACAATTTTTTACCAATTGGTCGATCATCAAAACCGTTTAAATAATTTCAATGTTAATGTCAAGAACAATAATATTAATTAAATGAATAATAAGTTTATCTTGGGAATAATACAAACTGGTTTACATCTTCAAAATAAAAGTTCTATTTCTGTATATATTTGAGACAGAATGACCAAATTGAAAAAAAAAAAAACTTTAAAGCCTTGGCGACCTATCTTCTTAAACAACGAAAAGCTTCCGAATTTTCTGATTGACATTTTGTTATATGCAGTTAATTAAAACTCAATTTTCAACCTCATTAAATGACGGTAATTTTCTACCACAGGTGAAAGGAAGCTAATATTGTGAGACGTCATTATTTAGATGATTTCAACCCCTAGTAAGAATGTTGAAATAATATAGCGCGGGACATAATTGATTTTCAATTTATTGATGTTATTTAAATGTATTACGTAAAATCTCTAATTTAAGAAAATTACGTAATTCAGGAGAATTGATTGCGCGTAACCGATAAAACTTTACAAAATTACATCTTTATGAAATTCTGTATTACCTAAAATGTAAACATAACATCTGATTTAAAAATAATAAGTTGAACTCTGATTTTGAAATAATTAAAATTGACACTAAACTTTGTTATAATGATAACTCTGATAATTCTTTATATAATAACTAGCTGACATACCCGTGCTTCGCTACGGAATACTACATTATCTATTTAATTCAATTAAAATCTTAATACAATACCTTTTGTATGTTTACTTTTTTTAATCTTTAAAGTGTATGGCTCTTAGCGTTACCCGAGAAACACCACAGGGAGGTGGCCATACGTCGTTTCTCATGTCAAGTCCGGGTCAGGGAGTTTTCAATATTAGGCAGATCCCCTAGCCTACTGCCGTAAACATTAAGTTGGGAGTTTTAATTATTAGGCAGGCCCCCTTGCCTACTGCCTTCAACATCAAGTTGGGGAGTTTTAATTATTAGACAGGTCCCCTTGCCTACTGCCGTCAACACCAAGTTGGGGAGTTTTAATTATTAGGCAGGTCCCCGTGCCTACTGCCGTCAACATCAAGTTGGGAGGTTTTAATTATTAGGCAGGTCCCCGTGCCTACTGCCATCAACGTAAAGTTGGGGAGTTTGAATTATTAGGCAGGTCCCCTAGCCTATTGCTGTCGACATCAAGTTGGAGAGTTTTAATTGTTAGGCAGGTCCCCGTGCCTACTGCCGTCAACGTAAAGTTGGGGAGTTTTAGTTATTAGGCAGGTCCCCGTGCCTACTGCCGTCAGATGGAAATGGTAAACATTATGATCTCATCCTGAATTTGATAACTGGCCTATTCACTGCAGCACTTCACGGTAAACTACATTGGAAGTTTCACCTTCCGGTTGCAAAATAAATAAATTTTCATGTGAGCTGACTCTGGAGCAGGCGACATACAATTGGCCGTGGGAGAAACAATCATTCCGCAAATCAACACCAGCTATCTTCAAAGTCTGACCTTGGGATTTACTGATTGTCATAGCAAAACATACTTTGACAGGAAATTGTAGACGTTTGAATTCAAAGTGGTAATCCGATGGAATCAAAGGGATTCGCGGAATGAAGACAGTTTCCCCCTGGCCTACACCAGTGATGATTGTGGCTTCGATCACATGCTTATGGAGAGTCTTAACTTGGAGTCTGGTGCCATTGCACAGTTTTGGAGGATTGATGTTTCGAATCAGCATGATAGGTACTCCCACCTTGAGGCGGAGGCTGTGAGGAGGAATCCCTGGTGGGTTTAGTGTGTGTATATTTATTTACTGCTTGCCTGTGACGTTTTGTACGATTAATATTGGAAAATCGCTTACGCCTTTTCTTCCCCCGTCTCTTGTTTGTTTTAGAACAATTTACGGAGGGGTGATCTGAGACAGTAGTATTAGATATAGTAAGGGAATTTACTGGAGACGGGGATGAGGAGTGTGGGAGATCAGTGGGTGAGAGGTTGGCAGGGTCCTGGATTTCCCCAAGATTAGCCTCCACATTCACATTGTCAGACGTCAGAGAGGAATCAGGATCTAAGGGAATAAGGACGTCAAAGTGGCCTGCTGTCAGTGGCCCAGTAAACTTTAGTCTTTTTATTCCCTCAACCGGCTGCCCGAAACTGGTTAACAGAGTTTGGTCTGTGTAAACCTGCAGCTCATAGGGGAATATTTCAGAGGCTGCTTTTATTTCACATGTTGTCCCAAAAGTTCCCGGTTTGCTCATATCAGCCATATATTCTGCCTTTGTTCTGTAAATGCCCTCCGTCCGATTTAAGGTGAATGGTTTAAATCGGCACCAATTGTTAGTAACGTGCTGTACAACACTGGTCCGAACTTGGAAACCTTGTGAATCAGTGCCGTATACGAAGTAAGCCAAAGGTGAGAATAAGCACTGACCATCAGGATTGATAGGCAATACATGGTGGGGAGTAGGCACCCCATCCACGTTGATGACTTCCATAGTGAGAAAGTAGAGATATATAAATAGAAAGACAATAGAGAGAAATATAAATATTATATGTATCAAGTAAAAGGGAAAACGGAATCAGTCTTGCCTAAAATGATCAAAATATATTGACGTATAGAACAGAACTGAAGTGAACAGAAGTGTGTAGAGGTTCAGGAAAAAACAAAGCAAGTAGCAAAGTCTGTAGCTAGACTGACTGGTAGGGGGCAATGTAGACCCCTTATCAGCTGATACCTGCAGCCTACTGATAAGGCCACTTGCAAACTGTGGCGTGCAGTCCTAGGCCTTGTCATGAGTGTTCACAATGATCAAAAACCGCTGTAGTTGTTCATCTAAATAACAGCCACCGAAAAAATGTATTAATAACAAATATATGCGTTTGACTGAAAATATTGTAATAGGGGTGTTAGCTACCCTTCGAGTAAAAGGTTTTCAAACCCTTTCTTAGTACGCCTCTAAGAACTTACCCGAAACCATGTACCGAATTTCAGAACTCTAGGTTTCGTGTTTAAATACAGTGAGAATAATACATGTTTGCCGAATTTCACGTTTGTACGCTTCATAGTTTACAAAAAATAATGTATTTTACTTTTCGCTGTTTTTTCGCGATTTCCGCGGTTAGACCTGGATTTTTTCTAAAAACGTTTCTTAGCGAGGACCTAGACGCCAGGAGGAACATGTTTGCCTAATTTCACGTTTGTACGCTTCATGGTTTACAACAAATTATGTATTTTACTTTTCGCGGTTTTTCGCGATTTACGCGGTTAGACGCGGTTAGACCTGGATTTTTTTTAAAAACGTTTCTTAGCGAGGACCTAGACGCCAGGAGGAACATGTTTGCCTAATTTCACGTTTGTACGCTTCATGGTTTACAACAAATTATGTATTTTACTTTTCGCGGTTTTTCGCGATTTACGCGGTTAGAAATGGATTTTTTTTTATAACGTTTCTTAGCGAGCACCTAGACACCAGGATGAACATGTTTGCCGAATTTCACGTTTGTACGCTTCATAGTTTACAAAAAATAATGTATTTTACTTTTCGCGGTTTTTTCGCGATTTCCGCGGTTATACATTGAATTTTTCAAAACCGGTTCTTAGTGCGCGTCTAGGACCTATGAGGAAGCTGTGTACCAAGTTTCATTGTAATCCGTTCAGTGGTTCCTGAGATTTCGTGATCAGTGAGTCAGTCAGTCAGTCAGTCAGTCAGTCAGTGAGTGGGTTTTGGCTTTTATTATTATAGATTAATTTTACAATTTCCTTGTAGGGAATATGAAATTGTATTGACAGATCAAGGGTCTTATCCAGTAGGCTAAGATTATTTTAACAGTTGTTTTTTGAACTTCGTAATTGTGTATATCACTACTTTCTTGAAGTCGGCTTGGTATAGTGTGTATATATTAAAATGGCTCCACTTGTGTCAGTGTCCTGGAAGTTTTACATAATGAAGGCTCTCAAAGCTCGTGTCGGACTAGTAACTACACGAACTTGGGAGGTTAGGGTTACAATTTACACAATAGCACTAGATAAGTAAAATTTGATTTTTCCCCATTATTTACTAAGTGTAATAATTGTCGTTTAACTGATTTAATAATCCTTAAAGACGTTTAACTTATACTAATTAATAATTTTCCCTATAGATTTGAGATGTATGATATTAGAAGTTTTAACATATATTCACAGTTTGGAAAATATATTAGTTGTAGTTTCTCTTATTGCTAAAAGCCCGCACACATATCGACAAGTAACAGAAAAAAATAACTTGGTTCACCATTTTTAGACAGCAACCTTTGTTTTTCACTGTCGACCTAATCTCTCCACCACCATAACTAAACATTAAAAATTAATTATTTCATAATACCTGAGTTTTAGATTACAAAAAAGCATCAAAGTATTGTGAACTGTAATGTGAAATTTTGTGAGAATGTTTTTGGGCAAACGACAATTACTATCTGAATAAAACGTTCTGAATAATCCCTGAAAAAATATTAAGTTTAATCACATATTTTAATAGATTTATTATTTCTATTTTTTTTTTTTTTTTTTTTTTTACTTATCTATATTATAGACTACGACTTAACCCAACCTAACCTAAAAATGGTTATTTCATAATACTACTTATGGTTTCCCAGTATATTACTATTACAGAAGGTTTCAATACCTGGATTTCAGGATATATAGCAACATAAATCAAAAACCATCGTAACGTTGTGAGCGTAGTGTCAGTCCCAGCTCCAAACAAATCTGCCAGAAGGTGATAAAACTGTTGCTGAGTGAATGAACTCTGTTTATCACCTCGGAGGTTCATCTCGCGTCTGAATGCTCCGATGAAATCATCTATGGCGGCATCATCATTATGTGAATCTATGACTTCCTGGTAAACTGTGTGAGTTTTTAGTTTACCTTCCATCAGGAAATGCATTGTTGCCTGGTATTTCGGTAAGAATCTGAAATTAGTAAAGGAAATTAAGTTGTTTGATAACAAAAATAAATTGTATGATTTTTTACAAAAATGAATTGAAAAAATATACACGAATGAATGTAAATAAATTTATGTAAAAATAGAAACTTGAAAGACATTACCTTCAATATATGTAAAAAATAAATGGGAATGATATGACTCATTAACTTTGATATATTATGTTGAAAAGCTAAATACAATTATATTAAGAATCCTCGACTAAAATTGTTCAGGATAAAAAAATAAGGTAAAAAACAAAACCTTTTTATATTCTGTACTTTCAAATATTTATTTCTTATTTACGAAAATTGATGAAGACAATAACCGTAGTAAATAAATTTAGTTCTTCTTTATCTTTTCTTCAATGTAGAATGAATGATCTTTATGTTTTGTCACTTCACTACAATTACACTTTAATAGTGGGAAAACTTGACTCATCCATTTTGGCATTCTGATTAATACATCAAGACTTATGTACTGTTTTACTTGTAGATTTATTTTCAGAAATAATAAAACAAAAATCAAGTTTTGAAATTTTAATATACCCAAAATATATTATTCGTCATTTAGAAAAATATAATTGGTCTCTTCTCTTTAACGACATTTTTGTTTTTTCTTGTAGGATTATGTCCCTTTGTCAGAATGCTGATTTATTGATAACTTTATTTTCTGATAGCGCAGGTGAAACACAGTTTTTGTTTAATTTTAATTGACTTTTATTTTTTTTATTTTCAGTTAAAGGTTCGCTAAACAAATAATAACTAAAACAAAATAAGATAAGGAAACCAACCTTAGGAATGGTAAAAAATTGAGTGGTCCTGCAATTCCAATATGTTTAACTCCATCGTCTGCAAGATGCTGCAGCCACCTCCACGTCGTATCATCCCAACTCCAACGTCGTCCGAACACAATGGAGTTCATTACGTTACCTATGCAGTGTAAGAGAGAGCGGGAAGCGTCTATAGGCTCTCCGTCGCGTGTATGTAAGTACTAAAATGTAAAACAATTTAAAAAATGTATCACTAAATGGGAGAAAGTGGTTGTACTATGTATATCGTTCTTTTATTGTACAACAACAACAAACCTGCTGTACTTCCTATATAAATAAGGTTTTATTTTGTTTTCTCTCTTCAACAGCAAATATATTAAAAAACTTATTGTTACACAACATTGTAATTGTATATAAATATTTACAATAGAGATGACCGTTTGAGATAATGCACGATGCGTATAATGAGGCTCAGGTGTATTCCGATACTTTAAATCTACATTCAACAGACGTTAATGAATCAAAAGGTCCTTAATAATAAATAATTTAAAAACTAAGCTTATTTTTCTCCATGCCAGTACTTTTTAGAAAACTATCCATCCATAAATCTTTCAAAAACAAACTATATAAGTTTTAAATTAAATAATAGAAATACAGTATTAGGGCTTAGTGTTATGTTAGATGATAACAAGATAGAAGAGGTGAATGATGTTAAATTTCTAGGTTCAGTGTTATATAATAGACTAACTTGGGAACATCGTATAGATAATATTGTAAACAAATTTTTTTCTGGGATTTTTACACTAAGAAATCTTAAGAGTGATTCCATAGCCTTTCCACACTTCTAATAACTTACTATGATCTTGTTTATCTCCACCTGAACTATGGAATCATTGTTGAACAGACTCTTTGAATTACAGGAAAGAGCAGAAAGTTTTGTTGCTCGATTGGATCGTTCAGAAAGTTGTGGGAAAACATTTTGTAAATTAAATATTCTGACACTTCCATGCATGTATGTTTTTGAAGTAATATTTTATATGACATTCAAGAGTCATACTATTCTGAACAAAGTGGGAGTTGATTCAGAAATGATTTTCGATTAGGCCAATACAGTCAGAGCAATTGTAGAAAGTTACCATCCCAAGCAGGGTGGTGTTTTATAACAAACTCTCTGTTTATTTAAAAAATGTTAAAAATTGTAATAACTTTCAGCAATAACCTAAAACAACTTTTGTTGTCCAAGTCCTTTTACTCTGTGGGGGAGTTTCTTGACTTTGACAAGTTATAATTTTACTTACCTCTGTGGCACCACCACTGAATGTTTTTGAATGTAAATTATACTAATTATATATTATTTAATTATATTTTATAATGTTTAATTTATTTACGTCGCTGTTTTTTAAATTGTATTTATTGGCCTATTTTTATATATTTATTTTAGTGTGATAGTGTAAATTACATATTAGGGATGCTGCATGGATATTATTTTTATCATTTTATTATATCTGGCTGTTCCTTACAAATGTATATTTCTTTAATATTTATTTATATTTATATTTCTCATTGAATTCTTAGACACAATGTTCAATAAGGACTGTGGAGGATAAATGTAAAATGCTATAACCATAACTACAGGAACAATGACAAAATATACAATAATTGTTGTTTAGTTTTATTTCGTTACATAGCAGATATGAATTTCATGGAATAAAACTATATAATAATTATTACTATTGTTATTATTAGTGATTGTTCCTGTAATTGTACAGTAGTTGGGGTATTTATCAATTATTATTTAATCTAAATTTTAAGAAACCTTCCTTAATATTTTGAGAATGTAAGAAAGATATAAAGTTCCTCATAATTGTCTTTTTTTTAACTCTTCTTAATTTAAAGTAAATAAAGGCCAAACATTACTTACGATTTTTGGTTTTGTGTAATTTCGTTTAAATTCTTGTCTGTTGCAATAGAGAATTAAATTCCTTTTTTTTTACACAAAAACTGCGAGAGAAAAAATGGCTGAAAACTTTCCATTTTATGTTTTCTGCCAGTACCAACTTCATATTATTATTTTTTCAAAGTTTGAAATCAAGTTTTCCAAATATTGGGTCAACAAATGAATTATGAAACACTTTAATCGCTACATTTTAAACAATGTGAACATGTTAGCATTTAAAACAAGTTTTACCTTAACGATTTCCGTCACTCCTTCCAATATTCGAGCCTCCATTTTGTCTCGCCTTATTCCAGACTTAACCATTCCAAATTGTTTCAAGGACATTGCTACAAATTTTCGTTGTTCTTTCCATCTGTCCCCCTCAGCACATATTAAACCTAAAACAATAAAATATTATCAATTTGTAATTATTTGCAAGTAATGAAATTAATCATGTCATTGGTTCTGTAATGAAAGTTATTTTTTATTAAAAAGAGACAACCGTAATATATTAATGGATATATTCAAATCATTATAAATTTCTAACTATTATATTTAAATAATAGTTAACAACAAATCATGTTTTGTTGTGACCGACAGAAATAGTTAATTAATTGTTACTTTTAATCGATGCTGTTTCATGTATAAAGATGTAAATTTCTGTTTTAAAAAGTGTCAAATTCGAAACCTTAAAACTATGTTATGAATTCTTTTTAAACACTGATGTTAAATTTAAATCCTACTCCTATTTTCATTTTTCCTAAAAGAATAGTTGTAATTCAAAACAATTTTGACAAAAATTTATTGATTCTGTGGAAACTTCAAATGTGGGATTATTAGCAGTTGAAATTTAACATCAGTTTTTACTAAATACAGTATGAACCGAAATATATATTATAAAAAGTTTGTTTCCATTCAAAGCTTAATTAGACGTGATCAATACATGGAAGTTACTTCTAATTTTTTTTTAAGAATAAATAAATTTTCGAAATTCTACCCATGTCCCCTAAACACGTGTTGTTTAAGTACGTCACAATCTTTACCTGAAAATACATGAACAGTTGCCATGGAGTTCTTTCAAAAAAATTGCTTACTTTAACATACCCCAAAGGAAGACATTGGAGGATTTTAGATCAAGTGAACGAGTAGGACATGGGAAGTTTTTTAACTGGAAATTAAGCAGCCCCAAAAATTTAAATAAAATAAACCAAGCAAGTTCTTTCCTGATGAAAGCATTCCATGGGAAGTGGTAGGTTTTTATACGATATCAGTCCTTTTACTAAAGTAAAACACTAATAATATTTTACTTTTATTTGTTAAAAACTCTTATGTGATTTAAATTTTAGTCGTATCTAAAAATGGTTATATACACAATGCTCATTATTAAATAGTACCAAGATTGTTGTAATCCAGCAACAGCATTATAGTGTTTCATTTTCTATATTTGTAATACTTACATGTTATTTTGACTCTACGTTAAACGATAAGCCGAGGATACAATTTCAAAGAGATGAGACAGAGAAATATATCTTTCCGTTTTTTAAATCAATTAAAAACTACCAAAACACCACGAAAAAATTCAAATTGTTAAGACTATTTTTGTTTCACTATTAGCAGGGTTTTACATTATACAGAAAAAACAGAATAATTAATTAGATTTATTTGTAAAGCAAATGAAAATGTTAATTGAAATATATTTTAACCCTCGATTTGCCCATGCTAATTGATTCACGTTTTTTTTCATCGGTTGAAATAATTTCAAAAATTCGCCAAAAATAGAAATTCTATCCCAATCATAAAGTGATCCATAGCTTTTTTTTAGGAAAAGGTCCAAATTATTCAAATATGTAACTAAAAATTTGATTGGTGCAAAATTGTAAAAGTTATAAGCTCAGGAAGCAAAAATATTCAAAAACGGAAATAAAATTTTCTAAATTCAGGCCTAAATAAATACTATTACATATTTTTTGTAATTTTATCCAAAATACACAAAAGTTTCATAATTTAGTTGTGAATAGGAATATGTAAAAAGTTTTACCAAATTCAAAGTAGTTTTTATGAAATAGAATTTTTTATGTCCGTACTACACAAAAGCCAATAAAATTAGACCTATTTTGAAACATCAATCTAAAATATATCCTTTACCCAAAAATGAAATTTTATATACCAAATTGTAGAGAATAACTCATAGAATAGAACTGTAAACTTGAACATATTATATAACTTTCCATTTTGTAATCAGAAATTACGAAACGAAAAAAAAAGTATAAATGATTCACGAATTTCAACAAAATATCTAAAAATAACAAATAAAACACTAAATAAACCTTTTATAAAACGAATTTCACTAAACAAACACAATAACAAACACTACACTTATTTATTTATATATAAAACACAATCTCATAAACGTTATTCACTATAAATAACCAAAATAATATTTCAGATCAAAAACACTCACATCAAGTAACACAGAATGTGGCTTTATAAAATGGCGGAGGCGTGAGATTTTCAACGGAAAAATGTAAGTTTTGCCGGTAAAATACTGCCAACTCAACAAAGCAAGATGTATAAACCGATATATCAACAGATTCAGTGAATCTTTATCTACAAGACTGTCTAAAAATATTTTTACATTCACTTCATCTATGAGAGACTAATGGACTTCCAAAGAAGCTCTCTTATTGGTCGAAATCTTGGCCAATAACAAGCCGTTATGCGGTTGAACACAAAACCTAAACCGTAAACGTGATCTAAGATTTGAAAGCAGTTATAGAAAGGTGGAAATGCAAGCTTTCTATTGGTGTAAATATCATTGTCCTAAAGTCGGTGTGTATAACTGTTATAGGTCTTGAAAGTTGACGAAATTCTAGCGTTCGTGACGCACGGACCAGCTGTTTACAGTTCTGCAATTATTCCATCGATCATTAGACGTGTTAATATTCATTTTAGAAACATATGGTAAATACAAAGATTAAAGTTTGAAAAGTTTCCTTTCCAACGGTATAAAGTTTATTAAGATTGGATGACAATTAGTGGGTCAAATATTAGAATGTATAGTACTGCACGCTACTTGTAAAAGTACTACAGTTTTCTGCAGTAGTGCAGAGCATGGGTTAATAGAAAATAAATATATTCAGAACTCCATTGTTGTTCTCTGAAATTACCAGGAGATAAAACGCCTAGACTCTCTAACCAAAAAAGGACAGTTATGCGCAGTCCTTACAATACAAGATTTAAAAAAGAATAAGAAGCAATATTTTGCGGCATGCCGGTGTTTTGACCTTGAACGAAACCACGTCATGAAAATGGCAACATCCCGAGGATCAAGATATGACGCAAGGTCAAGTTGTTTACTAGAAGAACCGTAGTGGGTGGAGGGGCAAAACAAGCTCGGAGTAAATGACCTTTGGGCTGCAACAATGGCCTTAAGCTTTACTATCCCTGCATGGTTCATTCAACGGAAAAATATGTCCATATAGTGAGAATGCACAAATAAATGTGTGAGGACGTTTTAGAATTTAAACTGACAGCGAATTCGATAGCTAAAGAATGTTATTTTCCCGTGAAGAAATATATTTATTTTTAAGTAAAGTATTTTCGAACGAATCATTAACATCTCAACTTATTAGGTGTAATTTAAAAATTAGATTGTATAAATAGAAGACATACTATTTCTGAAACATTTAGTTATTATTTTAATTTAATTCTTTATTTCTGAAACGGTACACTTACTTTTAAATCTGGTGGGCTTTAGAATTTAACTGAAATCGTAAAAATTATTTTCAAAAATATTAACTGAAAATGTAAAACTTTTTGTTAGAAAATGTGAACTGAAAACTTAGTAATTATTGTCAGAAAAGGAAAAGAAAAAATTGAATGTCAACAAATATTTTTTTAAACATTGTCAAAAAATATTAACTGAAAACTAAAACATTATTGTCAAACAATATTAACTGAAAAAGTAGAAATTATTGAGAAATAATATTACTGTGTGTGAAAATGAAATTATTATTAGAAAATATTAAAATATAATAAAAATTATTTTAGATAATATTAAATGTAAGCAAAAATTATTATTAGAAAATATTAAATGAAAACGAAGAAATTATAGTCCAAAATGTTTATATGGAAACATAGAAATTATTGTGAAGAAATATTAGCTGTTTTCAACGTAGACATCTTTGAAAAATAATATTACATAAAAATGTAGAAATTATTGTTAGAACAAATTACTGTAATAAAAACGTAGAAATATTTGTAAACAAATATTAAATACAAACATAGAAATTATTGTCAGAAAGTATTTTAAGAGCAAGGATGTGAAGACTGAAGCATAAACCCCAAACATTCATTCGTGTAGAATTTTTTAAGACACCTTTTACCTACTTTTTCTTAAACCTAATTTACATTTTTTACTTTCACATAGACAAAACTTTTGTAATGGGGAATAATCAAGGATTTTGTTTTAATTTTGTTTATGGAAATATCTGTTTTTTGGTATAAAAATTCCCTAATAATAGCGTCTGAATGTGTCCATATCTCACACTAGAGTTTACCGATTTAGATGAAATATAGTGTTTGGGCATATATAAGCTTATATCGATGCTTTTCTTTTCTTTTTAAAACTCATAATTTAGCATATCTGTCATTAGTTCAAAACACAAATGTCGATTTGGTCCATCTTAAAAATAGCAGTTCAGGAGTTGACAGTCAAGAATTGAAAATAAAATATAGGTGCTGAGATAGAAGGTTAACATTCGGTACAAGTGATTTCTATAACATTTTATAAATAAAACCATTGGGCCAATACGCAGACGAAATTAAGAATTATTTGTCGAATAAATTAAAAAAAAAAACAAAAAATCAAATTAAACATTGACCGCCATCGAGTTTGTTTTTTAAATTTGTAGTTATATTTTACTGTGTACAGTTGTTACATGTTCAGAAAATGTGTATGCATATGTAAATGAAAAAAAAAAAAAGGATAAAAATAATGGGAAAGTTGTACATAATTTACTACTTTTTACTTTGAATATAATTTATTCTAAAAAAAGGAGAATCACCCTTACATTAATAATTAAAAGTTTTAAATTGTAGACTATAAATAAGAACGAAAAGTAATCGCACACTCATTCACTCATAAATTCCAATTCCACAACAAGTGATTACTGGAAACCATTACTAGAGCTAGTCAATCCAATTCAAAGAAACAACCGAACAACCCACTTTCCGGAAAAAACCCACGTCAAGATAATTCCAGCCCTGATTCAAGAAACAGGTCAAACTCGTGCTATGATATCATCTCGGAAATACATTCTTCCATCGCGGATAAAAATAAAAGTAAAATGATATTCGAGGAAAACTTGTGTAAAATTCCAAGAAGAGATTACTGCGCAACTTCTTAGAATGGGACTCAAGGTCTTCTTGTAGGGTAGCGAGTGACGTAATCACTTCGAACACGTGGTTTACAGAGTCCGATGTCTGCAACTCATAAAACATTTTATAATTGTAACCTTGTCTAATCAAGCTATTAAATTAAGAAATGATAAATTAAATCAAATTAAAGTCTGTACTTTTACTTTTTTTATATTTTCAATGGATCTTTTATAGCCACAAGCGCGCCGCTTTTGAACGATCAAAGCGTTTATTTTATTGAGCTCATTATTTTAAATGAACTTTATTTAAGAAAGAAACAAAAGTAAATATCTATCTATGTTCTAGCATTATATTCAAGATTATTATATTATATTTCTGCAAATCGGTTACATTTTTTATTTAAACTCAACTTTATTGGCAATTACTGGATAGTCTTTTTGTATAGCCTATTAATAATTCAAAATTCTAGTTTTGAATTAGTTTCATTTAATTTCTTTTTTTCGAGTTTTTTAACAAAGAAAAAAAATAAATATTAAGTCTAGATTCGTGATAAATTTGGTTAAAATATAATTCGTAGTTTTAATAGAAAGATTTTTTTCTTTTATACAAATAATTTTTAATATAACTAAGATTTTTAACACTTTTCTAATTTCATTACTGTATAGTTCCTAAAAAACTGGTAGATATTTAAATCAAACAAATATGAATTTCTTTTAAATAATGTTTACCTTAGTTTATCGAAATTTTAATTAAATTGTTTCAATGTACAGTACAGGCCATACAAACTTCATTGTAACCCAGCGTTAAAGTCTCCTCTTATATTAGCAGCTTCTCCCGTGTGTCAATTAACTTCACTTGTTACTGTGTTCCAACAAATGGGGAACATTTTCATGTAACGCTATAACTGAAAAGTTCAATGCCCTACATGACTAGAAAAAAACTAGTACAGTCTAATAAAAATACTTTAATCAACCTATGATTACTAGATCCGTTCTTTGTACCACGTACCTCCTTCATGGCCGCTTCAATACTGTTTACGGCCTTGACAGAAATATTACCATACAAATGCGTCTGATTGAGTGTGCTGGCCTATTGGCATATTTTTTTCTGTCGTCAAGGCTTTCCTAGGACATTATCCTCATGGCTCGAGATGTCGCCAACTTTTGAATATTTTACCGCCATTTTTCCTGTTTATGAAACGAATCTTCAAACCCAAATAAATGTTAATGTTATCACTCTCTTCCATGAGATAGAATGCCTCAATAGAAATGGTAGGTATTAATAATATCTTATTCGTATTACCTTTTTTTACACCTTTATCGTTATTTATTTATCATTACATTTATTATATTTGTCGTACTTTTCGTTTTTTTAATAAATTTATCGCAATATTCCAAAACCAGGATACAAAACGAAAATATGCATAGAATTATTGAATAGTAACTTTTCTGTACTGTAAGTTACTGTCATTCCTTTTTAGTCACAATATTTCATTATTCTCTCAACTACCAAATTATTTTATTCCTCGTCACTTTTGTTACACTCAAACATTATTTACCATGATAACCCTTAAACCATCTGCAAATAAAACCTCCTAAGATTTATATGTCTAATATAACCATTCCTAGTCTTTCCTTTTATAGACTCATTACAGCTAAGTTTTTCATCGAGTTAAAATATTACATTAATTATTTTCTATAAATTTCTGCAGTTCTTGCTTGAATTTAGATTTTGCTATATATTTGGGAATAAATAAAATTCTATAATTTAATATGTAGGCCTATTATTTGAAACTAATAATCCTATCAGTATAACATATCACTAAAAAAAAAACATCATTTTCGCACCAGCATTAAAGTTTTTTCAAAATTTCACGACTAATTTCACCTTCTTAAATTATGTTTAATAAAATATTAATAATTTAGTAGACAACTTGTACTTAAGTATAAGCTGTCTTTAAGACGTTACAAGTAATCTTTCGACATTTTATGTTACTATTCCTTTTATAACGCCAAACTTTATCATTAGCCTACCTAACATTTACAAAGATAAATAATATGTAACATAAACAAATCGTTGTAAACAAGCAAATAAATCTTCCTTGGACAATTACTGACTTACACGTGACTGTAATAAGAACCCTGACCAGACAAACAAGACAAAATGAAATGTCACGAACTTAGAGAGGAAAATACTCTTCGAAGGTTGGCGTTTTTGGCAAAGTGCCATGTCATTGGGCGGCTCCCTGAAGCGCTTCGTGTTTGGAAGTGACTTACATTTAATTGATGTTTACAACAAATCTCGGAGGACAGTCCATAAATGGGAAGTACATTCATAAAAACCAGCTTACATTGATTTTTTTTTTCTGGATATTGACATCATTCTATAAAAAATATACAGATATTCAAACGCACTCCGAAAATAATTTAAACTTACGTTTATAAAACAAGGTACGTAATATAAATAATTACATTCTACAGGAATATTAAAATAGGTCAATGTATTTCCTTAAAATAAATTGTATAAAATACATTTATTATGTATTAAATTATTTTAGTTATTCATTTTGATATTTATATTTTATTGAATTTGCCCCATCTTTATAACTTTAATCAGTGAAAATAAAAATTAATAACAGTATTGTATCACCTACATTGATTATGTCTATTTATAGCTATCTCAAGTCAATATCATAATAGCATTACCCAAATTGTTTCTGCCCAAACTAAACCGTTCTTACTCTCTTAACCGAGCATTCAAATTTTCTTAGAACGAGGAAACCAGATGAGACAAGTCTTATATTTTATAAACAACTATTTTTCAATAACACAGTGTAATTAATCTAAATGTAAATTTTAAGTTAACATTAAAATAAATCAAGTAACCTGTTAAAATATTTATGACCCACTGAATGAAGTATATTTATTTAATATTTAATTTAGAAAAAAATACTGAATTAATTGTAGTCGCTATACTTTTGTTTAATTATATATTCTAATACTGGCATTGCCCAAATCGAACAAAGCTATTAACAACTCACTTTTCGTTATTTTTCTTGAAAATACTTTTTAAATATATTTTTCTAGGTTAGAAATAAATTAGAGGAGGGATAAGGTTACACACAAAAAAAGTTTTTAATATTTCATCAGAAATATAATATAGTTGAACATTTGAATATTTAGTGAGTGTGATTTTGTTCTAATTTTTCTGACAAAAAGAATTAATTTTAAGCATTTGTCAAATAAAATGGAATACCTGTTGGTTACAAAGTTATCATGACACACTGACAAACAGAAAATAACAAGGAGAGAACTCATTGTGATACCAAATATTTATGATTGTGAGAGATTTCGAGAAGAAGCTATGTGAATTTCTTAACTTTATATTGTTTTTGTTACAAAACGTCTCTTGGTGTATTTAATTTTTGTGGGTTGTTAACGATTTTATTTAAAATGTGTTCTTGTCTTGTTGGGTTATTAGCTTTCATTCAAAACTTTAAAAGTAGAGCTAGCCTATAAATAAGTGAGAGAGATTTGTTTTTAACCATCCATATTGAATTTTGACCATGTATCAAAGAAATTCAAATATTATGGATTGGCTTAAACCATTATTTAACCACAGAAACAGAATGTCCACAAAAAAAATATGAATTTTGAGTTAACAGTTTTAAAACGGGTCGATTTTAAAATATGTATAACTTTAATAATGTGAATTTAAGTTCAGTGTTCTTATGTCTTGCTTATTGACATCTAAATTGCTTAAAGAAGTCTAATATCTAACTGTACATGATGATAATGTATTTTTATTAACAAAAAAGACTTGGTTCCCGCCAAATATATAACAACCTGCCACTATAATCTAACATGTACTTATTTACAACGTCAAGCCCTACCATCGACATGTCTTCTTTAAGAGGTCAGGGGCGGACATTGCAAATAACATTCCTTACAAGAAAACACGAAATGGTTACCTCCTCATTCCAGGAGCCCAAGGTCGAACCTGGATCAAGGCTACGGCGTCGCACGATGAACGTCAAACGTAATTGAAGATTGTCTGAAAGGAATTCGCTAATAATTTATTGAGTGGATTCTATGTTTAGACTGTGAATATATTATATCTTTATATAACCTGACATTATTAAGCTATTTAGATAGTGGAAATATATTTCTAATCTATTATAATATCCGCAGAGTAAATGACTGAAGTAAAATGTTAAAAATAGATTGTGTTTTATACACTATTTATAAATAGAAATCTGATATAATGATTCGAGAAAAAAATTGATAAATCTCAAAACAGTTATTTACTAGGTGGGGAAGACTGAAAGGATAATTTAACTGAAGTTTAGAGCGTAGACTGCATATCTCCTTCCATGACAAAAACTAATTGAATGCAATCTATAAATCAAAAGGTCATGTAACAAACACATACCGTCCAAACACATACCATGCACAAACATAACGTACGTTCGGTAATACAAGTGACAAAATTTAAGAAGTGAATCAGAATATTAAAGTAACAAAAAAATCATTTGACAAAATTAACTGTTATTTCGTTTTGAATCAATCGGTCTGGTGCTTCCCCCCCTTAAAATTACGATATATCAAGAACGAATTTTAGATTCAAACTCGGTAGATATAAATAGGGGATATATAATTATATATAAGTATAAGTATAATATCATTAGTTCATCCTATTGAAATATATAATAATTATGTTTTTTCCATTCAAAAATCACGACCTACAATTTTCATTAAAACTGTTGGTTTTTTAAGCTATCGATTTTGAAATTGGACATGATAAATATTTTTGAACACTTTTAAGTAAAGATGCTGCCGATTAGTTTACTAGCTTGAAATGAGAGAGGTATCGGATGCAATTCCCATGGGCTCACAAAGTTATGGTGTTAAAACAGACAATGGAGGAAAATATGGAGTTACGATTTTTCTGATTACGAAAGCTAAAATTACGACGATGGAAGCTCGGTATGCTGACCATATATTACCAGACTGACAATTTGTACTTTTGATATGCAACCTCATCTGTTGCTCTACAGTTGTGCAATCGTAGTTTTTGTAGTATATTTCAGTCTACCGCCAAAATTTTAAATTTGAAAGATATTTGTATCGTAAAAAGTAAGGCTATTTTGTGTGTGTGTTTCACTCTGTTATATATTTCCTGACAACTTTTCACTCGGTTTAAACAGTCTTCTAACGGAAAATAAAGATGTAAGATAAATGTTACAGTGATATTAGAAATTATGGTAATGGTATACATTCCTCTTAAAGAAATTTAGTGAATGGGTAGCAAGTGACAAATACAGCACATATTTACTAGTGAATGTAAACAATAGCCAGTGAATGTAAACAATAGCCACTGAATGTAAACAATAGCCAGTGAATGTAAACAATAGCCACTGAATGTAAACAATAGCCACTGAATGTAAACAATAGCCAGTGAATGTAAACAATAGCCACTGAATGTAAACAATAGCCACTGAATGTAAACAATAGCCAGTGAATGTAAACAATAGCCAGTGAATGTAAACAATAGCCACTGAATGTAAACAATAGCCAGTGAATGTAAACAATAGCCAGTGAATGTAAACAATAGCCACTGAATGTAAACAATACCCAGTGAATGTATAAAGTCACTTCCGCTATTTCGTGAAAGGATAACAAATTGTTATAATCCTATTATAATAATATATACAGTATATATATAGTATAGTTAATGTATTTGTTTATAAAATAAAAGTCCGGTACACCAAGTTTCAGAAGCAGCTATTAAATACAAGTTTGAAGACCTTACTAATGTCTATTAAACTCTGATTCTAACCTGAGCAATAGATTTCTAATAAATTAGAGCACGTGGTTTCTAAGGACACGTGGGTAGGGTCAGTGACCTCTATGATTAGTAGGTAAATGGCTATTTCTTGTCATTCAAGGATGCATTAGAAGGATCATTCATTATTTTCTTGTTATGACTAATGGCTACATTGTGATGGTGTCATGGACATAGGGCAAGACGATTTCAGAGTTATTTATTTTTGGAGGAAATAAAAATTTTCAAAACAACTTCAATGTCTACTGAGTTCATTTTCATTTTTAATAAGTAATTGACGAATGACGTAAAATATAAATTATATTTACAGTATATTTCTATGTAAACTTATTAAATATAAAATACTCGCTTCGCTCGCTGGAAGCGTCCACCAGACTTGCTCGTTTTTTTTACCAACGTTAGTTCGACGAAAACCAACAAAAATCCTAAACCCAGTAGTTTCTTTTGTAGCCAATTTTAGTTGGTTTTACAAATACAAAGTAATAGTTCTGGGCTCTAAAATACAAGACGAGCCGTTTAAGACGTTACACAACTATTTTTTTTTTTTTTTAATTTATGAGGTAAATAGAAAAATGTACTATTTTATAGAGATTAGATAAAAAAAAACAATAAAAATTACTCCCCATTTTTGTATATGCACATGTGTTTCAAAATATTGATTTTGATTATTCTTAAATGTGGAATTTTAAAACATTCTACATTTTGCAGTACTTTAGTCCGCCCTCCTTCCCTTCATAAATTTGTAAACCGAACAACAGTGTAAAACAAAAAACTCTTGACATTAACTCTCACTCTAAAAAAACAAAATTCGAAAAAAAAAAAAATCTCCCACAAAAGGGAAAATATTCAGACGTCCAGTAAAATTCGGAAATGTATCTATGGTTCAACTCAAAAAGGCGAAAATAGTTTTCATCTCCTTTTAAATATTCTTTATTTCAATTAGCCTTATTACCCTCCGGTGTTCCTGATTTTAATAAAATTGAAATAAAGTAGTGTGTTGTTTATTGAATATACTTTCTTGTTTTACATCTCTGTCATTTTAAAAATCACTTATTATTTATTAATTATTTGTTTTTCTTTTCAGGTTTTGAAAAAAATTGTTATTTGATAAATTTAAAACGCTCCTTACGTTTATTAATATGACAGACATTAAACAAGTTTTTAATTCAGCGACGAGTACCTACTTTTATTTTGACAATATACTGACAACCTTTTATAAGTAATGCCTAGACTAACAAAGAACCAAATAATATATCTCTCAAAGAACAATTTTAACATGCATCAGATGAAATATGTTGAAAAATTAAATTATTTTATAAAAACAAAATGAAAACATAAGTAGATGATTTACCATAACCCTGCATAATCCCATGAGTCAAATACAGATCTGCTCTCCCAGTGAACTCGTCTTTATTAAATGCTTCCTTGATGAGACGATGATCACTGATCACCACTGCGAGAAGTTTACCCATCTGGAGGCTGTATATTGGTCCATAGCGATTAGCAAGATTACTCAAAGTGAGATATGGATTTTTAGGATCAATACGATGAAGATAGCCAATGACAGGTAAACCCCAAGGTCCAGGTGGTAGTCCTCTGATTGAATTGAAGTACTTCAGTGTAAGCCATAGCACGAGGGTAGCGAAACCCAAGAGCAGACATAAATACATCACTGAAACAAGTTACAAGCAGTTTAGTACATCGCTGAAGCAGATAGTGCGTGTTGAAGGAGGTTAAAATAGTCAAAACTGAAACAGGTATCATCACTGAAACAAGTTACAAATAGTTTAGTACATCGCTGAAGCAGATAGTCCGTCATGAAGGAGGTTAAAATAGTCAAAACTGAAGCAGGTATCATCACTGAAATAAGTTACAAACAGTTTAGTACATCGCTGAAGCAGATAGTCCGTCATGAAGGAGGTTAAAATAGTCAAAACTGAAGCAGGTATCATCACTGAAACAAGTTACAAACAGTTTAGTACATCGCTGAAGCAGATAGTGCGTGTTGAAGGAGGTTAAAATAGTCAAAACTGAAGCAGGTATCATCACTGAAATAAGTTACAAACAGTTTAGTACATCGCTGAAGCAGATAGTCCGTCATGAAGGAGGTTAAAATAGTCAAAACTGAAGCAGGTATCATCACTGAAATAAGTTACAAATAGTTTAGTACATCGCTGAAGCAGATAGTCCGTCATGAAGGAGGTTAAAATAGTCAAAACTGAAGCAGGTATCATCACTGAAATAAGTTACAAACAGTTTAGTACATCGCTGAAGCAGATAGTCCGTGTTGAAGGAGGTTAAAATAGTCAAAACTGAAGCAGGTATCATCACTGAAATAAGTTACAAACAGTTTAGTACATCGCTGAAGCAGATAGTCCGTCATGAAGGAGGTTAAAATAGTCAAAACTGAAGCAGGTATCATCACTGAAATAAGTTACAAACAGTTTAGTACATCGCTGAAGCAGATAGTCCGTCATGAAGGAGGTTAAAATAGTCAAAACTGAAGCAGGTATCATCACTGAAACAAGTTACAAATAGTTTAGTACATCGCTGAAGCAGATAGTCCGTCATGAAGGAGGTTAAAATAGTCAAAACTGAAGCAGGTATCATCACTGAAATAAGTTACAAACAGTTTAGTACATCGCTGAAGCAGATAGTCCGTCATGAAGGAGGTTAAAATAGTCAAAACTGAAGCAGGTATCATCACTGAAACCAGTTACAAACAGTTTAGTACATCGCTGAAGCAGATAGTCCGTCATGAAGGAGGTTAAAATAGTCAAAACTGAAGCAGGTATCATCACTGAAACCAGTTACAAACAGTTTAGTACATCGCTGAAGCAGATAGTCTGTCATGAAGGAGGTTAAAATAGTCAAAACTGAAGCAGGTATCATCACTGAAACCAGTTACAAACAGTTTAGTACATCGCTGAAGCAGATAGTCCGTCATGAAGGAGGTTAAAATAGTCAAAACTGAAGCAGGTATCATCACTGAAACCAGTTACAAACAGTTTAGTACATCGCTGAAGCAGATAGTCTGTCATGAAGGAGGTTAAAATAAACAAAACTGAAGCAGGTATCATCACTGAAACAAATTACAAACAGTTTAGTACATCGCTGAAGCAGATAGTGCGTGTTGAAGGAGGTTAAAATAGTCAAAACTGAAGCAGGTATCATCACTGAAACAAGTTACAAATAGTTTAGTACATCGCTGAAGCAGATAGTCCGTCATGAAGGAGGTTAAAATAGTCAAAACTGAAGCAGGTATCATCACTGAAACCAGTTACAAACAGTTTAGTACATCGCTGAAGCAGATAGTGCGCCAAAAGCAGGTTACCTTAGAGGTTACAATAGTACAAAACTGAAGTAGATATCTTAAAATAAATCTGTTAAGACTTCAATTTTTCAACAACAAGAAAATACATCAGGAAGACGACATTTCAACTACTAGGTCGTCAACTTCAGAGTGGCACTCAGCACACTTTCATTTGTGGGAAATATTCATAGACAATGGAAAGTCCGGTATTCCCAATGAGATTATTACACAATAAAGTAGTAGAACCCACACTCTTCCAGCTAGTAGGACTATAGCGTAGAGCAAGATGTCAGGAATAGGTTTCTCTGTGCCAAGATAAAAAACTCTTTACAAGGATTGATCGAAAAATTAGTGAAAGCGCTATGTGTTATGCATCGCGCTAAGGGAGATTAAAAAACTGACTGAAACTGATGATGACTTGGTCGTTGTAAGGTCGTTTTGGTGTGTTGATTAACTTCTGAGATTACATACGGTTAGCATATCAATGAACAATTTTGACTACGGTTTACTATATCACATAACTTGTTATAAACGGCTTATAAACTTTGAACTAAATCATTGAAACAGGTTAGGTTAAGTTGTTACACAAGCCTTTACCTTAAATTGACAGGTTATATACTTGTTACAAATACCTTTACCTTTACTTGTTTACATAACATGTTATAAATAGGTTTACTATATTATTGAAACCGGTTATAAACTTGTACTAAACCATTGTTATAATACAAAATTTATATACAGTTTACTATATCACATAACTTGTTATAAACAGTTTACTATATTATTGAAACAGGTTTTAAACTTTGACTGTTGAAACAGGTTATAAACTTTGAACTAAATCATTGAAACAAGTTATATACATTGTTACAAATATCTTTAACTTTACCTGTTCACTTAACTAGTTATAAACTATGAGCTCATTCATTGAAACAGGTTAATATATACAGTCTACTGTAGCTCACTTAATTATTGATAGGGTTATAAATGTTTAACTAAATCATTGGAACAAGTTATATACTATATCACTTAAACATTTCGTAAGACGTTTACGTTTTGAATCCTCACAAACATGCAAAGCCAAAATAATTTTTCATAATTTTGTTAAAACGTCGTGTTCGTAATGTAATCAGTCAAATTCTTAAAATAAGTTTTGTATGACATAAAGAATAGTAAAAAATTCCTAAAAACCAATTTTGAAAGATTTATAAAAAATATTGTACACCTTGACCTCCATCATTAACGTTAAATTACACTCCCAAAACATTGGCATTCTTTCCAAGGCACGCAAACTGAACTCGACCACGCGATTTTGTTTTGAATTCTACGTCTTCACGAAACTATTTTGATAAATGGCGTCTTCAAGGACGGAGATAAATGTTCATTTTCGTTTGTTTGCCTTTATGAACGATTTATAAAAATATTGTATATCGTCCAGAAGATTAATAATTATACTCTCTATAAATTGACTGTTGACTATTTTCTTCTGCTGGTGTTTTATCATAGTAACAATATATTTATTGGTATCTCGTTTTTTATGATAAAATTTGACAGACTGTCTTTCTTCAAGTTTACCGTTTTACTTAGTGTATTTAGGTTTTATCATAATATGTATTATTTATGAATTTTATAACAATAATAACTTAATATAAAATATAAGCTTAAAGGATGCTATAAATTTTTGGTTTTACAAAGCTATGTGAGACTCATTATTGGCAGACATATATTTTATTTGGAGAATTTGCCATCATTTGTATATATACAAATAAATAGACAACGTTTAGATAGTGTAGATCAGCTCTCATCATCAAATGATAAACCTAGAAGATATAAACACGAAAAGAGCTAATATAACCTGGTAGCCTAGGATTACGTTAAAAACTAACTGTTCCCTCTAAATATATATCCCCCTTTAAAACCATTTATCATTGAATTTGATATAGAACAATCATTCTCACTTGGCTCTAGATGTATGAAAATTACTAATTTTTATAAAAATCAATTGAAAGTTTTGAACTGACTGTACTTTTTGTAATATAAAGCTTTTCCAAAAGATTTTTCCTAGTAAACAAATTCATATTTTAACTTCCTCACAGTAATTATTTATAACATATCTTAGTAAACGCTAAATCGAATTTATGTAAAACATCTGTGATTTTCTGCCGATTCTAGATTTGTATATTAAAGTTCTGTTCAGTCAAGTGAGCGAATTCTCTACTTTTTGTTTTATCTTCTAAATTGTTTTATTCTCATTCTTTGTCAAGCTTTTAATTTCTCTCAACACCTTTGTAAAACTCTGCATTGGGTCTTGAAGTTTTCAAATGAAATCTATAGTTTTCGTTATACGGTTGAAGCCTTCGTGTCTCTTTTCTTATAAAATTGGCAAATTCAATATGTTTGATTATTACTCTTATGTACAGCTTCAAATGTTTTCTTTTGGGATAAAATTGAAGTTAATCTGTTTAATATATATTATTATTTCAAACCGGTTTATTGATAAGATTTTAAAGGGAATAATAATACTTACTATATAATAACCATAATAAATATGTTTTTTGTACATTTTAGATGCTCTGAACATACTTATAGAAACATTAAAATTCCTAAATCTTCTAGGCTTTACACTATCAAAATTAAATTTCGTTTTCTCTAAAAAATTAAAACGTACTATTTCATAACATTATTTTATAACAAAAGTAGACTAAATTCTAACTTACTCTTCAATGTTCTCTGGTCAGTTCTTGGAACACAACTGCTATCACAGCTTCATGCAATATTCAACCAGAATGGAGCGGATTCGTATATCATTAGTCTAGGCACAATATGTCTCGACAATCTTGCTAACACAGCACCTTAATCAGTAAAATATTTTTCTCGAGTGATTTTGCCTCATTTCTTGGAACTGTTTCTCGATCTGTTCGTAACAGCTGTTTGTTAAATCAACACTCAATGCGTTCATTCGACTTTACTAAAAACTGTCTTAGGAACTTTAGTTCATTGGACTGTTGCATTGAACTTAGAAGCATTGGACTGTTTTGATACTATCAATTAAAAACCAAAAAGAGTGAATTCAAAAAGATCAATACAAATATCATACTTTGTTCTCTGTTAAAATGTCTTACTTAATGAGTACTCATTATTCATAAGGCACATTTAAGATACAAGTTAGATAAAGAATGAAGATGTTCATTCAAATCTGAAAAATAGCTGAGACGTTAAATGAAATAATCTCAAAACTAATCGTAGAATGTTGAAAATGGGTTGATTTTTAAAATAAACAAATAATTTGGAGAAGAAAATTTAAAAATCGAACCATGAAGGAGAGTTGAAACACCGTGTAGCAATAAAACTTATCAACATAAGAGATCGATTTAATTTGAATTTAAAATGTGTTCTAGTAGACTATCGTTGGCAGACGTTGGACGATATTTTGTGTAACCTCACATCCCTAGTGACGTTAGATTATGTAGAGCTTCTCAAACTGCAAGTACCTCCATAAAACTGTATCCTAATATGTGTGCATCGCTTTCATTAAATTTTAGGAATACAACTTACCAAAAAATTCTTAAAATCGAAAATTCGTATATGGCTCTTTTGCCACGATTACAGATTTCTCCAAATCTAATTTAAAAATTTCACATTTACAGAGTATATTCACCACAAGTTCATTTTAAAAATCAGAATATCGAAAGTTGGCCTATTTTCCATATTGGCCTATTTTCGGCCAGTCCATATGGCAAGTCCATATGGCCAGTCCATATTGGCCTATTTTCGGTTTTAGCTGTGAATGTACAGGGGCGAGAAATTTGAGTTTTTTTACTACTTTGTAGCATTCTATTTTTTAATGACCCTCAAGGCTCATTTTACTGAGTATGGGTGTAACAATCCCGAGGGCCAGAGCTGGATCTACAACTTTTCTTGTAGTCTTGGATTAGTTCCCTCTTTTTCATCTTTGTCATTATGTCTCTCTTGACCAACTCTTGATCCGACCCTGACGCTATTAGAGTATTGTAGGGCTAAGACTATTTATTTATTTTTTTTTTTTTTTTCATAAGGCGATGATGACCGAGAGCACACTCAACAAGGCACAAATCTAATAAAATAAGGAACTTGTGTCTTTCTTTAAATTACGGCTCGCTAGAATGTTCACACGATATGAACACATAATTTCAAACTTTCAATATACAAAATTTTACTTAAACACCATTAAAAAACGAATATGATAAAAAGAAATGGAGACCAATGCCAATAATTAGTGAGACAATGGACTTCTTAAATATTGTCAAATTTCCTTTTGAAGAAAATTTGTACTCTAAAAACATTAAAAAGAGGCATTATACCAAACTTATGTGATACATTGATGATGCACTAAGGGTAAATACTCAGTTTTAAAAAAAATGTAGATTTTTGAGGTAATAAAACAAATATATTCATATCACTAACCTTTCTATTAATCATAAAAACAATTATGCCTGATATGATCAAGTTCAGTTCAAAAAACCGAAGCCACCCAATTTTTAACCTGGTTAGGGAACACTGAAATAAAGTGGTGTTGAGAGGTGATGAAATTATTTACAATGATGATTTATTTGACATTTGATAGTGAAAAGCTAAAAATAATTAGAATTTAGATGGAATGTTAATAGTTTGCAATGATAGTTAATTGCTGAATTTTAACTCACAGTTAAAAATATGAAACTGGCCGTATTCATTGTCAATGGTGTAATTACGTACCATAAAGGATTTTTCATACAGGATCATATAAAGATCAGAAGAAAAAAACAATCTTTTCCGTTATCTTTCTACGATGACGATAAAAAAACTATGTTTGGAATTATATTCACGAACAAAGTTATTGAAACTTTACATAAAATGTTTACACAGACTTACTTAGATTCATTTATGTTACTTCATCTTCTCACCAGGATATACAGTGAAATCGAAGGTCCACCTCGTCGCTTTACAAGGTCAGTTTACTGATAAATCTCAACATGAACTAAAAGGACATTAATTTAAATGATTGGCAATTTTAGGAACTATCCTTGATATTTTAGTCGGAGATCGTATCTATACCGATGACTGTATACAAGATTTCAAAGCTGTCAGGATTAAATTCAAAACACCTAAATAGTTTTAAAGAATAATATAGGTAAATAACGTTTCGTAACACAGATCTTTGGTATTTCTTGTAAGAGATGGTGGGCTCACCAGAGTGTACATTGGTAAATTCTGTCAAACAATAATCCTGATCATTTTTTGAATATGGTAAGCCATGAAAATTAGTCAAACAATCACCGACTGGTTTGCATAGTCATTGCCTGAAATCTGGCATTGCGATCGGTTGTTGTAATCCAGGTGTGGAAGAGCGGACAAAACTTTTTATTATCCTGTGAAAATTTAGAGTATTTGACCATTGAGGTTATGATGGTTCTGATCTGGACAAACAAAATAAAGAGTAGTACTCGAAATTTGTAGGAGACATTCTTTTGTTATTGTTGCTTATCAGTATTTCTTTAATAAATTCCTATTAAACTTCTTTGGTGTTTTTGTCATGACTGAGTTACGTAATCATATGTTAAGTCTACTCATTGGCATAAAGTATTTTACCATTGCAGTTTAAACTTGAATCAAACTGTTAAACACGCTGTTAGGTTTGTGGACATATTTACAAAAATATTCATATATATATTTCAATTTCTTAAATTAAACTTACGTGCAGTGAAAAGAACGTTTAGTATAAACCAAGATCTTGGATTCAGGGAACACCCAAAAAATATGAAAATAAATTTGTAGGCATAGTCTATTCGACGTACAATATTGAATATTAAGTCGCTAGTTTTTATCATTATCACACTACTTTCTCTAGATTACGAATGCTGTGACACTAAATCAATTTCAAATTTAGTGCTCTAGAATCATATGGGTGAAAATTCTGTTGTTTGATTACATAAAAAGAAGTTAAAAACCGGGGAAAATATTGTAAATATATTGGTTTCTAATAGAAAAACTAGCTGATATCCAGTTTAAAAAACTAATTTGCCTATAATATATCTACATCTGGGATTTTAAAGCATCTTTACATACAAATTCTGGTCACATACAACGTTACTTGTCTTTACGATAAACTTATCCTCCCCGTATAACTTTCACTAAATATTTGGAATAACTAATCCGATCTGATTCTACAGTCTCCTTGGCCCATGGGATCTAGTGAGAAAGGGTTACCTGCGGTCAAAGAGTGCGTACTGGCGTGCGTAGGGTGAACGAACTTTTACTTTCACTTAAGTCTCACGTGCACTAGGCGACAATGTATTATTATTACATGTCAAGTTTCTTGTTTTATATATATATACACATTTACTTTGAAATGTATAATAGGGAAAGTTGGGTAATCGACTTCAAGGTGTCGCTGTCACTTTGAGAAGTGTTCAAGGACACATAGTCGGACGTTGGAGAGTGTTCCTTATCCATCTTCTGATCAGTTCAAGAAGTTATTTAACGTTACTAAAATTTTCCATCCGTATTGTTGATTTATAATGTAAATACACTTTGTTTCTTATGCAACTATCAGAAATTGAATATTTAAATACTGCAATCTTACAAACTAAAAATTCGTAAATCCCTCTTTAAAGCATTGAGAAGCTCTCACGTAAGAATCTATCTGGCTGTTTAGTTTTATTACTCGTAAAAAAATTGGAATATGATGAATTTGCTACGGATCGGTTTTAAGTTTACGTTATGTAAAAAAAAAACATAAGTCATAACTTGTGACAAACTAAAAGTATTATCTTTGAATGAACGGTCCATGAAAGAACACGATTATTTATCCAATTGTTTATTTTTTTACTAAATTAGTACCCTACATTTCTCTAAGTTGGGTTAATTTTGGTTAAATAAACAGATATCTGCATCTTGTTGGAAAAATAATTCAAGCATATTTTGAATCACCTGGATACAGGAGTAGAAAGAGGAAGAAAATATATATGCAAAATCGTTGAAGTCAAATTTACGCTTCCCGGCAAGATATGATAAACTATCCTTAACATAATTGTTGCAACTCTAGAGTTTTGATTTAAATAAATACCAAATAAAAATTATTTGTGGGGTAGAAACTACTGTATTACATTTTTCACGTACACTTGCATCACTTTACATCCGTTATATCGCTTTATGGTACACCGATTTTCAAAGGTTATAATAAAGGGTTTATTTTAATTTACTTTTGAAGTTATTTTGGACTCTATGAAGGCCAATATTTCACCTGAAATTACATTGTTTTTGTAAAAACCTGCGATTGTCTGTCGTTTGTAGGCTCCATGTGATTATCTGTCGTCTATAGGCTCGATGATAAAACTGCAATTTTCTGTCGTCTATAAGCTCAATAATAAACCTGCATTGTGTCTCGTCCATAGGCTCAATGATAAACCTGCAATTGTTTGTCGGCTATAAGCTCAATGATAAACCTGCTATTCTCTCTCGCCTATAGGCTCAATGATAAACCTAAAATTGTTTGTCGGCTATAAGCTCAATGATAAACCTACGATTGTCTGTCGTCTATAGGCTCAATGATAAACCGGCTATTCTCTCTCGCCTATAGGCTCAATGATAAACCTGCGATTGTTTGTCGGCTATAAGCTCAATGATAAACCTACGATTGTCTGTCATCTATAGGCTCAATGATAAACTTGCTATTGTTTGTCGTCTATAGGCTCAATGATAAACCTAAAATTGTTTGTCGGCTATAAGCTCAATGATAAACCTACGATTGTCTGTCATCTATAGGCTCAATGATAAACCTACGATTGTCTGTCACCTATAGGCTCAATGATAAATCTACAGTTGTCTGTTGTCTATAGGCTGTCAATGATAAACCTGTATGTTATGCTAATTTTTATTTTTACAAATTTCTTGCTTTTACAAATTTAACAACAAATTAGAATTTTTACATTCAACAACTGAAAAGAAAAGGATTTTTTAAATGAACAATTTTAGCAATAATTATTAGAAAGTGTACACATTACGGCTGTATTTGATTTAAGGAGATAAGGAAAACTAACAGAATTACATAATTTTCAGTTACTCAGGCCTCAAAATATTTTCATTTTAAATTCAATACAAATTTACATTATTTTAACTTCTACCCCATTTTGATTAACCTCATTCGATAAGAAACATATTTGGGGATTTTCTGCATTTAATATCTATATAGGTTTACGAAAATTTTAATTAGCGTCTACTTATTATAAAATGTAGTAAAAGTGTTTTATAGCTTTTTCTGATGGTGATATAAAATGTTGGTATAATTTTATCAGAGAAGTTGAACAGCTGCTAAATTAAAAATTGTGAACTTAATTGCAGCTGAGAAACTAATTTATGACTAACAATATAGGAATTTTTATCAAATTGGAGGCAAACTGAAAATTGTTGATGATTTTAAAAAGACACACATAAGTAAAAACACAAATTTGAATAAAAATTATTGTTTAGATTCTGAGTAAAAGAAAATATACATAGATGGTTGCTTTCTTTTATGTGAGGGGAAATTGCAAAAATTGTGTTCTATTAGAGAAGTCTATAATTTGCTGCTAGACATTCCTGATTTACGCTACTACAAAAGTCCAATGTATGAAATTCCAGACCGATTAGTGGATTACCTTGATGGCTGAGAAGGGGTAAAGTTCTGTCCAAGGTTAGGCAACGTTGTTTTTTGAGTCAGACGGTTGCAGATTTAAAAATAAATCAAGACGACAAGTTGTTATTGAATTCGAACCTTGTTTTCGGTCTCTGACATTAATATCATGAGACTTAATTAAAGATTTATTGAACTTACAATGAGGGACGTAAACCTATAATAATTTGGAATATGACAATCCATCTTTAGTAAAAAAACCTGATCAAATGAATTTTAATTTCTAATTTCTTTATATAAATATTATTTTAGTATTATAAAATAGTTTTTTTTTAAAGAGGACCATATTATATGATTATTTTATCACGACTATTATGTAATCTTGTCATACACCATTGGCTATAGGAAAACGGAAGTTATAATGTTATATAAATTATTTATGTACCTCTAAATAATAATAATAATAATATGTATAGAATTTTTCAGTTTCTTGATAATATGATAAAACAACCAATTTCTATGGATGAGATGTCCTCTGTTTAGTTTTAAAATTATTTATTTGAAGATATTATGATTTCTTGTCTAATCTAGCAATAAATGATCTTTTTAATCCTCAAGAAAAAGATCAGCTGATTAAAATATACTGCAGTGTAATCCTAGTCATCCGCATCATTCATTTATTTTGATAAAAATATCATATAAATTTGAAAAATGATAAATTACTTTTAAAAAAAACGATATAATGCTCAGGTGATAATTATAGACAATGAATTATAAATCTAAAATATCAAATAAAAAGCCAAGAATATATTGTTTAAAGATTTGTCGTTAAGAAATGTGATTTACTGATATTTAATACGGAAATAATGACAGTTATCAGTTTACTTTTAAAATTATATAGAATAAATACGTTTAACACATAAATTAATGCGGAAAGTTACACGCATTATATATTGGGGGGGGGGGTGGAGATTGTCATATTGGAAGTCATGCTTAGTTGGCGCAAACAATTAGGGTAAAATCGTATTTAAGAGTTATCAAATAGAAAGAATCTATTATCATAATATTTGTTAGAATGTATACATCATATAGAACTTACAATTATAAGAAAATGTAAGCTACATTCGACGAAGAAACTAAATGGGTATAACAGACTTAAATCGAATTTGAGAAGAGTGTACAAATTCTAAGGACTCGTGTAAGTCTTTTAACGATAAATAGTAACTTTGTCGTTTTTTGAAGTAGCACATTAAATATAGAAAATTTCCAGACATCAAATATCAAAAGGGGTTTTCTATCACAATTTCTGGACCTAAATGATTAGCTCAGGGTGTAACTTTTAAACTTTTTTTGCTGGTGTTTTTTCTAAGAGTAAAAAAAGAAAACGACCATGATGTAAAAGTAGCCTCATCTCTAAGTCCACATTTAGACATTTTCTGAATAGTATCCTCGTATCTTTAAAATTATGGCATTCTCATGAACTGAGGCGTCTGTCACAAAACTTTGATGCCGACAGATGACTCAGGGATATGAATACATTTTTTAAGATTATGTAAGAAAAATAATGGTAGGATGAATAGACGTTTTCTCTTTTTCGACAACGAGAAGAAGTATGAATTATTCAAAATTATCAATTACTAGTGATCTAGCTGTTATGTAATGAATTAATTACACTTTAGTGTAAATCGATTTAGCAGTGTGGTGAAAGATGAGAGATAAAGGTATTGAAACTCCAATTTTTTATAAAACTTGTGATATATTTTTACTTAAAAGCCCTAAGTTTTAATTTGATGTGAGTTTAGAACATTCTTGATGTTTGATTTTGATTCCCCTAACATTAAAAAAAAAAAACACAAAATTATTTATTTATTAACAGATTAAGATGACATTAGTAATAGTTACTGGTTTGTTTTTAAATCGCTCAGTTCGAAATTGACATTGGTTATTACATAATTACTGTCAAACCATACTTTGTGTTATGTTTTGGGGTTTTTGTTTACCATTTCCATGTTTAGACTGTAATAAACATAAACAACAATAGCACACTTTACACATTATTTATACACTAAGTACTGGGTACTAATTATACTGGCGGATACGGTTGTATGACTCTACTAAAAAAAACAAATATTTTTCAGAGTATCCAAAGAGCGGTTTACCTTGTTTCAACATATCTGTCTCGGGTATCTTCTCTTTCTCTCTCACACACACACACACATATAGGACATTGACAGAATCCGCATGCGCATGGTCCTCGGCCTTCTAGAACGTTGTTTATCCTTTAGCGGTCAAACACCCTGCCCGACTGTGTAGGCGGTCTTAGTGGCGTATTCAAAAACACAGACAGGTGCTTCTTCATTCCGGCCAATTAACAAATATGTAGAGAATCAATATATTTTTTGAAGGGTAGTTTGAGTCAATATATACTATAAAATATTTACCTAATTATCTTCTAATGTGCATTATAAAAATATATTTAAGCATGCATAAATATATTGGCATAGGATTTTTTCTCGATTTCACTAAACTGTCTTTTGAAAATAACTAGATTAATAAAAAAACTGAAAAGAATTTTTAAATATTTTATATTGATTTATTATTATTATTAATGTGTACATTGGCATGATGCAACAATAAGAAAAACTAATACAGTAACAATACATTTAATAAAAATAATAACAAACTCCTTAAGTATAATAATATCTACAAAAAAAATCGTAATTATATCATTTTTGATACCGATGATCACCATTCCAAATTTCGGTTTACTTTATTCTGCGCATGTCCAAACAAACTACTGTCAATTTGAATCTATATAATATTTACAGCTAATGGAATATTTTAACTCTACATTATACAGGGTGACTACTTGTGACATAATACAAAATATAGTTGTCAAGTAAATGACACAATGTTTCTTCATTCTTCATATACATGTCTACAGCCTCAGTTGTTGTGGTAAAGAAATCCCCAATTCGTCAGAGTTGGCCCGTCCAAGTGAAGAAGTACCACGTGTTTCCAAATAACGTGAATCATGTATTTACAAATGTCAAAAAGGTTTGAACCTAAAACTCATAATTACAATAAAATAGTGTTTTGCTACGATTAAATTCTTGAATTCAAGCGTCAAACGTAACAGACCGAGGACCTGAGATAATCAGTTCCAAAGAATCAAATTTTCCTTCCTCTGATATCGACAAACATAGCCTGAAATGGTAAGTTTGCCTTGGTAATGGTGAACTTCGGTTGGCTGAAGTTAGCTACTTTTTTTTACCCTGTATTTAAAGTTTCACTGTTGCAGGGAAAACTGTTAAAATATCTGCCAAATATTATAGCTTTGTTTGTTGTTTACGGATTATTTTTGTATATTTAAATTATAGTAGATGTGAAGTACATTTTACAAACATCTGGTATTGTCAGCTTTGAGGATTATGTAGGCATTATTTTTTAAATAAACATGTCTTATAAAGAAAATTGTGAATGGTGTTTAGAAGGACAGTACTCCATTGATCGATTTGCAGTTTTAATTGGTAAAGAGTTGATGTAAACTTCAAAATGTGACCAACTTATTTGACTAACAAAATACGAGTTGCGACTCAGCATTTGGAAGCACGCCACTCGGCGAAACAATATGTTCACATTGTAAAAATTGTCTCTTGGAAACGTGAACTTAGTGGAGACATCCGGAATCACATCGTGTGCTCGAGGGAGCCAAGGAGTAACCAACACATAGTCCGGTGTTTAATTTATTAATTAGTGGAGTGGAGTTAATTATTTAATGTCTCGCTAAGTGTTGAACTTCGTGAGGGCAACGCCCTAAATTCTACAGCTGATGTGAACCGGGGTTTTGTCACATATAGATTATAATCGGAATTAAAACGCGCAGAGTCTAACAGCCCCTAGCGAGTGATTTGACCTAAATTCCGACTTGTTAATTAGTCTCGTTAAAGCTGGCCTAGTGCTAGGACTTCTTTGTGTGGTGCATTTTCCCTGCTTAATCTCAAAACTAGTTGGTTATGATTAATCAGCTAAGCTCTAGGTGGTATTAAATTAAAGTCTAGGTTTGTAAACCCAAAATGGCTCCTCGTCACGTTTCACCGATAATTCCCAGTTATTCAACAAGCCTAATAATTAGGGGGATAATTATTATCCCACTATTCAACCTAAACCCTGCCGAAACCTACGCCATTCCTTGCAAATATCAAATACTTATTATTTATTTTTAGTGTTTAACTTTAATCAGATTTGTAAATACTCTTATAGTATATTTTCAACTCAGATACACACGTGTGCACACGTTATAAGCTTAAGATATTATGACTGATAGAAATACTACGTCCTTCACATCGAACTGCCACTATTTAACTCGAACCTTTCGTTTTAAACGTAGTCGTTATAGGTATCGATTATTTTACTTCAGATGATGTTATGTTTTATTAATAAATTTTCCTTATCGAACCTCTTAGTTCTTCGTATTTGTAGGTCCTATTCCCACTTATATTGCATAAGAAACTGTACTGTAGAATTCTCATAAGTAGTTCATATTTAAAAAGGGCCTAAGTCTTCATTCACTCAACTCACTTCAGTACATTCCTCTCGTTTCAAATCACATTACCAACCTAATAGTAAAGTAAAAATACTTCAAAATTTTTCTCTGAAAGGAAAAATTAGAGTGTCAAAAAACTATGGGCAGGTGTTTTAAAATACATCCATTAAAAAAAAATCGATGATTTCCTACTTCAAAGAGGAGTCGCTTTTTAAGGGAAGGGGTTGAAAGTGTTAAAAATCAATGAATTTATCTACTAAATATTCATTCTAAGGAAAAAATGTTTCAAACCACTTTTAAAGATCCCTACATTTCGTCATTTTGATGTGATTAAAATTGTCCAAAGTGTGTTTTAAAGCTTGGGCTCAAATATCCTGTCGCAAGAGCTATTTGTACACGCTTTTATTGTTAACAATTCAAGAACTAAACAGTGTACGAAATTAGTGTATTATTTTAAATGTTTGAATTGTCTTCATTTTAAGCCTTTACTTTTTGCTCAATAACGAAAATTGACCATATTATGGTTGAAATAAGAATATAAAACCCACGTAAAACTAAAGCAAAAATATGTTAGTGTATGAATATTATTTAGCACAAAAACCAATTGAACATTAAAATTATTTTCTTTGATGATTCCAAATATAGAGAAAAACTACGGTTTGTCTAGCATATTAAGAAAATAGGGTAAGAAACGTCTTAATTTAGTTTAATACTACAACAAAAATATAACGTGATGTTATGAGGTTAATATCATACATTTGAAAATAATATAAAAATTCTAGTTAAAATTTGTAGAAGTTTCTTTGTAAATGTGAAATCGTAGGAATTTATTTCATCAATGGAAAAACAAAAATTTCCACAATAAACAATTTATTCGACCAAGAAAAAGTTTCAGTAATTAAGTCATCATCCTCACTATAAAATGGAAGGGGGTGGGGTGGTCATGTCATGTAGAATGTTAAAGAGAATATTCATGTCATGAAGTTTGTTAAAGAGTGGACTAATGCCATGTAGTATGTAAAAGGGGTGTTAAGTAAAATAGATGGGTCATGTAATATATAAAATAGAAGATGTCATGTAGTATGTAAAATAGAGGGATCATGTAGCCTAATATGCAATAAAAAAGTCATGTCATGTAGTATGTAAAGCAGGGGAGTCGTATTATGTAGTATTTTAAAGAGAAAATGGATCATGTCATGTAGTTAGTAAATTAGAGAGATCATGTCATGTAACCGTAAAGCGGGATTAGTGTGGTCTTAATGATGCCTTAAATCGAGGGAATTTGTCACTTTGGCAGAAAAATGGAGTCAGTACTCTCCTGAAGGCTGAAACGAGTGATACGTGATGTCATTTAAGTCAGTCATTTAGGATGGAAAAGTTGGTGAATAAATCATGACTTTAAGGGAAGAGGGCTAAGTCCATATCAAGTCGACTGTAAATTGAGGTTAAGCTTTATCATGTATGTACAGTAGGCGTAGGTCATATCATGTAGGACCTAAAGGGTGACATATAGGCTGTAAGTTCATAGAACTTCAATTAAACATTTTTCGTACACTCAAAATCCGTGTATTTAGACAGAAACAATGGATTTGCTTAGAAAATTTCGAAAATGTAGGTGAAATTTAATACAGACAAACGAGTGAAATCATAAAGGTTTGTAGTAAAACTTTATTTATGTAATGGTACAAAACTTTCTTTTCTCACTCAGATAAAGAACTTTCGTCGATTTAGAAAAGTTGATGTACAGAAATACAGCACACTTTCTACTGGTACTAATAATAAATAAGGAAAGGAAAAGGAATAGTTAATCCGTTTTATTTTGGTTTTTAAAGGATGTCCCATTCTCTCATTGCAAAAAAAAAAGATTAACGGTAGTCTTTGTTGGAGTTCGTTCCACTCCTACGCTTTAAATCTATTTCTAACTTTAGAAAACAAAAATAAAATGAATAAGTTTTAAAGAAAGGACATAATGCAGTTTAAAATACGGTTTCTATAATCTGGGGTATGATTGGAACTTTGCTGTTGGTGTTTAAGATAATTACTTTTCTAAAAATAATAAGTTCATAAGTAAAAAACAGACTAAAATTCCAAGTGTAGCCAAGGCCTAACTCAGATCATGTAGAAGACCCGCAACCCCGGACGAATTATTATGTAGGCAAAACCTATAATGAACTATAACCGACAAAATTATATACTGAATTGAAAAGAAACTATCACCCTATGTTGTTATTTAAATTATTTGAATTGTGTTTGCTTCAATCCCTTAAGGTGAGAGGGGCAACTTAAAAAAGTAAAGGTTTAGGGTTTTTTAATATTTCGGGGTCGCTCAAAATTTCCAATGACTCTTATTGGTTTGTGACATCTATTGTTGGTTTTAAAGTAATTTATTTGATACAAACCTTAGTGGATTTCTTCAAAGAAAGTTGATGTAAAATTGTATTGATTGTAAAACATAGTAACGGATATTAACTCAACCAAAATTAACTAAATATTTAGTTGAAGGTATTAATTCCCCCCCCCAGAACTGGTGTAAATTATTTATACGATTCGATTTAATTTCTTTTGACAACAGAAGGAAATTCCATTAGGGATATTAAAGGTAAGTTCTGCATAATTTGATTTTGTGGCGTTATTTTTTTGGTGGCAAATGTTCTTTGAACCATTTAAGAAAGAGTCGCCCCCTTTTCCTATATAGAAATTAGGAGATTCGTTATGTGAGAGTTTATATATACCAGTTTTTTTTTCACATGAATCCCTTGTCAGTTTTTAGGATATTTTCAAACCTATTTGAAGTATATATTATATATTATAATGATATTATTTCTTGCCAATTTATTTCTTAGAGTGTAATTCTAAAAATACATAAATCATATTTTCCTTTTTGTTTATTTTTAATTATTTTAGTTTTATCTTTATGTCTCTACCATTTTATTAATCACTGAGCTTTTGTATCCGTTGGTAGTGGCGATGTATTTTATGATATTCAAATTTTGGTTGAAATCTTCCGGCCAGATGGGGCATAATATCTATATTAAGCTGCTTTTTCTGTGCTGGTGGGTGATGGGATGATATCTGTATTGTTTGGTCATTAGTAGTTGTTTTCTTTCTATAAATGCTGAAGTCCAGTTCGGTTTTATCGTTTTTATTTATTATCAAATTCAAAAAGTTTGGTTTATTATTGTACCTATAATAAAATATAGGCCTAATTTTGTCTTTGAAGTTGTTTTAATCAGTCCATAACTGTGTCTTTTTAACATGGTTTAGGAAAATAAAGAGGATTAGAGTGAGCCCATAGTCAAGCCATCGTTTTGTAAAATAACTCTTTACTGAAGCTGTATTTAGGATATTAGTAAGTTCATTTTTGCCGTTTTGTGGGAGGTTTTTTTGTAATTTTTTTCCAGTAAATCGGGGCCGGATCTAGACAACGACGTCGACCATTTTTATTTCACACTTTCATTTTTTTTATTAATTTACTAACACAAAAGTGAGAAATTAATTATTTTTAAGCTCGAAAATTAAGGAAATATTTGAAAAAATATATTACAAATGAATTAAAATTATAACTGATTATTGTATTAACTACACTACTAATATGTTGCTTAAATTTAGAAAATTAAAAATAAAATACAAAATCTTAACTTTTAATATGATTTTTAACTAAGTTTATCTTTAAAATTCGAAAGGTGCTCAAAATACTTTTCGCATATTCACCTCTTATTGGGAAGGTATAATCCATACACAGGTTGTTCTAATGCTCCCGTTAAACCATCTTAATATTTGAACGAATAAAAATGTGAGTTGGGGTATAACTAGACAGTTATGCAACATGTTAAAAGGAACTACTTTTTGGAACGAGGCTTAACTTAATTGGCGCGGAATAGTTTTAAATTCAAAATTATTAATGAGTTTGATAAACAGTTAAGTAAAATAAAATTACCAACTTTGTTCTTCTTTTTCTTTTACTATTAGAAGTTTTTTTTTCTTCAAAAACTGATATACTGATATCTGTATCTATTTAAAACGGCCTCTTGAATGATTGAATTTTTTTTTAATTGAAGCTGTTTATGAATGTGAAGTTCCTAAAATAAGTTGTTTTTTTTTTAATTTTCCATATTTCGAGCTTGAGGAGCCCTTTGTTAGCGAGGGAAATTGATTCGCATGCCAAAAGGTAGGTCTAATTATTCTTGACCTACCTTAAATTAATGTTAAGTAATTTTATTTGTATAAAAATTAAGATCGTTAAAGTGACTTTATAACCAGTATAAAAATGGTAAATTTTATACATGCTCTATATCTCTTTAAACATGTTGATGTAAACATATGCCTCTAGAAATCCTGAAATTGTTTATAGATGACTTCCTTTTTAACATAATTTTGAAATGGTTTCTTTAACAATAATATCAACGAATATCTCAGGTTATTTTAAAATTATAAATGTTTATTTCACCATCTGAAACAGCGTATACGAAAAGTCAGTTTAATGTCAATATCATTTTCCATTTTTGAAGACAATGAATAATTACAATACAAATGCCATCAACATATTTTGTTATTGTTATTAAATATTTTCTTCTCTTTCTAGCATGCCTAGAAAATTTAATTTTTTTCCAACTTTTAAGGAAAAATACCTAGTAAAATCCACGATTATTTCGTTCCCTGTTTGAAAATTGAGGCCATTCAAAAGAGCAAAAAAATTATTTTAAAATAGATACAAATCTTCAAGGAACCCTGTGATGATATTCATAATATTAATTTATAATTACACTTTTTTTCTCTCTTTTTTTGTTGGTGTTTTAAAGCGAAAAACCATTTCGATCATTATCGCCTTAATATAATTGCACTAACAACAGTTATAAGGACAAGAACAAAATAAATATAACAATTGCAATAATTAATATATAGTTTTTTCTGTTCCTATAATTTGTGGTTAGAGGAATTCTTAATTAATATTATAGAGTGATGGGATTATTCTATCACAGATAAGAGCGTGATGCTTACCCAGGGTATCAAGGAAACCAATTAATTCATGGTTTGTTTGAAACGCATAATAACTTGTATGTTAGACTCAATCAGCTCATTGAACTAAACAATTTCGTTACGGCTTCTGTACAAGAAATTACCCCCAACGAATTACGGCCTCTCTGCAATTATCGTAAAGCGAAATATACCATAAAACAGTCGTTTTATAAATAATATGACACCTTAAATATCAAACTATCAATCAAAGCAAACCGTTTAGGCTGGTATGTTAAGTAAGATTTTATATTAGTCAGTAATTAAGTATTCTGTATACTTGTAGTTTGATACTTTAGTATAAACTTTAAGTTAACCTCTGGCGGCCTTTTAACGTTCCTAGTTAAATTTTGTTTAGGAGGTCCGTCACCGAAATTACAATTGTATTAGACATTGTCGTTATTTTAACCGTAGGGTAAAAAAATGCACAAAAAAATCGCCAAATTTTAAAACGAAATATTAAAAATATAAGTTATACAACTAAAAAGGTTAGTTAAGAAACAACAGTCAGTATGCCAACCGAAATAAATTATTAAAATTATTGTGTTGGAATCAATTAATGTACTGACATTTTGAGAAGTCTGGGCATACTCTACGATCGGTGTGTGTGATTTCTTAACATATTTCCATAGGATATAAGGTCTGTACCGAACCTATCATCTGACAGATTTCTCAAAATTCGTATTATACAATATGTATAACATCATTTTAACATTGCTATATTTATTCTATTTTGACCAAATTTGATATACAGGTTAATTTTATAATAGCTTAGATGAATTTGATAATGGAGTTTCTAAATAACTGTCATTTCATATTTGACAATAATTCAAACAATACCATAATATATGAACAAAATTCTGGGTGAATTGGTTTCGGATGAAACATATAGTTAATTAATTTCGAATTCTAACTGCTAAATCTGAATTTAAAATTTTAAGAAACACCTCATTATCCCAACTAATGGCCTTAGTATTCAATTTAGGTATTCAATTGACCTACAATGAGCATAAAAGGGTTAATTCCCTAATAAAACATTCTAAAAACTCATCTTTTAAAAATACACAGTATGTTCTCTTTGTGTAATAATAAACGTTAATTTTTAAAATAAATTAATTAGTTATTTATCAATGTTTATTTTATTACAATTTTCCATTATATTACCTATGCAACTAAACAAATATGTCGCTAAATGAATCAATTTAATTCCAAAATTAATTTCAACGTAAAATGGCTACTTAAAATACTCACTTAGTTAGGTTAGGTTAGGTTATTGAAAAATAAAATGTTTTTTGTAATATTCATTATTTATTTTATGCAATTATTCATCTTGGGATGCAATAACTGAACAGTTTAAAATATTCATGGTTACGTATAGTTGGTTTAAATTGAAATATCCACACATTACTTGACGTCATCAATGCAATAAACTCACTGTATATTAACAAACCAAAACAAATTTTTGATGTTGTTAAACATTACCGTTGTAGTGAAGTAAAGCCTCGAAGCGCCACTCGTTTGACAGCTCCTTTGTCCGTCCGGTCGGTATACTTTCTTCATTTCGGCAGCCGGTTCATTGACCTCAAGATGAGATCCTGCCTAAACAAAAACTGACCCATATTACCATCGACCCAATGTAAGTCAGTGGGACTCAAATCTACAGTCAGTTTAAAAAGTAATTTCACGTTTGATGTGTGAGCGTCTTCGTTGAGTAATAAACTGCTGAACTGGTTTATTCTTCAGTACAAGAGTGATGGGTCGGTTGAAGTTGTCATTGGAGAGAGTTTAATTTTGTTTTGTATCCCTCAACCGAATGCGGCATAAAACGAAGTTCGAAATAGGAATTTAGTAATTTAATAATAATTACCAAAGTAAATATATTGACTAGTAATTAAAACAAACACTTTTTAGTAGGCCTATAAAGCACAACTTTATTTAAAATTTATTATTAAAATGGAATACCACCGAGCACTTACGGTCTTTAGCATAAATAGTTATATTGACTAGTTTCAATTACAGTTACAAAATATTTCGTTTAGCAGAAACCTGTAAATTAATTTAATAATTTTAGAGCAATATATGATTAGAAATTGTTAAAACGTGTTTCTTTTACTTCTGGAATAAGAAAGTGTTTTTAGAACGTAATAACAATTTATACATATCTATATAATTAACCAAATAATCACTTTTCTTATAAAAAATATTAGTATTTTATAAACATGAGGTGTATAAGCGAACTTTTAATTTTAGAGACTTGGATAATTCTATGCAACTTTTTATTGCAAATTATTCTTACAAAGCTTTTATGAACTAATTAAAACGTAAGTTACTCTCCAACAGGAAATTCTAATTTTTAAGTTACACTGAACAAGTGAGAAATATAAAGTAAAGCTAGAATATTAATTCCTACAATTAAAAACATTCCTATAACAAAATTCAATTTGTATTTGAAGTCAGTGTTTTTTTTTAATACACGGTTTGTAGTCAGTGATTATTATTTGTAATTGTTGTACCTATGGTATTTCTTCAGTTTACACAAAAAGATAATATCTGATTTCCTGTAAGTTTTCATAAAATGTAAAGAATAAATAACACAAATTAAACAATACAATAGGCAAATAAATAATTTGATCACTGTTAGAAAACTCGACATCATAAAAAAAAACAATGTTATTTTCAACACACGTATTCAAATTATTTTTTATATGGTAAAAGTTTAAATAAAATAAATAAATACTATCTTTTACTGGAAGTTTTTTCACTAAATTGTTATACAAGTAATAAATATTTAAATAAAATCAATTGTAAATCAGTTTGGAACTCTGATGTCTATGAGTTTCTATAAAATGCTGTTAATATTTTCTTAGATAAAATTGTGTCAAATTTCTTCCTAACTAAAGACTGTCTAATTGTAAAGAATTTTCATATAAACCATTTTTTACGTGGGACTCCTTGTTTTTGAGAAAAAAACGCTTCTAATTTTACCTTTCGTAAAAGGATGAAAGGAATAAAATTAAAAATAGGACAACTCGGTCAATTTTTATTGTACAGCATAAACTAATAAATAAATAAAAATATTTTTTATTATGTTCAATAAAATTGACATATTTAAAGTTATAAAGAAAAAACTTTTTTACCTCCTTTCTACTTCATTTAACTTCATTAGAAGGGTAGTTTCCGATAGTAAATAATTTAAAGTTCTGTTAGTTTTTTGTAAGTAAATATTATTACTAACATATTATATTAATGAAGGAATATTCACTAAGGTTTTCCTTCATTTCACAATTGAATTGCTAACCTCTTCCAAAAGACGTAATCAAATCAAAAGTGATTAGTAATACCACTAGACAGAATTGCTAATCTCTTCCAAAAAACGTAATCAAATCAAAAGTGATTAGTAGTACCACTAGACAGAATTGCTAATCTCTTCCAAAAAACGTAATCAAATCAAAAGTGATTAGTAGTACCACTAGACAGAATTGCTAATCTCTTCCAAAAAACGTAATCAAATCAAAAGTGATTAGTAATACCACTAGACAGAATTGCTAATCTCTTCCAAAAAACGTAATCAAATCAAAAGTGATTAGTAGTACCACTAGACAGAATTGCTAATCTCTTCCAAAAGACATAATCAAATCAAAAGTGATTAATAGTACCAATAGAGGGTATTTTTAATCTCTTCAAAAAGAAGTAATCAAATAAAAAAAACATTAGTAGTACCACTAGACAGAATTGCTAATCTCTTCAAATAGACGTAATCAAATGAAAAGTGATTAGTAGTACCACTAGACAGAATTGCTAATCATCTCTTTAATTTTTTTACTGGACAACTTAATTTTTTTTTAAATGTAATCTATATATTTATGCACATTTTTGGGTACATGTACCAGCTAAAAAGAATATGTTGGATTGTGCACCATTTATTGTATTATATTACCCAATAATACCTCAGTATATTTTTACTTGTTTCCCTAGTCCTATAATTCAGCAAATCGTATTCAAATTTATATCTATAAAACTTTTTTTTTTACTATTTGTCTAATGTGGATGGCCTCATTTGTAAAGCTTTATAAATAAAAAAAGACGTGCATATTTTCATATAGGAATCTATAGAATCTATATTTCTGTTTAGTGTAAAGGTAGGCACTTTTGGAACTAAAAGATAAAGAATTTTTTAATATTTTTTTTTCCGATCCATGAGTAAACAGAAAGTCTACTAAATTTCAAAATTACTTTTTTCCACTGTCAGCTCACATTTTGTATACTATATTAGAAAATAATGTACGGTATGTCCATAATTTATCTAAATGTAATACGTGCATAATTAACCACATTATTATTTAAAGTTTTTTTTTTATTCCACAACTGATAAATATGTATTTGTATATTTGTTGCAGTAGTATTATCTATATTATTAATTTCCTAAGCGTTAATTTTTATTCAAATGATGAAGCAACTGTTGAATGCACAAGCATTTTTGAGCCCTTAATTTCAAGATATTTACGTCGTAGCTCAAACGTAAAATATATAATTTCTCAAAACCGGCTCTACCGATTTCGTTAAGATTTTAGTGAAATGCCCAGATTTTATACAAATAACCCAAACCCGCGTTCAAAATTACAATTAAAAAAAAATAATAATACTGGTCACGAATAATGGACAAAAAACAAAAATGAACCTCATTAAAAGTTCAATTATAATCCAATGCAATTTATCCTGAAGACGCGTATATGACACAAATGTAGCACTGTATATAGGCCTAATTTTTTTAAAAACTGCGTTCATGGTTCATTTTCACTTTTTAATTGATAACTTAATGTGTTTAGGTAATTATTTGGATCCGAGATTATGAAATAGCCATTGATCCTAATTTTTAATTAGGCTCATAGAATGTGGAAATGTGTGGGTTGTATTTCTCCTCCCCCCCCCCTTACATTTGGTTTGTATATTCGGTATTACAATTAGTTAGACAAGTTGATAAATTAGAAAAATTGGTCAATATTTTATAAATGGCGCCTGATATTGAATTTTTTTTTAATTTTAGCTGTGAGTTTTACAGTGTCTCGCAACACGTTAATTTTTTTTTATCCTATGCTGTTCACACGCGTTTTCTACGACGAATATAAGATATAATTACTATTTTCAAAATCAAATAACATCAAAATATAAATTTGACTCCGCATTATGACTCGAGTTTAGCGTTTTTGGTCAAATTTGGTAACAAAGAAACATTTTACTATTCATTAAATATAAATGGTGGGCTTTTGAAAAAATTTCCAGTAGAATTTTCTTAGCTTGGTCTACATTATCTCATTTTTTTGTACTTTGGTGATCTCCATATACTCTAGGTCAATAAGAAAGCGGATATTAAAAACAAACTAAATTGGCCTCCTATGTGTCAGTATATTTAGAACATGGTGAATAGTTATTAACTCATATAAATTGTTTTAAACATTAAAAACAGCAAAAATCTTAAATAATTCTAACATGAATTATGGCCTGTGTGGATACATGTCTAAAAGTCACATAATAATTTAAAAATATACAAAAAAAGATTAAGTAAAAAAGCAGGTGTGTTTTTGTCGCGGGTACCGACAAATAACGTTAATACGGTACAATGCTTGACCGTAGATGATCATAAACGTTACACTTATGGACAAACGTATTATTGAAAAACTTACTTTGACTGAAACACGCACTAGCTCCCTCCATGGTCGGTGATAGCACGAAATCAAAGTACATACATACATTCTGTTGACGTAGAAGCGACTTGCAAGTCCGCCACCATAGCAGATGTATTAGCGCCATCGTTGACGCGCATGGCCGCTGCCGGGAGGTTTTCTTTCATCCTCAACATCGTTTTACTCTCTCGTAAGGGTTTGAGGTGTATCACCTTGATTGCTATTGAGATGTTTTTTCAATCTTATTTGTTTCTATATTTCGTTTTTCCACAAGTATAAGTAAACATTGTGTTAATATTTGTTTATTTTCAACATTAACTTCACCAAAGCAACTCACAACCAATACTGTATACACTAAACCTATACATTACAATCAGAACTGTCAATTGAGACCACAAAGAGCGTGCGTCGAAGCTTTACTGAGTCAGAAGCTATATTGCGTGAAAGTTTCCAGAGACGAGGAAACGATCACATGTCCCACACTGAGGGAAATAAAGCCTTTGGTTCTTTAACTATTATGTAGTTTAATTTTAATTTTGATGTAAACAATAGTTTTTAAACTACAATACATAACTATAATAACTGATTTCCCTATCATCGGGTTTTCTGTAGTGTCCAGCAAATTTAAACATGTATTCACGTTAAAAAACAACATAGCTCAATTGCGGTTAATAATAACAGCTTTCTTGTTCCATTAAAGTTTCCCTTGCAGGTAATATCTACGTGCATTACAAACGACAAATCTCCATGTTATCCGAGGTTTTAACAAACATGTTGACCATTAAAACTATCTCTAGACGTAATAATTCAGTTAAATGGTAATTACCAATACTTTCATCAAATTTCAATAGATATTCTCAGTTTAACAATCTTGAAAAGTTTCCCCTTCCTTTAAGGCCGTTAAAAGTTGAGCATCTGAATTTTACTTTCTAAATTTCATAACAATTGGCACACGCGGTTGTTCTTAAGATCGTAAATAGACATACAAAATATACAGACGAGATACCAAATGGTTTATTCTTTATTTAATAAAACAAATGTTTCGGTCGGTCAACTATGAATAGTTATTATTAAAATCGGCTCCAACGATAAAAACAAGCAAAATATGACATCACAGTCGTAAAGGGCAAGCAAAATGTTGTAGAATATTTCCAAAAATTATGTTACTCGTATATTAACTTAAACACAACAACATGTTTGTATATAAATATTGAATTGGTTTTTAAATAGGTAATTTCCGGTATGGTACCAATTTTTAAATGGCTCAGTTCATTATCGGTTTATTCCGTAACAACCCCGGAACTATCATTACCATATACTTTGTATAGTAACTTGATATTTTAATTCATGTTATTAATCTTTATTTTTATAAAAAATTTTTAAAAAAATATGTTGTACTGAATTTGAAAAATCCCATCGTTAATTATTCCATATTTGACATTTATGATTGGAATAATAGATACAATATTATAATTCGAATAAAATTTTCTATGTATATATATATTAGTTACCTTTTTTAGTAGTCAGAGCAATTCTTTTTTTGGTTGTAGAAACACTACAGCGCTGTTTCACCGTTCACAGCCGGCTTCGTCAGGTGTAGGCTTAACACTTAAATAAAATACATAACGACACTGAACACACACGATAACACGACACAAAAAACAATATAAAATCTATCAGAGGTCATACGATCTAAAACGTATTTATTAAAAATCTAACTCTTTTTAAATGTCATACGAACTTTATACTGACGAAGAGTTAACCTCTGATAGATTTTATATGGTTTTTTGTGTCGTGTTATCGTGTGTGTTCAGTGTCGTTATGTATTTTATTTAAGTATTAAGCCTACACCGTCCTGACGAAGCCGGCTGTGAACGGCGAAACAGCGCTGTAGTGTTTCTACAACAAAAAAAAAAGAATTGCTCTGACTACTAAAAAAGGTGGTCATATATATATATATATATATATATATATATATATATCAGCAATTCATAAAAAGCGAATAAACTTTATAGTTTTACTTAAGGTTATAAAGAATATAATAAAAATTTTCTACATTTGAACAAAGTTTTGTACATTCGAACGAAATTATCTACATTCGAACAAAATTGTCTACAGTTGAACAAGACTTTCCACATTCCAACAAAATTTTCCACATTCGAACAAAAATTTCTACATTCGACCAAAATTTTCCACATTCGAACAAAACTTTCTACATTTGAAAAAAATTCTACATTCGAACAAAATTTTCCACAATCGAACCAAATTTTCTACATTTGAACAAAATTTTCTACATTCGAACAAAATTTGATAGAACCGCTTTTGAGAAAATCTAATTTCTGGGTTTAGCTCTTATGACAGATACCCTCCAAACTATTGAGTTACGAAGATTATAACGAAGTGAGTGAAGATCCCTTGGCAATGAGTTGAAATCAAAAAGTAACAAACCCTGAATCTCGAAACTATTTGATCAATCATCATAGTTTGTTTACATAATTAAAACTTAACAATGTTAAGGTCGTGACAAAAGAAAATTTTTAATTTTTTACCTGGGTCCAAAAAATTTAATTCACTAGAAATTTTAAAAACATTAAGACTAAAAGAAGCTACAAAACAGCTGTCTTGTTTTTAAGAAAGTATAAACCATTTTAAAATTCATTATCACAACAAACTATTATAGAATTTATTAACACTGATTCATTAGAAAAAGTATAAATATTTATTTGAGTTTTAATTTACACGACCCACCAAAGATTCTTTTCATAATATACATTATTATTGTTGTGTCATGTATTGGTATATTTGACAAAACTTTCTAACACACTCTCACAAGGAAAATATTCATGATGAAAATTAAGTATGGATTGTTTACGGGTTTTCATAATGGCAGTCAAGGTTTCAATAAATATTAACTAAGGAACTAGCTACAGTCTTTGTCATTTGGAGTACACACTTATAAGCCAGTATAACTCTAATACTGCATAATAAAAGTTATTGCTGTGCTACGTATATACAGAAATATAACTTTAGGAATGTAAGATGGTCCAACACGAATGTATTTAGGACAATTTCAAAATCTATTCTTTTTCTACATATAAATATTAAAGTCGTTGAAAACTAGATTACATGAAAAGTTAAAATTCTTCTTCATAAAAATGTAGAATATTCTGTAATTATTTGTATGAATACGTTTGTGAAATTTTGGTTATCGTCTATTAGAAAAAAATTGCCATTATGTAATAAAGGTTATATATAATTAAACGAACCCTGAACGAAATTATATGAAACAATTCCTGTAAATTTCTGTAAGTTAGTTTAGATTTAGTTAAACAACTAAATATCTGAAATCGTTATACTTTCGGACAAGCTGTACATAACCGTCTTGAGCTCCTTTTGTCAGCAGCCCTGAAGCGTAACCTGAAGACCTGTATGTAGTACAGACCTCAAGGAATGGGTCCACACGTGTCCGGACATTAAAGTACAATTTTGAAGTTGTTAAACACTTCAGTCCGACGTCCTACACTATCATTTATTACAAGAGAAAGAGAGAGAGAGAGAGAGAGAGAGAGAGAGAGAGAGAGAGAGAGAGAGAGAGAGAGAGAGAGAGAGAGAGAGAGAGAGAGAGAGAGAGAGAGAGAGAGAGAGAGAGAGAGAGAGAGAGAGAGAGAGAGAGAGAGAGAGAGCGACATCAGGTACCATTCACCGTTACGTCTTTCGGCTTTTACTTGTCTTCTTTTTATTGTTGTAATCACATCGTACTGGACGTACATCTATGTACAACCATTACGGTAATTGTGTGTAACCTACGACTGCATGCTTCATTTGGTAGGTAATTTCATTATCAACGGCTCAAATTTCATTAACGTCTTAAGTTTAAGTTAATTGATTTGTTTGTTTTTTTTCGAGAAATTGCTTATAAAATCAATTTCTTTATTTAATTGAAAAACTTTCAAACTACAATTTAATTTATTCATATATCTTAAAAAATTATATTATGGTAATAAACGAACTAAGCTGGCAGATTATTCGCTGAGATTAAAACTAAAGAAAAAGTCTTAATAATGTTTTATATTCGATTCACAAAGTTTTACATGTTCAGAAATACAATTACAAACGTCCCCCAAGTGTACGTTTGAGTCAACCTATACAATTTTCTACAGATTTAAATAATTAACAACAAGCTAAAAAACTTTTTTTTTTCATTTATAAGATGTCGTACAAAAGACTAAATTGTTATTGTCAATAACAGAACTGGATTCATACCGATGCGTTGAGGAAAAGCATAGAACATAAGACTCATAGAAAGACTGTGATAGAATTTGATAAGATGGCATACTTAAGAACTCAACGCTATAATAGCGACAAAATCCAAAAAGCAATACCTTTCTCAAAGCCGGAATGGTCTCACTATTTTAGTTTAGTATATATATTTGGAGCTGAGTGAGCTCCAGAACCAATTTAGAGAAATTAAGCACTGTATTTCACGCCGAGATTAATCTAGGATTAGAAGAATATCTAAGACACACTTCTTCAGAAGACCTTTCTTATTTTCTCAGGCAGCTGCTTTAAAGCCTTAGATTTTCACCTTTTACCCCATTTTTTGTGAAACTCTTTTCCTTCCCTTATTCCACTCATTTCTAACAATTTGCACATCGGGTAAGTACCAGGGAATCATGGATTTGAGGGGAATGAGAGAGTAGGACATATTTACTAAATAAAGTGCTGCTACTCGCTGTGTAGAACCGGAGCTTGCTTGAGGGATTAGGTGTGTAATAGAGAGGAATGGAGTATAAAGACTATTGAATACCTTTGTCGGTAGTATTACATTCTGGCCATATCTTAGGCTGCCAGTGTAATTGTTCAGAGTAAGAGGAGGACCGTATATGGCCATCTCTTGAATCAATTGTACAAGGTTATAATCTATATGTGCTCTCCGGAGTGAGATTTTAGAAGGAGATTTTTTGGAAATAAGGTGATATTATGGATATTGACATCTTGATACAATCATGAAACTTCTTTAAAGCAATGGATTGTTTCGAGGTGTTAATTCAACGATGCACAATAAGGTTTATGGTTGACGTATTAAATACATTGTCTGATATACTCGTCTATTATTTTGGACTGTCATGTGTGACATTAGTGACTAGTTAAATCGAATCTATTCACGTACTGTGAACGGTTTTTAAAAAAATGTCTTCACTTCTTGATATTCCTGTAGTTAGTAACATTCAAAAACTTATTCATTGAATGAAACTTTAATTAATTCCCTACTCAACCTATTCTTACACAACTAATTTAGTTGAGCCAAAACGATTGACCTATTAAGCAACAATGAATTGTTTAAATAGCCTAATCGCGACGACACACGTGTCATCCTATCTGTGATATATTTAATAGTGTGCGACAACTTTCTTGTGATATTCATTCCAGTCTTAATGGGTCAATGGCTTTGATTTCTTGAACAGTTATCATATCGTACATTTTAAAACAGTTTCTTTGTTCACTGTAAAGATGTGGAGCCAAAACGACTAATCTATTAGGCAAGAACAAGTTGTATAACATTGCACGTGACGTATAATGCACGTGATGAGACACGTGTTATAATATCGTGATATATTTAAGAATGTGCGACAAGTTTCTTGTGATATTCATTCCGGTTTAAAGTATTATCCGTTAATGAACCACGAGTTTTGATTTCTTAAACTGGTGTGGTTCTTTTTGACACAGTTTCTTTGTTTGTTGTAAAGTTAGAAATTTGAACACCAATCACGACGTTTCATTACTTGTAGTTTCAAACTAGGATAGTTGTTATGTTATTATCCGGACAATTATTAACGTTGTCTATAAACCATGATTAGTTCACATTTAATTCATGGCTTCAATGCATATACCATTATGACGGAAAAATAACTTTTGTCTACAGTTGTTGACAAAGTGGCATTTTGTTCATTTAAATTAGTTTGCAAAACAGCTGATTTCTCAACAGTTTCACTTTGCCCACTACTTTGCTCACTCCGAATGGCAACCGAACAAAACGAAATTTAGGTTAAGTTTATTTGAATTGATTTTATAATGTACAGGAAATGTCCCGTATGTAGGTTAGATTAATTCTTACATGTAAAATAACATAAATAAACAACAAAACAACGTTTTAAAGTTGAAAAAGGAAGTAATTATTCATGAAGATGATTGACAGTGAATGTACACGGAGAGTATTTTTCGTTTGCCGAGTTTTGAAGTTGGCAATCCCGTTTCCTCAACAATACACCTAAGTTATTTGTAATATTCATAAATAACCTCAGTTTTGACGTGAGAACTTCTACTCAGTGTTGATGTGTTGTTTAGCACTACTGCTATATTTTGTGTAGTTAGTTTTAAAATATGGACAGTTCAGATTTTAAAATAATCTGAAAAATAAAAAAATGCGGTTATTAAAATTCGAATTGTAATTGATTGTTTGTTTGAACACTATTGTATTAAATTAATGTTTTATTAGAATGTGTTACTGCTGAAGTATGTTTTTTATTTGTCACAAAATAACAACTGTAGACAAAGTATAATGTGCAATTCGTGAGCAAAGTGTCTTTTTTAAACTCGATAAAATTGACGCACTCGGCAAGCCTCGTGCGTCAACATTTTTCTCGTTTAAAAAAGTGCCACTTTGCTCACTAGTTGCACAAATAACTTTTTCTTTTTTTTTAATTACATAAAAACTACTCAAGTAATGACACTTAACATATGTTATTGTTATAATTATTTGAAATACTTTTCTCAAATTTTGTTTAGGATTTCGTTATTTTACTTTTATAAATTTAAATTTCTTCAATATAATTAAAATAATATCCATCATTTTATTTAAACATAAAGCCGTCCGTTAAACTTATCGGATTTTTCATGACAGGAAGGCGTTTACTTATTTATTTGAACGTACAATAAATAAGAAAATATTCATTATTACTTGGAACAAAAAACGGTACTCCGTTAGGTACTGTACGCAATGCCACTATTACATTCCTATTTTAAGAAACTCTTAAAATACAGTATTACATTACCATTTTTTTTTAAATGATTGTACGTTTCTTTAGATGTATATAAAATAATTCACAGCATACTGTGTTACATTTAGAGACTTTAATGATAGGAAAAGAAAGAAGTTTAAAACAGGTTTCTAAAACGTTAATATATTCACATTATAAAAATGCTATGTATTATTCTTATATACAAGTGATTGACATGTTGAAGTAAATATTACTAGGTCGGACTGGAGTGGGAAATGTTTTTTAATTAATACGATAAATAAACAATTAATTTAACACAAAAATATAAACACATACAAACTAAAGTTTTAATTTGCAGAAGTAAGTAATACAATGTAGCCACATTTAGCCAGCTGGACTAATCTTACTAACAGCTGCTCTTTGGCCAATATCACACAATAGAAAATATAATAAATATAAATACTGAATTTAAAATGAAATTCCACAATGTAAGTGGTAGCACAAATAGGTGACATATATTATGAATATATTATAGGTGATAAACTTTCATGAATCTAGTTGGTTACCCTAACTGAAATTTATTTGATGATATTCTAATGAATCAGATGATATTACATTGTATAAATTAGTTTTAATGTTAACGAATGTTAAAAAATGGTTTCGACTTTTAAGAAAATACAGTTTATTTGTAGGTTCCTATAGGGTTAATGTATTTTAAATTTGTTGACGATTAGAACTTTTGACTTGTGCAATAGTATATTTCATCACTAGGACCAAAAGTGAAGCTTTTCGATACAAGTTCAATTTTAACTCTGAAAATGAGCGAGGATCGAAAAGCTTCTTTTGGTCCTAGTGATGAACTATATTTCTCGTTATACTACGAACAATATAAGAAAACAATTTCACAAAAACTAAAATTTTATAACGTATTTACCTTAAAAAATTTGGAAAAGTTAGACACGTTTGCAGCTATTACAGCTGTTTAGTTTTGTGTTAGTGGTACTTATTTATAAAATCGATGGTAACAGCTGTTTTATCTGTTATTTACAATCAAGAGTATTGGTTGTATTTATAGATCAATTACAATTGTTAATTAATTCGTAAAAGCGAAGTAACAGCTGATGACCTCAACCTCAGCTGATGTTTTTAGGTCCTAGGACTAGAAAGAACAACTTTAACATCTCAATGCATGTATTGAAAACATCTGTTTTTGAAGTTGTATGACGAAAAATAGTTTTAAAAATATAGCATGATTTCAAACCACCAAACCACTGTCATAAGAAAGTTCTGCTCCAATAATATGTAAGGGTGAGTTGTGTCAGTAATGAGACAAAAACCCTACTATTGAAATTTAAAAAATCGAAAACATATTTTTATATTAAAACAACATAAATGTCTACTTTATCCTAATATTTTTTCTTTTTTTAGATATCTTAAAATTGTTTATTACAACATAAAACACTTTATATTTTTAAAGATATATACTTAACAAGTTTATTGTAACTCAATTTAGATCGATGTAATTTTAGACTAAGAGACCGGTCAATGACCATCAAAAAAGATTCAATTATGGTAGCAGTGGAAGTGAAAGGTACTTGACGAGGTAGTTTTTTGTTTGTACTTGACACAATGCTGATCGAACTCTGTTTGAAAACTCGTTTGAACGTCAGTATCCTTGCTTTAAATATTCAAGAAAAACCTGTCCATTGGGCCAGTGATTAACAGCCAACTTTCCAAAATCTTGATGATCAATGAAGTATAATATCGAATATTTATTTTTATGTTATCTTTTTTAATAACTCGATTGAAACTCCTATATTTATTTACCATGTATTAAAGTTTCTTTTTCATCCACATTTGGAGTAAGTGTAGCTATACACTGAGATGTCGCCAGATTTGCATTTAGTAGGACATTTATCAATATAAAATATAATTTTTTTTTATTTTAAGAAAGGAAATAAGTATGCTATTGGATGTTACAAACAGCATTATTGCTATCAGTATTGGATGTTACAAACAGCATTATTGCTATCAGTTACGAATTTTTACACCAAATATCCATTAACTCTGTTACAAATTTAATTAACAAACAATTCTAAACTTATATATATTTAAACTGATTTAGCTATTTTTAATATAAAACACAAATATTTTACTATTAGACCACTCCCAAGATGAAGGAGAAAATATATAACCGCTCAAATAAAATAAGTCTATGGGAGATTTATTGAGGAACAAAATGATAGGTTCAAATTCTAATTCAATTTAATCAATTTCAAATTTGTGTTTCCATAGAAATGTTTACTTTAAACATTCTAAAATTCTTTTGCTTTTCTTCGATTGTTTTTATTTAGATTGTTTGCTTAAAATGTATACAGTTTATTTAACATGTAGACATGAAGTTAAACTATGAAACACATGAATTATAGTAAAATTATAATTACCCTATTTATTAAAAATAAATATTTCGATAACACACAATAAATAAAAAAAGAATTTATATTCTATATTTAGATGTCACCAGAGCAGAGTTTCTTCGTTGTCAAAACAATGAAAAATCACAGGTAAAGTTACAAATTTCTAATATTATTATATAGGGCTTACCCCCTGCATCCACTTGAAGAACAAAGGAGGTTGTACTAAAATCCAAAAATTTTAAACACGACACTATTATAATTCAAAATAACAACAACAAATTTAACATTGCTTGTTTTTTACCATTCTTGTGGTTTGTTATAGTATTTATACAGTTCATTTATCTCAATTGGAGGGGTTATGCATACCCGTTGAATGCAATGTTAAGTGTATGTTTATTTTAAATACTCTACTGTATTTGTTTGTTTGTTGGTTTTTTAACTATTTTGAATAAATTATTCTGTAATAATAACGTTTAAAATATTAATAAATATACAAAAAAACTTTTATTTTTAACTTATAAAATACAGAGTAAAAAAATATTTAACAGGAAATTACAAAAATATATGGAAAAAATACTTTATATTTCAGTTCATTCTAGAAAGTTTATCATAAATACAAGTACACAAAAATAAAATAACAGCCGAAAATATACTTTTCTTACGTAAAATTATGAATTTTAATTACGACAAGCGGTGCAATAATTATTGTAACAATTATTACTAGACAAAATTCAGCGTGGCTGAATATTTGATCCAATAAAAAAAAGAATAAGACTTATGATTCCACATTACAGCAAATAAAAAAGTAGTTGCTAACTTTTTTGTAGTACAATAATTGTAGTTTTGTAAAAAATTTGAAATATAAAGTGTTTCCATCAATATCATTTTCCCATTTTCATTAAACCAACTGCATAAGTAAAAACGTTAATCAAACAAAATATATATAAGGACAATTTGTGTACGTAAATATGTGCAGAACGTGTGAATTATATCAAAATGTTGAAAAAGAAGAGTTTTATTAATTTTATCTACATATACAAATTGTGTTGTGTTAAAACACACACACACACACACACACACACACACACACACACACACACACACACACACACACACACACACACACACACACATACACGCACCCACACATTTATATATATATATATAGTGTTCTGTAGTCGTCATAATTGTTGTTATGTTTTCGATTTTGTTCACACAGGACATATTCTCTTAGTTGGTTAACTAACAAACAAGTTCAAGCAGTTTCAAATTGGTTCCCAATTAAAATAATTGATAATTAAATAAAGATTTCCAATCACATATTGTATTTCCTTACTAAACAAAAACTTGAAACCTTTTATTAGAGAATTATTCAGAAAATACTAAATTATTCTATAAATTTAATTAGAGTTTTCACATCACTTTTATTTCTTACAAACCTATTAATAACAATTAAAAGTTTCTATCAAAGGTCTTTAAGTTTTTTTTTTTTATTAACTTAATTAAATTATGAATAAAAGTTTAAATATGGACCAACGACTGTCAAAACTGAAATGAGCCGGCTTAGCAGAACACAAAAAACACTACTACAGTAAAACCGAGTGACCCAGATTTCCAAACGGACATTTTATTGCCAAATTAACGACTAATTTCGTATTTTTGGCACGCAGCTGATTTCTTGAGCTTCGAACGCTAATTTAATGTTTTTTTATGATGCTTGAACGGGTTTACAAAACTGGACAAAAAACTAATTATCCGAGGGTTACCGAAGGTCATTACGATAAATCGGTTGATAACTGAAATTGTTTCACTTTCTGAAGTATTTATGGAAAATTGTGAATATATAACGTTTAGTAATAACGATGCCCACTTAAATGAAAATTAAAACAACACTTCTTGATTTATAACCTCACAAACAGATCGACAAAGAGATTTCAAGCTTATAAATATAGAATTTAACAAAAAATACTGTATTGGCATCGTTTACATTATTAGCTTCATCTAGTCCAGTTCTTAACGGCTATTCAAATCTTTGTTGTGTAAGTTTAAGACTGAGTTAATAGATCATAAAGTAAACGATTTAACCTTTCCAAATCCAAAGTTTAAAACGAAAATAACCTATATTATGGCATCGAATAGATCTATAAAAGGTGTAATTATTAAGATTGTAAAAATAATGTTATAATTATATTTCAACGCATTAAAATAAAATGTTAAATTTTTGAAACATTGTATTTTTGAACACACATTGAAACATTGCACAAACTTTCTCACTCACCCAGCTCCAGAACGAAATAAAAAACCAAATAAAAAAAAAATCAGTTCCGTAGTTGTTAGTCAAAAAGAAATTGAATACGTCATCAGCTCAAATCATATTTGATTAAAATAGACTCTTAATTACAGCAAGTCAAGGTTCATTATTTATTTTTTCCGAATCGTAATATTTTGTTTACTTCTTATTTTACACTCGACTTGAGACATTTATCTTCAAATTTCATTAAAATTTTAACTAAATCGATTTCAGAAATTACAATTTTTATTAGGCCCCATAAACCGTCCTTTTTTTACACACCAACTTGATAATTTTGTTTGGTATCTAAAAGGCTACACTTAATCAAATAGAGATGATTTTGGTGTTTTTTTCCCCTTTTGTCAACTACTCCCAAATTTTTATTTATCGAAATAATGAGGAAAAAGTCCTAAGATAAGCATAAAAACTAAATTTGATTAAAATCGGTTCATTCGGGTTGTAGTGTATTGCACAGAGTACAAACAGACAAACAGACATAATTCTAAAAACCACTTGGAACGGTTAGCCATAAAAATCCGACGAAGATTTTTTAACAAATCTCATAACTGTAAAATAAACTGTGCACATAATATAAAAACACATTTCAATTGAAATCATAGAAGTGCCCACAGAAGTGCACTTGAACTCTGTTTAAATTTGCGTATTGTGGTCAATTATGTATAAATTCAGAATCTCAGATAGTAAAATTACCGCCACGTTAAGTTTACCATACTCTGTATTTAGCCTCGTTTGGTATGTTAACAATTAACCAAGTTCACTACACTCTTTCACAAACCTCAAGGTTTAATATATTTCATGAACTTGGTAACAGATTTTAAATACAAATTTACTACTTTAAATATATATATCAAAGTTCATTAAAATCGGAGATTAACAAACATTTTTTCTAATTGTTAAATTCCATCGATAATTCCTCACTTAGTCACCAAATCTTAACTTAAAAACGGATGAAAATGATTCACCATTTAGAAATAAATATAATGGATGTCATTTGATTAAGCAGATAAATAACAATTTTCAAAAATTTTATGATGCTTTATTTTTTTAGTCATGTTTTCTCATTAAAAATTTATTTGATTCAGCTTATTAAAATCTACAGAATTAAATCAACATTAAAAATTGAATTTCGCGTCGCGTCTATTAATTTTTAAATAATACGTCTAAGTAATTATTTTTTGTGTTTTAATAATGTATTGACGACTTAAGAAGAGCGAAGACTCTGAAGATGTAGAAGATACTTCGAAACGCGTCTGAAGCATAAAGTCACGTGAGTGACAGGAAAAGGTAACTCTATTGTTACTACTATTTTGGTCTATTATGAGGAACCATACTATAATTATAAATAGCCTAATTTGCAACTCACCTTTAGTTAGATTTTCTATTTCCACGAATTGTCTTCAAACCACAGTGAAGACGCCCTTTCACTAACTCAGGTCCACACAAATAGAGATCTAAAGTACCGTAGCTATTTCGGGTAAAGATGCGCTTACAAAGATCTTCCCTAAGCTTTAACCTTAACCAAACAGTGGAGATTCTTTTGTTTGATCTTGGTTTTGGGCCTTTCCCATTGTTATATTGGAGACAGTGTTGCCAAATTTCAGTAAGAAGAATAAATTTAATGTTGTCCAGAAGAAAGGAAAATGACAAAACATTAATACGTAATAAAATAAACTGGTTATATAATACGATAAATTGAATAATAATATATTTTAATTATTATTTATATTAGATATTATTAATAATTACTCAATATACAGGGTAAACAAAAACAATGCTCTTAACTTTCTTTTCTTTTTAAGATATACAAATTTTGTTTCCACAAAAATGATCGGGGGTTACATTTGCCTATTGAAAAGCAAATCATTTGTGAAATCAGAATTTAATCAGTGCCCTAAACTAATTTAGCAGGAAATCTAAGTCATTTGTTCAAATTTGGAAACCATCATCTAATATTAAGGGTAAGATCTAAAATATTTTATCTCCAATGAGTAATTTTTAATACCCTTATAAAACAATGTATTTTAATCCCCTCATTATGCTAATGTTTATAAAAATGATATCGAATAACTCCTAAAATTAAAAAAATATATTAAATTGAAAATTGTTGATAACCGTTTGATATGAACATTCAATCAAAAAGATGGAGGTCAACTAAAGTTAAAAACTTTTCAACTTTAACCTGCTACTATATTGAGATTCCAAACAAAGATTAAAATTCTGGTAACATCTTTTTCAATTGCTATTTAATGTATCGATCGACATTGTAATGTATCTCAACCTGAAGAAGCAGCATGAATTCTATGAGACGACCATTATCAATTTAATCCCAAACATAATTTCTTTTTTTCTTCTGCTTTTCTTTCTTTTTTTTGAAAGAGCTTGTCAGAATCATTATAAACTTCAAAGTTCGTAATAAAAATTTGGTACATATAAAATAATAAGTACAAATTCAAAACTTAAAATTCTGCAGAAATTAACTAAAAAACACTTTTATTACCATCCGAATTTTGTTCAGCTGACAAAAAGCCGTTGTAAAAAAAAAAAAAAAATGAGGATTCAAAAAAACTGTCAATAATTCCAACTGTCCAGTGAATAATCGATAACTATCTATTTAAATTAAATTACCGATTTTAACATTTTTTTTTTCCAATGAAACCGTCAGACCCTTTACAAAAACAAAGATTACGAGACACCATTACAAAAGCGAAGAAATACAAATATATACAAATTTGAACGTTCAGTCAGAAAGTGTTTTGTAAGATATGCTCAGTGTAGATTACATATTCTATATAGTTGTCACTCAAATATTTATACTATTAATGGTGAAAAAAAATAATAATTCTCTTTTAGTCATGTACAATTGAAACAATTATTTAATTAGTAACCAACATAACTAGATAAAACCGCAACTCGCAATGAACAGAGTTCAACAACCCTGGATTTGTATTGCACACACTAATCTTGTCATGGACACGGTAAAAAAACTTGTTATTTTTAGCAAATTTCGAAGCAGAAATCTTTATGGAAATACCGGTTTATTTCCGCAAGCAAATAAAAAACTGTTACGAATTGGCGCCAACAGAAACATTAAAAATAAATTGTCATGTCACAGTGACCTTTCATAGGACGTTCCGATTGTGAAAGTGTAAGTAACTAGAGGTCATTGAACCTTCTTCATCACACGTTCACGTTTTGTGCCTACTTGGCAACTTATATTACTTTCACTAGAGTTAAACCGTTTGCCAAATATCGAGCAGTCGGGCAGTAACGGTGTATGGTGTACAAGTTCGATAAAACGAAAAACAAAAACAATCTGGTTTTATCTCCATAATTTTGATTAGGAATATTTTTACTAGTAAAAACAACAAAAGAAGAGTAATTTAAAAGTTACATATGAGCTATATTATCAGTAGAAATTACAAATTGATAAAATTAGCGATTAATATTTGTCTCACAAATTATAAAAATTCCAAATTATCTCAAAACAACAACCGTCAATAATACATTTTGAGATACTAGCATTTCATGATCTCGCTTTTCATACTTTATAGACGAGAATCAAAATTAACAACATAAATTTGATTACTTTTTAAATTTTAAACCTATTTAAATTAACAAGAAAATTAGAAATGTTCTTTCGTATAGACCCTATAACACAAACTGTTAGACCAATAATTTTCAAGCTTTTTTCACTAATTTATTTCTCCAGAACCTAGTTCGGCTCCTCAAAGCTTAATTTATTGTCTTTTATTTTAAAATCGAGGAACTTTTATTTATCTCCTTAATCAATTTCATGTTATTTTTTTTAATTTAAAAAAGATTAAAAAGTTGGGTTTTGCGGTAAAAATTTGAAAGAAGAAATCAGTCAGCAGTTTGGTGATAAAATGATAAAAATGTTGTTTTTGTTATTGATTTGGTCTTAGATAACTCTAAAACAAAAATTGTCAATTATTTTGTCAAATTTTAAAACGTCTACAATTTTTGAAATTCGGGAAATTATTTAACATGCAAATTAAGCTACAAATTTGTCGATTTACACACACACACACACACACACACACACACACACACACACACACACACACACACACAAATATCCCTAAAAATTACTGTGATTGCTGGATTTAAAGTACGTTAGTCCGATTTTTTCTAAATACCATAGGAAGTAAAGCTACTCCAAAGTCAAATTTAATATTTTTGTAAACATTTTTGAGAATGGACAGGAGTACAAATTTCAAGTTTTCGTCACTTTCAAAAAGTATCTTAATTTTAGTATACTGGTTTACCTAAAGAGAGTTTTTATCGTAGGCGTAATTTTTGAGTACAACTTTTTACCACATAATTCATTAAACCATCTTGTACGGCTTTCAAAATATACAAAATAAATATATTTCTTTTTTTAAAAGCCGTCGCTTTTGAGGAAAGTAATTAAAAAGTATTGGAACAACTAGTGTATATGACGATGCACAAATATATGTGGAAACTTTCGATATTAACACTCGTTTTTAACTACATTCAGTGTTTTTATATAATGTTTATGTATAAGTATAAACTAGAGCACAGACTTTTTCAAACGGTTGGACCGAATTTCTTCCAATAGAGAGCTAATAGATGCTCTTTTGCTTCTAATTACACGCTATGTAACTGCCATACAAACAAACAACAAAATTAAATTTTCTCAAAACCGTGTTTAATGACTTTGAGGAATTTTTTGTTCAAATGCAGCGAGTTAGACCCAAAACATTGGTAAATTTGGGTCGAAAAAAACAAAAGGGACCAATAGCGCCGTCAGAAAAATCTACTTAAAAAAATTGCTCTATTGATATCAATGAAATTTGAATACGAACCGAAAAAAAAATAATGCAAAGAAATTTATCTACTGACAAGTAAAAGAAAATTTCTGTTCCCCCAATAAGTTGGTAATTTTCTTAACTAGATCACCATAATGGAATATTTGATATCGCAGGAAAAACTATAAATCTATTACTCTTATTACAAAATCTAATCTTGGTGACCTTTCATACGTTTTATCACTTTTTTCTCTTAGTTCAGTTAAAATTAGTTAAATACTAATGAGGAAGTCGCTTTCGATGTATGTAGGTTCTTGAGGGACATGGTGTCCCAATGTCTACATAAGAATGTCTGATAATTTTTGGTATCATTATACAATATTAGCTGAAGATCAGAATAAGGAGGACGACCAATTCACTTTACTTTTCCCAACAAAATTAAAATAATGTTTTTATGAAACTCAGTTTTTGATAAAAAAAAATAGTTGATCAAAACTATTCATCCCAAAAACTCTATAAGAGTTTCTTACATTTTTTATTACTATTCATCTTAATATTATTTATAAATAATTATTATAGTATCAATAGTCATATATCAACATACTTGTGTATTTCTGTGAATGTGCGAAAAAGAAATTTTAATGTTTGTACTTTATCTATTTAAACAATCAATGAGTAATTTTGTGTGTGTGTGTGTGTGTGTGTGTGTGTGTGTGTGTGTGTGTGTGTGTGTGTGTGTGTGTGTGTGTGTGTGTGTGTGTGTGTGTGTGTGTGTGTTTTAAGTATAATAACGTGATCTAATCGTACAGATGATCATCATAACTTTAAACTATCGTTATCTTAATTTATTAAAGAAATTTAAAATCGGGCTTCGTTATCACAAAGCAAAACAGTGCAATCAGGCTTATATGTAAAATGAACTTTTAATAAACTGCCTTCCACATTTAAAAACAAAAAACAAAAGTATAAACTTACAAAAAGTATTTGCCAATATCTTACCGAAATTCCGTGTGAAAATAACACTTGGACTCTTTCTTGTCTTTAAAATATCTCAAAGTCGGTCCAAGTAAAATTCAATCACATTTTCGAGAATTATTACGGTTTATGCTTTTGAAAAAATTTAAAATGATGAGATATCATTCAATATGGCATCGTAAATTTCATATTAAAATATGATTAAGAAGATATTTATGTAAAAAGATATAAAGTCCGGAGAAGTTTACGCACATGCCTTACAAGAACTTGTGATTTTTTTTGACTCTAAGAAACCAATATTGTATAATTTGCACAAAATTGAAAGCATCATTGTTTTCTCTTTACTAACGTAAATTTGAAAAAATAAAAATTAAAACAAAAACTCTTGGAAATATGACCAAAATTGTATCAAATTTTATCATGTTTGGGGCCACTAATGGGGTAATCGAGCGGCTTCTGTACGGGCGGTGGATAGACATCCATCATCCCAAAAACCAGTAGTCGAGCACAAAGACATCAAAACCGATGTCGTAGCTGTGATTTTGTTTAAGTCCATCACACAACTTTCATGTGAAACAGTAAAAGACATTATCTTTTGATCGCATATAATAAGTTGACTCTTTGTTATATAAACTACACATTCTATCTTAATATCACAGTAAGCGTGCACGCAACCTGGGTAACTCCTTTCCAATTCCAAACATCAGATTATGTTGTCTTATAACTTTATACTTTCATGAAAGAAAGGACAAGTATGTTTTGAAGGGAAGGGTCATACTCAGTATCTCTCTTCGAATACCTCATATAATAATAATAATAATTTTGTGGAAAGTGCTATAGTGTTTTTGTTTATATATTTGTATCAATAATGCTTAAACAACCAGTTTGAAGAAATCTCTATACTTACCTTTTCTTTGGGAATTTTCAGATTATATTTTAAAAACATTTCAAAATAATTAAAGAAGATTTTTTTTTATCCAACTTTATATTTTTTTCCTTGTGGGAAGTACACCTTTTTAATTACTGCAAATCAATCTTATGTATAAAATTAGGAGGTAAAACAAAGACTTCATTAAAAATAACAACCAAACAATGTTTGAGTATACTGTTAACGACCATAATAATAAACATAGAGTTTACAAAATCACATTTGCGAGTAGGAGCTAAAACTGATATCTCCTCTGAATTCTCAAGATAGATATTTTCCCAACAATGTAAGTGTTCTCTGTGTTAGAATTAAATCTCCCCGAATGGAATGTTTTTAAAATAAAAGACAACACCAAGTTTTGTGTAAATATCTTTTTTAAATATTAGTACTCCTGTAAAAATATTTTTGTTAAAAATCGAAAGTAATAGAAATTTATTTCAAATGGGGCACATCGTATTTAGTTTAAAAAAACCCAATTTTATCAACTATTAAAAATGTTTGATAACTATTACAATTTCTTTATACATTTAAAGCCAGGCTTTGTAGTGAAATATGCTACATCAAAAACTTTTGTTGATTTATATATAACTAATCTATCAAACTTCTTATACACTTTCAAATGTCCCTTACCACACTTGGGAATAAACAAAATAACAAAAAACAAACTTTTTGTCAAAAGTAAAATGTTTATTCGTATTAGACCCTTAGAAACTTCTTATAATAAACACTTACATAAAATAAAACAAGAAAAAAATTACAAAACTATGTATATGAATTTTTTTAAACAAGCAACTTTCAACTTCATATTATAATACAATCTCTCTATTAGCCACGTATGAAAATAATCATGAAAAATTTGTAAGTGAGGATGACTAATTAGTCTTTGTAAAGTCGTCTTGTTAAATAGTTATATATATATATATATATATATATATATATATATATATATAAATTAGTGTTCTTTAATAATCTAATTAAGTCCTACATAATTTATATTGTAATACTTTGTTATTTCCATGAACTTTGTTAGTTATTTCAACTATTTAAATCTCGATCACGTTTTTAAATAATAAATCATTAAAATTTGTAAAAACTTCAAATTTTATTTTATGTAGTTTTAAATGTTCTACTATTGCACATAATGTATTACCATTAATAAAGCTTACACAAACTAATAAGGAGTATTGATCTTAGAAAAACAAAACAGAAAAATTCGAAATTATAGTACTCTACTGTAATACATAGTATAGAAGTTGTTGACAGTGTAAGACTCAATGACGTCAGAATAGTGAGCAACTAGTAAGTCTAGTTCTGTAGTGCAATAACCTTAGCAACAAGGATGAATGGATATGCCTGGTTACGCAACGTCCAACTACTTGGCACTACTTTGTAAACAAACTATTAAACTGCATTACGTTCCACCTAGTTCACATCTTCTAATATGATTAACATTTCACGTTTGTGAAATCGGAGCGCTTAGAGAAAAACACCAGTGTTGTAATCAGAATGGTAGTGACATTCATCAGAAGGATAGTTTAAACAAGATAAGATTGTAACTTAAGAATTAGTAACTAAAAAATAAATTACAAAATTAGTATACTGTATATGTATAATGACGTCAGTAATTATTTTATTACTGATTTCCCCAGTGTACAGTATATCTGACGGGAGATCTTGTTTTTTTTCAGTCGAAAAGTAAGCTTTGTAGAATTTCTCTTAAAAAAAAATTTTTTTTCAACGCTATTTTCACAATTTTTTTGTTAACAGAATAATTTTCTAATAAAAACAAATATAATTTATGTAAAACAAAATAGATTAGCGAAAAAGGCATTAAAATTGGCAACATGTTGACATGAGACACACGGACGATCGTACATCCTCCGATTTTTTTTTTCCGAAATATTAACTATCATTCTAATACTTTGAACCGTTTGATCATAAAATGCATTATTATTATTATTATTATTATTATTATTATTATTTTGATCTTACAATGTAAATGCTGAAATAATAGTATATTTCATCACTAGGACCAAAAGTGAAGCTTTTCAATATAAGCTCAAGTTTAACGGCCGAGGCCGCAAAATGAGCGAGGATCGAAAAGCTTCTTTTGGTCCAAGTGATGAACTATATTTTTCGTTTTACTGCAAATAATATAAGAAAAAATTTTATAAAAATTAAAATGTTATAACATATTTACCTTCAAATCGATGGTAACAGCTGTTTTAACGGTTATTTACAATCGAGAGTATAAATTGTTTTAATAGATGCTTTACAATAGTTAATTAATTCGTATAAACGAAGTAACACCTGATGACCTCGACCTCAGCAGATATTTTTAGGTCCTAGGACTAAAAAGAAAAACTTTAGCATCTCAAAGCATGTATTGAAAACAGCTGTTTTTGAAGCAGAATGACGGAAAAATAATATGTTTGTTTTAAATCAGTGTGTATCATTCAGTATTAGATAAGCGAATTTTTAATCAACAAATTTAATAAAGGGTATGTGGTAGTATTCATATTTTAAAGCCATTGGTCAGATTTTGACCCCTCCCCCTCCACTCCCTTTACATCGTTAGTTTCACTTTTACATGGATTATGATCGGAGAATTAATTTAGACAAGCAACTATTTGCAAATTTGTGTTTTATACCTAATGTACAAATTAAAGCTAAATTTTAAAATGTCAAACACATAATTTTAAACTGGTTAAAGGATTTTTATCATAAACAGTTGACTTTTAAGCTTCGTTATCTTTATATGTTTGCAAATTTTGTTAACAATCTGATATGAATTGCAATCTGGATGGAAGATTTTTTAATTAGGAAACATTGAGATCTGAATTGTATTTATAAATTTCACTAATAATTCTATATTTATATACTATTTGTTGAATTTAAATTTGAAAATTTTAAATTTGTTTTTGCTTTAAATATACTTATAAATATGCTTTAAAAATTTCGTTTTTATTAAACACTATACTTTCATGGATCAAAAATAAGTTCCAATTATAAATAATATAATATTTTTTACTACTTCTCAAGATTTCAAAAAACTCCTTGCTTTAAAACAATTTATTTCCCAAAACATTCAATAAGTTAACAGCAAATATATCACGACTCAATAAGCCTTCCATCTATTCTATATTATGCAACGATAAATGCATTCCTATACAGATATTATGCATTTTATGTTCTTAAAGCAATTTAAATTTAAATACCTTATAAAATTGCTTTGAATATATTATAGGTTAATTACCTTATTCTCCGTCAGAGAATTCAATGTTTTTCTAAATTATGTCTAAAATTAGTCTAATTTTAAAATATTTTTGAATTTAAGAATTGCCATTTTAAAATTATTTGGAACTGACGAAATATGGTTTAAACGTACATCTCACCTCAACGTTGAAGTCTTGTCTAATTTAATTTAATGTTATGATTTTGTTTTGTTCTTTACTATCTCAAAAGAAAAATATATTTTAGTTATAGTTTTAAGTGTATTTAATAACTTTTTATTATCTATAATGAATAGTATTGTTAGATTATATAATTATTAGGATTACACCTATTTCTTGTATATTTTTCAACTGCATTTCAGAGTGGTCTGTTTAAATGCATGATCAGTTACGTTATTTAGTTGTTGTTTTGTTCTGTGTAAGATCGTGTCAATCAGACCCTCACTTTTTATTACTCTGCGCCTTGGGTCATGAATTCTGCACATCATGATGACGAATTGTGATGTTGGTAGAACTAGACATCATCACGGTGATGTCGGGCTCCACAACTTCTCTCGTAAACATCATTACCGGTATTTTGACGAATTTCGGGATCTCTTCTTCCTTCAAAACTGTGACTTAAATAACTACCGTCGATTAAGAATAAAGTCAAGCACGAAATTCAAAACTATTATACACTTATTTTGATTCATAGATTAACAAATCGTCTGCTCGGATGTAGGGCGTCGTTAAAATGATAGGTGTTGTTAAAACTAAACCTGATTCTCCCGTCTCTCTTGAGCTTAATTTGTTAAATAACTATCTTCTAATATATTGGGTGATATTACTGCAGCAATAGATTTCACCAATACAGTAATATTAAATCAAATATTAAATTTGAATTTAGCTTCAAGGCCGTTGGCGAACTACAGATATTGAAAACCTTATAATATCAATTGGGAGTAAGGCTTTTGGATCTGATTCTATTCCAATTAATTTCATTAAGGAAACGTCATTTCTGTGACGTTAACTATAATTAAAACTATTATTAATAAATTTCTTGCTTTATCAACTTTTCTTAGTAAGTGGAAGTACCTTGTAGGATAATTCGACCGTTAAACAAGACCACGTCTCTTATAATCCTTAGGACTACAGACCTATTAAGCATTTTATCTGCACTGTCTAAACTCGTAGAAAAAATTCTGGATTTTCATATTTGTGAATATTTAAAGAAAAATTATCTTCTTAGTAGTTATCAGTCTGGTTTTCGTAAGAATCAAAACACACATTCTACTCTTCTTTACGTTAGTAAGGACATCCACCAAGCTATGGATCAAAGGAAAACTACTAATTTTATTTTATTTTTCTAAAGCATTTGACTGTGTTTACCATCAGCTACTATTGACCAAAGATAAGTATGGGCTTTCAGCGTACATGGTTGAGTCATATTTGTCTAGAAGATAACAATGAGTTAAGTCTGGTGACAAATCATTTTTCTGAAATCATATTACTAGGTGAGTAATTCCAAGGTTTTGTCCTAGGTCTATTGTTATTTATTACTTACCTAAATGATGTAGGCCTATATATTATACTAAAATTATCAAAATTTTATTCATATGCTGACGACTTGAAATTTCATAATCAAAATATTGACGGCAAGGCTATCGATAATTGAGAAGTTAGAAATGGACAGACATTAAATTACAGTAAAACTAAATTTATATGAGTTTGTTATAAAAGACTCGTACAATACACCAAATAGTGGCGCCAAAACTTACAATGAACGACGATGATTTGCCTTATTGGTCTAAAATTAAAAATCTAAGAATAAATAAATTTATGTATTTACTAGTTAAATCTAGTAAATATATATATATTTACAAATACATAAGCTACATATTCACACATAAATGTAACCATTAAGAAGGAAAACAACTTTTACCGTATACAGAATGTTCTTCTACGTTGGCCACCATTACTATCTGTGCAACAGTTAAACGTACAAATATTTTAAATGTGTCACATCCCCCATTGTTTATTAGAAATACAATTATTATGAAATATTTAAATACAAACTTTACTTTGATTTCAAAGTGGTGGAGCAAAAAAAGTGAAGTTGTAATCTATATTTTTAATCAGTTAAATGGATTTATGTGGTCTAAAGAAAAAAAGAGAGTTCTTAATAATATATGTTTGGAAATATAAGTAAGTCTGTGTAATTTCTAAAAAAACGTTATCTAAGGAACGAATTTAGATATCAAGTTCAGATTTTGAATACATGCTTGATCAATATTATTTAACCTGGAAGGAAAACATTTTAATTTGTTTATTAAACTTTTAAAATCTCAACCATTTGATATTTTTAAACTCGAATTTCTCTAAAATCTAAACGTTACAAAAAATTACCTATACAGAATATTTTGTTTTTTTAACTGAAAACATAACTATTTATTTAATTTGATTTTCGTTCTAAGGATGAAAAATGATTTCTTCGTGATAGACTGCAACGCCCATGTTTCACAATCCTCCTAAAGTCTAGGATTGTTTGTCAAAACCAATCAAAAACTCCACAAGACTGCTTATTTTTAAAATATCACATATTACAAGCATTCTTGGAAACGTGTTATAGCCAATTACGAAGAAATTTTTTTTTTATATAGATAACTCGGTTTATCCTATAGTCTACAATAAAAAAATACAGTTACTGTGTATTATTATTTAATTTTTTTTAATTTTGCAAAACAGCAAAATTATGTGTATTTGAAAATTTGTTGTTAAGTTATTATTTTCCCCAAAAAATCGGGTTCCGATGTATCTTATGGTAGTGATTTTGAAACAGTTTCTTATTAAATTAGTATTTTTCCCATGCATATTAATAAATATTATCCCAGCAAATTTTATAAATCTATACTCGATATGTAAATACGATCTTTACATAATCTATAAAATAATATATATTAAAAAAAATTAAAATGCACAAAAGTAAAGAATGGCACTAAAGAAAGTATTTCCGAAGATATACTGATTTGAATTTACAAATTTGTTTTTCTTGATGATGTTTAAAGGCAAAAAATCTCTCGGCCATTATCACTTTATCAAAAAAAGGAACGTATAGACCCACAACCGCAATCGAGTACTTCCATACCCTCAGGTTCGGTAAAGGTCAAAAGTTTGTTAAGAGAGGCCTTATAGGAAAGATAAAAGAAAGGTATTTAACCCAAGACTACTTGATTCAGCTAGACTCCCTCGAGATTGCCACGCCCTTACTCGCCATTGGTGAGCACCTGGGGGTAATTAGAATGCGTAGCTCTTTCTTTGTTTCTTGTCAATTATTTTCTAACAATTAAATTTTGAACAATTTGATTGGATTATAATTGAATTATTTCACCTATATTTGATCGAAATTTGATGAATTAATTTTGAGAAATTCTGCAATTAATTAGCCTACCGATGGCGAATTAATTCTACCATAAATTCTTTTGATGTTTTACCGATAAATCCCAAAAATGAATATGTGGCTAATTATGTATACATATAAATTATAGGATACGGGCTACATTTCAGCAAAATTAGGACAAAATCGTTTAGCTGATTTCAAAAAATACTTTGTGGTATTTCTTATGACAGATAACCTCAAATATTTTGTTACTAAACTTCACTTTTGTTTATTGGGTGAAATCATAAGAGTAAAAAATATAAACATACAAAGTTTCATTGAAATAGGTTGAGCAGTTTGTTTTTAGACATAAGTACACACAGATGTTTTGAGTCATTATTTATTCTTTTTTGACGCTTTGGAAACAAACACTCAAAAAGAAAATCCCAGTAAAAACTGAAAACTATGTATAACTTCTGTAAGTAAGAAATTTTTGCATATATGAAACATCTGATTTTTTTTTTACAAAACACAGTTTCAAGGTAATAGGACGATTGTTGTGCAAAAAATGGGGGAAAACGTAACGTAAAATAGAAAGCTTGTTTAATGGTTGGAACTGGTTGCTATGTTTGTTGAAATTAAATAAGAATTCAGCTTCACATATGTTTCAACATAATACACACTGGGCCTATAAAATGGATTGTATTAATGTGGGATTAGAAGTAAACGTTGGAGGCTTAATATCTAGGCAAACAATTTGGGTAATTATATAGCAGAGCTGCCTCACTTCAAAATCAATTTTTAAAGGTTTTATTCGTCAAATAAATGTTGGAAAAATATTTTACTATCGAAAAAATATTTTACTATCGGAAAGATGATTACATAACATAATTTCACAAGATTACACAAGAAAATCTTAATCAGAGTCAAATTCTGCTGTAAATTCAGTAGAAGAGGAATTTATTGAATTTAAATGTATTTCACTCGTAATTCGCCATAAATGATGAAAACGAGTATTATACTCATTGTACTTTCTCTTAAACATAAATTCGGCTATATGGCCATGGAAATGTTGTTTTGAATTTCCATATCGCGGCACATTTCCTCGCACCTCCCTCCATTGACGTTCAATTGTCTGCGTATGTGCTTCAGTGTACGCATATGTAGGGCTGTATTATTATATGTCACGAAAGGTTTGGCCAGGTTGCTATATATATATAACCACCTGGCCAAACCTTCCGTACGTTTATTGAAGTGAATGTCATGAGTATGAAAGATTACACAGAGTTAATTTTTTCACGAAAAAACTACTTGTGTAATTGTATTATTGTATTATGTAATCATCTTTCCGACACTTTTTTTCGATAATAAAATATTTTTCCAACATTTATTTGACGAATAAAACCCATAAAAATTGATTTTGAAGTGAGGCAGCTCTGCTATATAATTACCACAATTTGCTGTAGGTTTGTTGACTAATTTTGCTTTTTTGAGAATAGTTTAAATAGTTTTAACTTGTAATACCATCTTTTTACAAAATTCTTTACAATATTTATATATTAAATAAAACCTAAGCTTGCTTGCTGAGACCAAAGCCTCGACTGTATTTCTTTGAAAAGGAGTTTTAAATAAAAGTGGTCAAAGTTCATTTTTGTTTTCCGGGACATATTCTACTACCGTAATGTTCTTGAAGTTGCGATTAAAATAATAGTTTCGATAATTGGTTTCACAATTCACCGAAATTTGACTCTTAACGATGGAACCCATTTAAAAAAAAACCGTATTCCATATCGGCTCAATAAATTTACTTACTGATAACGCTCCAAACTTACATTTTTGACGAGATAGCGACCATAAAAACATTAAAAAAAACCGAACGGCATACATTATTTTTTTCAATTTACTCAGGAACCGTAGATTTTCTTTTACATACAATGTTTATACGAGTAGATATCGTAAAAGTTGACTTTAAGATGTCTGTTCTTCTACAATGACGTTCATGGTTTAAATTCACTTATACAATACAAATACAAATTCAATACAACAAAGTGTCATCAAAACTATTTGAGTATCCCAAACAACTGGAAAATCCATGACAATTATTATATTTGTCCATATGAATTAATGTGTGTTTTAGTCATTTTTAAATATGGCTTTTCTATAGCAGAATGCTTGTATCTTATGTTTACGTTTTTCGGAATTTATAGAATCTCTTTTTAGCTTCTGCACTATAAATTAAACATTGTAATAAACGTTTATAAATGGTAGACTACTTTAAGCCTAATTTTTGAACATAGAAATACAAGAGAGTAACTGAAGTTAAAACAATATATATTATTATTGTTATTTTATTTTATTATTTTTAACTGTTCTGATAAAAAAGGTATTGCAATGGTTATTAGCACCCTGAATCAAATTTAACTAATTTTCTTTTTTTTATAATTATTTTTATTTCTACTGAAAAATATAGCAACGTTGTAATTCTTGAATTATTCTTTCAATTTCTTATACTGTACACACTTTGTAATCTATAACGTTTTACGACTTTAAAAAAATATTTACAAATGTCAAAAAGACACTTTGGAACAAAATTATACACTTTGTTTAATAGATAAGAGAGAAATTTATTTATCTTGATATGGATTTTTCCAGAGATTAATGCTATAACATGATTTATTTACATTTACCGTATTTCTTTCTTAACAGATAAAGTCAGCACAATCCAATGTAACCTAACCTAACCTCTCAGTTCTTACTTTAACAAATTTCTTTTCTGTGCTAAAACAGAATTTACCTAACACTCAAACTAATTTAACTTCTGAATAAATTGCATTAAAATTGCTTAAAAAATAATATTTATAATCGTCTCTCAAGTTAATCGCTTATAAACATGTTTAGTCGGATATTATGCCACTGAATTTTATGTTTGGCAAAAAGTACAACTTGTACATGAGATATACGTGAGGCTGATGTTAGGTTAGGTTAGGTTAGGTTGGATTAGGTTAGGTTAGGTTAGGTTAGGTTAGGTTAGGTTAGGTTAGGTTAGGTTAGGTTGGATTAGGTTAGGTTAGGTTAGGTTAGGTTAGGTTAGGTTAGGTTAGGTTAGGTTAGGTTAGGTTAGGTTAAGTTAAGTTATATAATAAAAGAACAATAATGTCCGTCTATGTGACTTTTTTAATAATAAAGTAGTTACTTACTTTATAATCATAGGACGCGTTTCGGAACTCGTTCCATCTTCAGAAAATCGCTCTGCTGAGGTCGTTAAAACATTAAAATAAATTATTACACAACACATATATCCCAATACATATACACATACACGCGCACATTAACACAGAAAATATCAACGCGTGTGCACACCATCGAATACGTTTAATACACTGATCCCTAACCTGCAGTACCGCTTATTGTTTGTGTTTCTTATCTATTTCTCTAGCAAAGTCGTACATTAAGTTGGACTTAATGTGTTAATGTGCGCGTGTATGTGTATATGTATTGCGATATATGTGTTGTGTAATAATTTATTTTAATGTTTTAACGACCTCAGCAGAGCGATTTTCTGAAGATGGAACGAGTTCCGAAACGCGTCATATGATTATAAAGTAAGTAACTACTTTATTATTAAAAAAGTCACATAGACGGACATTATTGTTCTTTTATTATATAAAAAAGAGTGACTTGGATACAAACACAATGAGTTTCAAGTTAAGTTAGGTTAGGTTAGGTTAGTTTAGGTCCTTCCTACATCCACGATACACGTGACCAAATTAATCCGTTAAAATTTGTAACGATGTCATTCTGTAAGACTTAGAGATCTTGGAGTTACTTTGATCAATATTTCTCCTAAAGATGTGTAAAGACCCGTTGTTAATAAGGCCAACAAGATGCTTGGATTTAGATTTGGGTTTCTAGAAGATACTAAAATAGCTCAATAATGGGATACTGATTATACTTTTAAAGAACTTGTACTATATTAGAGTATGCAAATTGTGTGATTTCCCCCTCAGAAAGAACATTAGAAAAATTACAAACTATTTGAACAAGTGAACTTGCGAGGTTTGTGGGGATGAATATGGCTTACACTTTTAGAATTCCCAGTATCTGACTTGGAGAGAAAACTGGGTTTCCTTACTCTTGAATAAATAAAAACAATAAACTGATTTACTTATTCAAAGTTGTAAATGGACTCAGACCGTCCTGAACTACTAGAATTGATGGATTTTTGAATCCCTGTAAGGAACAAAACACAACATATTTTTACCAGGAACCTTACTGACTATGAACAGTTTACCATCACCCCCACTTGTTGAATGATAGAACAGTATTCTGTACTTAGAGTTTCGAAATAAGTTGTGCCTCATTCAGAGAGAAAATATTAAAAATAGACAGGCTTATATGAATTGTATGTGATTGTAGTGTTACAACCCTGTATGTTTCTTGGCCATTTATTTTAAGTTTGAAAGTATCAACTATATAGAAAGTAATCTTATACTTTGTCCCCATATGAGTTACGAATGTAAAAATATTTATTATTTATTTGTATTACTTAGAAACTGGAGTAGTTTGGTAGTTGGTCTTAATTATTAGGAAATTATGCAACCCCACTAGACACTATTTTAATGTGTTTTGTTCATAGTGTTATGAAACGTCAGCCTTGGATTCCACAATATCATTTGATTTATTGATAGATACCCAGGTTATGTAAACCAACTTTTGGTTCATTTCTCTGTTAGAACATTTTATCGTTGCCCAAAATAACGTGATTTATATTTTACATCGTCCTTTACTCTATAACTTATTTAGTGATTTCTATTTTCAATGATCTACATTCAATGCAAGTCTTATAAAAAGACAACCTAGTACGATATTTGATTTTTCCTTAATACTTTGAATTCAAAAGTCCAAGCATTAAAGCTGTTATTTTGTAGTCAAAAATGTTAATAATTTAACAGACAATGTCGTTGACCTATTTACAAGTAAATTAAAACCATTAACTCTGTTGTTGATCACTTCTCTTCATTAAAATTTAAAAACAAAAGCCCTTAAGGAAAATGTTTTCAAGTTATTCACCTTTTGTTTTGATTTAAATACTGGATCAATACCACCCTCAGGAATTATGTTTAGAAACTAATGGAAATTATTAGAAGATATAAATAGTTACAGTTGTGACCCAAACATCTTTAAAATCAAGTAACTAGCTTTCTAACTTTCTGTGGGTTGTCATAAATTAAATTCATAAATAAACTATTTGGTTTAATTTATTCGGACGTTCTTCATTACTTGTGTATATAAAAACTAATACACGAACTTTTCAGAGTACAGATCCAGGAAACGTGAAGTTATTTTGACTGTTCAAGGCTAGGGTTCAGCCCTGGGTTCCTTTCTTAGAATCTAGATTTTGATTTAGTTTCAAACATGGCACTACTGAGTTATTTAATCGTAATTCACTTTTTTCTTCCAGCTTTATCACTCGATAACGGGAGTTCTCACATATTTAAACTCACAAAACTTCGTGTATTTGTTTTTACGAACACAAATGATGGAAATATCTGATTAAGCTTTATCAATAATGTGAACGTATAGTTAGCCAATAACTAGAAAAGTTAAAAAAATAACTATATTACTAATATAACCCATCCATCATTACACAACTTTATAAACAGAAGTAATTTGTAGGTTATGTTATAATCTTCATTACAGCACAAATGGCTAAACCGTGTTTAATCTCATTTTAATTGTTCTCTTCTTTCCATTAAATAATTTTAGACTACGAATTTCGTTTGAATTTAGGCCAAACATGTGTTTTTAGTGGTTTTTGTTTAAATACTCGTTGGCCTCCACAGTCCAGATAGCTAAGCATTTTTTGTAGCATTTTCCACATTATCATCCTTAAGTAGCTTATTATACACTACAACAGTCAAAATTTAATTTTTTTTCTAGTTTAATATTCTTTTATTTGCAATTTTTAAAAGAGAGATTATTATTTTAATTGTTTAAAAGATTATTAACATACATTGAATGTAATAACTATGTAATTTCAGCACAATGGAGATAAAAATAGTTCAGAATTACACAATTTTCAGTTCGTAGTCAGTAAAATTTTCAAACAACTGTAGTGACATTCAACTTTGTTGGATATGGAGTCCACCAACGGAACTCGCACTTTGAGGATCCTGAAATGATTTAGTCAATATTTTTAGAGTGACTTACGTAAAAAATTAAGATTTCAAAATGCAACCTACATATTTTATATTTTAAATTACCAAAAACAATGCATTTGTTCATAATGCATTCTTTTCCACAAAGGCAAGGTAAATACATCATCACACCCGAATCAGTACAGGTGTGTAATTGGTTTTCATTGCAGGACAGAGTAAGTACTTTGATGTAATCAAATTATTTATATTAAGAATTTTTAAAATAAAACTATTTTCGAATTGTCGTTTTTGAATTTAAAAAAAAAAAACTTACTTAATTGTGACAAAAGAATAGCAAAAGCTATAATATTATTTGTTCAATCTGGAACATTAAAATATATATATGAACTTCAATATTATTATTAACAAAAATAACAAAAAAGGGGAGAAAATAAATCTTCATCAAGGAGGGAATAAGCTATTCAAGTGTAGTTGAGACAAGCAAGCACACTCTATCGGTGAATTGTTCAACTTTATCAACAACTGATTTAACCGACAAAAGTTAAACTATTTGGTTTCTTGAAAATAATCTCCTTGTTGTCGTAGTCTAAAAATAACATGCAATAAATAAATGTTAAAAAAACGAATTTTGACATTTAATTAAGAACTCAAATTTAATGTAACCACTAACCAAACTAAAGGAGAAATATTAGTATATTCATAATAATTTCATCCAGAAAATAACACTCCAAAATATCCCATTTTAATAAACAAAAGAAATAAAATGAAAAGTATTCAAAATCTATAGAGAATGTAAACGACCAATTTTTCATAGTTATGGGCTGCTTTGAACCGAGATTGAAAACTCATTTATTCTTTGATGAGCTCTTCAGAGTGAACAATTAACCGGATAACTGATGATGGAGTTACGAAACATGTCATAATATAGAAATCGACTGAAGTCACAAGACGGTCCATACAAAGTAATTTATTATTATAAGATTTAATTGTGACTTGCTATCACAAAATGCATCTCAAATATAAGAAAAATACAAGTAACTCTTACATGCTAAAAACCGGCTAAACGGATTGATTATATTTTGTTTAAACATCTCCAAGTACTCACATATTGATTGAACATAGAAAATTCGCGATTTTCTTTTGTTTGCTTAACCTTTGGATTTGTGCTTGGGTGCGTCTTAAAAGTTGTGCCAACCAGCAGGGTTTACTTTCCTCCTAAAAGACTTTCTCGATTTCATCCAGACTTTCTATAATTAATTGTTAATCATTTTTATCGGTTAGATACATTTCGTAATAATTCAAATATGATTTTAATTGAAAATCAAATTTTAAAATTACCAGTTACAATTTTCTATCGTTTTTGTAAGATGACGCACAAATTAATGTATAACCTATAATGTTTTACATTCATTCCTAAAGTAGTTTTGGCTAAAATCCAATCATTTCATGATATGTAAGCTATTAACTTCAACATTTTTGTCATATTGGCTACCCCAGTTTTTAATATGATTATTATTACTAAAAGTCTAAGCTAGTTTCTGGGGATTATAATTTCAAAAATCATCAAATACGCGAATCAAAATATTCGCATTATCACAATATTTTTTTCTTATACGTAATTAGAAAGATAAAACTAAATTTTAATTTGAAAAAGTCAGTTTCATAAAATACAAGGTTTAAAATTTTATTTTTTATATCTCACATTAAACTAGTGTAAAAAAAGAAATTCTTTGTTTGGCATCGTTTTGTAAATATTCGTCCATTTAGTAAGAAGAGAAAAGAAAAAAATGAGTTTTCCAAATGTCGGTCTATCTATTTCAGAATCTCTGCATGTATCGAATATCTGTCCCGACTAAAACAAGGCTGCCTAGTCAATAGTTTCTTACAATAGGTTCCAGAGTAGGAAATAAAGAATAAAAATGTACATTATCCTTTGATGTAAAGACTATTGACTCCAACAATGTTCCGCAATGATAATACAGTTCAGGAGTAACAGACAAGTATCAAAAATGTCCCTTGAAAGTTGTCGCTGATTTGTGAATTTGTAGTGAATGGGGGTGAGTTGTGATTTGATGAAGGAAAAAAATAGTTGAATAAATTTGGTCTAAAGTCTGGTGCAAAAACTATTCTCTCCCGACTACCTCCAAGGACGAAGGTCTACATTCTGAAGAATACACAGTTACAATTATTTTTTTGTCATGTCAGATATTTTCTAAAGTACAACAAAAACTTGGAAATCAGTTGTTGTATAAGGGAGGGGTGATCACTAACGGTTGCTCCCTAGGCTCAGTCAGGGTTCAACAACCCTAGTAAGAATTTCTCCGTTCAAAGGATCCGGCAGTTGCTTTCCAATTCGGCTTAAAACGTTTTCAAAGCATAATTTATTGCTTTGCAAACAGTTATTGGAAAAGGCAACAACCCCATGGCAGATATTTTCACCTACTACAGTATTAGGTTAGGTGCAATTTGAAGCACATGAAAATATTATAATTTTGTACAGAAACCTTTTTCATTTTTTCTGGATTAATCCATGTTATTATTATTATTTTTTTAAACTTAATTCATAATTACTATTTGGACTTTATCCGTTAGTTTTCTCTGATAATTTATATAGTATGGACTAAAAGTAGTACATTTAATTTTCCTTATTTTCGTCCTCCAAAAGATTAAGTCCTCTTAAATATTTAAGTCATTTCATATTAAATTATTTCAGTTCAAAAAGGAGTTTATGATTCTGGATTTATGGGTTTCATTTTCGCTCACATGTATTATAGAGAAAATTATGTAATGGGTCTAAAAATCTATGTCTAGTTTTTAGAGTTTATATCGATATATCCTCTTAAAATCGATGTCTAGTTTTTAGAGAATATATCGATATATCCTCTAAAAATCGATTTCTAGTTTTTAGAGAATATATCGTTATATCCTCTAAAAACCGATGTCTAGTTTTTAGAGTTTATATCGATATATCCTCTTAAAATCGATGTCTAGTTTTTAGAGAATATATCGATATATCCTCTAAAAATCGATGTCTAGTTTTTAGAGAATATATCGATATATCCTCTAAAAATCGATGTCTAGTTTTTAGTGAATATATCGTTATATCCTCTAAAAATCGATGTCTAGTTTTTAGAGTTTATATCGATATATCCTCTAAAAATCGATGTCGGGTTTATTAAGGATATCTGTTTTGTGGTCTCCTGAATCCAAAAGAGTGTTTTTCGGAATGTTGTCTGTTTGTGCCGGTCTGGCATCTGTCGTCTATGTGGTGCTCTCCAGCACAAACGCGTAAACCGATAATAATAAAATTTGGAATGGACATATTTTAGCCAAATGTTAGGATTTTTCTACATTTTTGATAACTCAATATTTTGTGAAAGCTGTCATATGGAAAAAACACAAAATTACGACTGGACCCAAACAAAACGTATTGTTCGACGCCATATCTCCAAAACAAAATACCGGTTTGTGAGTTATCGGTAAAAATCAAATTCGAGGGTTGTTATAAAAAACTTAATTTCTCAAAATCTTCTATACCGATTTCGTTAAAATTTAAGTAATTTTTAATATGAAGATTAATGGCCCAAGCAAGTTTGCAAAATTATAAGTAAAAAATATGGCGAAATAATTAGCAACAAAAAAACCTTTGACCGTCATAAAATATTATATTTTAATTAAATACAATTTGCAATAAGGACGCGTTTATGCCACATGAAAAGAAAGTTTAAGGTCTATTTAAACCTTTTTGTTCAAAGACAGCGTTTTGCACTATTTATTTAAAACAATATTTATCCGATCGGAACCAAATATTCAGGAAGGCACGAAGAACACCTTTCCGTATCGGCTATGATGTTAATAAGAGAAAATTGCACACTTTTGACGCTGAAAACTATAGCAGCTAGAGATTTAATCTTTTTAAATACGTTCATTAATTTTTTTCTGAGTGCCATAGAGCTTCCTCTACACCAAGTGTAGATGTACAAGGTACATACACAAACACTAATCTCTTATGTGTTCAACAGATCACCTGTAACAACAATATTGTCTAAAAATTAAATAAATAAATAAAATTTGAATTCTATATCTGGATCAAAATTGATTTATGATTTCCTTTGTTTTATAATGTAAAATACTTTTGCTATTAATTGCGATGTCGGTTGAGGAATTTGAGATGTTATTTAGGTTGTTAGATTTCATGCTTGCTACATGTTATGTGGCATATTTTCCAAGAAGAAACAAAATTGTCGTTAAACCAAATGGTAGAATTACTTATGCTAGCAGAATGTAGACTAATAAATAAACTGTATTTGCGTGCTCGCATAACACTTAGACGATCGTTAGGTTAGGTTAACACTTAGACGCTGGTTTACTATCGTTCAATCAATTTCCGTTCTTGATCAAAAACTTATAGTTTAACATTTTGGAAAAAAAATTAAACTTTATTGACTAATTTTGAGAAAACATGTTCCCCTTTAAAAGTAAGTTTCCACATCCAAATGTTTTGTATTATATTTTTGTGTCTCCATATTTTCACTACCAGAAAGATACTCAAATTGATTTTGAGTAAAAAGACGACGCAAAATATAGAGAGGGAATACTTTTTTAACAAACTGTTATCAAATTATTTTTTCATCACCAGAAAACAATCTCGGTATATTGCCTTTGCTATAAAGTAACGTAAATGTATATTTGTGTTTTACATAACATGACGAGCAATAATAACTTTTGACTAATTTCCAAAACCTACTAACCTCCAAAAAATTCAAAGGATGTATTTGACAATATTTTCCAAAATTAGTTTCATAAGATTGTTACTATATTACTTTCTTGTACACATTATATAAAATTTAAAAAGATTAAGTTTTATTTTTGTATAATACTCCAGCATCTACAACAACGGAAAGCTACAGAAACCAAGAGGGTGCTTAGCACCCCGGATAAACTTAGGGGTGGATTTCAATTCTATTGTTCACTTCTGGCTTTGTTTGGAATATTAAAAAACGCCTTTTTTCAAAGATTTAGAGGTGAACGACATTTCGTAACGTTCTAAGGTGAATGATGGGTGCTTTTGTCCCCACAGAAAGACACGGCTGGAAACATATGATAAATAAGAAACTTTTGTGTGGGAAACCGCATGCGACTGTGACAAGAGGGCTGAGTAATCTGCAGGGCGGAAGGTTCGTTGACCCACAAAGCCAACCCTGTAAATATTTTCAGCATATGGTCGTTGAACTTCGGCCATTCACCCTATTTAATGGGTGCATTAAAAAGAAAAAAATTGAACCATAATAAGGTTTACATAAATTTGCTCACACTTCCAAAACTCAAACAAAGAAAACGTCTCCACAAAATAATCGTCATTATCGGTTTAAAAAAGAAACATGAACCATATTCATAAATATACGACGATTGGTTTAAACGATTTTCTCTTGATTTTAAAGTCAAAAACCTCTAGGACTTCATCGCCTTATAAAAAAAAAAAAAAAAAAAAAAAAAAAAAAAGCTAAAATAAAGACCCCTAAGACTTGGAATATTCTAATAGCACCAGGATCGAATGAGAACAAGAGTTGGTCAAGAAAAATCTGATAGTAAACGAGAAGGAAAGGAATCTAACTCAATACTACATGAAAAAAGGTGTAGATCCAGATAGGCTCTCTCGGGAATGCCACGGTCGTACTCACTATAGCCCCTGAGGGTTTACAGAAACGATGTTCTTACAATTTTGAAATGTCAGATCGTTAACTACGTCCGAAATCATAATTCACCATACTGTATATAAAAAGGTAATTTAGTTTTATTTTTATTTTTAAATTCGTAGTTAATCTTAAGTAAGGGTTATACCTACATACTTACAACTACTGCATAATAATTAATAATGGTTTTAGTTTACAATCTCTATTTTAATTACTATAAACAAACTCTGACTGAAGGACCTAGACCCTGGATGTCTTTTCATTCGGGTAATGAATTGTTACCATGTCGAAATCCTGTCATCGTTCTTCAATGAATCTCAACTAAAGTTCGTGACCAATTACAACTTTTCAATTTCCTTCGCGATGCTGTATAAACACAGTAAACCTTGTATCCCCAAGGGGTTTGAACCAAGGACCTCATACCTTGAAGGAAGACGAGTCTGAGGCTCATTTTATTATAATATTTGATGACAATTCTTTAAGCGAAATAAAAAAGACTATAGGACTAAAATATTCTGGCTTCTGTACAATTGGCAACATCCAAGCAAGATATGTGGCCGTGGAAGTTTAGTTTTATATCAGTCACAGCGTGTGGACCACTCAGAAAAGAAATGTTATGCGAGTTAAATTAGTCCAAAAAATTGATGAGAAGTGATGTAACTTGGAAGTTGATTTTTTTTTCTTTGTACATGCAACAAAATAGGAAACCGAAAAAAATAGCAAAATCGTACTGGAGCTTCTCTAGAAAAGTGCATTTTTATCAAAATATTTGAATTTTTCGATTTAAGATTTTTTCACTCGGTGGTCAAATTTGTTTTAAAAAAATTAATTTTACGGCCACAGTTGGCCATTTTTTTTTAATTTAAAGCATTGTAATTTAAGAGACGTGGTCAGAGAATAAACTTTTTTTTTTTAATTGTTAGTTTTTTACCTACTTTCTAGTAAACATAATATGCAAAAATTTATTTATCAAGGTAAAGTGTCCTTTTTTAATAAACAAAATTTGTAATTATTTTCAATAAATCGGGGGCGGATCTAAATTTATGAAATTTCAACATTTAGTTGAACATTTGTTTATGAAAATTTGTTTATTTGATTGAGAATGACATTTAATTAAAAATTTTACGGAAATCTGGTTAGGTTATGTTACGTTAGGATAAAAAATAAACCATTTTTTTTAATTAAAATAAAAGGCACTTTACCTTTATAACCAAATTCTTGCATATGTTCACTAGTAGATAAAGTAGATAAAAAAATCTGACAATTTAAAAAACTTTACTCTACAACCACTTCACATTAAATTATAATGCTTTCATTTTTTTCGAAAATGGCCAACTGTGGCCGTAAAAATTAAGTTTTTTTTGTAAAAATGACCACCGATTTCTATTGCAAATATACATATTTTGTTCAATTTCCATGAAGATTTGACTATTTTTACCCCATTCCCCCCCCCCCTTTGTTGCATTATTAGTGGGAAAAAATCTTAAATCCAGAAATTTGATTTTTTGAGGTTAGGAAGTACTCTTATGTTACTATACCCTACCATTTCTGAGTATTTCTACGACTCTTAGACCCGGAGACTATTTATAAAATAGTGTAGCGATGCGCATAAAATACATCAGAAATACATCTAGCGAAGCTAAAGTCCGATTTTGCTAATTTTTCGGCTTCCCACTCAGTTGCGTGTATAAAAAGGAAAACAAAATCCAACTTACCAGTTACATAACTTTTATATTCTAATAGTCTTGTTTGTATTATCATTCATTGAAATCCTTTATTAAACGGAAAAACGACCATATAAGGAAAATAAATTCACCTTTAAATTCAATTTGAGTTCAATATTACTAAAATTAATTTTGCCTAACTGAACCATGACAGCAGATTGTTTACGTTATTTTGAGGTTCATAGTTGTAAAGGTTTTTATTTATACCAAGTGGAAGCTTCCTAATGGGTGCTATGTCAGGAAGAATTCCTCCCCCTCCTTCAACAAAGCCAAACGTTGAGGGGGAGGTCATTCAACTTTAAATGTTGGGGTTGCAAACTTTTACAATAACTATTTTGTTGTCATTCGGGGTAATATAACTAACCCATAAACATTGCAACATTTAACTCCTATGGACTTCAAAAATATAATCGTGAGGATTTGGGGAGTGGAATATGGGGACCTCTACTCGCTTCTCTCGTTCAACTAGACGTTATTGGATCTCGTAGTTGCTCATATTAAATAGGGCCTACATGGGATTCAATTTATTATAAAATTGACATAAGCGTACCAGGTTATTTATTCAAATCGAGTTTTTAATGAAGGCTTACGACGGTCAAAGTTCATTTTCGTTTTTTGCTAATTACTCAGAAACAGTATTTTTTCTCTAAGATTTACCAGGCAGATTTGGGGATTCATCTTCATTTTCCACCAAAATTTAACATATAATCTGTAAGCCAATTTTTTAAAAAATTAAACCTTTTATTTAAATGCCAGGCGATTTTCCAAGTTTTTACCTATAATTCACGAAATTTTGTCATTTTTAGGGGGGAGTTGTTTGGTTTGAAAAATTATGGTGTAAATTTTAGTAAACTTTTATACAAATAGTAAAATTTAAAAAAATAGATTTTTGAAATTTTTTTCTTATAACAAGTACCAGCGAAATTTGAGTGCGACGATTATATTTCATTTAACAATTGGAATCAACCAATAAACTCTAGTTGCTAATGCAAAAAAGACTCCTAAACCATTTCTGAGAAAAGAGTATTAAAACATATACAATGGCATTTTGTACATACCATTTTCTTAAATTCCGACAAACCAAAAACCCACGAAAATCTCATCGTTTGTTTTCTAGGAAAAAAATAAAGAAAGAGAAGAAAATAAAATCAACAATAAGAAAATTAGTAAAAATCGATCTAATCCGAATTTTGGATTGTTTGTGAAATTAGTTTGTCCAATCTCTTTGTGTAAACCGATTCATCAAATTTTGTATCTTAATAAAATTATTAATTACCTATCTTAAAAGAGGAACATAAAATTTACCTGGCCCAAGGAACTCAGACGTCTCCTTATTTTAGACCTTTTCTATGTGGATTTCGGTCTGTTAGTTTGGGTTTCTAAATTTAATACAAAGAAATTACTATCTCCTATTAAAAACGTTAAGAATGGTGCACACATGGTTCTTTATTAAATCTCAAACCGAAATTTTTTGAGAGTTGGCAAGATAGATACAATTGCTAAAGCAAATTTGGAGAATATCAGAATTTTGAGTTTTCAACTTATGACAAGTATCCCCAAATTTTGAAATAAAAAAAGCTTAGAGTTATAGATCAATTATTTTCACTAAATTTTATAAAAAAATGTAACCAATCGTTTGGGCTGTGAAGCACTGCACAGTCAATAGATATACATCATTAGAAAATACACTTTTCTCACATTTCTTTATATTGCGTGTATGTAAAAAATAAGTAAAAACACATGGATAGACAGATAAATCATATGTGTGTTGGGATATCGCTAAAAATACCTAATGTATTGAAATTTAGGTTCCATGCTCACAGAAAATTAACACCAATTATTGAACTTATTTATTACTTTTATAATAAACATGCAAAATGTTTTAAAATAAATTTATGAAATTGACCTTTGAGAGACTATTTTGTTTTCGTGTATACATTAACGATCGAGAATTTTCATCTATTTAATTAAGTTAGGTTAATTTATTTCCTTATAGTTTTCTTCTTTATGTTGCTATACACAATGAAAAGCTCCAAAAACACTGCATTAAGTTTCTACATACATATCAAGAAAAACCAATACTAACAAAAAATGATATTCTTTACTTTCCCCCCAAAAATGTTTCTTTTACAAACACGTAAGAAGAAGAAGAAAAGTCTTTATAAATGAGTTTTTGGTAATTATCTTTCTTATAAGAGAGAAGTTTATATAAATAATAAACTATATTGTACTTTTCACAAAATATAAATTATATTTAAATAGAGCCTAACTTCGCCTGTCTCGTAAATCTAGTTATTAATGATAGTAATCCTTTTCATTTTTGTCAATTAAACTTAAATTGTAATGTTCTTTTAATAGCGATTAAGCGCAGTGATTTGGGGATTAATATTCCTATTTTGCCAATATTTAAACGTAACACGTAGAGTCGATTTTGGAAAATTAGGCTGTTTATAACACCTTCATGGGAGATTATTATTATTTTTTTAAGATAACTCTAGCACAGGACAACCAATACATGTTTGAAACCACATAAGATGCACTTTAAAATTTTATAAAAATATTAAATCTTATTTTGAGAGGAGAAATCGGATTTTTGCGTTTTTCGTCTCTTGCTAACTCCCAAGTTTTGAGTTACAGAAAAATCCTCTAGATATTTTCCAAATAAAATTACATTCGAAATTTGATTAAAATCGGTGAACTACTTTAATACAGTCCACAAACAAGTGACATACTTTCGAAATCCAAATTTCGGGCTCAGAATCTTTAAAAATTTTGACTAATCGCATAACTTTCTCTAGAGAAACCACGTACATATGAGAAAGCAAAACCTTATTTGTCTTCTGTATACAAATTTTTAAAAAACTACTTAGTTTCAATACAAAACACCTTTATCACAGCCTCTACGATCTCGTTCACTTAACAAAATGAAACAATCTAGCTAGCCTAAAGAAAGGCATTCGTCTAATTTCCCTTCCTCTTTCATAATATTGGCTACTACAATAGATACTATTAACAATCTACACTAGATAATAGATGTTCGTTGCTTTTATATTAAACTTTGAATGAACCAACAAAGAAAAAGTGACAGTAGTTTTCAAACAATTAGTGTGAGGTTATGAAATCTACCGAGTACTCACCCTCAGGTCCGAGCGTTGGTCAACAACCCACAACAACGACAACGAGATTACGTCATCATGTCGTTCAACTCGATCAGGTGTGACGCTCTCATCGAGGATACGGTTTATGGGTTTATTAGGTTGGTATTGAATCTATCAAATTAAATATTTATTAAGGAATCAAAGATCTTAGTGTTGTTTTAAAAATTATTTAAAAAATTAATTATTTTAATGTAGCCTATAAAATAATGTGTCTTAAAGAAAACACTCACAGAGTAATTCTGAAAATACATAAAATAAAATATAATAGATAACCTTTAATGAAAATAGTTAAATTACATCAATACATTTAGTTAATTATTGAAAAAGTAATATTCTTAGTCGATGGCGTTATTATAATAATTATTATTTTTTTAGATTGCATAATTTCAAATTAATTTATATTCTGTCCAAGTAAATTATTTCTGCTTATCTTATTTACATATATTATGTTGATAAACAGTTTTTTTGGTTTGTGGCTACTACGTAAAATAGGTTTTTATGAGCTTGCCATCAAGGGTCGTCTCTTTGTCTAAAAGCAAATACGGTACAGCACCGTTATACGGAATACGGTACTGACCGTTGTTCCATCCGTTAAAACTTTTAAATTTACTAACAATTTTTTTTATATTTTAATCATAATTCTTTTTAAACTGTTTTACGTAAATATTTCAAACTAACCGATCACCTATATTATTTATTTATCTATGTTTTCATTGTAATAATAATTTCCATTTTTAGATAATAATAGTTTAACTTTTTCTGTTTGTTTTGTTTAATTTTATTTTTCCTCATTAATTTATTTTTCTTTGTATGTATTGTATATTTTCTTATTTTAGATTAGTAATTTCTTTTTGTTTTTAAGTTATTCGCTATATATTGAATGAACGTCGATGCACATTTTGGGTTCAAATGTTATGTACCAATAAAAAAAACATGTATATAAATACCTACCGGTAAACTTGTATTTATATTTTGTCTTTATATCATTAGAAAACAATAAATTATATTTTATTTATTATATTATAGCATTGTTAAAAGTTTTAATAATTAACCATATTTAGAATAACATATGTTTCATAAAACAAATATAGAGATATGCTAATATAACTTAATATAGCTATAAACACAGTTTGTAATATATATATATGGACATAGTAAAAACAATATTAGAAAGACAGGGTTACCATCAAGCTCTATTCACACGCCATGCCTAGGGTCTTGTTTTGATAATACTTATCCCATACATTTTGTTTCCTAATATCACTAAGAATATAGTAAATAATATAACATTTCTTTTCCCCGTTTATTCAAGTCCTCATATTTAAAGATGTATTTCATTTGTTTAGAAAAAAACAAAACATTTACCTGATACAAATGGGAACATTTGAATTGTAATTTAGATCTTTATAAAAGCAATATATTAACAAATTTTTATAGAGAACAAAATAAAAAATTCCTTCAATTTCTTTTAAATAATTATCCAACATTTCATCGAAAAGTAATCCAAAAACTTTCTTCTTTCTCCAATCCAGCATGTTCGATTTTTCTTTTTATTTTGTTTTTAACCAGCAACTTCTTGCAACAAAAGTTTGAAAAACGTATATATACACTGTTTATAGCCTAATTATTTCACACTAATATTTTAATAGTACTCTCTTATAACGAAATAAAAATAGTATTACAGTATCGTCTTATTGGGAGTCAAAAATAGTTGCAACTTTGTAGTAGCTCTCAAAACTCATCAGAAGTCGTGTTTTTGGTAGATGTTCCATTAAAAACTTGTTCAATAATATGGTTTGTACAATTGACTCCACTCCTTCATATCTGTTTTCTATGTATTTAGGTGATTCATAATTTGTAGGGGTGGTGACTGGTTAGGATGTATGAAGGTCAATGTACATCTCGGGAAGTCGAATTCTAATTCACTGTATTCAACAGAACTACAACAGCAACTTATATATTCACTAATTCTGGTATAGATCTTTTACCGGTAACACTTAAACCATCAACACCACGTGCACCAACCTCATCTGCACATTCAAAAAAGATTTAAAAACACAACTTGAAATAAATCGGTAAGGATGTTAATATCCTTAATATATATTACTAATAAACTAGCAGTAATATAAAAAAGATTAGCCCCTGGTACAAATTAATTCTTTCTAGGAAACCAAGAGGAAAAATAAAGTACCCCTTAAAATAAACCGGTACACCCCAGCACAAATGTAACAACTGTACAAACTCAATTTACAAGGATCTATTCAGATTTTAAATACCGAGTCTTGATACAGGAATGAAACATGGATCGATAAACTCTGCAAATTAAATGTAATGTATGCTAAAATATTGCAGAATATTAATTTTTACCTGAAATTCTCCTTTTCAATAAACATTAAATTAAGTATAACTATATTTGTAGTTGATTTTAAACATAGGAAATTTTTTTTAAATCATTCAATTTGTTCATATAAATTTATGTTAATTTTATCATTATAGTTACTTGGTTAGAACAAAAACTCGAATATAATATCTCACTAAAAATTATGTTTACTTAATCAAAAGCGTTTCAACAACAAATTCGCCATTTTCAGTGATACATGAGCTACCATACCTAAACTATAACTGTTATAGTTTAGTTATTGTAGCTCATGTATCACTGAGGATGGCGACTTTGTCGTTGAAACCCGTTTGATTAAGAAAACATAATTTTTAGTGAGATCTTATGTTCGAGTTTTTGTTCTATCTAGTATTATCTCACAAGTCAAGCTCAATATTTATTTATATTATAATTACTCATTTGGATTTAAATATTTTGTAAAAAAATTGATAAAATTAATTTATATGTTCAATATATTATTATGTTTACTATTTCAAATTTTGAGTTTCTAACCATAAGACAAAATAAATAGTAAAGTTCAATATATTATGATTACTCAAATTTTAGACTTGAGAATGTTTCTACCCATAAAACAAAATTTATAAATAATTTTCAATATATTAAATTTCCACTCTTAAATTTTGGAATTGAGAAAGTTTCTACCCATAAGACAAAATAAATAAATAATGTTCAATATATTATGCTTACATTCTCAAATTTTTGAACTGAGAATGTTTCTAACCATATTACAAAATGTCCAATATATTATGCTTACACTCTCAAATTTTGGAATTGAGAATGTTTCTACCCATAAGACAAAATTAATAAATAATGTTCAATATATTATGCTTACATTCTCAAATTTTTGAACTGAGAATGTTTCTAACCATATTACAAAATGTCCAATATATTGTAGCATTCTTAAAATAAATCTGCATTTTGTTATCGACAGTCCACTCGCCGTCTCTCTTATCTTCCCTCTCTATCGCATGATTCATGCAAGCGCAAAGTCCATTCCCTGGTTAGCCCACCTGTTCTAAAACCTTTATCGAGTCTACCTGTAGTCACACAATGTCTGACATCTATATTTAGCTACGTTAGAGATAAATTTCCTGCTCGGACTTCAAAATTTCCACCTCAGTTTTTGGCAATGTTAATTTACAAGTTTTGTGCGTTTTAGTTCTATAATGTTTAGTAAATTTTCGTTTTCACGGCACAAGCTTACGTGAACTGCGACAGGATTTTCCAGGTACTCAGCCTTACAGGTTTTATCATATTTTAAATTTTGTTAATGCTTTAAAATAATTTATTAATTATCATGTATTCTTTAAAATATGTATTTCATGTTTTATTTAATATTTAATGTTCTTTTGAAAATCAATGATTATAAAAATTTACCTTTTTAAAACATACTTTGCAAAACCTTGTAAAGGCACATTTTGAGTTTTGAACAATTATGTGAAATATGTGCAAACTAATGTTGAATTTTAAGTGATCAGAATATCTTATTGAACATGTCAAATATAAAATAACTAGAGAAATCTCTTCTAAAACAGAAAATTTCGTTTTACAAACTTTTGCAGATTTTGCAAGTCTTATACAAGTTTTGTTTTAAACTAAACGATATATATATATAGCTTTATAGTCATCTAAGAAGCTTTTAATTACAATCTTAACGAATTTCTGTTATACAATCAATTTTCTTTGATTTTAACAAATAACCAGATATTTTCTTTAATAATGAACATTAATGCTAAAACATGTCTGATTTTGTACAGACACTAAAAAACATGTTTTTTGCCATAGCTAATATGCTGGTAGAAGAAACACAGCGAAAGATCTAGACATGTTTCGTCCTGTTATCAAAACACGTTTTATCCAACATAGCTTCAGTTTCATGTGCACAAAAGTGATGTAAAAAAAAAAAAAAAAGGGAAAAACTAACTTTATAGAACTTTAATTAAACTCATATTGTATATGTGCCTAAAATTTATTTCAGCGAATATGTTTTTCTTAAAAAAAAAATTCTTTTAGATGTAGACTTGTGTAATTAATTATAAAATATATAAAAAATTATTGGGTGGAGCCTGCATGCAAACTTTCGGTCCTAACAACCTCCAAGAGGTTATTTTCTAAATTAATATAATTGACGTCAATTTAAAAATTTAATATTCAAAATTTCCTTCTTTTCTTTTAAAATAAACTACTCATTTCATAATAAATTCTTTAGCTAAAACATAGATATATTTATTGGCCAATATAGCATTTAAGAAAATTATAAAATAAGTAATATTATGTAACTGTTTTAGAAAGCTATCATTTCATAAAGTTAAAAGGGGGGGAAATAAAAATCAGTATCTTTTCATCTTTTTTTTATTTTTGTAATTTTTACATTTAAGGGCGTATAATCTTTTTTTTTGGATTAATTATGATCCTGTTAATTGTTAAGCTGTGCTCATTGTCTTTGTTAAATTTTGTAACGATAAAATATATAAACTAAAAAGGGGGGATAAATTTTCAGAATCTATTGACTAAATTTTTTTTTTATTAAATTATAATATTTTGTATTAAGGGCATATAACTTTACTAATTATAAGATTGTTTAATCATAAGCTGTTTATGATAATTTTGTCTCAGGATGTCTTTCTCAGATGTAAATGATAAAATCTGAAACGTTGAAATTTCTTTGTTTAAATAAACTTGAGCCTTGTTAATCACTAAATTTGTTTTTGTCTTTTTTAATTTTTAATTTCTAAACATTGTTACCATTTTGGTTCCGCCTTTGTTAAATTTAAGTCCCCTGGTAACATGTTTCTGGTAGCAGAGCGTGGTTGATTTTCTATTCTAGCGTGGTTAGCTTTAAATTCTAGCTTGGTTTTTTCTAAATTACAGAGCTTGGTTAATTTAAATTCTGGAACCGTAGTTAATTTTCAAAATTTTGGATTGGAACTATCTAAATTTAAATTCAAAATTATCTTTGTTAAACAAGGCTCATTTTTTTTTTATGTTTTGCAGCTTTTTCAAATACTGCACAACTGTTGCTGATGAAATTTTTTTTTTTTTATTTAGTTTAAATTTTTAGATATCTATAAATCTATAGTCTCTTTTTTTTATTATTTATTTATTTTTATAAACACTTACACAAAAACTTCTAAACCAATTTCGATAAAATTTTTTTTTTTTTTTTATTATTATTTTGTCTGCTTAAATATTTTTTTTTATATATATATATATATTTACATACACTGCACACTAGTCATTCACTGAATTTGATCCAGACAGCGGGCTCATTCGGGAATCCAAAAAAAAATTTAAATAAATAATAAAATCCAAAAATAGTTAAAAACAAAAAAAAAACAAAAAAAAAAATTCAAAACCTCCTTCAAAAAAATTTTTCTCGAGTTTTCTTTCGCTTGTCTGTATTAATTCATACTTACACACACACATATACACAACAACTACACTACATATAATTCTTGAGTCATTCTCTGGCTTTTTCACCTTTTTTTTGCATAATCTTAAAAGAAATCTTTTTAAAAATTAATTGGTTTACTTTTTTAATAATTATCAGCAACAGTTAAAATGGCAGTGGATTTGCTGCGATTAGTGGACCCGTTAAAGAACACGGAGCTTGCTTTTGAATTTTTTTTGTTTTCGTCATCTTGAAAGAAAATTATTTTATTTATTTTTTTTTTTAATTTTATCATCATGAGTAACGCGCAAAATGGCGGTGGACTGGTTGATGCAGATGGTGGCACTTTCTTAATAATTCATTGAAATATTGAACACTCATTGAATAATATCTTTGTGTACAATTTTTTTTTCTTTTCCAAATTATAGGGGCCCAGTTTTTGTATGTAGGACAACATGGTTGGCCTGTTTGTTCCTTTCTTTAAATTATTTGGTTGTTTGTTAGTTAGCAGGTCAACATGTTTGTTTCCTAGTTTAGTTTTTTTTATTAGGGTTGAGAAAACCGGAGTTGGGTTTTCTCACATTGTGGGTCACCTTTTTATACTGTCTTTTTGCCACACCCCTTTTTTTGCTACACTTCTTTCACACTTTTATAATCACAACGATTTTGATGAAATTTTTTTTTACACAATTTTTTTGATTAAATTAAATTCCTTTTTTTTTGGGGGGCACATGATACACATATAAGACCTTAAGTCAAACACCACATGCCCTGCCTTGTGCAGTAAAACAATCTTGACTTCCCAACGTTTCATACTGCTTCTTTGTTTATTTTTAAAAAGGATTATTTGTTTAGACCCTTCAAAATTCTTTTTTCTCACGGAAATTGTTAAGAGCCGTGAATAGTTTAAATTTCTCTTCGTATGGGAGAAGAGGAATTTAAAAATAACGACGCTGAGCATGATCTGACCCAAAAAGGCTTCAGGAGTTTTTCTTTTATTTTTATTTATTTTTGTAATTAAATGTTAAGGTCGGCTCAGAGGATACTCCCCCCCGTCTGAGTCCGACCTTTCCTGAAGTCCTTAGTGCTATGCACTTTTCCCTCCCCTGGTCCCCGGAGTGGTCACCTCCACTTGGTTTCCCGAGGTGCCACTCCACCCCTTTTCCCCACGTACCTTAGAGTACAAAGTCAGTTCATGCACAGCAATGTCGACCTTTGCGTCATCCTTCAGCTCTTTCTGTCCTGGGCTTATCCCAATTATAGGTGGGAAGAGCTGAGACGCTTTAGAAATTTCAAAATTTAATAAGTAATTGCCGAAGGAGGCTTCACCCTAGAGTGGTGACTATAAAAGCATTATGAAGCGTTGTTTCTATCAGGTGCCCCGTTTCTAAATTTTGTAGGAGGCCCTTCTGGCCCCTTCTTTAGAATCTTTTGGAGGCCCCTCTGGCCCTTTGCCCCTTCTTCTAAATTTTGCGGGAGGCCCTTCTGGCCTCTTTTCTGACTCCACCCTAACTCCGTCTTTCGGGGGGGGAGAGCTGTAGCATTCTTAAAATAAATCTGCATTTTGTTATCGACAGTCCACTCGCCGTCTCTCTTATCTTCCCTCTCTATCGCATGATTCATGCAAGCGCAAAGTCCATTCCCTGGTTAGCCCACCTGTTCTAAAACCTTTATCGAGTCTACCTGTAGTCACACAATGTCTGACATCTATATTTAGCTACGTTAGAGATAAATTTCCTGCTCGGACTTCAAAATTTCCACCTCAGTTTTTGGCAATGTTAATTTACAAGTTTTGTGCGTTTTAGTTCTATAATGTTTAGTAAATTTTCGTTTTCACGGCACAAGCTTACGTGAACTGCGACAGGATTTTCCAGGTACTCAGCCTTACAGGTTTTATCATATTTTAAATTTTGTTAATGCTTTAAAATAATTTATTAATTATCATGTATTCTTTAAAATATGTATTTCATGTTTTATTTAATATTTAATGTTCTTTTGAAAATCAATGATTATAAAAATTTACCTTTTTAAAACATACTTTGCAAAACCTTGTAAAGGCACATTTTGAGTTTTGAACAATTATGTGAAATATGTGCAAACTAATGTTGAATTTTAAGTGATCAGAATATCTTATTGAACATGTCAAATATAAAATAACTAGAGAAATCTCTTCTAAAACAGAAAATTTCGTTTTACAAACTTTTGCAGATTTTGCAAGTCTTATACAAGTTTTGTTTTAAACTAAACGATATATATATATATAGCTTTATAGTCATCTAAGAAGCTTTTAATTACAATCTTAACGAATTTCTGTTATACAATCAATTTTCTTTGATTTTAACAAATAACCAGATATTTTCTTTAATAATGAACATTAATGCTAAAACATGTCTGATTTTGTACAGACACTAAAAAACATGTTTTTTGCCATAGCTAATATGCTGGTAGAAGAAACACAGCGAAAGATCTAGACATGTTTCGTCCTGTTATCAAAACACGTTTTATCCAACATAGCTTCAGTTTCATGTGCACAAAAGTGATGTAAAAAAAAAAAAAAAGGGAAAAACTAACTTTATAGAACTTTAATTAAACTCATATTGTATATGTGCCTAAAATTTATTTCAGCGAATATGTTTTTCTTAAAAAAAAAATTCTTTTAGATGTAGACTTGTGTAATTAATTATAAAATATATAAAAAATTATTGGGTGGAGCCTGCATGCAAACTTTCGGTCCTAACAACCTCCAAGAGGTTATTTTCTAAATTAATATAATTGACGTCAATTTAAAAATTTAATATTCAAAATTTCCTTCTTTTCTTTTAAAATAAACTACTCATTTCATAATAAATTCTTTAGCTAAAACATAGATATATTTATTGGCCAATATAGCATTTAAGAAAATTATAAAATAAGTAATATTATGTAACTGTTTTAGAAAGCTATCATTTCATAAAGTTAAAAGGGGGGGAAATAAAAATCAGTATCTTTTCATCTTTTTTTTATTTTTGTAATTTTTACATTTAAGGGCGTATAATCTTTTTTTTTGGATTAATTATGATCCTGTTAATTGTTAAGCTGTGCTCATTGTCTTTGTTAAATTTTGTAACGATAAAATATATAAACTAAAAAGGGGGGATAAATTTTCAGAATCTATTGACTAAATTTTTTTTTTATTAAATTATAATATTTTGTATTAAGGGCATATAACTTTACTAATTATAAGATTGTTTAATCATAAGCTGTTTATGATAATTTTGTCTCAGGATGTCTTTCTCAGATGTAAATGATAAAATCTGAAACGTTGAAATTTCTTTGTTTAAATAAACTTGAGCCTTGTTAATCACTAAATTTGTTTTTGTCTTTTTTAATTTTTAATTTCTAAACATTGTTACCATTTTGGTTCCGCCTTTGTTAAATTTAAGTCCCCTGGTAACAATATTATGCTTACACTCTCAAATTTTGGAATTGAGAATGTTTCTACCCATAAGACAAAATTAATAAATAATGTTCAATATATTATGCTTACATTCTCAAATTTTTGAACTGAGAATGTTTCTAACCATATTACAAAATGTCCAATATATTGTAGCATTCTTAAAATAAATCTGCATTTTGTTATCGACAGTCCACTCGCCGTCTCTCTTATCTTCCCTCTCTATCGCATGATTCATGCAAGCGCAAAGTCCATTCCCTGGTTAGCCCACCTGTTCTAAAACCTTTATCGAGTCTACCTGTAGTCACACAATGTCTGACATCTATATTTAGCTACGTTAGAGATAAATTTCCTGCTCGGACTTCAAAATTTCCACCTCAGTTTTTGGCAATGTTAATTTACAAGTTTTGTGCGTTTTAGTTCTATAATGTTTAGTAAATTTTCGTTTTCACGGCACAAGCTTACGTGAACTGCGACAGGATTTTCCAGGTACTCAGCCTTACAGGTTTTATCATATTTTAAATTTTGTTAATGCTTTAAAATAATTTATTAATTATCATGTATTCTTTAAAATATGTATTTCATGTTTTATTTAATATTTAATGTTCTTTTGAAAATCAATGATTATAAAAATTTACCTTTTTAAAACATACTTTGCAAAACCTTGTAAAGGCACATTTTGAGTTTTGAACAATTATGTGAAATATGTGCAAACTAATGTTGAATTTTAAGTGATCAGAATATCTTATTGAACATGTCAAATATAAAATAACTAGAGAAATCTCTTCTAAAACAGAAAATTTCGTTTTACAAACTTTTGCAGATTTTGCAAGTCTTATACAAGTTTTGTTTTAAACTAAACGATATATATATATAGCTTTATAGTCATCTAAGAAGCTTTTAATTACAATCTTAACGAATTTCTGTTATACAATCAATTTTCTTTGATTTTAACAAATAACCAGATATTTTCTTTAATAATGAACATTAATGCTAAAACATGTCTGATTTTGTACAGACACTAAAAAACATGTTTTTTGCCATAGCTAATATGCTGGTAGAAGAAACACAGCGAAAGATCTAGACATGTTTCGTCCTGTTATCAAAACACGTTTTATCCAACATAGCTTCAGTTTCATGTGCACAAAAGTGATGTAAAAAAAAAAAAAAAAGGGAAAAACTAACTTTATAGAACTTTAATTAAACTCATATTGTATATGTGCCTAAAATTTATTTCAGCGAATATGTTTTTCTTAAAAAAAAAATTCTTTTAGATGTAGACTTGTGTAATTAATTATAAAATATATAAAAAATTATTGGGTGGAGCCTGCATGCAAACTTTCGGTCCTAACAACCTCCAAGAGGTTATTTTCTAAATTAATATAATTGACGTCAATTTAAAAATTTAATATTCAAAATTTCCTTCTTTTCTTTTAAAATAAACTACTCATTTCATAATAAATTCTTTAGCTAAAACATAGATATATTTATTGGCCAATATAGCATTTAAGAAAATTATAAAATAAGTAATATTATGTAACTGTTTTAGAAAGCTATCATTTCATAAAGTTAAAAGGGGGGGAAATAAAAATCAGTATCTTTTCATCTTTTTTTTATTTTTGTAATTTTTACATTTAAGGGCGTATAATCTTTTTTTTTGGATTAATTATGATCCTGTTAATTGTTAAGCTGTGCTCATTGTCTTTGTTAAATTTTGTAACGATAAAATATATAAACTAAAAAGGGGGGATAAATTTTCAGAATCTATTGACTAAATTTTTTTTTTATTAAATTATAATATTTTGTATTAAGGGCATATAACTTTACTAATTATAAGATTGTTTAATCATAAGCTGTTTATGATAATTTTGTCTCAGGATGTCTTTCTCAGATGTAAATGATAAAATCTGAAACGTTGAAATTTCTTTGTTTAAATAAACTTGAGCCTTGTTAATCACTAAATTTGTTTTTGTCTTTTTTAATTTTTAATTTCTAAACATTGTTACCATTTTGGTTCCGCCTTTGTTAAATTTAAGTCCCCTGGTAACATGTTTCTGGTAGCAGAGCGTGGTTGATTTTCTATTCTAGCGTGGTTAGCTTTAAATTCTAGCTTGGTTTTTTCTAAATTACAGAGCTTGGTTAATTTAAATTCTGGAACCGTAGTTAATTTTCAAAATTTTGGATTGGAACTATCTAAATTTAAATTCAAAATTATCTTTGTTAAACAAGGCTCATTTTTTTTTTATGTTTTGCAGCTTTTTCAAATACTGCACAACTGTTGCTGATGAAATTTTTTTTTTTTTATTTAGTTTAAATTTTTAGATATCTATAAATCTATAGTCTCTTTTTTTTATTATTTATTTATTTTTATAAACACTTACACAAAAACTTCTAAACCAATTTCGATAAAATTTTTTTTTTTTTTTTATTATTATTTTGTCTGCTTAAATATTTTTTTTTATATATATATATATATTTACATACACTGCACACTAGTCATTCACTGAATTTGATCCAGACAGCGGGCTCATTCGGGAATCCAAAAAAAAATTTAAATAAATAATAAAATCCAAAAATAGTTAAAAACAAAAAAAAAACAAAAAAAAAAATTCAAAACCTCCTTCAAAAAAATTTTTCTCGAGTTTTCTTTCGCTTGTCTGTATTAATTCATACTTACACACACACATATACACAACAACTACACTACATATAATTCTTGAGTCATTCTCTGGCTTTTTCACCTTTTTTTTGCATAATCTTAAAAGAAATCTTTTTAAAAATTAATTGGTTTACTTTTTTAATAATTATCAGCAACAGTTAAAATGGCAGTGGATTTGCTGCGATTAGTGGACCCGTTAAAGAACACGGAGCTTGCTTTTGAATTTTTTTTGTTTTCGTCATCTTGAAAGAAAATTATTTTATTTATTTTTTTTTTTAATTTTATCATCATGAGTAACGCGCAAAATGGCGGTGGACTGGTTGATGCAGATGGTGGCACTTTCTTAATAATTCATTGAAATATTGAACACTCATTGAATAATATCTTTGTGTACAATTTTTTTTTCTTTTCCAAATTATAGGGGCCCAGTTTTTGTATGTAGGACAACATGGTTGGCCTGTTTGTTCCTTTCTTTAAATTATTTGGTTGTTTGTTAGTTAGCAGGTCAACATGTTTGTTTCCTAGTTTAGTTTTTTTTATTAGGGTTGAGAAAACCGGAGTTGGGTTTTCTCACATTGTGGGTCACCTTTTTATACTGTCTTTTTGCCACACCCCTTTTTTTGCTACACTTCTTTCACACTTTTATAATCACAACGATTTTGATGAAATTTTTTTTTACACAATTTTTTTGATTAAATTAAATTCCTTTTTTTTTGGGGGGCACATGATACACATATAAGACCTTAAGTCAAACACCACATGCCCTGCCTTGTGCAGTAAAACAATCTTGACTTCCCAACGTTTCATACTGCTTCTTTGTTTATTTTTAAAAAGGATTATTTGTTTAGACCCTTCAAAATTCTTTTTTCTCACGGAAATTGTTAAGAGCCGTGAATAGTTTAAATTTCTCTTCGTATGGGAGAAGAGGAATTTAAAAATAACGACGCTGAGCATGATCTGACCCAAAAAGGCTTCAGGAGTTTTTCTTTTATTTTTATTTATTTTTGTAATTAAATGTTAAGGTCGGCTCAGAGGATACTCCCCCCCGTCTGAGTCCGACCTTTCCTGAAGTCCTTAGTGCTATGCACTTTTCCCTCCCCTGGTCCCCGGAGTGGTCACCTCCACTTGGTTTCCCGAGGTGCCACTCCACCCCTTTTCCCCACGTACCTTAGAGTACAAAGTCAGTTCATGCACAGCAATGTCGACCTTTGCGTCATCCTTCAGCTCTTTCTGTCCTGGGCTTATCCCAATTATAGGTGGGAAGAGCTGAGACGCTTTAGAAATTTCAAAATTTAATAAGTAATTGCCGAAGGAGGCTTCACCCTAGAGTGGTGACTATAAAAGCATTATGAAGCGTTGTTTCTATCAGGTGCCCCGTTTCTAAATTTTGTAGGAGGCCCTTCTGGCCCCTTCTTTAGAATCTTTTGGAGGCCCCTCTGGCCCTTTGCCCCTTCTTCTAAATTTTGCGGGAGGCCCTTCTGGCCTCTTTTCTGACTCCACCCTAACTCCGTCTTTCGGGGGGGGAGAGCTGTAGCATTCTTAAAATAAATCTGCATTTTGTTATCGACAGTCCACTCGCCGTCTCTCTTATCTTCCCTCTCTATCGCATGATTCATGCAAGCGCAAAGTCCATTCCCTGGTTAGCCCACCTGTTCTAAAACCTTTATCGAGTCTACCTGTAGTCACACAATGTCTGACATCTATATTTAGCTACGTTAGAGATAAATTTCCTGCTCGGACTTCAAAATTTCCACCTCAGTTTTTGGCAATGTTAATTTACAAGTTTTGTGCGTTTTAGTTCTATAATGTTTAGTAAATTTTCGTTTTCACGGCACAAGCTTACGTGAACTGCGACAGGATTTTCCAGGTACTCAGCCTTACAGGTTTTATCATATTTTAAATTTTGTTAATGCTTTAAAATAATTTATTAATTATCATGTATTCTTTAAAATATGTATTTCATGTTTTATTTAATATTTAATGTTCTTTTGAAAATCAATGATTATAAAAATTTACCTTTTTAAAACATACTTTGCAAAACCTTGTAAAGGCACATTTTGAGTTTTGAACAATTATGTGAAATATGTGCAAACTAATGTTGAATTTTAAGTGATCAGAATATCTTATTGAACATGTCAAATATAAAATAACTAGAGAAATCTCTTCTAAAACAGAAAATTTCGTTTTACAAACTTTTGCAGATTTTGCAAGTCTTATACAAGTTTTGTTTTAAACTAAACGATATATATATATAGCTTTATAGTCATCTAAGAAGCTTTTAATTACAATCTTAACGAATTTCTGTTATACAATCAATTTTCTTTGATTTTAACAAATAACCAGATATTTTCTTTAATAATGAACATTAATGCTAAAACATGTCTGATTTTGTACAGACACTAAAAAACATGTTTTTTGCCATAGCTAATATGCTGGTAGAAGAAACACAGCGAAAGATCTAGACATGTTTCGTCCTGTTATCAAAACACGTTTTATCCAACATAGCTTCAGTTTCATGTGCACAAAAGTGATGTAAAAAAAAAAAAAAAGGGAAAAACTAACTTTATAGAACTTTAATTAAACTCATATTGTATATGTGCCTAAAATTTATTTCAGCGAATATGTTTTTCTTAAAAAAAAAATTCTTTTAGATGTAGACTTGTGTAATTAATTATAAAATATATAAAAAATTATTGGGTGGAGCCTGCATGCAAACTTTCGGTCCTAACAACCTCCAAGAGGTTATTTTCTAAATTAATATAATTGACGTCAATTTAAAAATTTAATATTCAAAATTTCCTTCTTTTCTTTTAAAATAAACTACTCATTTCATAATAAATTCTTTAGCTAAAACATAGATATATTTATTGGCCAATATAGCATTTAAGAAAATTATAAAATAAGTAATATTATGTAACTGTTTTAGAAAGCTATCATTTCATAAAGTTAAAAGGGGGGGAAATAAAAATCAGTATCTTTTCATCTTTTTTTTATTTTTGTAATTTTTACATTTAAGGGCGTATAATCTTTTTTTTTGGATTAATTATGATCCTGTTAATTGTTAAGCTGTGCTCATTGTCTTTGTTAAATTTTGTAACGATAAAATATATAAACTAAAAAGGGGGGATAAATTTTCAGAATCTATTGACTAAATTTTTTTTTTATTAAATTATAATATTTTGTATTAAGGGCATATAACTTTACTAATTATAAGATTGTTTAATCATAAGCTGTTTATGATAATTTTGTCTCAGGATGTCTTTCTCAGATGTAAATGATAAAATCTGAAACGTTGAAATTTCTTTGTTTAAATAAACTTGAGCCTTGTTAATCACTAAATTTGTTTTTGTCTTTTTTAATTTTTAATTTCTAAACATTGTTACCATTTTGGTTCCGCCTTTGTTAAATTTAAGTCCCCTGGTAACAATATTATGCTTACACTCTCAAATTTTGGAATTGAGAATGTTTCTACCCATAAGACAAAATTAATAAATAATGTTCAATATATTATGCTTACATTCTCAAATTTTTGAACTGAGAATGTTTCTAACCATATTACAAAATGTCCAATATATTATGCTTACACTCTCAAATTTTGGAATTGAGAATGTTTCTACCCATAAGACAAAATTAATAAATAATGTTCAATATATTATGCTTACATTCTCAAATTTTTGAACTGAGAATATTTCTAACCATATTACAAAATGTCAGTATATTATGCTTACACTCTCAAATTTTGGAATTGAGAATGTTTCTACCCATAAGACAAAATTAATAAATAATGTTCAATATATTATGCTTACATTCTCAAATTTTTGAACTGAGAATATTTATAACCATATTACAAAATGTCAGTATATTATGCTTACACTCTCAAATTTTGGAATTGAGAATGTTTCTACCCATAAGACAAAATTAATAAATAATGTTCAATATATTATGCTTACACTCTCAAATTTTGGAATTGAGAATGTTTCTACCCATAAGACAAAATTAATAAATAATGTTCAATATATTATGCTTACATTCTCAAATTTTTGAACTGAGAATATTTCTAACCATATTACAAAATGTCAGTATATTATGCTTACACTCTCAAATTTTGGAATTGAGAATGTTTCTACCCATAAGACAAAATTAATAAATAATGTTCAATATATTATGCTTACATTCTCAAATTTTTGAACTGAGAATATTTCTAACCATATTACAAAATGTCAGTATATTATGCTTACACTCTCAAATTTTGGAATTGAGAATGTTTCTACCCATAAGACAAAATTAATAAATAATGTTCAATATATTATGCTTACATTCTCAAATTTTTGAACTGAGAATATTTCTAACCATATTACAAAATGTCAGTATATTATGCTTACACTCTCAAATTTTGGAATTGAGAATGTTTCTACCCATAAGACAAAATTAATAAATAATGTTCAATATATTATGCTTACATTCTCAAATTTTTGAACTGAGAATATTTCTAACCATATTACAAAATGTCAGTATATTATGCTTACACTCTCAAATTTTGGAATTGAGAATGTTTCTACCCATAAGACAAAATTAATAAATAATGTTCAATATATTATGCTTACACTCTCAAATTTTTGAATTGAGAATGTTTCTACCCATAAGACAAAATTAATTACTAATCTTCAATATTGTTTGTTTACTCTCTCAAATTTTGGAATTGAGAATGTTTCTACCTATATGACTTAATATGTAACTTTAATGTAGTCTCTTACAGTTTTAGACTAATTAGTTCACGATGGATTCTTACAAGTTTTTAAGGTTCAATTCCAACCATCAAAAACTAAAAACATCATATATTTCAGCTGTCGCTAGAAGACTATAATTTTCGTAGCTTCTAATTAATTCCACCTAAGAAATTTTTTCCCCCTTAATATTTTGGAGATTAATAACAATAGAAAATAGTATAGAGGCAGAAATTACTAATTTACACAGTTTTCTGTATATAAAATCAAATATCACATTTTACAAATATATGAAATCTGCTCCAAAACTAACTTGAAATGTAGAAAAAAGTGGGAGATGGCTTCCAAAACTGTATGATTTTTATTTAATATTCTAAACATATATTATTTAGTTAGAGAAAAATACAACCACTATTAGAATAAAAAAAACGCCAAAATTGACTAAACCTATTTTTAATCTTTCATTTTTTCTAATGATCTTGTCCAAGCCAGTTTAAAAACAATGCTGTGAACCAGATTTAATCAAAATTAGGATATATAATGGCATCTTTGACTACAATTTAATTTTCTGACTTTCATAAAATGTCTTTTTGATTCCTTAGTGACGCGTTTCATAGTAAATCTATCTTCACAAACTATTTATGTCCACTCGAAAACTACTAAGCATACACGAACAGTGTGTGAAGATGGAGTTACTTCGAAATGGATCAACTAAGAATTTACGAAAACATCGTTAAGAATGGCAGAAAAATGTACTCCAAATAATGATGTAGTACATTATTGAAATATTATAATAACTTTAGTGAAAATTTTTAATATGTATACTGGTTGAGTTTTAATTCCACTCCCCCCACACTTTATTCTACAGATTTTGTTTACATAAAAGAATCATTATTGACCCAAATACTGACTTCTGAGACATATAAAAAATGTTCGGAATCACTTGCTTAAATCGATTGACTTTAAAATTTTAAAAATAAATAGGATTTTTTGACGCATCAGATGACGTAAACGAAACTTTAAAAAAAAAGTCTTTTACTATTTACAAAATATTTCGCTTTTTATTATGATCTGCGTTTTCAAAGTTGCAGGCTGAATTTTGGATAAAATGGCTTAGACTGGTTTTAATTGTAAATCCAATGGTATAAACAGAATTAAAATAACTTGTATTCCTATCAAAACATACAAATCCAAAAATACAAAATGATGTAAATTGAAAGCAAATCAGTTATTTTAATTATGTTTATAACAAATCCAAACATACAAAATGATGTATATCTTGAAAGAAATATCAGTTATTTTAATTATGTTTAAAACAAATCCAAAAATACAAAATGATGTATATCTTGAAAGCAATATCAGTTATTTTAATTATGTTTATAACAAATCCAAAAATACAAAATGATGTATATGTTGAAAGCAATATCAGTTGTTTTAATTATGTTTATACCATCGACTTGAGAATCAAAAACCAGTTCTAGGTATTACATATACTTTAAAAAAAAAAAGAAAAGATAAATATTAGTCCAAATCACCATAAAAACCTTATTTAAAGATAAATAGCTTTTTTATTAAAAAATACATATATACTCAAAAAATAAACATATTATCTTGAAAGCAATAGATGTAGTTTAAATATGTTAACTCAAGAAAAATAATTATAAATAACCAAAATAGAAGTATTTTGGAAACGGTAGTGAATCTATTTTGCACCATAATTTTTAAAGTGAAAATGCTTTTATAAATTATGTGTCACATGACTTTCTTCGTTATGAAATTTTTAATTTAACCCCGCCCAAATTTATGGAAGGTCAAACAAAAATTTTATGAAAATTTGATGATTTTGAGTCTATATGAATGAATAATAAAATAATCTGAGAAAATATGTGGTAAAAATGGGGCTTAAAGCTCACCTTGCAAGACTCCCTCCAATTGGTGCACGTTTCATGGTTCGGGCTTAAGTCTTTCGTTGAGATTGACTACAATAACCATTTGGAATTTAGATTTTTTTAAATTAATTCAGAAATTATCTGGGCGCTTTATTGATGAAAAAACAAATTCTCCAAACACAATTAAATTGATTTGTAAGGTCAATGTGAATTCTTCTGCGCATAATAATTGCACTACTTTGTGATTTCGCAACAGGGTTAAAACCAAATAAATTCAAAACTTTTTTGAAATTTTCCAGTATTTTTTAAATCATTCAATAAAAAAGAAAAATCTCAAATCCATCGAAAATTTCGATTACTTGATCTATTATTGCCAAATCTATGTTCTATTTTAGAGGTTATGTTTTAAATTTCATTATATATAAATTTAGATAAAACTGTTCTACATCTACTGGATACAGATTAAAATTGCACAAAATTGTACGATCAAATGAAAAATTAACTTTTTTTTTCTCTTATCAGAAAAATGTCCAACCAAGTCTACACCAAATTGCTAAATTATTTAGAGCGTTTACTAACATACAGTGAGCCGAAATTGATGTCAACGACTCATGGGATGAATCCATGGACATCCCATGGTCTCTCGTATCAGCGAGTGATCACAATAGTTACAATATTTATGTTAAAGATTTTCTAATAGAAGATCAATCCTTACCACATTGACAGGATAATACTCTTAAATTGGTGCAATAAATATATATTCATTAGACTACCACCCATAATCACAGCTTACATGCACTCTATAATCACAGCTAATTATTTAATCATTCTTGTCTCAAACATGTTATCCATGACGCACTAACAGACGAAGATACACGAATAAAAAGAGCATAGCGCAAGTTTTTTATTATCCGTACAACAAGAATCGACATAAAATACTTATTTAATTAATGAATGAACGTGTAATTTTTAGATACATTATTTGAAATAGTTTAATAACAAAATGATCATTTTTGGTATGGAAGGAAAATGTTTAATTTGTAATACTAATGTCATAAAGGGGGTTTAAATTGTTATGTAGGTGCATGAAACAGCTCTAATTTTATTTGATTCATAATATTGAGTAAACAGTGCTGTGCAATTTAATCAAATGGTCCATTTCAATTAAAAAATAACACATGACAAGGAAAGTTATATGTGTTTTATGAATTGAAAAATTCAATTTTGTAACTTCAATGCAAAACTAATATCGGAGTGTGTTTCATGAAAATAGCATGCATAGATGAGACAAACAGTTGAAAGACTGGTAGCCTATTTGTTATACAAAAGGCGTTCATGTAGGTGTTCAGTCAAAAACTAATCTGTTTGAAGATATACTCAAAAACAACATAATCTTTAGTTATTGGGAACTGAAGATAGATATTCTGAATGAAATTGAAGGAGTAGCATAAACTGTGAGTATACATAACTATTTAAGTTTTATTGCGAAGTCGTCTTGTTTAAAATGAAGTGTTTCTTGAGAAAATTTGTGTTTTCTTTAGTTTAGTGATATACATTTCATGTATATTTATGTTATATATTTCGGTGTTTTATGATGTAATAATGAAGATATAGAAAAGTATTATAAGTTTTTTTTTTCTTTATGACACTGTACAATATTTAAGTATCTTCAAGACCATGAAGAAATCTGTCTATAAATTATTGAATTTTAAGGAAATATAAATATATCTAACACATTCTAATGAAGGCAATTTCCTTTAGACACTCACTTAAATGAATACGGGTGTAGCAGCGCATAAGTACCTTAGAAGTTTTCACATTTCTAGACATTTTACATTTAGTCTTGGGTTATATGTCACTCTTCATCTTTCTTGACCAACTCTTGTTCTCTTCCGACCCTGACGATATTAGAATGTTTTGTGATACAGAGATGATGATTTTTTGCTTTTAAACCATAAAAATAAAGAATAATAAACAAATAAAAGCAATTCTTTGTGGATATATACCTACAAATTTAAAAGGTACAATGAAATTTCATTAAAGAAATAATTTTCATAGTAACGCTTAGTAGAAAAAACCATTAGATTTAGTTAGGAATAATCATCTCCACGGAGCCAACTCGTCTTTAGTCTGTCCGTCTGTACATACTGATGGGCCCATTTGTCCGTGCGCGCGGCTTGCTATGACGCGGCGGGGAAGAGGGGAGTGATTATAGCTCAATTTCCAAAAACATGTGGTCCCGCGCGGCACGCCGGACGTAGATTATTCACCTGTCTTCAATGTAGCTTCGAGTTGTTTGTAAACATAATGTTTCTATATGCACTACAAATCTTGTAAACTGTAATTATGTGTCGCGAAAGGTAGACAAACATAGTTGGGTGAGCGAGCCCTACTTTTACAGAACGGCTAGTAGCGTCAGAGCCGACAGACAAATGGTCCCATCAGTAGCCTATGGAGGAGTGTCTTTAGGGTGCATTAGCAAAGTTTAATTCTCTCAAGTTTTTATTTTTAAAATTTTACATCCATTTGTAAACTGATTCATTGTGTCGTGTATTTATTGTATTGCATTTAAATTGTAAATCAAATCTGTTATACACTGGTATTTGTTTGTTTTGTTCAACTAACCGGTGCCGTTGTTGGTAAACCGGAAATAGAATTCTTTAACCAAAATGGATAAATTGTAGAAACGGTTAAAAATTTACCAACAATATCTAAATGCCCAGAAATAAATACACGAAACGATCATATTCATTTGACGTTCTTGAAACTGTTTCTATAAGATTGTCATCTTCAATACGTTCTGAGTTTTGTAATATCTTCTGAGTGAGGCATATTTCCTAATGATAATCTTTGTATATCTATTTTTTCCTTCCTCTCACAAAGCCACTAGCCATTTTCTTGCCATTTTCTAAATTTATCGGTTTTGTAAATTTATTTTTTGAGCCTTCAGTTAATATCGTCATTAAGTTTTTTTTATGAAGGAGAAAATAGTATTATTTTTTAAATAATCTATACAACAACAGATAATAATTATGCATAAGATGTTGTAGCCTATGTCTATTTGCAAAAAAATAACATGTGTTAAATGAAATATTTTGGAAAAAAACTAAACCTACCAAAGTACCTTAAATGTTTTATAATAATGAATTTTAATGTTGAATTAAAAAAAAAAAATTAAATTAAAAAAATAATTTAAAAAAAAGAATGATGTTATCTTGATACTTAAGTTTGAACTTATCATCATTTTTGTGGTTTGATGTTTAAAAATTCTGGATTTATTTCGAAGAAGAACAAACGAAGACAAAACCAAATATAGTTGAGTAATTTATTATTGGTTTATTTGTCCGAAAAAGTAGGTCACATCAAGTCAAAATTTACAGTGTGTAAATACAAAGTAATTTTAATAGTATTAAAGTTAACATGTCTTGAATAATCAATGAAAAGTTTAATAATTTTATTTTAATACAACAAATTTTAAAATAACAAAACTAAAATGTCAGTAATATTGTTGTGATTGTGCTAACAATTTTACTAAATGTTTCAATGTTTGTTGCATCAAGAACTGATGTACAACGATGTTTGTTATCCATAAGATAAATACAAATCTAAAGGCCATCTATATTAATTTATTTGCTATTAACTATTGAACCGGTGTTTATATTTAATTACTTAACTTCCAAATACTCTTAACATTTTTGTTGCGAATAATGTATATAAAATATTTTTCACCACAGTTATTCGTATATAAAATTGATAACCGTAGCCTATATTTTGTGAAACTGTCATAAGTTGAAACGCCACAAATTAAATTCTAATTGTGAAAAGGGAGCATAGTGTATAGTGGATTTTTGTTTGTTTTAGGAGACCACCAACCAAAACGTAACCATTAAACTTAACACACACACACACACCCATATATATATAAGGTCTTGGTACGCGTTTATTTAAATATATATATATATATAAGGCCTTGGTACGCATTTATTTAATTATATATATATATATATATATATATATATATATATATAAACCTGATTCTGGTTATATTATTAGTATAACAATGGGAATGAGTATAACAAACACAGAACACAATTCTCACAAAAAATACGCCTAAGTATCAGACGCGTTTCAACGACAAGGTCTTCCTCCTCAGCGATACACGAGCTACACCAATCAAACTATAACATTATTTATTATTTATTATTGATATAATGGGAATGAGTTTTTATAAGACGAATATTTAGTCGTTCTTAATTTCTAAACTTAAAAATATATTAGAGAAGTAACAATTAACAAAAAGTTATATTAAACTGGCTAAACATTTTATTTATACAAAGTAATTAGAGTAAAATATAAACAGTGGTTGGATAGCTTAAGCTTACAACTGATTGGAGCATACCCTTCGAGACTCACTAATAGTGCAGGGTAAAGGTTTATTCTTCAGAAAAGCCAGTCAGCATGAAATGATTATTGGTTACAATATTTGCTACCACTGATTTGTTGAATCACAATCAAAATTCAAGAAGCAAATCACCTTTAAAACACTTAAGTTAATTATTATTGTTTCTTTTTTTTATTTTCAAGTTTGTAATTTGCATAGCGGTTATCATTATATTTACTATTAATTCTTGGTTCATATATATTGTTGTCATGTTAGCAGGAGTCACATTGGGCGAACAAGACAGATTCATTGATGATACAGTAACATCCAAGGATCAATATTTATTGTTCATTTTTCACAACTACCTAAAGACCTGCAGCACAAACTCTTGAACTGACCATTTCCACTAAACACTTTCTCATGTGGTCTTGTTGTCCATCATGGAACTTATTGTTTAATGTTTTGTTTTAAACTTTAAAATTAATGAACAAACGATGAGCAAAAGTGAAAAAAGTTGGTATTGTGGAATCCAATCAATACCTACTTTCATAAAAAATACATGTGTACAAATATTGATCAAATAGTCGTATTGATCAAATTATTCGCTATTCTCATGACATTGACTTTATGAACAAATATTTGACACTCAATTTTTCGATTTACAAAAATTCTTATATAAAATACAACGGACCAGTAATTCCTAAATTTCATTCCTCATGTTTTTGGGTTAGATCTACGTAGTGCTTTCTGTGAAAAGGGCTTTATTATAAAATTAGTTGGCGTTTTTCAGTTTTTTATATTCTAGGTCACTTGATAATGGAAATTGATTTATACTCTCGAAACGTCGTATATCCGTTTTTATATACACAAATTATGTCAAATGTCCTATTAAACCATATGAATAAAAATTTATTGATTCAATTTAGTAGAGGCCAATTTTAATGGTTGGCCTACACCGTGATCTGATTGCTTTATATTCTGATCATAAAAAGTAACCATGGTATGAACGAGAATTCAAAATAATAAAACCAATGTATGGGTTCTATCATGGTACTTACACATCCCTGTGATGCAAATTAACCCATAAGGGGCCTACACACTACACATGCACTACACACTAGGGATTCAGTTTGTACTGTGACTTGATGGTAATAACACCGGACTGTTGTACTGTGCTGTATATTTTGATATTTTAGCAATATTATAACATTAGCACAGAAGGAAACTCTGTCCCTTCTAGTTATAAATGTAATATATGAGAATAACAAGGAAAACAAAAGAGGAACCTAATATGGACTAAAATTGGTTGAAGCCGAAAGAAATTATTCGGACATTAGACTATAAGGGAGTTGTGAGAAAACAATAGAAATGATTATCACAATTATTTACACATGGATGACGAAACATTTATTTATCTATTAGAGAAGGTTCAGCCCTGTATTAAAAGACAAGATACTAAGGTGAGAAAAGCTATAACTGCTGAACAAAGATTAGTGTAGCTACACTTAGATTCTTAGCCACAGAATAGCATGCAATTTTCAACTATAACTTCACCTCAGGCACTTGGTCAAATCATACCAGAAATTTCTCAAATCTTAATACCTACAGCATGCTAAAACAATCAAACTACTTTTGATTGCCACCACACCTTGCTACGCACACTGTGCAATGCACCGAGTTTGCCACACACTCCCACGATTCCTCAGTTTTTGGCACGGCGTACAATGCGTGTGTGGAGCCCTTTATATTTACTGAATCTCTTAATTATGCAATATTAGATTCATGTCGGTTGCTAATCCTTGGCAGACCTCATAATTAAATACAATTTTATTTTATTGGGATATCAAGGTTGGAAGTTTCATTTTTCAATACCATTGTTATTTTTTCATCACAGATTGTTATGGTTGGTAATAAAATCAGAAAATATTACTGCAATTTAATTTGAATTACTCAAAAAGTAAGGACAAATGTGTTTAAAATGGCCACCATTTAGTAAATTTTTGTTGAATTTTCAAATTGTTGAGAGTTCAATTTCGGTAGATATTTTGGTAACATTCTTTACTGCATTGAACAAAATGGTTAGTTTTCATTATCCAAACTGTTCACACCCAAATTGTAGACTTCTATCCACAGTATGATATATGATATAACATATACCACAAATTTAAATATATTCATGACCTAAATAAATTTTCAGCGAATATTGTATTCTTTCAGGAGTCCATAAAGAGGTGGTATAAAAAAATGAGATGATATAAATATTATGTAATAGCTAATTTATTAAAAATTGTACTATAATAATTTATATTTAAAAAATTTTATTACAGTACTATTATTAATTTACCAACACAAGTTTTAAATTAATGTTACATTTCATACTACATAGTGAAGTTAGATTTCACCCTATTGTCGTGTATGATTAAAGCTCTTCAAAACATTTAAAAATAATTATCTCAATACAGTAATAATATTACAAATGGAGTTGTCTGTCTTTGATTTAGGATTATAAATTTAATTATTGAATGTATCCCTGAAGGTAGAATGTATAATGGTAATAATATATTGCCTAAAATGATCAATTAATTATTGTTGTATCATTCTAACCAAATAGGAAAATTACTGATATATTTTTTAAATTATAAATGTAATCCTTGTAGTTAAAACTGGAAAAGAGTGTAATATCAAATGTGTTGTGTTGTATCCATCATGTCTAATCATTTTTGGGGAAGGGTGTTTTATTACATTTTAAATGGGTTTGCGATGTAGGGTTGGTTATGGTGAATAGATCTCCTGTGATTTCCTTTATCATGAGTTGTCCTTTGCTTGGAGTGCAGTGGAATGTGTATCTCTGGGCTATGTTGTGTAGATCACCTCCTTTGAGAAGTTGTGTGGCGCACCCATCAAATATCGACCCAGATATCTGCTGTCGTAGTAGGAAATACATCTCTGTGTTCTGAGTGATGTTTAGTGGCAATGATGGTTCACTCTGGTGATAAATTTTATGTATGGTTCTTCCAGTTTAATGGTATCTTAATGGTGAAATCACAGATTGTGGAGTTATATCGCAAGATGTAATGGGTAAGAAGTATTGGTTTTATGTGGGGGTACATGGTTTCTATGTTAGTATCTAACATAGCAAATTGAACATTATAAAATATTTGTTTTGTTGTATTAATACATAGTTAATAAAAGTTTCATACAATTTATCATTATTTAAGGTAGTGTGTTTTTATCTATATTGTTTTGAAAGTTTTCCAAGGCCTCTAGTGATGTTGCTGTCATCACCAAATGTGTGTGGTCGTCCTTGATTAGTTGTTGCATGTTATTCAAGTGGTTTTTGGCCGTATCTTTATTTGCCATGAAGACATGTAGTTCGTTGTCTGTCGCAGTGCCATAACGTCAATGAAAGATGTTGCTGTTTGAAGAAATTGCCCTTGGAGATCTGTGGTTACTGTGTTTAAAAAACACTTTAATGACTTTCTGGATCAAACTTCATTTATAGTATTTTTTTTTGTTATTAACATTAGTTGCCTGAAGCTGAGCAATTATCATATGTAAACTTTAGTAATTTATTTTGTGTCATGTATATTCAAATTGTACTTGAAACACTATTAATAGTAAGTCTTCTCTGCCTTGTAAATTGATGAAATATTATCTCATGAAAACCTTGCTTTTAGCCCTTACTATATCCTTATTAATTATAACTTATAACTATATTGTGTCTTCTAACTCAAATAACGTTGCTTACCTTAAGTTGTTTAAACTATTATATTTTTTTAACCGTGCCACATGTATAATTTCTGGTTTTAATCTTCCGTATTGTACATCTCTATTTCGTAGATGAGGGTGTGATTTTGTTGTTGTTATTTTATAGGCTCCGGAGTATTCTAGTGCCAATTTGTTAGGTTTTTTGGGATAATTTAGGTCTATTACGCAAAATTCCATTACCGCGTGTTTTCCTTAGTACTGTTCGCATTGTTTGTTTTGTTTCTGTTCTAAAAGTTTCATAAGTCTTTTCTTACCTTATGCACTATTTTAGTGTTGTTAATGTGTGGTGGTCTTGTATGTTTGGAAGTAATGCTCAAACCTAGGTAATAAATAAAATCGTGAGTGTAGTAGAAGAATGTTTCACTGAATTGTATGCTAAAGTAACTAATTTTACATATTTGTTCCAATCATATATATTTTCTTTGCTGTACACATGGTGAAGCCAGCACACTGGGTAAAGTATATGGATCGTGTGAAGAAACTTCTGGATGAAGACTGGGAAAAGGAAAGACTTAATGAACAAAGTCTCCAGTAATTCCTCATAAATTTGAATCCAGGAGAAAGTTATGAGAGTAACAGTAGTGACAGTGACAGTGACATTGGTGAACATGACTTAGGAGTCTTTTCTGTTTTGTAAGTTTGTTTTCATTTGTTCACTTAAACAGAGTCAATTTTGGATTTTTTTTAGATATTCATTAAACGTTTTAAAATGGAAGAGAGTATTTATGTCAGTTTTATGATACCATTTTTTATTTATTTTTAACTATGTATTAAAACTATTTATGGTTTAAAGTTTTCAGTTGCACGTTGTGTAAATGAATATTATTTTGCGTGTTGTAAATGTAACAAAACATATCACTTTATTCTCTGACTAATCTGACTTTTTATCATCCAATAAACTTTTTATTGTCATAATCAATTCGTGTTGAGACTCATTTTTCAGGAAATTTAACAATAATTGTATTGAAACAAGTCATTGTTCCATATATTTAGCCTAAAATAAATAAATTTTTTGAAGTATCATACAACGGTTGTGTAGGGGATTAGTGCTTTTAGGCAAATAGTACAGTGATGAGTGTGAGTGCATGGTTCTGGTGCCGCGTAGGTGGATCAGAGCTCCAACCGCACTCCTATAATAATCACACTATAATCTTCGGAAAAAAATTTCTAATGTGTCTAATTGTTTTTCAAAGGTTGAACCATATGACACTAAATCGTTAGCATATGTAATCATTCCTTGGTATAGTAAACCAGCAAATAATCTGTTCATACTTCTTTAAAAAGAATTTCATGAGTTTCACATCTCCATAGGCAGTCTGGTGTATTGAAATAGTCCTTGTATGTTAAGAAGGCTGTATATTGTCTATCTTCTTGAGCTATGGGTTGTTGGAAAAAAGCTTGATTTATGATACCAAGCACCACAAAAAGAGAAATAGAACTCCTCCATGTCGACATCCCTTGGTAACCTTAACCTCCAGCTCCTCCCCCAGTTTTTTACTAGACTGTGAAGTACATTCTCGCACCCTTTACCTGATTGGTAGGGATGTTGGTTATATGGAGTGGGATCGTAGCCCCACATACATGTGTCTGTACCAGTTTCTCTAGTACCTTTAGAATGAAAGAGGTCAAACTGATCGACCTATAAGCTTTGGCCTCAATATATGATATGCGCCTTGACTCAGAAATGAAAACTACTTGAGTTGCCTTCCATCCTTTAGGTACATGTTTGGTGGCTAGACTGACTGGAACAACCTACACAGAATAAGGATAATTTATTCCATTCCATTGAGTGTAAGACCAAAAAAATTCTGTCTGCCTGGTGATTTGGATGAGGTAAAAGAATCTATGGTCCATCTAATTTTATTCATATTTGGTTTGTGATATGCTAGTCTAGTTAGAACCCTACAAGGAATGTCTGACCCTTCCTCCCCATCTATATTCCTGACTAACAAGCCAGGAAAGCGTGGCCTGAGTAAAACTTTGATTTTTTTTTCCCAAGTCTCTGTATACTCCCCATTTGGGCCTGTAAGACGATTGTATTAAGAGGATCAGAGGTAAATATCTTATGAAGTCGTGCTCCTTGAGGAGTATAATCTATCTCCTCGCAGAACATCTTCCATAACTCCTACCTTGCCCTTTTTACGATATTGTTCTCAGTGAGGGACTGCTTGTAAGCCTCTCATCTAACATACCGTTTAGTTGCCTAACTACTCTTCTTTGATCGGAAAGTGATTGAGTTCACCATTTAGCTTGACCCCCATTCAACCTCCCTGTAAGAGGACAGTTTTCAAGAAATGAGTCCAGCACGGGATCTGTCAACCTACTTGCCGCCAACTCTAATTCATGTGAGTTACCTATCGATCTCCTGAAAATCTGAAGGTTAATTTTGAGACTATCCTTATATCCCCTCCATCTAGTGTTATGAAAAGTATCAACTGATCTATTTTCTGCTCGGAATTCAATACAATGTGATTATGATCCTACATAGACAGCTCACCTAACTTACTTAAAGCATTGTATATACAGTATCCTCAAGGTAGGGATGTGCCTGAGGTGGAGAGGAAAAGAGAGGCCCCCACACTTCGTTTGTTGCATTTGCTTTCAGCAGTACAACCCAAATAAAAAATATGGACCTCAAATGCTTCTGTGTATACGCCTACCCTACTTTTGTTTCTTTTATCGGTGTAAATAAGAATAAAACGTTTACAAAAGTGCACAATGTGCATATTAAAGAGATGGACACATTTTTGTTAATGAACAGAACGTGTAACAATTAGATGTTATATATATTTTTTATTTAGTAAAAAAAAACACACACACACACACATATATATATGTGTGTGTGTGTGTGTGTGTGTGTATGTTAATATTTAAAAACTTTTAATAGTCAAACAATTACTAAATAAACAAAAAATATAATAATTGTAAAATTGTTTAATGTTAAATTTCACAAAAATCATTCATGTTAAGAAAAATGTACATAAGACAAAAAATTCCTCTTTTAACGCCAAATTACATTTATTTATTTTTTTAAATTTTTTACTAGGTCAATTGATAACCTGAGTTATGGACAGAAAACTCAAAACATAAGTCTTGATCTCTTGATCATTATCTACAACATCCAAATTTATCCTAAACCAAAATAATATTGAATTATGTTAATTTATGAAAAACAATTTTTTTTTTTTTAATCTAAAAAAGGCGAATGTACAATTTAATTTATGTTAAATAAGATGAAAATATTATGGGTGGTGGGTAAAATAATATGGTTTATGTACCGGTAACCACTACCTAAAGTTTGGCACGACATTTTCTGACACTGTGTATAGTTGTGTATATTAAGTGAAAATATTTAGATAGTTTAGACCATAAATTTATTCACTGTTTTTAATAACTACCAATAGTTAAAATATTAAATTATTATTATACAAAACTTACAAATAAATGATAGTTTATTCCAACTCATCTATCACAAAGTTTCCGTGTTCAACTTCTTTCTTCATAAATTGCATAACGTTGTAAATAATTTCATGATTTTGACTCTTTAACACTTTACGATTACTCATCATCACAATTAATTAGCACAACACCTATTAGCTGACCAAGTTAACATTTTATGCAGGAAATAGGCGATGTGAAAGACGAAAGACAGATTGCCAGATATTTTGCATATGCCATAAAGTTTTCACGTGAATGTGTTCTTCTAATCAACGAACAAAAGCACCAGGAAGGATGGAAGTATTTCCTGGGATCCTTTTATCATCTTGTTTACCTTTTCCACAAAAATATAGTAAATATTACATGCCATTCTTAGATATTCAATTAACCTAATCAGTATGCCCAGTATTCATTCGAATACTTCTAAAATGTGCCTAATCTAATTGTAAAAAAAATAATCTATCAACAAAATAATATCTACAACTTTCTTGCAGGAAGTTACCATTTAGCCAAGAAATATAAATTTTCCTCGTTTGTGTCATTACTTTTATTATGTAAAAACTCTTTTCAGTTTATCATTACATAAACTTACTTTTTTACACAACTTTATACTTTGTTGGTTTTTAGTTTTTATAAATTCTTATAAATAAATATTGTGTACAATTAGGCAAAATCCTAAGATAAGTGAGATGCAGTCTGTCATGAAGTTGTAACTTTAGGAATTAAATGTAGCTAAGCAGTAATTTGTGTACCTAATTTTCTTGGAATGGGTTGTACCGTCAAGTCAGGATAGGGAAACAAGTAGAAGGGAGGACATGCTCATTACACCAGACACACTCCTAGTCTGAGGGTACTGTACCATTAGTTCTGAGTGTAATATCTAAAACCTCACTTCTAGCTTTAGTAACAAAGGTAGGTGTATTCCCTTTATTGAAAATATAAAGATTAGATGCTATAATATAAGAAAGTACAAACTCACCTCTATCGTTTGTGTCACTGCCCACCCACATATTGTGTAATGTGTTTTGACTTCTACTCCCACCAGGAATTCAAAATACTCCCCCCCCCCAACACATACACACAGTGCTCCACCACCTTCTTGAAGTTTATGGGCAGTGGATAATTAGCTGCACTGTATGGAAAGAAAGTGGAATTAAGTATCAGTCCCCTGCTTCTTGAGCCCACACATAGGTCAATACTAACTACTGTGATGTGCCTGGACCATAAAGAATATAAAACAAGTACCTCAATATTATTCCTAACAACTATCCAAGTTCTAGGATTATTAGTACTTCCTAAACTAGGATTATAAACTAACTTACTACCTACTTTAGGTACCTAGCCATCCTGCCACCATGGTTCTTGAATTAAGGCAACCTCAGTTCGTTCATGCTCAAACAGGGTTCGTAAGACACCTTACTGTTATGAAGGTTGACATGAACTACATTCATCCTTCTTTGGAGGAGAGATAATTGTAGTTTTGTTCAGTCCTCCAAGAGTCCCTAGTCCTGTTGTTAAGATTGGGAAGTGGGTTCCATGTGGTGAGATAAAACCCCAGTGTCCTCCACTTCCATTTTTTGTCATACTCCAGGTTGCTCTTTGCAAGTTCCCCAAGGTCAGCTTAATTAATAGTTTATTGCTATTCATTAAATCCCACGAGTAGCTAAGTAATCATTCCCCCATGCAGAGCCCACCATGGGCTAATTAAAACTGGTAGTCTCCTGATATCCAGTGTTCACATATTAAAAGCTAAGCTCCCCCTTACCCATGCAGTGCTCGGCATATGCTGTTCTGCCTTAGCTTGGGATAAATATTGTTGCATTGTTGCCGCATCTCAGAGAGATCACCCACACCAATACGTTGGCCACTATGCATCTCGTGGAGGCATGTAAGTCCACCTGAAACTACACACAGATCCCCACACCGCCACACTCTCCTAAGAATGAATAATATGAGGAAAATATGTACAGACTCTTTGTAGAACAGGATTTGAGTAATATATGGGGATATTCAAATTATGGGTAATCCCGTAGTCTGTAATCCTCAATTTTTAACTTTAGCTTTGACATGAAAGAAATATTTGCTTTGAGATTTGAAACATGAAAATAAACAGGGAATTTTATAATTGGTCTAAAGAAAAGACAAAGTAAGTCAAATTAATGACTGTAAATAATATTAAAACAAGGGGGATCCAAAATATAAATTTAAGGCAGAAAATGTTTAGTTATAAGGTATAATAAATTTTAAAGTGAGATATTGTATTGTGAAAATAGACAATGCTTGTGGTCAAGCAAATGATTTGGACAGTGTCTGTGGGACCAGAAATGTGAATGTATTGAAAGTTTGCTGAATAAGTAGATCTGGAAAAGGTCGCTTAGTTGTGATGCTAGAAATGAGTTCAGTTAGAGGGGAACGTCTGAGATGGTAAGACGTGTTTTTCAGTTCGGTTGTAAACCGGCATCTGACGTGGTGAGACGCGTTTTTGATTAAAAAATATTTGTGAACAATGTAAAATTAATGTTTTGGTAGAGTCCGAGAATTGGCGTCTGAGGTGGTAAGACGCGTTTTTTCAGTAAAGAAAGAAAAATTTGTAGACAATGTAAATTGTGTTAATGTGACTTTCTTCCAATATAGACAAAGTAAACAGTTTAGAATCAATTGATTGTAGAGTGTGTAGGAAATCGATGGACACATGAATAGAACTGTGAATTTGTAAAGAAAAATTGAGATCATCAGCAGAATCATTAAGTCTACAATGGAACTTTACATTAAAACCGAGGGCTGCTCACCATAAAAGACGTTCAACCTGGAGATGGCTACAATGTGGTAACAAAAATGATAGACAATCTTATATTATTTTTTGTATAAAAAAGACTAATGATAAAAAATAGATATGTTAAAATTTGTTTAAATAAGTAATTGTAATGGAATAAGTCATTTTAAAAGTTTTAAACCAACATTTTAATAAAAAATAATATATATTTTTTTTAGATATGAGAATAAAGATGCTCATAACAAATCTAATCATTAAAAGTTGCAACTAATTAAAGTACAATCATTTATAAAGAATTTTGGTCTCTTCAAGAAAGAACAATTTTAAATTTACAATATAAATAATTTCAAATAATATACTATTAATATGTATGTGTATAAATACCTTTAATAAATAATTACTATGTTCAGTTTCAGCAAAATAAACAAGGATTTTTATTTACCAGACAACCACTGTTAGTACACTTTTAAAAGAAAACACGACCCTGAGAGTATTTTAATTTAAAGTAAATTTTTTATTTTTCAAAATTGGTAAGCTTCAAGCTTCCTGGCGCCCTTAGCTGAGCAATTTTTCATAAATTCTAATGTTACAAAGTGTCAATTTTAAAATTTACAAATTTAGTAGTTTACACCCCGTCTTTTTATTGTATATTTACAAGTCCAGGCTCATTTGGACCAATTAAGCCGACTAGAAATTGGAGACATTATCGATCACTAATATTGGTTTTGAGATTACTGAGGGGGGGGGTCAATATAATTGATGAAGTTTTTTTATGGAGGGAGTGGTGGGTATTTTAAGGTGTGATAACCCATGCAGGTGTTTTAGAGCATTCACATTGCAATTAGGTTTTTACTCGCTGAGTAATTTAATCCTTAAGATCTTAAGTCAAAAATATTTTTAAAATTATGGATAGATTTTCGCGATGACCATGTGGACTAAGATGGGTAGTTTGTGGTAATATTTGAAAACTACATCGAACAATGTGTTGGGCAAAATCACTCTACCTGAATGTTGACCTGGGGCGAAATGCATGAAAGTGTGGCCATAATTGAAAACTCTGGTGGTATGGGTCACGAATTCACATTCTTTATTAAAACATGTCTTTTTTGATGGACGTAAATTTCCTTACATATAATAGGTATGTTAGATTAAAGGGATACTAGTGGGGAGTTGATATTATTTGGTGTTGGGTTGGAGAAGATTTGCTGGCTGAGGGTTCGAAAAGACGAGATAGGGAGACTGCAACAATATTTTCAGATCCCTTTATATGTTGAACTAAAAATTTGAATGAATTCAATCCAATTGCCAGTTTACCGACTAGGTGAGAATGATTTAATAACCAATACAAGACAGAATTGTCGGTATAGAGGTGAAATTCCCTGTGATCCAGAAATTGCTGGAACTTGGTTAGGGCAAAAATACTGCCAATCGTTACAGTTCCATAGAGGAGTAGAATAAACAGGGTACTTGGTTAGGACAAAAACTACTCTACCAATCATTCCATTTACATAGTGGAGTAAAATTTCCAGAGCTGTTTCTAATGTGTCAGAGTGTACTTCTATAAATGGTTTGCTGAAGTCTAGTAGGCGAAGTATTAAACTGATCAAATATAGGTCAGGGTAGTTTTAATATTGTCAAATGCTTTTTGCTGATCATTTCTCCACTCAACTTAACTTCTTTACTCCAAAGTTTATTGATTGGGTGGGATATTTGTACAAAACTAGAAATTCATTTTCAATTAAATGCTGCTAAACAAAGAAATCTGGCAGTTTGCTTAAGGTTTTTGGGTTTAGGGTATTTTGTAATAGGCTAGACGTGGTCAGGGTGTAAAGTGACGAATTGATTTTTAAAAACATGGCCAAAAATTAAATAGAATTTGAGTCTGGAGTTAATTATTCTGATTTATCAATTTAGGTCAACATCCTGGAGTTTCCCCAAAATGATTTTCACGTATTATTATGAAAATAAATGAAAATCTTCTCTATTACAAGGGGGGGTTCAAGACCACTGCTGGTCAGTCCAAATGGGGGGAAATTATATTGAAATTGCCCAAAGGGGCATACAAAGGAAGTTTATTTTTCGATTCCTCATCCAGCAATATTTTAATATAGGCCAGGTTGAGATCCAATACGGAAAATCATTTGTCCTTGCCGAGATATTGAAAGACGGATTCAAAGGTTGGGATGGGGGGTAGCCTCAAGCCCTATGAACTCATTGATGGAGTAATTATACGTCGTTAGGAACCCATGCTTTGGCCTTTTCAGGTAATTAAGTCATATTAACGATAAATTGGTGTGTGCGCTTATTAATGAAGGTATCTTAAGATCACTAGATCCATCTAAATCTGAACATTTTTGGGAGAAACGACGAAACCACAAAAACAAAATACACAACTGTACAAGCCGCCACGAGTCAAATCTGTTGAGGGAGGACCCCGTAGACAGCCTGACCTTGAAGAAACCAATAGGGACTATGCGGGTTTGCCAACTTGTTTTCCCGCTGTGACAGCGCATGGCACTGCGATTCTTCTGCAGTTACGTTCATTTAAAGCACTCGAAAAATCATAGATACTGCATTTCATTTTGCATTACAGTTGCAAAGACCATAATTTAACGAAGAAATTTAAAAATACAAAAGATATACAAAAAATCCTTCCTTGTAAACAAATCAGCAGAAATTTCTCAACAAAAACAATATTTTCCAAATAAATAAATAAATCAAATTATTATTTCCTTATTACAGAGGAAATAATAATAATTTTTAAAGCAAAAATTGTATAAAAATTAAATATCTCAGTACCGCTGACGTAATGTTAATATATCAGTTAAATTAAATATACATGGAATAAAAATCGAACACAAGACCTCACAAAAATTATGTTTACTCAATCAAACGCATTTCAACGACAAAGCCGCCATCCTCAATGATACTTGGAGCTACAATAACTTAGTTAAAACATGTTTGATTAAGTAAACGTAATAGTTGTGAGATCTTCTGTTCGAGTTATTATATATTGTGTCTAATATTATCTCACAAGTCAAGCTCAATATATATTAATAAATTAAATATATTTCAATTATTAAAAAAAAAACTATTTTTATAAATAAATGTTGACATTGAAAGTGTTGAGCTACATGAGTTTAGTTATTGTAGCTCATGTATCACTAGGATGGTGACTTTGTCGTTGAAACAAGCTTGATTAAGTAACGCAATTTTTGTGAGAACTTGTATTCGAATTTTATTCTATCCAAAAAACTATCATTTAACTTATTAAAAAAACTACGCAAACATAACAAAACTACTTATTTACGCGACTATTACCAGCATTGCAAGACCTCGTGCAGGGAGCTGTGAAAGAATTTAATAAATTAATGAATAGTACATTTACTAATTGTCACACGTTGGTGCGCCAATTGAAAGAATTTAATAAATTACAACTTTTGTTAACTTATATTAATTTTTTTTTAATGTGAATTTAAATAGATTTCTCAGCTTATGAGCGCCAGGTGGAATTAACTCACCAATTTTGAAAAGATAAAGAAAATTGAATTTATAGTCTCTCGAGGTCAAAGGTTCTTTTTAAGAGGTACTTTGCAATGGGTGATAATTAAGAGATTCAAAGTCTTATTCTGCTGAAGTTGTACATAAAATATTTATTAAAATAATATTTCATATTACAAATAAAATCAAAAACATAAATGATAATATGTATTCTATTATTAAATATTGGTTCAAAAAAATCTTTTATCTGAATCTACTTCTTTAAATTTAAATCGAAAAGTTAAGTTTTATGTATTTCTTACGTTGCATTTTAATGTTGCAACAAAAATAATTTAAACTATTGAAAAAGAAATATTCTGTGTCTCAAAAGGAGACTTAATTATGTATAAAAAATTCATTATTTTGAATTTATCCTAAAAAATATAAAAACACACATACATCTAGCAAAATCATACTCTATTCATGATACACATAATTAACATGATAAATTGTTTATGATGTCTATACCACGACATCTATATATAAAAAAAATATCCCTAGTGGTGAACCCTGATGTCCTGTGATTCCAAAGATGTCTCCAAACCGCAGTTCTCCCAGTGCTCAATGCTCAGGCAGTCTCCAACTTCTGATACACAATGATATCAAAATCCTTTATAAGGATTTGACGAAATGTTCATTATATTTTAAAATAGTTCTGCATTATTTATTTAGAAAGTCTTAAAAAACTGGGACATGACACTTCTCTAAATTGTTCTGAAGAAAATATTTTTTATTGACTCACACGATAGACTTATTTATTTCAAAAGTTCTCTGTCCACTAGGATTAATGTCCACAAGCAAGAATATTTATTTTAATATGTTTATACACTTAGTTCTATCACAAAACACATGTTCAAATTCTCACTTTCATTGTTCTATCAAATTTCCCATCAAAAATACGTCTCGACTTCCAACTCTCACAAACACAATTGATCAAAAGTTCCCTTTTAACTTTCTTAAAACCACATCCTACCATCTCAGATGTTTCCTTTCAACTGTTATAAGCATTAACACTACATTGTTCACAAATATCCTCTAACAAAACTACGTCTTAATCTCTTGAACGTTCCAGACCACCAAACTCTCTTCCTCGCTTCAAAACTAAGCGCCTATTTTAAGATCTACTAACACAGTAAATTTTTATTAATTACATTCATACACACACTTATTATAATATACCAAAACATTAATTATAAATTCATTCTAAACCTATTTATTTTACAATATTATCTTCTTGGATGATTTTAGTTAAAACTTTACAGCTTTTAAATTAATTTACAACACTTCCCCCATGCTCCAACAACCAATCAAAATCTTTGACCTACTTGTGATTGGTCCAATCACATGTCTTCCTTTCAACTATACAATATTCAAATATTTCACATATTACAGCTGTTCGAATTGACAACCGCGAACTGCCTGTTACTCTTGCCCTCCTATTGGCTATTTACTTTACTCAACGAACATGAATCGTGGCGCACAGTAGTGATGTGCTAAAAGATTACTTTTCCGTACTGATTACATTTTTGTACTGAAGCACTGAGTACAACTACTGACTACTTTGTAATCATGATTACTGGCTATATCAACTGTAACAAATAGAGCAGTTTAGCCTTCCAAAACAACCTATTCTTCTAGATATTTATCTGTACGAAAATAAGGCCACAATTAATTGTGTCACTGTTTCATAGTGAATAAATAGTTAATATTATTTCTAATATTGTTTTCCACACTTACAGGATTCTACAAATACCATTAAGCAAGCTTTTGGATGTTGTAAAAGTTTTACAATAAATAAATATAACATACTACATAACATTTGGGTCGGCAAATAAATATCGTACAATGAGTTTATATTTCAAAAAAAAGTAGGAAAATTTAAATAAATATATTTGGTTTTAAGCATTCAATACAATTGCTTTGATGAATGGATTTGATCGTCTATCAGCTTTGGGCCACTGTCTCGACTGACTTCCGTAGTTTCATTTCGTGTCGTGACCCGTGTAGTCTATCAGTGAATCAGTAATCAGTCCAACATATTCGGATTTCGCGATTGCGCGTATGTGTGCGGTGTCGTGTTCGCGTTTTGTTTGTTTATTTAAACAGTGAAAACAATAGTGTGTTGAAAGTACTTTATGATATGAATGCAGATGTTTGTACTTATTTTCAATTAATTCATAAGCAGTTCGTGTGTTCAGCTGATTTAAAGCTAATAAATTTACCTGTAAGTCGACCTGTAAAAAGGTTATAACCTATAACTCTGTTATAACATTAATCTTCATGTTCCTTATTATTTCTTTGTATATGCGTTTAGAAAAATAATCAGGGTAATTATATAGCAGAGTAGCCTCACTTCAAAATCAATTTTTATGGGTTTTATTCGTCAAATAAATGTTGGAAAAATATTTTATTATCGAAAAAAAGTGTCGGAAAGATGATTAACATTCATAAAATGTATGATGTGTTATCTTTCATACTCATGACATTCACTTCAATAAACGTACGGAAGGTTTGGCCAGGTGGTTATATAATTATATATAGCAACCTGGCCAAACCTTTCGTGACATACATTTCCATGGCCATATAGCCGAATTTATGTTTAAAAGGAAGTACAATGAGTATAATACTCGTTTTCATCATTTATGGCGAATTACGAGTGAAATACATTTAAATTCAATAAATTCCTCTTCTACTGAATTTGCAGCAGAATTTGACTCTGATTAAGATTTTCTTGTGTAATTATATTATGAAATCATCTTTCCGACACTTTTTTCGATAATAAAATATTTTTCCAACATTTATTTGACGAATAAAACCCATAAAAATTGATTTTAAAGTGAGGCTACTCTGCTATATAAATACCATAATCAGATTTAAACGGTCTTATTTCTATATTGGTATCACATAAGCTATTAGGCTTAAAACTGATGACCTATAATATGTTAATACTTGGAAACTTAAATTTAGGGGCTCAACTTGGGGTATTTTAGTTTATTATACTAGTACATCTTTCTAATAACTTATTTTAAAAGTTTACTCCTTCTTTCACCCAACGCCTCTACAAATAATTATGCTTAAGGTTTCCTGTGTTAATGTATTCCTTAATCCAAGTTATAATTGTCTGTTCCAATAACACTCAATGGATAATTATATAGATTCGAGGTTACAGCTAATTTTCATTATTTTTTGTTTAATCCTTTACTACGTACCTTTATTCTTAAGAATAATTTATTTCTTTAATGCGGAATTCACTTTTTAACCGAAAAATCACAATTCGGAAACTACGAAATCTTATGGTACTAGTTATAGGTTAGACATAATGGCAATCCTTCACATTCACGTCTCATAATCTGAAATGGGAATTACGTATGGTTTGACGCATGCACATTACGTCATTACTATTACAAATACTTTTACAAATGACATTGTTTGTCTTGTGACTATATAATATATTATATACATATTATGTATATATATATATATATGGCAGGTTTGATAAGGCTATATATAGCCTATAGGTTTGGTGAGGTCGATAATTGTGCTTACCTTAATATTTAAGGTAATATAATTTCGCTGCCGCAAGGAAGAAATTGTGATGCGAATGTGAAAGATTGCTATTATGTCTAACCTAAAAATATGTGGATTTCTTAGTTTTCAAATTATGATTTTTTGGTTAAAAGTGAATTCCGCATTGAAGAAATAAATGATTCTTAAGAATAAAGGTAAAGGATTAACAAAAATAAATAATGAAATTTAAATGTAGCCTATACCTAATCTATATAATTACCCACTCCAAGTTTATAGGTAATTATGGAGTGTACGTGCCGGTGGAATTTAATGGTGAAAAATCATGAAATCATTTACTACCTACCTTAATTTTTAAAAAATCGATCATATTTGATGTCGGAAGACACTTTTGAAGTACCAAAATACATTTAATTTAGTTTAGTAGAAAATTTGGTATGTAGTGGCGCTTGACCTTCATCGGGAAAACAGGTTCCCGTCACTTCTTAGTGGTCAGGGAAGTGAGTGAGTTAGTGTTCCACCGTCCTTTCGTCAGTGCGTTTCTAGACCGTGTATTACGAACAACCTCCTCATTCCAAGCCACACTGCCTCCCTCCACATATAACAAATGAGCTATAACATATTATCTGCCACCTTCATATTACTAGGCCTACGTTGTTTGATTGAAGAATCACGAGAAATTAGTTAAATATATATAGTTATATATAGTTATATATAGTTAAATATAGTTAAATTATAGTTAATATAATTGCACAGTTAAATATAGTCACCTATCTAGACCTAATAAAGCAAATAGGTTTGGTAGTGTAAATATATATTGTTACCTAACCAGACCTAATTATACTGGTTACCATGTACGCCTAATTATACAGACCTAATTATACTGGTTACCATGTACAATATTGTTTGTAAAAAAGACATTCACTCGCTTGACTAAAAGTAGAGGGAAATTAGTTCAAAAAAATTATGAGAAGTGATGTAACGGGAAGTTGATTTTTTTTTTTTTTTTGTAGCCTATATACAACTGAGTGGGAAACCGAAAAAATTTGAAAAATTGGACTGGAGCTTTACTAGAAAAGTGCATAAAAAGTACATTTTATATGCATTTTGAGTACATCACTACTCTATTTTTTAAATATCTCCGACTCTTTAGGTTGTAGAAAAATAATAAAAATGAAAATACTCGGAAATGTAGGAACTATCGAAATGGTAGGTAGCCTATAGTAACATTAAAAGTACTTCTTAACTTCGATTGAAGATTTTTGTTCAAAAATTGAGTTGGGAAAAGTTCTTGCAATTTGGTGCATTAACAAAAAACCAGTCTGTGACATAGTCGAGGGAGCTCTATGGATGTGGTTTGTCCAAGAGCGCCGGAGAGGAAGCCCCATTAGTGGTCCAATTTTGATTGTAAAACACTGGTAATTCACAGTAAAATCGAGAATGCACTAGCATTCACTGCTAGCCAGGGATGGCTTGATCGTTGGAAAAAGCGTCATGGGATTCGTTTCGCTCACATATGTGGTGAAAAAATGTCAGCAAATGAATCAGGTGGTAGTGAATTTTAAGGCAACCTTCATGAAAATGATCGATGTTAATGGCCTGGGCTCTGAGCAGTGGAGGGATTTGGCTTCCGAAAACCTTTTAAGAACTAAAAAACAACCAAAAATTACCGATTTTATATATATATATATATTCTAGATTAATTATATGTGTATAATGACTAATCATTGTAAAAAAAATACACTTACAATACAAATACCAGTTACATTTTAAAAAGAGTTTCAAAGGTTTTAGAATAATTGGGTTATTTTGTTCATTAATTAAATTTATGCCAAAGCATAATTAAATTTATGCTTCTCTATTGTGAAGCTTCAATAATATGTCAGTCAAAACAGTCGCTGTCCTTGAAGTTATCAGAAGTTGGCCTTTAAATGGCAACATTAGAACATCAAATTTCTTAACTTTAAAACATACCAAAGAAATGGCACATCTATTTTGTATGTAAAAATCAATGGTTCAACAAACTGAACTGTATGACTGTGACAACTAAAATGATTATATCTTCAAGAAAAATAAAATCGAATTTGCTAGAATGATGAAAAATATATGGAAACTTAATATTAAAGCCATGCAAGACAGGTTCATTTAAATACATCTAGGTTAGTAGGCCTAGCTTTATATTAAGCTGTGTCTATTTATTATAAGTGTGTCCCCTAATCCAACTTGAAAGAAAGTCATTAAACTTTAATAATTAATTTACTATTTACCAATGTGTAAGTGGTCTCATCTGACAACTAAGAGGTAAACATTAGTAATAAATGTTTCAAGATAATCTGACTATTGAAACTTGTTGGTAACAAATCTTTTTCTTGTTGCAGGATATTATAAATCAGGTTGAATGTCAAGATGATCAGTGGAGTGTACAATACCATCTCTTGAAATACACAGTACTTCATCCTTTGGTTATAAAGTATCCTTTGAAGAAATCTTATGTTCGTTTCTTTTTGAAATCCCTCATTCACCAAGTAAGCCACTATATATGTACTTTGTTCATTTTAAAACATTTCAAGAAACGTAATTTTATTTATGACTGTTATAATTAGAAACTTTAACCTAAGTGTGTAATGTATTTCTGAAGCCTTAAATAAAATGTTTACAGTGTATATCAATTGTGTAAAAATTATGAAATAGATTGGTTACGGTATTTGAAGAGTTTCATAGTTCTAGTAATTCATTTACAGTTCACTTCAGTATTTTATCCTTTTTTTTTGTCATTTTTCAAAGTATTTTCAACCTTTTCATTTAATTTTCTTTCATTAACACATTCAGTGCTGAAAATGATCGATTTGGCTTGTTGAATGCTAAAATATTTGTATAGTTTAAATCTTACCGTTTTAGTTGAAAATACAGAAATAAAGGTCCAGTGCTAGAATCTAGCAGTAATTCCTGAGAATTGTGAAATCAAATTATCGGTCACCAGTGTTCACATTTAAAAATCAAACCTTGGTGTTATGTTAGAGTGTACAATTTGACACCGTACTTATGTCTCTTACCCTTAATTTATTGTCTAAAATGTAAACGGCCTCGCCATAAATCCATGGCTTCATCCAATGAGAAGATAATACACTAGTATTGAGAAAATCTACAAACCATTAAATTTTGTAGATGTGATCTTTCTGTTGTTACTGCTATTAGTGTTGTAAACATTTTTTAAATAGAATTATTTTGTTTCAAATATGTTCTAGTAAAATTTAAGATAACTAAGATAATTATTATTATTTTTTTTTAATTATTACAATCTTAATCTATAGATTAAATAAGTAATACATATAACATAAAATAACATGTATTAAACCTAGATATTAACTAAGTCCTGCGGTTTATGACGCTTAAGTCGTCTTTTGTCATATTCCACGTCTAAAAGTTGGATAGCTTCCACGTTCACATGTCGATGAAGTCTCGTTTCATGGCGAGAAGCGCAGTCTTGAATTACTTCATACACACTTTTTAGGTTTAGTTCAGAATGAAGGTCATCATTCCTTTGGTACCATCTTGCATTTGTAATTGTACGAATAATACGATTTTGTATTCGTTGTATAATTAGTTGATTTGAGGGTTTCGTACATCCCCATAATTCTGCACCATAAGTCCAAATAGGTCTAATAATTGAGTTATACAATAACCTCTTGTGATACAAAGCCAATTGGGATTTTCGTCCAATCAACCAATACAGATCGCGCAGTTTTTGTTTTATTTGGTCTCCTTTCATACATACATGATGCTTCCAAGTAAGACGTTCATCAAGATGCATTCCAAGATATTTAGCAGATTTACTCTGTGGGATTAGTTTGTTATTAAGATAAACTCCAAAGCCTGGATCTATGTGCCGCAATGAGAATGTCACTTGAGAAGATTTTAGTTCATTAACCTCAATTTTCCAGTCTTCTGTCCATTGAGTTATTTTATTTAATGCCAACTGTAGGTTTCCTATTGCTTCAGCATGTGATTTATTCGCAGCCAATATGACAGTATCATAGGCAAATGTAGCTATTGTGGTTTTATTTGTAGTTGGAATATCTGCTGTGTATAACAGGTAAAGTATTGGTCCTAATACACTACCTTGCAGAACTCCTGCTTTCATTGTGTAGAGAGTTGACTCAGATTCTTCTATCATCACTCTAAATTTCCTGTCAGTTAGGTATGATTTAAGCAGACGGCAATAGTTCCTCGGCACTGCTCTGCTAAGCTTAAAAAGAAGTCCCTCGTGTCATACCTTATCAAAAGCCTGTTGAATGTCTAGAAAGACTGCACAAGAAAATTGCTTTTCCTCGAATCCCCTTTCAATAATAGCAGTAACTCTATAGACTTGGTCTATGGTTGAGTGCTGGTTTCTGAAACCAAACTGGTGATCTGGTAGTTCTATAAATGGCTTCAACCTTTTGTAAAGGAGCTTCTCCCAGAGTTTAGCTACCGTAGGAAGTAAAGATATTGGTCTGTACGATGTTATTATTATCTCAGCCTGCTTGCCTGGCTTTAGCAACATAATAATTTTCGCTGTCTTAAAACAGTCAGGAACAAATTCAAGTTCAAAACAATCGTTGAACAGATTTGAAAGGAACATTATACTTTTTCGGGACAACTCCTTTAATATAACTGATGGTATTTCATCAATACCTGGTGCTTTTCTTGGATTTAATTTATCTATTTCCTGAGCAATTTCCAATGGTGTTGTAAGTTTGATATGTTTGTCATTTTTATACATTTTTGTTAGATTAGCCGCAGACTGGCACTCGTGTGGTTGAAATACTCCATAAAGATGTTTAGCAAACGATTCAGTCTTTTCATCATCACACCGTAACCACTTCCCTTCTTCATCTCTAATTGGAGGAATTCTAACTGTAGGTCGCTTTAGTCTACGCGTAGCTCTCCACAACGAAAAGTTGGTATCCGCTTCAGCTGACAGACCTTCCAAGTAGCTCTCGAAACAACTCCTCTTTATTTCTTTAATTAGACGGTTAAGCTGGTTACTTATTCTGTTAAATTTGTTCTTGTCAACAGGGTTTCTTGATTTATGCCAGATGCGACGTGCTTGCCTCCTTTCTTTCATCATTTCTCTGACTTTAAGAGGATAGCATATACCTTGGTATTGAGAAGAATTGGGGCCTGGGGTTGAATTTCTAGCAGCCCCACGAATAGCATCTACAAACTTGCTTGCTTCAAAATTCAGATCCACTGTAGTTTTACATTTATCCCTTAGGTCTATTTGATTGTCTAATTCATTCCTAAAATCCTCCCATCTAGTATATTTATTTGTGAGAATTGTCCTTTTCTTGTAATTTATGATCGTCAAACTTAATACCATCAGTATGGGAACATGATCTGATGACAGATCCTCAACATTGAATACATCGATGTAATTATCAGATATACCTTTTGTTATGAAGAAATCAATTAAGTCGGGAACCTTTGCTCCATCAGAAGGCCAGTAAGTCGGCTTGCCTGTTGAATGAATAACACATGCACAATCGTCTATTGCCCTATATAACTCTCTACCCTTAGTGTTAATCAGTCAAGATCCCCATGCCAAGTGCTTAGCATTAAAGTCTCCTCCCAATATAAAGCGAGGCCCCAACATGTTAAATACTTCCTTAAATTGCTTACCCTTTATATTGTGCCTAGGTGGACAGTATATTGCCGCTACATTCAAATCACACCTTATTCTTTCAACTGTTATCACAGTTCCCTGTATGTATTCCTTTGTAATTGATCTATTTACAAAATGTTTAATATTGTTTCTAATTATTACAGCAGATCCTCCATGTGCTCTGCCATTCGGATGTGGTGTATCATAAATAGTGAACCCAGGAATTTTTAGATATGTCTTATTAGTAAAATGAGTTTTTGAAATCAATGCCAAATCAATATTCATGTAATTAAGAAACATTTCTAATTCTTGCGCTCGAAGTAACAGGCCATTGGCATTCCAAGCAATGATACGTAGAGATAATTCAGTCATTTCTTCTCAGTTGTATTTGCACTCTGATTTTTAATTGTATTTTTAGTATCAAATTTCTTTAACCTGATTTCAATATCATTAAGTCTTATATCTAACTGTTTTAACAACTTCCAGATATCATGAGTAGTTGGCTCTCTAGAATGTGCTGCTACTTGACCAATGTTACTATCAACTTGCATTTCCTCAGGTCTATCACTTGGTGCTGGTTTAGTTACAATTATTGCATATGATTTTGCAATTGCATATGATTTTGCAGGATCAACTTTTCTAGCTGGTAGCCGTGATTCTTGTTGAATTCGTTGAACTGCTGTCATTTTAGGTCCATATAACGAATCCATTTTAGCTTTATAGGCTGGACATCCAGTTGGCCGTGTGTTCACTGTCACAGTTAACACATTTACAGGGAGACTTTTTAGGTAGGCTACATAGTGTAGAGAGATGATTATCCCCACATTTAACACGCTTAGCCTGTCTGTGACAGTAATTTTGAGTGTGACCGAAACCTTGACATCTTTTACACTGAGGTATTTCTCTCTTTTTCCTTGGTGGTTCAATTTTCACTTTGCAGTATAGCATATTTGTTACGTCATATATATCTATATTATTTGGTTTAGGAATCAGCTCTACAAAAAACAAACGAAGTTCAACTTTCGTTGGGAATCCATCGATTATTTTTTTAACAAAAATATTTGTTGCTCTAACAACCTCATGCCCTTTGTCTCTCAAATCATCCTTAATATCGTCTTCTTTTGTTGACTGATGTAAGCCTCTTACAACGATTTTATAGAATTTTTCTTTTTTACATTGATATGTGTGGTACGAAATGTTATAAAATGGGCTTCCTTTCTGGACCCTTTCATTTCTTAGAAATTGTATTATGAGGCGATAGTCATTGTCTTCAGTGGTAATAAGTTTTACTTCACTATTGGCTAATACCTTAAAGCTAATTTTGCTAGTAGCAACTTTTAATATAGATTCTTTAAGTAAGCTGAATTCTTTAATTCCTTCTATAAAAATAGGTGGTGGCAAGCTTCCTTCCTTCTTACTTTCCCTTACATTCCTGTCTCTTGATAGTTGTTTATCAGGTGACATTTCTTCAGGAGGAGAAACAGCTTTTCTCTTTTTACTATTTCTCTCTCTATTCCGTGTCGTAATCCACTCTGTCTCCTTTTCCAGTTCTTCCTCATCTGTTTCATATTGGAATAGTTGTTTTGAAGCAAAGCTTTCTTTTAGTGCTTCCAATGTTCTTTCCAACTTATTTATTTTATCTTCTGCTTGTTTCCACGAATTCCACAAGAATAATTCAGTTTCTGTTTGCGGAATGAAGCTAACTTTACTCGATGTTAGTTCATTTTGATCAGTACTTCCATCAGCCTTCCCAAAACTTCCTTCTGACGGGGGAGTTCTTCGGAGAACTTCCTACCTCTTGAAAGGGTCTTCAGCTTCCGCTTCTGTACTTGTCGCATGTTTTGGGGCCAAGTTTGCCACCCCTTTAGGGTTGTCATGTGATTTGCCGCCCCCACAATCCGAGCGGCTAGCACCGGCCACTGGGGCTTTCACCCGATCGGAACCGGTGGTGGAATTCGCCACTATAGACTTATCCACGTGGGGTATATCCTTGGGATTATCACACATCATTCATTGATATACGTTGAAGAAAAGAGTAGTGTAAGGTGAAAGACTCCTAGCCCTCGAATACTCTAATAGCGTCGGAGTCGGAAGAATTTGGTCAAGGCAGACCAGATAGGAATAGCAAAAAGAAAGAAGGATCCAACCCAAGACAAGTTGAAGAAAGGTTAGATCCAGCATGGGCACCTCGGGAATGCCAGTTCCCGTACTCACAAGATGCGAGTCCCTGAGGGGTGCGTCATTTAATGACATGGAAAATAAGTACCTGATATAATTTATTATATATATATATATATATATTTTTTTTTTTTAATCCTTTCCTGGAAACAGTACCTATGTCAACAGTTTGGCAGGTCAACAATACAAAATATTAAAAGTTGAGACAACCAGTAACAAATTATATTTTCATTTAAAAAATCTTTTAAAATAAAGCTCCAACATAATATACTTATGAAATATATATTTGTTAAACAAAATCTGTCACAGAACAACAAAATAAATATAAACATTGCTTACATTTCTATTCTTGAGTATAGTGAGATAGTTCAGGGAAACCATGAAATACACTTTAAAGTTTTTAATTTATAACACTAAACCTTGATCATATTTTACAAATTTATACTTGAACATTGTTGATTTAATACACTATAACCTACTTTATGTATTATTACAGTAGTTATAAAATTGAAGAAAGTATACACCACTTTATATGCGTCTCTCCACCATTTTGTTATTGTTCAAAAAATCAATATAACTCTAGAAATATATAAGATATTGAGTTCAGAATATCTCGAAAACCGTTAACTTGAAAAAAAAAAAACAAGGTACAAAATATTTTTCGTTTATAATGACGAACAAAAGTTTTTAAAAAAATTTCTGGAGGTCATATTAACTGAGTCTTTTGGGTGGTGGTCATTGTTAGAAAGTGCTTGAACTTTGCACACAGTAAGAAAAAAGTTGCTGGCTGTAAAATTCTCCAAACAGTCATACGATTGACATTCTCGGCCAAGGCAACCATTCTTGTACTTTCTTCTAGAGATTCTAGAGCCTCCTCAACAAGAGCCAAAATTCTCTCTTCCAAATCAAGCACTCTTGTGATTCTCAGGCTTTACCCATACCGAGCTGGAGATGTAGACAAAAATATATATACAGTATTAACTTCAGCTCTGTTGCAATTAGCCTATCCATTTGTAAGATGCATATCTACCATTTCAGGGGAAAAAATAATTTTGTATGATTTTAGACTGTTGACAAACTAAACAAATGGAATAAACATACGATAATAATAATAAAAAGACAAATTGTTAGCCTAAGCAATTAGTAACTCAGCATACAATAGTCTGTTTATTTTTACAACTAACAACAATCTTAAGATAGCATTTCAATTAATTCTAATTGTTTAATTATATTTTATATGATTTACAACCATATGATTTAAAAAGTAAGCTTGTCAATTTATTGCCTAGTTTTAGACTGAAGACTCAACTGTGATTTATGTTATGGTATACGCTATAGTCCATATATCCATTATTATTAATTTGTTTAATAAATAATAATAGTATTATTGTTTTGGCTTCCATAAATCTAAATTATCATAATTCAAAAATTTCTTTGTGTTAGACTAATTTTGGGTGTTGTAGACAATTATTACCAAGAAATTATATTTTTAGTTTTTTGTTGATAACTAGGTTATCTTTTGACCTACAGAAAAAATTTCAAAAACCATTTTGTTTATTTTTATAAAAGAAAAATAATATTGTCTCTTGTATATATTGTTTAAAGTTAACACTTTCAAGATATTCGATGTTAAAAATTTTAAACGGCTGACATTTTGAAAATTATGAAATAAAGTCTTTGTATTTGGAACACTTGTAGTGTAGAAGATTTGTAGCATACAAAATACTTATAACAAATCTGAACTTAATATTTTTATCTGTAACAATAAACATTCGGACTAAGCGCAATTTGACTGTTATTTGATATTTTTTGTTAGTTTTGATGTATATAATCTGAAAATTATTAACTGGTTTAGATTTTTTGGGGCACTGTATATTTGCACTTTACCTCATGATATAAACAAGGTTTATTATAATACTAATGGATTTATTTTTCAGCTATCTGGTGTGAACATGTTTATGGTTGGAGTTTACCTTTTAATTCAACTTGTACTATCTCAATGTTTCAGTTAGAAACTCGAGGCATAGAAGTATTAGATCAAGTCTATTCTTCTTATTGTGCTTTATTACAAGACTCTGTAAATGATTTGGAAGAATTTCATTACCGACATTTTGTCATAAATGATCGAGTTATTACATTAAAAGAAAGTGCAAAAATTATATCACAGGGAACAACTGGACTATGTTCTTGGCAGGTTGGTATTTTTTAAATTTTCCTAATGAAAATTCTTATTTTTTCATGACACCAAGTCGTCTTTAAATTTTGGAAAAGAAATTAATTTGTTACAAGTTTTCTACATGAATAAACCTAAAAATTTTAATTATGATGGTAAAAAAAAAAAGTAATATTGTATAAGCAGATCATGACGTTGAACTTCCAAAGATTTAAAAAATAATGCTATTTCATTTTCATGATCATAGAAAAACTTTCCTGAAGTGGAGAAGGCCTATTAACAATATTTTCACAAAATTCCTCATAACTAGCTGAGACTGTGCAGACATTCTGTGTATTTAACAATGTCGTAAACAAAACATCAAAGTAACCTGATAAATTTATACCAGCTGACCAATTAAAAACATCTTTTAGAATCTCTATAAGTGTACAATGGTAAAAAAAAAAAAAAAAAAAAAAAAAAAAACTTGTATGAATTGTTATCAAATTGCAAAGTTCTTTATGGTTGCTATGAATCATTAACATTGTGTTTACAGAGGTATACATTAAAATTAAATAAACTTCCTGCAGTATAAGACATCAACGGATAGTTTTTTATAAAGTCTATAGATGTATGCCTGTTGTTTCCAACATTCATTTATATTTCTCGTATTAGATTTGTCTAGTCATTTAGGCCATATTTTTAAGAAAAATAAATATTTAACCTATGTAAATTACTGCTTATTACTGTTAACTGAAAAGCCTTACAATCTTTGCCTGACTTACTAAATATTTTACCAATTGAGTTTGTTGTTTATTTTCCTTAACTGGTACTTTATTCTAAAGAGTTTTTCAAAAAGATCGCAACCTGAATTTTAAAAAGGTATAAGTTACCCATAAGTAAATTTTTTCTTTCCCAAATATCAGTTGGCAAAACTGTTCTCATTGTTGACTCGTCATGTGTTATTGTAATGTACTAGTGCTATTCCAGTATGTATTTGTCTTTGTAAGTGTTTGTATATTTTCAACTATGTCTTTCTCTAACCTGAAAATCCTCACTTGTTCACGAATGACCACTACACACACGTAAAATTGGTGTTTGGTATGTGATCTCCTGGTGTTGTGTTTTATTTTTTGACAATTCTGTATCTTTTTAGATGGTGTGGTTTATCACAACTTAATTGAACAATTTATAGCCTTGTTAGATTTACACAAACAATATTGCTGGTTTCAGCAGGATAACACAACGTGTCATACTTATAATAAAACGCTGGATATGTTACGAGAATTTTTTGGCCATCGTGTGATATCAAAAGGATTGTGGCCTCCAAGATCCCCAGATCTTATTCATGCAGACTTTTTCCTCTTGGGGTATTAAAAAAAAAGGTTTTTCAAAACAATCCTCATATACTTGACGAATTGAAGGATAACATAAGTGAGATTTCAAACATTACTGAGCAAACACTACAAAAAGTGGCTGCAAATATTATGAAACGTGTCCAAACCTGCATTGCAAACGAAGGAATTCATTTGGTACATTTATTATATTGTATAATTATATAATGTTAGATTAATTTTTTAAGTAATAAATTCATGTCATCAAAAATAGGGTTGCGTCCTGTTTGAAACACTCTGTATTAAGCTATGTCAGAATCCCACGCACCATGATTACAAAATTATGTTAACATTTAACTTATTTGTTGGGAAAAGAAAAGTAAATTAAAATAGCAATAGAAAAAACTTTATATTTAAGTTTTTTACTTAACTTTGTCTCAAGTACCTACAAAAATTAATATAATATATATACAATAAACATGCTTTGTAAGATTTAGAAATAATGTAGGTGTATCCTCCTGGATTGTAATTTCAATGCATATATTAAAGGTTGATTACCTTAATTTCTGTCAGACAATTCAATGTTTATCCAATGGATAACCAGTTTCGACGGTTAAACTGTCATCATCATCAGATCCAAAACATCAAGTATTTTTTTCCTCGGCCATTCAAAGGCATCGTCTTTTTAAACTGGCACTTATACTTGATAACATTTAACATTGAAATATCGACACATTGATATACTGAATATGTTACACAAGTACATTTACACATAAACTGGATGCTAATTAATAAACATATAACATAAAAAACGAGAAACAGATTTAGGTATCGGTGTATGAAGTTAAACGTGTGTAGCCGGCGGTCACTGATAACCTACTGAGCAATTCAAGGGTTGTGTCGTTTAATATCTTCCTTCAACTAAATTACAGAGTTAAACAGTTCATTTGACTAATAATTGATTTTGTCGTTATAGTGTTCACTTTATGTTGTGGCATATATTTCAAACTCTTCTAATGTTGATAGTAAACTGTCCTTTTTGCAAATGTGGAGTATTTACAGATTACGGTCAATGGAGGTGTATTTGTGATCATAATCCATGAGATGTTTGGAGATGTAGGTCCCATGACCGATTATTGTAGATCAAAATAGGTGTTGCTTTAAACTAGTGGTAAAAAAACATCCATTACCGACGTAATATTTCTCTTAATCGCTACATGTGATTTTATACACACCGGATAAAGAGTTTTTGTTCACTTAGACATTATTTTTCGGTTTCAAAATGTTAGCTAATTTATTTGAGGTCCTGTAAGATAAGATGATATTATGTTTTTTAAGTTCTTTCCTGAGTTGGAACTCAAGTTTCTTGCCGAATACAATCAATATATATATATATATATATATATTTGTTTGTTCTATTTTCTTTGAGAAGAGGCGCAGTCCTGATGCATTTTGGTTTCTTCTTTTTCGTTATTATTTTCATATTAATATTAACCATCAAAATTACAAAGTAACTTAGAAAATATCAATAATTTATTAGGCTCATTAGATAGCAAAATAGCACAAATAATTTCCAATCTAATTTGTTGGCCATTGTCTGAAATATTATTTTCTGATCTTAAGAATAGATAATAATTATGAAATTTGAAGAATCTGAAGGTTTTAAAGGAAAACAATTATTAACAGAATTACAATTAGAAATTAACCATCTACTTAATTTATTTATTTTTTTAATTAATTAATTCCATTGTATATACATTTTATTTACAACTTATTATTTAGGAAATACCTAACCACCGTATCCTGTAGTGATGGTTAGTGGATAACAAACCGAAGAAAATGATAGACAATTGCGGGAAAAAATAGATCAGTCTTCCTTATATTATATATATAACTTCAATTGTTGTGGGGTTTGCCAAGCAAAGAAACAAACATGACACATCAACAAAAAGAACAACACTTTCAGAACATAAAACAAAACTATTAACCATAATCAATTACTTTACAAATGTAACCACTAATTCTAAATACAGAGTTTGAACAAAACAACCAAACTATAGGAGTAACAAAAAACATACTCAAAGATCAGACAAAATTTAATATCGCTTAATTACACATAACAAAATTCAGTTACTTTATAACTCATAAATTTACTGAGAGAAATACGTGTTTTTTCCGGATCTCAAATTACTGATGATTTTTTAAGGACAATATTTTTACAAAGATCTCCTATTAAAACTTTTTCTATACCTACTAGCTACTACTCAAGATAATCTCGATACTGTAGCTCAGCGGTTCTCAAACTTTTTACTTCAAGCCCCCCTGCATAATCCAGCTGTAAGCCGGGCCCCCATACATGTAAGCATACTATATAATTATTATAAGTGAGTCGCATTTGACATTTTACAGTCAATTTTTAATTAGTTAAGTTTTACAGATTCTATGCATACTCTAATGGGGCAATAGGTTTAATCATAATCAAACAACAAATTCTGTACAAACAATTACAATTTGTTTAGGTATTTTAGCTACTATAGTACATAATTGTTATTTGTAACTCAAAGCAATAATAATAAAAAGAGCTTCAGTGTGAAAAGTGTGAAGGATGTGCTTGTTTTTTTTTCTGCGCATAGTTTCTTGAAACACGGTGTCAGTTTTGATAACGCTACTCTGAGTTCCTTGGTGATCCATCCAATCTTGAGTGATATTTACTCTTTATTGCAGCTAGAGCAGAAAACCCAGTTTCACAAGAATAAGTGGTGGCGAATGGAGTGAGTATTTTCAATGCCCTTTCATTCAAAATTGGGTGTTCCTTTTGTACACCAATCCAGATGAATGTGAGAGAAAATTCTAAACTTCATTTCAAGCCCAGTGTCACCTTGGAGGTCAATGAGATTTTCTTTTTCATTCCTGTTGAGGGAGCACTCATCGACTTGTAGCATTCAAATTTCATAAATAAAATCTGCAGACAAATTATCCACTCGTTTCCTATAGCAGCAACTTCCGTCCCTTGACAGGTGCTGGCGTGTAGCGACTCTCTCTAAAAGTTAAGTATCGCGTGATGCATGGAAGTACAAAGTACAACTGCTGGTCAGGCGACCTGATCTAAAACTCGTTGTCAGTCTACCTGCATTTTCAACATGTACAAGAAACCATCATCGCTCCGCTAGTTTTTTTTTTAAAGTCACATCAAAAATTCATCTTTCAGTTCATAGAGAAAATGTAATATGTTAGTTTACAAATCAGTGATGTGTTCTTTAGTGTTCAGAAAAATAGTTGAGTAAATTTTTATTTTCACGGCACAAGTTCACGTAAACTGCGACAGGATTTCCAGGTATTCAAATTTACAGATTTTATCATATCATAAATTTTGTTAATGTTTTAAAATTTATTCATTAAAATATGTATTTCATGTTTTATTTAATATTCAATGTTTTCTTTTTTTTGAAACTAAATAATTATAAAAATTTTCATTTCTTAAAACATAGTTTACAAAATCTTGAGCAGTCAGATTTTAAGTTTTGAGCAATTATGTGAAATTAGTGCAAACTAGTGTTAAACATTAAACAATCAGAATATCTTATTGAACATGTCAAATATAAAACTATTAAAGAAATCTCTTCTAGATCAGAATATTCGTTTTACAGATTTTTACATATTTTTGCAAGTTTCATACAAGCTTTGTTTTAAACAAAACTAAGTATATATAAATAGCTTTATAATCATCTAAGAAGCTTTTAATTATAAGCTTAATGAATTTCTGTGATGCAATCAATATTCTCTAATTTTGACAAATAACCAGATATTTTAAACAAAGAACTTTAATGCTACAACATGTCTGATTTTGCACAGATACTAGTAAACGTGTTTTTTTGCTTTAGCTAAAACGCTGGTCGGAGAAACTCAGCAAAACTTGTTTCATATTGCATACTCCAGCAAAAGCGCATAACATGTTTCTGCCTGTTTTTAAAACACGTTTTGTATAATAAATCAACAAACTTTCAAGTGCACAAAAGTGATGTTTTTTTTAAAAAAACTGACTCTACAGAACTTTGTTTAAATTTATATTGTACATGTACTTAATTTGCTTTAGTGAAATGTGTTTCTTAAAGCTGTCATTTAAATGTAGTCTTGTATAGCTATTCATAAATTATATAAAAAAATTCTTGGGTGGTGCCTGCATGCAAACTTTCGGTCCTTACAGCCTCCAAGAGGTTATTTTCTAAATTAATAATAAAAATTGACGTCAATTTATAAAACTTCATTATTCAAAATTTTCATTTCTTTTTATAAACTTCTCATATTATAACAAATTCTTTTATTTAAAATATATATGTATATTGGCCAATCTAGTATTTAAGAAATTTAACAAACAAATCATGATGTGTAATATTTAATCTAATAATGAACTTGTTAAAATTAATATAATTTTTTTGAATTTAAAATATCAACTTCATTTATATAATCTTTTCATTGTTAAATTCTGTAACTGTTTTAAAAAAAAACAAACTATTATTTAATAAGCTAAAAGGGGGGGATAAATATCAGAATCTTTTCATCTTTTTTTTTATATTCTAAATTTTCATTAAGGGCGTATAACCTTTTTTTTTTAGGATTAATTATAATCCTGTTAATTATTAAGCTGTGCTCATTGTCTTTTTTTTTATTGTTAAATTTTGTAACTGCATATATAAACTAAAAAGGGGGGGGATAAACTTTCAGAATCTATTCATCAATTTTTTTTATTATTATATGTTACATTAAGGGCGTATAACTTCTTTTGATTAATTATAATCTTGTTAATCATAACCTGTGCTTGTGATAATCTATCTCAGGATGTCTTTTGATTTGTAAATGATAAAATCTGAACCATCGAAATTTCTTTCTTGTTAAATAAATTTGAGCCTTGTTAATTACTAAATTTGTCTTTGTCTTTTTTTTAAATTTTCTAAACATTGTTACCATTTTGGTTCCGCCTTTTCTTAAATTTAAGTCCCCTGGTAACAGACTGAGGGTTTGAACTGGTTTTGAATCCATGGCAAACCATCCAAGTTCTCATCAAAATATTTTTCAAAACGAGATTTGAGGATTTCTAAGTGTTTAAGAAAGCATTTGTTTGCATTGGTTGGAATAGTTTTGAGATCCATTTCTTCAATCATAATTTTAAGATTAGGATTGTCACTTTTCAGACCGCCCTCATACAAACTTAGCTTCTTTACAAAGCTTTTCACCTTTTCAGTCCATTGCAGAAGGTTTGCATCTTTTTTCTGTAAAGACTTGTTCAAGAAAGTACATTTATTTTCTTGAAGATATCTGCCATGTACGCTAATCGCAGCAAAAAATCTGAGTCAGTGAAAAACGTTGGGTTTTGGTGGTTTTCGTCAAGCAAAAGTGCGAGGACTTGTGTCTAAGCTCAAATATTCGGGTTAAAGCCTTTCTTCTCGATAGCCAGCGAGCTTCAGTATAAAACAGTAAAGCTGTGTGTTCTGAGCCCATATCTTCACAGAGAATTTTTAAAACTCTAGACTTTAAAGGCTGCCCTTTAATGAGATTAACTGTTTTAATGACCACATGTAAAATTTCATCAAGTTCCGGGGTCATACCTTTTGCTGCTAAAGCCTCTCTATGAATTATGCAGTGTGTCCATCTAGCTTCTGGAGCTACCTTTTTAATCAACCCTCGAAGTCCAGTCTACTTTCTTGACGTAGCCCGAGCTCCATCTTTGCAAATTCCTGCACATTTGCTCCATGACATGTCATTATCCTTCAAAAAAGTATCATTCATTCAGAAAATCTTTTCACCAGTGGTATCAGCTGAAAACTTCTCACAAAAAAGTAACTCTTCCCGCATCGACTAATCTTATATAACATATTAAATGTGCATCTCTATGAAGATCGGAAGCTTCATCAACTTGTATGAAAAAATAGGAAATTTTCACCTTTTCCATCAATTGCACGTGAAGATCTTCTGAAATGTCAGCTATACGTCTTGATACCATATCATTTGACATTGGTATGGCCTTCAACTGTTGAGCCATGGATTCCCCAAACATAGTTGAAACCATATCGATTGCTGCTGGTAATATCAGGTCTTCTCTAATGGTGTGCGGTTTTTTCTTCTGAGCGATTCTGTGAGAAACCTGATAAGATGCCAACAAAGCCTTTGAAGGTACACTTGTAATGTTGGAGAAAGCATTTTTTGTTGATTTAACACTATTAAGTTTTCGTTCTAAAAACTCTCTAGGTTTGTTTGCGATATTTCCATGTTTAGTGTCAAGATGTCTTCAATTTGTTAGGTTTCATGCTGTCAGAGGCCAGGACGGCTAGACAGATTACACACTGGGCCGTTCTTGGCCATTTATGATTGTTTTTGTAAAACCTAGTGATAAATAACTGTCGTCATACTTGCACACTTTGGCTACGCTTGGTCCACTTGGAGAAGGAGTGGTTACACTTGCGGATCCTCATTTTGACCTTGATTGTCATTGACGCCACTACTCGTACCTGCCTTCACTGATGTGTCTCTACTTCCACCACTTGTTACAAGAAATCTTTTCATTTCGATAAGTTATTGATATCTTGTCATCAACAAATAAAGTTAGTTTGTAAATATATACACTTGTACTCAACCAAAAACTTATGCAAAACCAAATTATCTATGAAAATAACCACAAAACATGGAGAACTGCTACATTTAAAATGTGGAGCTGTGCTAAGTGCAGTAGATGCGACGAGTTGGCGTAGGGGTTTCGGGAAAGTCCAGGGGCGATCGCTCATTATCGTTCTTCGCGGTATTGTGAAACCACAACAACCAGGCATGCTAGGTGCTAGCTACCGCGAGAGTCATTTCCCGCGCTGTACTAAAAACATGTCGGTGTACTCGCACATTATTTTACTGCCGATAAACTATAAAAAAATTAAATGTTCGGCACTCTTACGACGTTGACTAAAAATTATACACTTGTAATTTAAAAAATAAAAAGTTTGCTTTATTATTTTGTAAGTAAATTTAATTAATTTTTCAACTAAGCTTTGGGCCCCCCCCCCTCCCGAGCCTTCATTGCGCCCTTCTTGGGGGTCACGCACTACACTTTGAGAACCGCTGCTGTAGCTGATAAAATTTTACTGGTAGTTTGGCTGATAATTTTTTTTTAAATTACGATCACTTCTCAATTTTTCACTACCAATAGCACTGAAAATAGGGCTAGCTATAAACTAACCAATACCACTACATATTTTAACACTTTGAGTGCTAAGCCTCGAGAGGGGTACTATTATGTCTGACTACAATATGGCGGCATCTGGTAAGGGTTGCGTGTATAGCCGTGTGCGCCATAGGGTAGGTTAGTTCACTGTCCTGTTCAAGTCTATGACTCAACGCGTCTACTACCGCATATTTTTAAAATTTATTCTCATAATAAAATTCATTTTAATTAAATTTTTAATTTTCGGTAATCATTTTTACATGTTTTAGTGTGAAATTAACTTTTTCGGAATAGTAAAAATTTTTTGTACATAAAACACAAACACCTATAATTTATTCAAAATTATAACAATCAATTTTGAAATGATATTTATTGATTGTTATTTTATTCATGTATTTTTTATGAAGGGAGATACGGCGGTATGACAGAAATTACGACCTGTTTGTTATTCATTTGCTAACTACTTTTTAGCTACATAATTCAATCCTAAAATGATTACGCTAACAATGAGACAAACTTTCATTTTTTATGTCCTTTTACCTTAATATTATATAATACATTTTCATTTTTACCTAAATATGTTTTATTGGAACTTCATATCGGGAGAAAATAAAACAATGTTTTCGGTTATATTTGTTTATTAAATATTTAAAAACAAAATAAATAAAATACGATACTAAATTCTAAAAATAAATTCTAAACATACAATTAAAATTACAAAAATGATAATTTTTTATATTTACAATTGAAAAAAAAAAAACTGAATTACTAAACTAAATTTACAATGCAAACATTTTTTTATTTTTATTTTGCTTATCCTATCTTACACTAAACTACCTACTCTATTTTTAATATATAAAACTAAATTAAACATTTTTTTTTATATACATATTGCACTTTTTATTTATTGTTCATGGTATTCCCGAAAACATGGCGCACACAAATGTGGCTCTTTGGGGCAGTCTGGGCAGTAGTATGACGACTCCTTTCTTTTCCCAGACTTCAAACATACTACACATCGTCGAAAAAGTCGTTTGTTTTTGTCGTTCAGCGGTCTTTGTCGGGGAGCATGAAGAACCGTGGTTGTCTGTGAGGAAGGGCCGGGGGAAGGAACAAAGAGAGGGTTCGAAGGAACAGGGGGAATGTTGGAAGGAGCAGATGGAGAAGGAAAAGCAGGAGCTGTTAGGGACTTTACCAAATTTAGGCGGAAATCATAAAGGGACATTTTGGAACTGGGATTATCCCTTCTGAACAGGATATAGGAATTGGTAAGGATCAGGTGAAAAATGTGAATGGCCACCTTCCTATACCATTTCATGCATTTACGCTCTATCGGATAATAAGCTAAGAGTTGATCCATGTGGTCGATTCCACCCATCGACTTATTGTATTCAGCCACCATTTCTGGTTTTTGAACTACACGTCCTCGTCGATCGGTAACATCGACCAGGTCTGGACTGAACTCTGAGCTTATCATCAGCACTTCTCGTCGATCATTCCATTTGAGAACGCAAATACCTGAATCGGAAAATAGGGAGGTGGTTTCAGATTTTTTCAACTTCTTGGAAACAACCTGAGGGGGGTTGTTTTTTCGGTTTTTCCGTAAGGTCCCAGTTACATAGGTTTTGCGCTCAAGGAGTTCATGTGCAAGTCGTACGCTATTATAATAATTGTCCATAAACAATGAATGACCAAAATCTAATTGACCTTCCATCAGTTTATGGACAACCATATCAACATGACCTTGCCCACCAACTTCTTGATCACCAGAACCCGAGTATACTATAAACCTTAGGACAAGACCTGAAGGTTCGGTGAGCATGTATAGTTTTATACCATACTTATGCCTCTTTCCCTTTAGGTAAACTCGAAAAACCAATCTCCCTCTCCAGAGGATCATGGATTCGTCAATACAGAGTCGTCTAGTCGGAGTCACAAGTTTTTCCATAATTTCATGAAAAAACTTGATAAGGGGCCTAATTTTGTATAGTCGGTCAGTCTCTGTTTGCGGAGGGGGGTTATTGTGAAAGTGGAGACAGTTTAGAATATTCATAAATCTGTCTCTACTCATCACACTTCGGACAAAAGGCAAGTTGAAAAGTTTGTCCGTTGTCCAGTAGTCTGAAATTCTGGGGAGTACCATGTTTCCCATGTGAATAAGTAACCCTAACCACATGGTGAATTCCTCTATGGTTAGGGTTTTCCACCTTCTTATTCGAGCATGGATACTCGCACCAGATTTCTTTGTTTCGGCAAAGTCGTTGGTCTCGTTCACAATTAAAGTTTTTAGTTCGGCAGTGAACAACATGTTGAAATATTCAATAGGTTGTTTGACAGTTGGTGATTGATTTAAGCCAGGGTTCCGGGTGAAAGGAATGTCGTCAAGGGATGTTCTATCTGCCGAAAAACTGTAAATGGGGCCTTGGGGGACAGTAAGTCTTTGTCTCGTATGTCTTTGTCGTCTAACATGTGTACCGACTTTTGTCTGGGTTGAAGAAAGGGTCAAAACACTTTCACCAGCAGACTCACTCGGCTGCAATATCTCTGAAACAAAAGAAAAGAAAAAAAGTGTAAATATTATGTGATATTTATGAAAATAACAATTCTGGAAATTTGAAGTCAAGGAAATATTGTTTTCAAATTTAATGATTTTGTTAGAAAAAAATATAATGTTAGCATAAAGCTTTTTACCCCAAGAAAAACATGAAAATTATTTTCAAAAATTACAATTGATGGTAAATAAATATCTGAATTTTGTTTACCTATTTCTATCGGGGTTGAGAAAGTCACCATATTGTCACTCGTTGGGTCGGTCGGCTGCAACAATTCTGAAAATAGAAAAATGAGTAAATATTATGTAATAATTGATACAAATAACTCTAATAATTTGAGTCTAAATAAAACAATGAAATCTTATTCTCAATTAAACTTTTTCGAATGATTTTGTTGGTAGAAATGTTAGGATAAATTTTGTAATGATTTATCAAAATATGTAATAATTGATACAAATAACTCTAATAATTTGAGTCTAAATAATACAATGAAATCTTATTCTCAATTAAACTTTTTCGAATGATTTTGTCGGTAGAAAAAAATGTTAGGATAAATTTTGTAATATTTTATCAAAATATTTTTGTCAAAATATGTAATAATTGATACAAATAACTCTAATAATTTGAGTCTAAATAATACAATGAAATCTTATTCTCAATTAAACTTTTTCGAATGATTTTGTTGGTAGAAAAAAATGTTAGGATAAATTTTGTAATATTTTATCAAAATATTTTTGTCAAAATATGTAATAATTGATACAAATAACTCTAATAATTTGAGTCTAAAAAAAACAATGAAATCTTATTCTCAATTAAAATTTTTCGAATGATTTTGTTGGTAGAAAATAATGTTAGGATAAATTTTGTAATATTTTATCAATATATTTTTGTCAAAATATGTAATAATTGATACAAATAACTCTAATAATTTGAGTCTAAATAAAACAATGAAATCTTATTCTCAATTAAACTTTTTCGAATGATTTTGTTGGTAGAAAAAAATGTTAGGATAAATTTTGTAATATTTTATCAAAATATTTTTGTCAAAATATGTAATAATTGATACAAATAACTCTAATAATTTGAGTCTAAATAATACAATGAAATCTTATTCTCAATTAAACTTTTTCGAATGATTTTGTTGGTAGAAAAAAATGTTAGGATAAATTTTGTAATATTTTTATCAAAATATTTTTGTCAAAATATGTAATAATTGATACAAAAACTCTAATAATTTGAGTCTAAATAAAACAATGAAATCTTATTCTCAATTAAACTTTTTCGAATGATTTTGTTGGTAGAAAAAAATGTTAGGATAAATTTTGTAATATTTTATCAAAATATTTTTGTCAAAATATGTAATAATTGATACAAATAACTCTAATAATTTGAGTCTAAAAAAAACAATGAAATCTTATTCTCAATTAAAATTTTTCGAATGATTTTGTTGGTAGAAATGTTAGGATAAATTTTGTAATGATTTATCAAAATATTTTTGTCCCAAGAAAAAATGAAATACGACAAATAAATAAAAATCTGAACATTCCGTACCTATTTCTGTTGGCGTTAAAGTCACCGTTGTTAGAAGATCATCACCTGGGACCTCAGACGGTTGCAATAATTCTGAAAATATAAAAATGCGTAAATATTATGTAATAATTGATACAAATAACTCTAATAATTTGAGTCTAAATAAAACAATGAAATCTTATTCTCAATTAAACTTTTTCGAATGATTTTGTTGGTAGAAAAAAATTTTAGGATAAATTTTGTAATATTTTATCAATATATTTTTGTCAAAATATGTAATAATTGATACAAATAACTCTAATAATTTGAGTCTAAATAATACAATGAAATCTTATTCTCAATTAAACTTTTTCGAATGATTTTGTTGGTAGAAAAAAATGTTAGGATAAATTTTGTAATATTTTATCAAAATATTTTTGTCAAAATATGTAATAATTGATACAAAAACTCTAATAATTTGAGTCTAAATAAAACAATGAAATCTTATTCTCAATTAAACTTTTTCGAATGATTTTGTTGGTAGAAAAAAATGTTAGGATAAATTTTGTAATATTTTATCAAAATATTTTTGTCAAAATATGTAATAATTGATACAAATAACTCTAATAATTTGAGTCTAAATAAAACAATGAAATCTTATTCTGAATTAAACTTTTTCGAATGATTTTGTTGGTAGAAATGTTAGGATAAATTTTGTAATGATTTATCAAAATATTTTTGTCCCAAGAAAAAAAGAAATACGACAAATAAATAAATATCTGAACATTCTGTACCTATTTCTGTTGGCGTTAAAGTCACCGTTGTTAGAAGATCTTCACCTGGGACCTCAGACGGTTGCAATAATTCTGAAAATATAAAAATGTAATTAATAAAAAATCAAATTCTTATATAAAACTTTTTTTTCAAGTCAAAATAAATCAATGAAATCTTATTTTACGATTCAATTCTTAAATATTTTTTGTGAACAAATTTAGTTTAATTTTTTTTATTGATTTGTCCTATTATTTATATCCATGAAATTAAAGTGTGAATTTTGGAACATGTAACGATTATTTTTAATTTCAAGAAAAACAGAAAATAAAATAATGAAACTGATAATGACGTATCAATAAAAAGTAAATAAAAAATACCAAACTGGCAGGGAAAAATTATTGTAATTACCTTCAGAGATTTCCAAGTCCTCCTCGTCGGTGTCCCCAAACACGGATTCCCCCGAATCCAAATCCGAATTCCATCCTTCGTCACTTTCGTTTTCGAGGATGGAGAGCAGCTCTGCGGCATCTTCCGGAGAATAAAACTTTCGTTTTTTGAGACCCGATCGCCTTGTCTCAGACTCAGCAGACGTTGACGGACGAGAGTCGTCTCTCGTGTCAGCTGCTGAAGACGTTGAAGGTCGAGGGTCGTCTCTAGTCTCCACAGAACGTTTTCCACCTCTTGTACGAACCATTCTGGAAATGTTTCAAACACATACTATATATTATTTTCGGATTTATACAAAAATACTAATCATTCATAAGATAATGAAGAGGGAAAAAAAAAACATTTTTTAAAACTTGGTAATTTTTTTTCCATTTATTATTGTGACATCCCTTGTGATATGAATAAAAATGTTTAAAATAATTAAAATGAATTGAGATATATTCAAAACTTACCTTAAGTTGGAAAAAATGCACAAAAACGATGAAAAAGTATGAAATTTCAAATGGCTCTGCAACGGCTTCTAGCGGTTATTCTTCACGGCTCTTCGATCTTCACTTGTTGAAGGGTGTCTACTAACTACTCACGTAAAAATAAATGCTCTAAGCAACGACTAAACCCCCTCTTTTCCACCGAAAAGTGAATGTAGAAGGTGCGTCTATAGACGTGTGAGTCACTGGGAAGACCATTGTTTTGCGTGTATAGACGTCTGAGCACTGAACGTGTTAATAGTAATGACAGATTATATCTTGATTAGAAAATATTATATATATGAAATATCATTATGCATAAAAGAGTTAAGGACCTGTTCAAATTCTACAAAACAAACTAAATCACCTAAAAAACTCACAATGAAACTTTTGATATATGTTGGTATCATTATAAATTTAAGGTTAATGCCAGAAAATGTGTCAAAACTTGTTCTTATTTACAAGGTAGATGAAAATCGGAAAAAGTTGTAAGTCCTTCACTTAATGTGCTCAAAATGGTGTAGGAAATATATCACACTGTTTGTTTATTACAGATTATTGTAGTGGCTTAAGATTTTTAATAGACTCAGAAATAGACTGATATTTCAGTCCTACCAATCAGGAAAGACTACAAACAAATAAACGTCAATTGTATGGTGCAAATGGTTCTGCAATTGATACTTTTGATGAACGCTTGTTACCATTAAATTTAGGTCTTCGCAGAAATTTCATTTGGTTTTTCACATTCACAGATGTGCAGCATCCAATTAGTAGAGCAAATTTTTTAAATCCGTTTGATTTATTACTTGACATAAAAAATAACATAAAATTATGTATTTGTCATTTATAATTTCGTAGTAATCAATCATTCATGTGTTAGTTCATGATCATACATTTTCTGAAATTATTAAAACGTGTCCGAACTTACTTGAAGAAAATTCTAAATATTCAGTTAACTACCAATGATTTTTATCATACTATTTACTACCACAGAACCTGCAGTGACTGAAAAAGGGAGACGACTCTCATTTGACTTACCAGTTCAGACAAAGTTAGAATTTCAGCAAATGATAAATCTTCACATTTGTCGACCTTTAAATAGTTGGTGGTCAAATCCTATTCATTTAGTTCCTAAAAAGTATGGGTCTTGAGAACTGTGATTATTGTTACCCATTCCTCATATACAAAATTTTAATATTCAGTAAGATCCAAAAAATATTTTCTAAAATTGACTTAGTGAAAGCTTTCATCACATTCCAGTTACATCCGAGGATATATCAAAGGCAGAAGTAATTAATCCATTTGGTCTTTTTGAATTTGTAAAGTTAACATTTGGTTTAAGAAATGCTCCTCAGACTCTCCAACCCTTTATACATAATCTATTACAGGATGTGGCTTTTGCATATTCTTATCTTGATGATATTCTCATAGCTTGTTCGTATTAGGAAGAACATGTTGATCACCTTAAAACACGATTAATAAACAAACACCTTAATAAAAATATCATTAATATTAATCTTAGAAAATATATTTTGGACCATCTGAAGTGAAGTTTCATTTCTTGGATATAAAATAACTCCAAAAAGAATTCAACCTCTTGACGAAAGAGTCAAAACAATGTAAGAATTTCTACTTCCAAAAACAAAGTAGAAACACAAATTCTATATTGAACACAATTTTTCAGAAATAATATGTTTATTTATTCAATGTGTTTCAACACCAAAGTTGCCTTCTTCAGTTATGCGTGAGCTACAATAACTAAACTATAACTAACCTAGTTATAGTTATAGTGCCAAACCCTGTATTTATACAGAAGTAAAGGACCATGGTCTAAAAAGTTTATTCTATCATACATACATTTTAAACTAATTTTAAAATCTCTCTTTCTCTGTCTTTATTTTATTTTTAAGTTTGTGCAATATTTTTGAACTGTAGACTATATTTAAATCTTAATTGTAAGTTTTCATAAATAAGAATATGACTAATTGTTTATTGGGTGTTTTCATGGTATGTCCTTCTTGTTTTCTCCTGTAATAAAATTTTTGGCTTTATAGTAATAAGTTTTATTATTTGTGTAATTGACATTTTTTCAAAATAAATTTACTTTTTCTTTTTTCAGGGAGCATTAGCTCTAGCCGAATGGTGTTTATCCAATGAAAATCTAATGCATGGAAAACATATCTTAGAACTTGGTTCTGGAGTTGGCTTAACTGGCATTTCTATAGCAAGCACTTGTTCTCTTGCTTCTTATTGTTTTACCGACTATCACAGTGCAGTGTTGCAACTGTTAAAAGAAAATATTGAATTTAATTCCTGCATTAATAATGATCAAGCTCTTATAGGCTCTACACCTGTTGAAGTGAAGAAATTAAACTGGGAAGATGTTGGTAAAACTGAAATAACGCATAAACACCAACCTGATCTTATTTTAGCTGCAGGTATGTATACAGAATACAAAATAAAGTCTGAGGCACTTGGGTTTTAAAAGTCATATCAGTAAAGATTTCTGCAAGTACAGTGTACTCCTGATTATCCGTTAATTAAGGTGGCACAGACATCGTGGATAATCTGCAATAATGCTAAAAATAAAGGGAAAATAATAAAAAATAGTTTTTACATATAAAGACTTTAATATGCAGTACATAAAACACCTATAAATACATAGGTACCTATAAATTGCATACATTAAAAACGTTTTAATGTACATTTTACATGAAATAAAAAATTGTAATAAAGGAGATGTTCTTGTAGTAAAATGAAAGAACAATACAGGAAACATATTGCTGTGCTAGTACAGTACTGCAATTTTAAAAACTGACAGTTTTTCAAAAAAATCAAATATTGTTTTTTGTTTCTGACTGAGATAACACCGTCTCTTGATTCTTGACTGAACTTTTCTTAGCATCAGTTATTCAGCTAACTGCGTGTCGTCATTTTGTTCCTCTAAATACTGGAGCAGTCCATTGATGATTTGCAAGGCCACTTTATGTGTCAATTACGCATGTGCGTATGTTTCTTCTTCCTCTTCACTTACTTTGCTTTTCGTTCGCCCCTCTTGCTTTGTCTGCTATTTCTTGGTCCGTCACGCTCGAATCCTGGCTCATTAGCGTCACAGTTCAACTACTCTAGACAGTAAGCTTATTTCTACTGCACAACTTCGTTATCGTAGTTTTACTGGTTGTTACTCATACTAAACAACTAAAGAGAACCGTAAAATTTGTTTACTTATTTTTTCCCCAAGACACGTGGATCAACCATTCGCGGATAATCGGGAATACACTGTATCTAGCAAATTGCTCTTTTAACACGAATGTCTAATTTCTAAATTCATTATAAACAACCTCCTTAGATCCCTACTCTTCATTCTGTTCTGTGGTTTTACCTGTAACCTGCACTACTTCTCACTCCTGTACAGGTATATCTATCTATCTTGATCTATTCTGTCACAGTTTTTTCACCTTAATTCCCCTCTGTCTTCATGCCCCTCTTTTCTTCTGTTTCAATTGTTAACAGCCCAATCCTAAAGTGTAAAGGAACCTGTGCTAATGGGGTGAATGGTACCGGGCAAACGGTGTTGCACACTAAGCCTGTGGGATACTTGGTGACCTATCACAGTATTTAGTCTTACTTGAGTAAGCAGGGCTATGACCGGATGGTTCAACCTTTTCCTAGGTGCTCGTGGGTAAAACATAGAGAGAGAAATGAAAAATAATAAGCTTGTGCAAGGTATCATTACAACTCGACATCGGGATAAATTATAACATGCCCTCTATGATGGTAATCAACGTATTGAGTTCTCCACTTCATCAAGATTTCCTCGACAATGCGGAGATTAATAAACCTAGTAGAGAAAGGTCAAACAGGCCACTCAGGAGGAATTGTATTTCTAATAGAAGAATTACCCAACAAAGAGTGGAAGACAGGGCAGAAAGGCTTCAGAAACATGGAAGAAGGAACATCCTACTCCTGTTACTAAGACAACCTGGTGAAACAGATGACCCACTGAGAAGAGGCCTGAGTGGGGCAGAAGTAATATGGTAAAGATAGGCCAAAGAACTCCTGGGGAATTATAACAGAAGCTCGAGACCATGCATCAGAGATAAAATGAAAATGCTAACAAGCTAACTAAGTTAGGATTTTATTTCATTTCCTCATATAATTATGAGGAAATGAAATAAAATCGGACTCTAAAAGAAGCTAAGGAATATATATGTTAAGGGGAAAAAGAACTTTAATTAGTGAAATGTTCAGTAACATGTACTGTATAGTACTTTTTTATATAAACAATGCATGGCAAATGTTAGATAAATTTATATTAATTGTTTGAAAATCTATTATTATCAAGTAACGTTAAAGCAAAAATTAATTGTTATAAATTATGATGTATCATGAAAATAACAAGTGTGAATTCACAAATAGTATAAGGTTTAATTGAGTATTAACATACATTTTATAATTCTGGTGATAAACACTTTTGATATTATCTTAGTATAAAAATGGTGTATAAATGCAGGTGCAATTGAGATTTAGTAAAATTTGAGTATTTAAATAACACTATTACTTTTTTAATTAATAACAGTACTTATATTCTCTAAATATGACAATTTATTGTGAAAGCCAAGTTAGTCAGTGCTTTTCTATGGGTTATTTCAAAATTATTTGAAAATATGCTTGGTATATTTGAAATGCTTCCACGAAAGTAATCTCATAGAGTTTTCGATACAAAACGTTCTTGCATTAATTTTTGCAAGTTGTTTTGAAAACACGAAAATAAACCATTTTGTGGTTCCATCAAATTAAAACAAAAAATTATCTGACTTTGCCATTATGTGACTCAATAAACTGCACTGCTTTAGAGGAGAATCAAGCCGATTTATAAGCCAATTCAACTCTTATTGTGTTCTTAATATTGTTTAGTGTTGTTTACTATACATCTAGAGCGATTTGGTTGGTATTGGTACATTATACAACAATAACTTTTCTAAAGTTATACAATTTAAATTTGATCTTTGAATGACATAACTTAGAATGTATTTTATTATTTTCATTTCTTAAAGTTTAGTAGAAGATTTTGTAATTGTGAATCAGGTTAAGACGTGCATCTTATCTAGTCCATTGGAAGTGTTAATTAAATATATAAAGGAATTTTAAAATACATATTTAATTTTTTTTAATTTCTGGAAAATAAACCACCTAATAATTTTAAAATTTGTGCAGAAAATAAACCACCTAATATTTTAAAATTTGTGAGTACTTACAATTTATTTCATTCTATTCGAGGGGAAAAAAAAAGAAAAAGAGGGGGGAAAAAACCCTGTTTTTCATAAGTAAATTATACGCACAGATTTGTTCCTTTATTTTCGTTAGTTATGTATTACACTTAAAATTAACTATTAATTAATTGTTTAAAGCATAATATTTATTATAATTAATTATAAGAAAATTTGGTTCTACTTTTTATAGTTACACAAAAAACTAACCTGTTCAAGCAAATGCATGAAAATATATACTAAATCATTGCTTAAGTTCTACATAAGAGAGAAAAATCTAATTGTCCAACATAAATTTAATATAACGGACATAATGTTGTTTTTTTTCATTTTGTAATTTGATTTAAACACAAATATTTTATTTTATTTCTTTAACCCCTTAAGTGTTTTATTTTTTTTTGCCTAAATCAACCCAAAAATGCCTATTTTTTTTTATTTGATTATTTTAATGTTTGTTAACTTTGGAAGTTAAAAAATAGGCATTAAAAGAAAATATAAGCAACATCAAAAGTATAAATGTCATGTTTAATATAATTTAAAAATTTTCTGCAAATACATTAAAAACACATTTACCTAACAATTAAAAAAAAGTAAAATGTAATAAAACCATTGTTAAAAATAAAAGTACACACAATAAAGATTGTTTACAGTTTCTTACTAATGTTAAGTAATTTTTTTGGGTGTGATATATTTTAAAACATGGGGCAGCACACAGCCCAACATAAGATTCGCTGCACTGGGATCGCGACTCCTTGCGGACATATCGCGACTCCTTGTAAATATGATGTTCACGGCGGATCCAAAGAGAACAAAAATAAAGCGGTAGTTTTATAAGTTATGCTCTAGAGAGCATGCCAACACTATCTAGCGGCAATACTAGCAACTACAACGTAATATTACGACAGAGAACGAAATAGAATAGGGCAAGTTAAGAGCGTCGGCTTTAGCCGACAGCAGCATTTTTTATCGATATTTGTAGCGTCGGCTTAAACCGACATAAACACTTAAGGGGTTAAGGCAGTGCTTAATTTCTAAAATTTTAGGTGTGGGAACGCTCATTTATTTTTATAAACCACCCTCTCTATTTTCTAATAAGGCCTAGTTAAACATTCCCTCACCCCCACCCCCTTTAATATCTCGGTGCCTACTGCCTACTCTAAATCTCTCTATTATATAAAAAATTTTAAGGCACCGTGTGCCGTTCCGTACTACTTAGTGGCTAAAAATAAAATGAGGAACGCTCAGCTCAGACCAAGAATTACGAATATCTGTCGCCGACTACCGATATCACTTCCATAGAATGGAAAACTTTTGTAGACGGCAAAGACGTTTTAATGGTATTAAATCCGTACAGTGCAGAAAGTAGAGGAGAAAAGATGTTTATAAAAATGAATATCACGACATTGATTCATGTACAATTATGTTTGTATTATGTTTAAAGTTTCAATAAAAATGTAACATAAAAATTCAATAATTTTTTTTCTTCTTCATGATAGAGAAATAAAGTTGAACGGGGGCCCCCGAAGATCGCTGAGCGATCGAGGACGTGGCGGGGGTTGGCGAGCGAAGCGAGCAGGGGGCAAAAGCCGCCTAGTTTCCTATAAACTTGTTTTGATTTGCACCAACCATTTTGTTTGAAGCCCACAACAACCAATATACTTTTTTTTAATGAATGGTAAAATAAAAACAAATAAAGCCTTCTTTACATTTTTATTTGTATACAGTACAGTAGCATTAATACATATCAATACGTAAACAGATGTTTTTGATAATTTTCTGAAAAAACTAGTAAGACTAAATGTTTAAAATCTATTTTTAATGTCACAGCTTGAATTGTAATTTTTTTATATTTTACAAAAAATTTCGCCTATCCTAAGGCTGCGGCGCAGAACAATTTTTATACCGTCAAAACAAACCCACTCCTTTAAAAAAGAAAGGAAATGATTTATGACAACAGGCAGAAAAATAAAAAGGTTTAATAGCTTAAACTAAATATTAAATTAAACCATTAAATTGTTGCTAGTAGTAGTAAAACTGTTTTATTTTTAAAATTTAATGAAATTTTAAAAAGTTAAGGTTTTTATATTTGCTGATTATTAAGTAGGTGTAAGGTTTTGTAATCTAATATTTATATTGTAAGACAATGCCTAGACTGTTGGTAAAATTAGTTGTTTGTTAATTTTTAAAAATGGAAACTACAAAACAACAATACAAAACTAACTGTAAATAAATAAAAAATTTTAAAAAAGGGACATTTTTTTTTTTCACAACACAACTACAAGTAATGTTTTTGAAAACTTAGTGTTCTAAAAACCTAAAAGATATTAAAAGAGAACGAGTTTTAGAAAAAAAGTTCCCACATTGCAATGCTGTCTTCATTGTACGTTTTCTGCCTTCGTTGTTTTGACTTGGTGTCAAGCGCAGAATGGTGTCCCTTCGCCAGCCAAGACTTTACATGTCGCTCAGGATTGTATCTAGCCACAGGAGGTCCCAGGAGCCTAATCCGCAATAAATCACAAACAGTGCTGATGTAGAGTGGAGATCTTAGAGGAGACATAATTAAATTCATGGCAGAAAACCCACGTTCACATTCAGCACTAGACACTGCAATACTATTTATGATGGAGATCAGTTTCTTAAACGACGGCGGCTGCTCAAGAATAGTAGGTTTCTCTCCGCTTAACATAGGCTTCAGTCCCTGCTTGAAGTGTCTGAAGTCTCTAATTATATCCCGAGAGCTGCTAATCTTGAATCTATCGCAGATTCGCTGAATCTCGTATTCTCCGTAGGTGATAGATAAATCTTTTGGCCAATACATGAGGTGGATCACTTTGATGTCATTCATGATGGAGTTGTAGTTTTCAGACGCATTTGAAGATGATAGCAACCTTGAAGTCAAGTTGTTAGCAAGGCTCCGGTAGAACTGTTTTTCTGGAATAATCGGAATCTTGGCTCTTTCACAAAGTTCAACATCTTGAAACTTCATATTGTCTATAGCAATTTCAGCTGCCACTGCACGTCTACCCATGTTATCAACTCGGTTTTCAAACACTTTTATTAACATTGTTACGTCACTGTGAGCTTGGATTAAGTTGAGGCTTGATTTCTGAAGCTGTAAGGATAAATCCGCTAACTCATCTAAAGCATCGTACATCAACGCCAGGTTGTGTACAAAAGTTGTAGATGACAATGTACTACAAAGCCCTTTGTAAGTCGAACGTTGTTTCGAGTCCCGTTGCTTGTCTTCAGATGCTTCTAAAAAAATGATTGTACAAAGCTTTAAAATCTGTCCATACTGCTTTCACCGCCATTAAGCTGGAGGCTACCCAACGAGTATCTAAAACACGGCCGATTTTCAAAATCTGCTCCTCTAGTCCTTTAGCAACTTCTGCCAACTCCCTGCTATTTTTCGGAGAGCAACTAAACATGTTTCTAATTTTATCCATGAATATCTTGAAATAATTGATTCCAGCTACTTCTTCTACCGAATCGTGCACGGCAAGCTCTAAACGATGGTTTAAACAATGCCAAATGAACAGGTTGGGAAATGTTTCATTAAGCTGCATAGCAAGGCCAGATTTTTTGCCTAGTAGCACTGATGCACCGTCACAAGTTAGAGCAATCATATGGTCTTTCATGAATTCAAAGCTTAGACCTAATGCTTGTAACTGATTTAAAAGTTCTTGTAAAATACCAGCTGATGTTGTGCTATTTAGCTCAAAAAGTGTTAAGAAAATTGTCATAGGGTTTTTCATTCCTTTTAAAACAGTTCTGATATAAACCACCAAAGCATTTTTGTTCGAAACTGAAGTAGCCTCATCCAAAAGCAGTGAAAATTTAGAGTCTGACTTGATTAGACCATTTATTAAGTCTGATTTCATTTCATTAGAAATATGATGAACTATGTTGGAGCAAGCAACATTTGAATGGAGTATTCGGCCCATATCCAAACCATTGATTATTTGAAGATCGATTTCTGTTTCAAACTCAAAAAATGGCCTATTTAGTTTAGCCTGCTTATAAGCCGTGCGGAAAATGCGCTCAGTAACAATCTGCTCCTCCTGATGCATAGAAGCAACAGCTTTTTTCATTGTATCTTTCTTTGCTTCATTGAGTATTTTTTCAGCTAAAGAGTGAGCTCGAGACCCACGGTGTAAAAACATCTTTTTTCTAAGAGAGGATTGTTGGTCTTTTTTATTGTTTCCATAAGCGGTAACAGTTCCTAAAACCCACTCCTCACTAATTTTTAGGCCCTTCGTTTTCTCTGCACCTAGAGTACTCACGCTTCTGCAAATATTACAACCTAGTTCTTTGTTCACAATTAACCATGGATTTTTTGCTTAAAATTCAACAATTTGTTCAAGTGACCAACAAACTGGGTGTTCACCTCCATTAACATAATCACTATCTTTATTACTAATCTTAGCTTCGTCTAAACTAGATCCCAATCCCACCAACCTGGATACTTCTTTGTCCGACACCGACGAGGAAGTTGGAGGGTAATCATCCTCCTTGGTTCTGATTGCGTCTTCTTTTGTATCTTGATCAACAATTGAAGTCGTAGTCGATGCTTCCGAACTGCAGTTCTCATTATTCACAGTAACTTTTTGTTTTTTAGGGTTAGGTTTAAAGAAATCAACAATTTTTTTGGTAGACATAACTATAACTCGAGTAGTAAACTTTTGTAGCTGCACTAGCACTAGTAATCATAAACAAACACGAACAACGAACTGCGATTCAACGAACTAATTACAAAACTGTGGTGATGGGATGCAATGCAACTTGTGACTGAAACGCCTCAAGTTAGTCAACTATGCTGTGATCAGTGTTGCCACTGCCAAGGTGATGTGTGTGCGGTGGCGCGGGAAGGAATGGAGGGGGGAGGCAGAGGAGAATTGTTTTGTTATTGTGTGGCGCGGACGAGATGACTAACTACCCTCCCTGATTCTGAGAATGACTCATCACAGCTCACAATCCCTTGTTAGGGCACTTATTATCTGCTTACGAGCCGCTCGCTAGCAAAGCCTAAAATTGATCCTACCTACAATTTTTAAAAATTTGTAGTTTTAGAGTTACTTGCGTTCCGGCACCCTTGGGAGGTAAGGGAACGCCGTTCCCTTGCGTTCCCACTGAAATTAACCACTGGGTTAAGGTTGAGAGAAAATACTGTTCGTAATTGGGTTAAAATCTACCACATGCTACGACATGTTTTTAACATGGAAAAAATTATCAATTAACTTTAAAATTTAAATCAAAATGAAAAACATTACCGGTAGTTGTTCCATAGAGTCAAAATAGGCTACAATATATAAATAAACTATTTATTACTTTAAAATGTAAAACTTATCCAAATGAAACTAAACATAATATCTTCTTTTTTTTATAATAGTAAAACCTCAATTTTAAGTTGAATGATATTTCAATTAACAACTGTAAAATATCGAATATTAAAAAAAATTCATTAAAAATAAATAAATAAAAAATAAAGGGGTCAGCTTTAGAATCTTTTGAGTTGTTTTATCTCCAATAAAAAGACAAAGCAAACATTTCATCTGTATTAAAACCTTAGTTTAGATAAACCAATTCATATTACTCAAACATGCAATTGTATACATATTATGCAGTTTTTCACATTTGCAATGTATACTATATTTAAGCAGACGTGATTTCTGTTATGCTACTTTATAAATTATTACATATATTATACTTCTCCAGAACGATATTTTATTTCCGAAAGTTCAACAAGAGTATCAAGAATATCATTTTTACTAAACTTATTCGTATGAATATTTTGTTATTGTGTGTTCGATTTATAAATAAAACTATGCATTGATGTAAGAGTAATTATAAAATTCAATAAAAGAAATAAAATATATTCTTATTCATATATTCATATTCATAAAATAAATTTTCATAATCTAAAACATTTATAAATATTATGATAATTGACACGGTGTAAACATGTATCAGTATAAATATTGTAAATATTGGTCACTGAGTGTATTAATGTTATATATATATATATAACCGCCTAAGTGAATTTGCCTTATTAATCACCCAACTGATCTTGCCTTATTAATAGCTTAACAAAAATTAAATATTTATTTGTTTAATTTTTGTTAAGCTATTAATAAGGCAAGATCAGTTGGGTGATTAATAAGGCAAATTCACTTAGGCGGTTAGTAAGGCAAGTTTAGTTGGTCGATTAATAATGCAAGATTAGTTGGGTGATTAATAAGGCCAGATTAGTTAGGCGATTAATAAAGCAAGATTAGTTAGGGAATTTTTAAGGCAAGATTAGTTAGACCAATAATAATACAAGATTACTTAGGCGATTTTTAAGGCAAGATTAGTTAGGCAAATATCAAGGCAAGATTAGTTGAGCAATTAATTAGGCAAGATTATTTAGGCGATTAATAAGGCAAGATTAGTTGAGTGATTAATAAGGCAAGATTAGTCTGGTGATCAATAAGGCAAGATTAGTTAGGTGATTAATAAGGCAAGTTCGTTTAGGCAATTAATATGTCAAGTTCACTTAGGCGATTATTAAGGCAAGATTAGTTAGGCCAATAATAAGACAAGATTAGTTAGGCGATATTAAAGGCAAGATTAGTTGGGCAATTATTAAGGCAAGATTAGTTGGGCGATTAATAAGGCAAGATTAGTTGGGTGATTATTAAGGCGAGATTAGTTGGACGATTAATAAGGCAAGATTAGTTTGACGATTATTAAGGCAAGATTAGTTGGGTGATTATTAAGGCAAGATTAGTTGGGTGATTATTAAGGCGAGATTAGTTGGACGATTAATAAGGCAAGTTTGGTTGGGTGATTATTAAGGCGAGATTAGTTGGACGATTAATATGTCAAGTTCACTTAGGCGATTAATAAGGCAACATTAGTTAGTGAATTTTTAAGGCAAGATTAGTTAGGCCAATAATAAGACAAGATTAGTTAGGCGATTTTAAAGGCAAGATTAGTTGGGCAATTATTAAGGCAAGATTAGTTGGGCGATTAATAAGGCAAGATTAATTGGGCGATTATTAAGGCAAGATTAGTTGGGTGATTATTAAGGCGAGATTAGTTGGGTGATTATTAAGGCAAGTTCAGTTAGGCGATTAATAGGCCAAGATTAGTTGGGTAATTAGTTATTTATTATTAAGTGATTAGTTTGTATTCCCACATTATTACTACTACTAACTAGGTCAGAGAATTAGATATTTAATTACAATAAATAAATAAAACAAAATCATACAAATTTTTAATCTGAATTCAAATTTATTCTAAAGGAGAATAATCATCTACGGATTCTGCATTATGTACAAGATAAAACTAATTTCTTTCTTTTAAAATGTGTATCTATTAGCTAAAGACAGATAGGAAGTAATTTTATCCAACATTTATTAATTGAATATCCCTAATACAAAATAAGCAAATTAATGTAGTAATTTAGTGCTTTTCTTATGACCTAGTAAGCAATTAGATTTCCTGGCAAACATTGCCAAACCATTTTCTGAATAGATTAAAGTCTTGACAACTGGCCACTGAGGACCTAATAGATGAAACATATTTGAAGAGTTGCCCGTTTAGTGCACAGCTCTTTGAGACTGTTCACTCCACGAGTAAGTCTCTTGATATACTCTAGAAGTTTATTGGCTTTTCTAGACATGGAATCAATATTGCTATCAAATTTTAGGCCTTCGCTGAATATAAATTTTAGATGAACACTGTAGAAATTATCTACATGTAAGTAGAGCTAGAAAAAGAAAATGAGAAGACATTAGAAAAATATTTTATATGAGGTCCTCTTTGTAAACAATATTTTTTTGTTTTACCACTTCATATTTGGTGTTAAGTCATGTAAATAATTAATAAAAAGATTTACAAATAACTTTTCCATTACTTGTATCTTAGTAAATCTTGTTATTCTACATTAGTAAATCCCATTTGACAAACACTGTTAAAGGATGGGAGAATGGGTTCCTAAAATAATGAACAGTGTTTTGAAAGCTGAGACAAGCAGGGAAAACTACATAGGCAACAGCAGGTAGAGATTGCTGATAGAACTCTCATGAGAATAAATATGCCCATGTTTGCCATTGCAGATCAAAACCATCTAACTTAAGGATCACATTTCAGAGCGGTGGTTAGCTAAAACTACTTATAACTTTGAAAATTCAAGCGATTTTAATAATTATAAGTAACATTTTAATTTTGTTCTACTCTAACAAAAAATGTATATTGTCACTGAAATGTTAAAAATATATGGGAGAATTGTAATATTTCACTCATCGTGGAGTTAAAATAATTTAGATTGATTGATTTTTAATTACTGAATATATATTTCAAATATTAAGACAGTTTATTGGGCGCCATTCTATGACTTTAAGCATAGACACTTGTGATTTTAATAATATAAAATAAATTGGTCATGATCGTGGTCCTTTCAGGAAAATGTACTTTTAGTTACTAAAAACTACAGATCTCTTTGGAAATACCCAAGTTTAATATTCATTCGAATATTTGTACCTGAAATACATACATACATAAATATATATATTAACAATCACACACTTCAGCTTTTTTAAATACAAATTAATTTTATTGTTACAATCAATTTTTTATTATAATTTTTCACAATTAATTTTAATTTAATTTTGATTTGCTAAGGATGCACTTATCTCAATACACCAATAGTCTAATTCCTTAATCTAAAAAATGAAATACCTGCAATATTTCTTAACCTAAACCAATTAAAAAATATCTGAAATAAATCATAATGACAATTAAACACAATCTAATAAGATTATACAATACTTCCTTAACAATTAAAAAAGAAACAAAGAGTGTATCAAAATAATTGTTATTAGTCTGGATTATTTATAATTAATTTAATTTTACTGTAATTTCTTTTATTTAATTTCTTTTAGTAATTATGTGCCCAATTTAATTATTTTACTGCCCTGGCTAGCTTGTTTTATTTAAAGATTGATTTAAAATTAAAATAAAATAAAATCTTTCTCGTTCGTGTGGTTCTTTGGTGACTGAATTAAAATGTTGTTGGTGGTTAATTATGAATACAAATTTTCACAGTCTACTTATCGAATCTGAAGTCCTTTCACAATCCGAAGCGTGGTTGTTTTGGTGGTTGTTCCAGCGGATAAGCTTGATGTTGATTTGGTGTCCAATAATCTCCTTTATTCTCGCAAAGCTGTAATCTGCCCGGTCTGACAATCACTTGACGTAACTCACGTTGATTTCTCGCAGAATCCCTGTTCTTATTCTCAATGCTGATATTTCATCTATCAACTTTTCGCTGTCTATATTCACTTTACGGCGTATTCTTTAACTTTAACTAATTCACTGTTCGACTTATTTCTTTTACTTTAATTTTTCAACATAATTTCACTTTAATTTTAACACTTCAATTGCGACGTATTTCTTTAGTTTAATATTCTTCGCGGTTACATTCCAATGTTTACCAATTTCCCAGAAGATTTTACAATTATTATAAAAGTTTTAACAAAATTTTATGAAGAACAATTATCTATTGGAACAACTCTGTATAAAATATCTTGAAGAACCACCTTGTTTCCTTCTCTCGGACCTATATTTATAATTTCCTCGTTTTCAACAGTCACACCACGACGCTATTTTTTCATTGGTGGGATTCAAAGTTTACTGGAATTTAGAAAGTTCACAAATTATAGTTATTTTTAAAGATATTTCATTGTCTCTATTTTTATGACACTTTGCAAATACAATCAATTGTATGTTTTTTTTTTATTACAAAATTGAGTCTTTTTCTCAAAGATTTAAATTCTCTAACTAGAATGTTTCTTTAGTTTTTTATTATCGTTTATGTTACATTACGATAACCAAGTAATATATTTTTATGTGAAAAGATAAGTTTTGAAATGCAACGTAAGCACCTTATACCAAGGACTTAACACTAAATTTAATTAAATTCAAATGAAAACAATTTTATTCTGAATAGCTCATTCGAAGCGTTGCTCTTGAAGATTAGTACCGTTCTGGTAATGAGAAGTTCTTTTGTTGGTGAGAGAGCCAAAACTAGATTTCTCTCGCCGGATGAAGATGAGCGATTCAATCTACAAGAAGTACTCTGTTCCAGTGAGGCTCTAAATGCTGTGATTGGTGGACATTTTGGGCCAGTTAGGGTCAACCTTACAATTAGTTTGCCGCACTAACACACCACATTGAATCTAATATGTTTTAATTTTGGGAAATTATTGTTTCTTAATTTTACTTAAAAACTATAAAATTTTACAATATTTATTTATTTAATCTTATAGTATTGTATTAGTAGTAAATGAGGCTTTGAATATACTATTGCAATTCAAGAGATGACGCAAGTTTCCCGACGTAATATCTCGCTTACGCCACATATTGAACCAAGTACTAACCCAACTTAGAGTCCCAAAAAGTGAAATGTTACAGAATGTTGTTGTTGTCGTTTCCAATGGCTCACGCCATTCTTGATCGAGCTTCCCAGTAAAGTCCAGGCAGGTCTCTTCTATCCTGCTTCTATCTTCTCTTCTTTCCTGTTACAGAATGTAAATGTTCTTTTAATTGCTAGCATAAACTTGTTGAAACTTAGGAACTTCTGCACCAATTTTAAAATAGTTTTCAGTTCTAATCAGCGTTTTAATTATATACCAATTTTGTCACTGAGAATACATATGTTGTTGCTAAATATTTTAAGTAAAGGAAATAATATATGTTGGAAAATCTGTATTTCCTACTTGTCAGCTGCAAATAATGGTTATAACTCAGGAATTATAACACCAATTTTTAAAAAGTTGTTAGTTCCAATTATCATTAAAATCATATACAACCTTTGTCACTGAACACATATGTTGTAATGAAAATTTTAAGAAAATGAGTAAATATTTAAAAATTCTCCTTTTCGTCCTATACAGAGATACAGACAAATATTGTTATAATTTGGAAACTACTGCATGTTTTTTTTGTGAATGAAACAAAGACAAATCTGATCAGATATTAAACTTAGATGGAAAGAAAATCATATCAACAGTTTTAAAAACAGACAGGGAGCTCTTACGTTTTATATAAGTAGAACTATATATATGGAGTAAGTAATTAGGTCTATATCTGTTCCTCTTATCTGTGATATTGGTTTTCTCTTGCTGAAAACCAATACCCAACAGCCGATGTTATATAAGTTTAATTTTTATTATTGTTTGAATCTTTTCTTTTAATAATAAAAAAAACTAATCTTATTAGTTTGAGAGTCAAAAAATATAATTGTGATATTTTTTGTTCTCTTCCCAAACTAAATAAGAAATATAAAATTATTTAGTTTGAGGACCAAAATAACTTTTTGTTCTATACTGTATGTATCCACACCTTTCTTCATCTTGTCTAAGGTTAAATCTTTGTTTCCTATCATGTCTCTCCTAATAACTCTCGTTCTTTTTCGTTCCAGATCCTATAAGCCTTTTCAAAGACTTATTTTATTCAAGGTCTTTATTTTATGCTCTTTTTGGTTTAAGATGAAGATAATTGCAAGGTTTTTCGCCTTTAATCGACAATAAAGCCTTCTTTCAATTTTTTTAAAAATATTATTACCAAAAATGTACAGTCAATGAATGTTCATTTTTAATTTTACCATGAATTCTAACCAAATTGTGTTAATTAAGAGGACTTCAACTTAATCTTCACTTGATATAAACTTAAAATGATCTTGATATTCAAAAAAGATTTGATAACTGATTGATATATTTTATTTTCAGATGTTGTATATGATGATACTATATTTCCAGCACTTTTGCGCACACTACAGCATTATCTACGCACAGTTCAAGTTCAGGCTGTACTAGCTTGTACAGTACGTGATCCTAACACACTTCAAAAATTCCTAGCACAATTAGGTATGTGTTTATTCAGATACTAATGATTTCCTGGAATTTATAACTGCAACAGTAAACTCAATAATGATATTAAACTAAGCTCAATTTATTTACCAAGTTATGTATTTGGTTATTTTATCTTTTCCAGCTACACACAAATTAATCGCCAAGGAACAGTCTCCCATACCACCTAGTGTGTTTGTTTATTCTTTGGACACTCCTGTAAAGATATTTATCATACAACTACAAAACTGAAACAATGGTAAGTAGTATTTATTATTATTTTTATTTAAAGACTTGATAAAATACTAGGATCTGTATAACTGTTTGCTGCTAACTTCTATATTGGAAATACACAAGAAATATAGTTATGGCAGCTGAAAATCTTTAGGCAAAGACAATGAAATAAACATTTATTTATATATGTCTTCTATTTGTTTATAGTTCAACATACAACACAGTAAATTACTTTTAAAAAAATCAATTTTAAGAATAATTCTCACAAAAACTTTATGTAATTATGTAGCATCACATGAAGGAATGACAAATGTAGATATCATGTGGCACTATCTGTAGATAAGATGGGCATCTAAAAAAAGCAGACAAGTTTTTTAATTATCTGGGTTCAGGGGGTGGGGGTTCTCAAAAATTTCAAATGCTATGTATGAACTTGTGAATCTTCATTTTAAATGTCTGTGAGACAAGAAAAATAACCAAGAAAATTAATTTCTGACCCCCCCCCCCCCCAAACAAAATGGTAGCCAAAAGAGTTATTTTATTTTGAAGCTAGATTGGTACTGAACGATCGATTTAGAAGACAAGACAATGAATTTTTCTAAATGTTGATTCACTATTTCAAATACAAGACCTGCTTCTTTTATGGGGAATCTTAAATCACCATTTAAGAGTACATGTAGTAATATAATGAAGAAGCTGATGGTACCAAACTTTTGAAAGCGTGCTAAATGTGTTTGGTACAAGAGGATTTACTATCCAATCTAGTATCATAAATAAAATAACTCTTTTACTGCTATTTTGGTTTAGGTTATCAGATTTTAATTTCTTTGTCTCGTATAGACTTTGAAAATGATATCACATGCGATTTGAAATTGTTGAGCAATCCCCACCCCCATAAATAAAAAAACCTAAACCTTGGCATTTTTTAGGTTGCCCTCTCACCTAAAGAAATTGTCGCAAATAGAATTCAAATATCTCAATATTTTTTTTAAATAAGAGAGGGTTGTAGTTTCTTTTCAGCCAGCTCGTGTGTAATTACAGCCATTTAATTAGAACGTGAGCATATGATGTTCATGCTATTCTAAGTTTATATTAAAATTAAAAAACAAAAACATATGGTAATTTTTCTTTCAGGGCTATCTGTAATCCCTTAAAATATTTAAGTATATCCGGTTGTATCATTTCTACAGCCCAAAACGACTAAACTTTATTTTATGCCATGTTCACCAATCTCTTCCTTTTGTTGTTTAGTAGTGTAATAAGAAAACAGATTTCAGAATTTTTGTTTTTACACCGACAAAATTAAAAACTTTTCCTCCTTTTGTTTCTTAAGAATATAAAAGATGTAGGGTAATATAAAAATATGGAAGAATATTATGAAATTAAAAACACCTTGAACAAATAATTCACATTATCTTCCTATTTTCCTTTAATTTATACTGAAAGTATTTATACCACTTCAGTAATTCTTGAGTATACTCCCGTTTTGATTAAGTTCTTGCTTTTATATAAACATGTTGTTAGTAAAATTTAATGTTGTATCTATCAATTTCTCTTTCTTGACATTGTCTTACTTTTTTTATTTAATTTCTACTGGAAAATATAATCCCATGTCAGTAATTCTTGGATATACTCCCGTCTTAATTAGTTTCTTCCTTTTATGTAAACATTGTTAATAAAATTTAAGGCTGATCTGTCATTTCTCTTTCTTCTACGTATTGTTATTGCTTGCCTACTTGAATTCTTTTTTCAACTAGTTACGATACTTGTATCTTTTGGTCAGATATATAAATTTTTCATTTTTGTAATTCAGTAGACTCTCATAAATCCGGACTATTGCGGCGGACAGCCGGTCCGGATTCCGAAAAATCTGAATTCGGAGATGTCGGCCATGGGGCCGAGCGGTGATAAGTCACCGCAATCACTACCGGCCCGTGCCGATACCCAATGACACTTGTTTCACTCTAACACATTAACTAATGATACTGTTACTGTAATGTACATAATGCAGTACTGAACTGCAATTAAGTAAAACACAGGAGTGAAAAAATAAGTCAGTGAACATTATTGAACAGTTTTAATAAAACGTAGGAATCTACATTATTTATAAAATTGAAGGTGCTAAAGCGGCAAATCGTTATAAAAAATTTTACCGTCCTGTCCGGATTTTCGTGATCCGAATTTATGAGAGTCTACTGTATTAGTTTTTTCTACCGAATTGTTAACTAAACTATTGTTTCATAGATTAGGAAATCTAGTTTTTGTTTTAAAGTATAGTAATAATAATAATAATATATACACGATGTTTCCAAACTATGTTCCAAAACTTCAGGATATAGTTCCTTAGATCAAAATAAGTAAAAATGTTCCTTTGAACATAAGTCCTAAATGCATAGTTTTCGGTCTGTCCATCATTTTGTGTTGTTTTTTTTAAACATATTTTTAAAAATAAATTATATATTGATATCAAGACCAAATTTCGGATATTTTTTATATGACCTTTTAGTAATGTACCAAAAAACAAGGACTTTGTTTTGGATGTTTTCAAAATGGTGCCTGTTTAAAATTTTTAATGTTGAATATATCAAAAACCATTAACTTTACAAATGCTATAGGCATCAAGCATTTTTATGCTGTCAATAAACTTCTTTCGTCATCTGGTTCTTAGTGCCCTTTTTTCATGGTTTAGAAGGAAAATGGGTTTTTATTTAAAAGAGGGATTTACTTTTTAAAAAATGGGGCCCTTTAGGCTGGAGTTTCATAAGGCTGTCAGCTGATGAAGAAAGCCACCCAGGTGACATTTTGATAGGAATTGAGTAGTAGCTAATAATGTTCTGCAAGATTTGTTTGGTATTCTAACAACTGCATTCATTTTTTTCTTTAAAACATTTTTGAGAATAAAACATGTAAATTAAAAATTGATATATAATTTTTTTTTTCTTCTAGTCCTTGATATATTATTTAGCCCATCAAAGTCCATTTTGTTATGTGGGTCTACTTAAAACATGACATTATTGTAGTCAATAATACATTTGTTTTTTTATTACATAATATAAAAAAACTAGCTTCTTTTAGTTCAGACCATTTTTCCTGTTTCCTCATAAATCTATTATCAACAATCTACTGATCAATTTCACTATTATGTAAAACATGGTAAAACTTGTTATATACCAACATGTGAGACTAAGACAAGGATTTTTCAGTGAAATAAATTATCCATATAATAAACTATTACAAGCAGATTTTCTCTCATTTCATTGAAACTATAGGACATATGGCACAACAGTTATAGTATGAATTATTGTCTTGTGATACAGTGTGTCGGTTACTCCTGTACCAAACTTTTGCAATGTTTGTGGTGGTTTAAAAACTTTAATAGGAGTTCTTGTAGTTATAGCATAATTTGATTTTCTAATATAAATAATATTTTTAAAAAGATACTCTTGTAGAGTATATAGCTAAATCTAAGTATTTTAAGAGAGTTGAATATATTTCAAAATCCAGATGAAATGAATAAAATTACATGCCATTTACAGAAATTGAATACAGTGGTTATTTTAAAACACAGATGGTAGTACTTAAGTAACCCATTCTTTTTCCTCCATTAGCAACCCCCCCCCCTTTCTCTCTCTACATGAGTAACTTCCCCAACAAAGTATGTGATGATTTATGGTATATTTTCTATACTCTACCCTAATTTTCTTTAACTCTTCATGGATGAAAAAATGTTCTAATTTGTGCCTAATTACTGATTGGAGTCAAATAACTTTTTCAATCATCAGTTATATTTTGTTGTTTAAATTCATCAAATATGGTAAAAAAATTACCCCCCTGGAAAAAATATAAACAAAAATGATGCTGTTATATCACTAATTAGCCTTTTAGTCATAGTTTTTTTTAACTATTAAAAATTGTAACAAAGAGAAAATAATGCCTCGCACCTCACTGTCATCTTCATTGACAGTACACATTTCAAGTTCACTTTTTATAGTCACTTCATCAATATCATCTGCAATCAATCAAAACATTCCTATTACTCATTGCTAATTCTCATTCACTTTCACTATTTATCTCTATTTCATCATCCTAATCCGTCATAATATCATCTTCAGAAATTGAGTTCTTCATTAAATTGATAATGTTCTCTAAATAGTCTAAGTTATTATAATAACATGCCATACTGCTGCTATAGAATAAAACAGTGTTAAACACCTGCTCAGTGATAGTGAAAAGAAATACTTAAAAATGAATGATCAATCCTTCAGCACTAAGTTTTAAGAGCCCTTCTGAAAATACATAAACCAAACTTACCAATCAGACCAGTAGTAAACTTCTGTAGTGCACCAATTTTTAGAACGGCTAAGAAACTAGGAAATTAATATCATTCGTAAAAACATATCTTTGTATTAAAACCAGTGTGAAAAATAGTTACCATAAAATAGAAAAATTGAATGACATACAAACATAAACCAACGCAACTTTTGTTTCATTAGATATTACCAACCTATACACGAACATACCTATTAACCGGTGTTTATAAGATCAAATGCAACGATTGCCCCAAAAAGTACATTGGACAGACAGGATGACCATTCCGCCAATAATTCAAGGAGCACATATCATCCAATAAAAACTTAGATGCATCCTTCAGTAGATCAAAGTTTGCAGAACATCTAATAAACTAGGACCATACATACATTGATATAGACACCAATATGGAAATTTTACACTTCTGCAATAAGGGGCATAAATTGAACACTTTGGAGGCCGAATTTTTAGTAGTTGCAAGGAGAACAAGGGAAATTTATTAAACGAGCAAATGCAATTTCAAGCCAACTTAATCTTTGACCTCATGGATAAGATACCCCTACCTACAGCCAAGAAACCATCAACCTAATACAACCAAACCTTCAGTTAGATAAGAGCAACAAAAGAGAGGAGAATCACTCATCTTGACATTAAATTAAAGTAATGGTGGCAAGCGTTTTATATAAGTGCATTTTAATCAGTTGTTTTAAATGTGTTTTTATAACGAGTTTTAATTATTGTTATGTGAATGTGTTTTAAATGTTCTGATGATCCCTGATAAATAGGTGAAACAGCTGTCAACATTGACAATAAGATTGCTCAGGGAAGTAATAGTTTGTAGTATATTAATATATACTTATGACAATCGGTAAGACTACACCCACAGAAATGGAAACTAAAACAAAAAATAAAAGGAATGAGTTTGTATGTATACAAACAGAAATATTTTGTACAAGAATGATAATTATGGAGATATATCCACTAACAGTCTGTAAAAATCTATATCATATGCAGATATATCTTCAAGTTGTCCTTGGGAATAAAGAAAGTACTGAACAGTTTACCCACCTTTCCCATGATCTTTACAAAGTATGTATGTTCATTGTATCTTCATTATTTTGGGGGAAACCAAAACATTTCTGTTCTTATTCTTTGCATATTTCTTCATAGTATCGAAAACCTTTTCAAAGTCGACAGTTATAAAATGTTAGAATGTTCTAAATCCAACCACTTTATAAAATTACTATTTTAATGATATTGATTATGTCACTGCTGAACCTATATTATTCATGTACTAATTTCATTTTGCTTGCTTTCTTAATTGGTTTATAAAAGTTGTATTTAATTAAATTAGTGCCAATCTATTATTGATTTGTAATTAGGTTCTGATAAATAAAATGTTGGGTCTATTAATTAAAAGTTTATCAAGTGCATTATTAACTTTATTCATAAATATAATGAAAAAATTATGAAATAAATTTTGCAGAATTAAAAATAATGTCCTAAATAAATTAATAATTAAAAATAATACATAAAAATATGGAGGAATTGAAATTCATTATAACTGGTAAAATATTGAAAAAAAAGTTGAAATCGTCATTTATTAATTTAATGTTTGACTCAATTTCCACAAAATCTAGGACACATTCTTATTCAATTTACCAAATAGTAGGGCAAAAACTAAAGTTCATTCAAATTAGGACAACATCAACAAAAATTAAAATTAATAGTCACCATTTAAAAATTTCAATTACACTTCAGAATGGACAAAAATCAATAAAAAATTCCTATTCAATGTCTCTGAAACATGTTTAGAAAACTGAGTTTCATAAAAATTTTTACGTTTATAATCAAAAGTATAATTAAGTATAATCAACCACACATCTAATTTGAATTATTAAAGGATGAATATTGAAAACTTTTTTTATTTTTTGTCAATTTATTAAATTGCCATCATACAATGAATCATGTAAAACGTGTAACTAAATCAATATTAATTCTTATATCTACTGTAAAATGATACTTATTACTTACAATTAAATCAAAATTGAAAAATCGGACTATGTATTGCAAAACTAGACTACTCAGGGAAGAGAATGTTATTTTTTCTCGAGAATTGCCCTTTTTGGGTCCAAATTAAAAATATTATTTTGTTTCGTACGAAACAACTAGATCTCATAAGGAACAATAACATTAAAAAAACGCTATTAATATCTACTTAGTAAGTAGAGATGATATTGCAACAGTCTATAATCTGGCCACTCATTGTTTATTGTAAAAGTTTAATTTATATATGTTTTGTTGAAAAAAAAATACTGAAATGTACAATATTTTCAATTGTATCCCTTCTGAAAAAATAAATTTTGATAGAAAAGAAGTTATATTTAGCCTACTTGATGGATATTTTCTCTTGGATAAAGCTACTTTTAAAAAAGGAAAACAATTTTCTGTAATTTTAAATAAATATATATATTATGGTAAAAATTGTTAACAAAAATGTGTCTAGATTTGAATTGTACCCAGAATTCTTCAAAGTATTGACAGATTGCGTCACCGTAGAAAATCTTTTTCTGTATGTTGAGCTTGAGAAGGACATGGAGGTTAAAATATAAAAGTTGTACAATGTTATGAAGTTGCTGATATTACTATAGTACAAGAAGCAAAGAAACGTTCAAGTATAGGTTATGATTTGATGTATTATAGCTGGCAAGGGTATTGTATTCTTAGTAGTTTTACTTGTTGATTTAGGTAAAAAAAAAAATTACCTGCGAGCAAGATGCATTACGACACAAAAAGTATCGGCTGAAGGCAAAAAATGGGAAAGTCTAACGGAAAAGAGCGGAAGGCCACCAATCAACTTGCCACGCCTACAACAAGTTGCTAATTTCCGACTATTAATGGGTCATGATTATCTACAAAAACACCTCCACCGGATAGGGGTCACCAGCGACCCTTACTGTCCCTTATGTAACAATACTCAGGAAATGGACTGCGAGCACCTGAAATTATGTCCAGCTCTTGCGGAAAAGAGGGATTCTCCAGACTATGACCTGTACTGGGCTGCGAGGAAACTAATGGCGGAAGCCTAATGTTTGGCGTAATTAAAAAAAAAAAAAAAAAAAACTTGTTGATTTAGGTTCTTCTTATGAAACCCTCAGGAACTATTAGTGACCCTTGTAGTGAGTATAGGTATGCTACCCTGAGATATCCTAGCTAGATCTATTTTTTCGCCAAGTAGTCTTTTTATTATTTATTTATTTACTCCCTTTAAAGTTTACAGGTTTTATTTTTTTACAAACTTTGTTTAGATAAAATGGCCCTGGGTTAAATCCCTCTCTTTTATCTTTTCTTTCAGGTCTCTCTTAATCAATTCTTGTTCTCTTCTGATGCTGACACTATTATAGTATTTTAGGACTAGAAGCATGGGCGTACCCAGCGAGGGGCAGGGGGGCAGCTGCCCCCCCCCCCCGGAGCAAAAAATAAATCTTTATTATACATTTTGTTGCTGAAATTTAATACAATTCTTGAAATAACTATTTTAATAATCAATTGTATATTGAATGACCATGGCTTGCCCCCCCCCCCCCTAGTTTTGATCCTGGGTACGCCCTTAACTAGAAGTTTCTATTTTAAGCTCTTTTCTTGTTTTTTTTTTTTTTTTTTAAGTGATGATGACAGCGAGGTTTTTCGACTTAAAACAACAAGGAAAATTCATCTTATGAAATTGGATTTTTGTTTAAACCAAGGAAAATAAAAAGAATACACATATTATACTTTAAACTCTCTTACGTTGAAATTCCCATGAAATCCTTATTATTTGTCTATGCTTTTATGGGATGTGACACTACATCTGTAATTTTCTACAAAGGTAAATTATACGTGTGTAAACTTTTACAAAATAATAGAATATTTCAAGATGTAACTAATAATTTCTTGCAACAAACCATTGATAGCGAAAATATTTGTAAGGAAGGAAAATTTGTGTTGTAAAGATCAAAATTCCACTGTATAAGGGTTTACTTTACAAATTCAAAATTGCATAGTTAAAAGTTTAAATCCCAAGGAATGGAGATGGATAATAAGGACTACCGATAGTTTATGGTCAGTTTGTTTAAAGGAAAGCCCAATTTATCAAAATACTTGATGAGATTTTGCATATGATATGTTGAATTTGCTCTAAAGGTTGTGAACTGAACTGCAGATGCAGAGTGACTGGATTGAAATGTTCAATTATGTGTTAAAATTATAACCAAAGAGATTGTAATAATTGTGCCTACAATGAAACTGGGAAATCTGAAATTAACAATCACAGAATGTTTTTGATATACACTGAAAATAATACTCATCATTTTGATGAAAATGTTACAAATGATTAAATAAAATGAAAGTGAAGAGGAAATAGAGTGTGGAACGTAATCTTTACTGTATATTTTAAGCGATTAATAATAACTTTATATCTAATCATATTTTTTTAATGTCCATTATTAACATTTTCCTCAGCTTTTTGTTTGTACAAATGAGAAGGTACATTTTTTCTAGGAATGATTGCACGCAAAACTATTAGAAAATGTAAGGAAATGATACTTTTTTTTTTAAATAATTGAGTTATTTATGTACTTATTTGACTTTTTAAAATTAATTAATACAATCCAGCTACTAATTTTCATATATGGAGTATAAACAACTTTTCATTTTATATGTAACCTTTACTTATAGGTAATTCATTTTCTTTCTTTTTTAGTATTATCTTTCTATGAACTTCATCTTTCTTTTCATAGCTGTATTTATATATAAATTAATATTTTTAGATAACAAATAATCATTTTCAAATGTATAAGTTCTACATTTTTTATAGAAAATATTTCAGAGAGCAATTTTTATGTCTTGATATTTGTGTTAAAATCCCACGAAAACCATATATTTAAAGAAATTATTTTAAAAAAACTATTATATATTATTTAAACATGGTGTTAAAAAATAAACATTTTATTATACTAAAGGGCAACTTTCATAGAAAAACTTTTCATAGAATATTTTTTGATAAAACTAATATGAAATCAATAGTTTTACAAAATTTTAATACTTGTTCCCAAAAATGGGAGTTGGAGTCAACACAGGTTTATAGTGTTAATATCCATGTCAAAACTACCTTTCTAAGAAAGAACTTACTACACCAGTTTTTTTTTCCAAATTTTAATCATTATGGGAGCAATCATTAATACGATATAATTACAATTTTGTATTTCCAAAATTGTCCCTAATAAATATTTAAATCAAATCTAAACTTTATTTTTGTGTATTGAATTACTATAAAGGAAGAAATGGGTATTTTAGTTCTTTTATGAAATATCCATTAGATCATGCTGGGTTGGTAACATGTACATAAGGAATATAGGAACTGTAATACCGACGTAGTTACTGAAAGCCGTACTAGAATGCGCTTGCTGTACTCTTGTTTTAAAAAGTTATAACTTCCCTATTCCTGTATACAAACATGCCACACAATTTGTCCGTGATACTGGGTACTACTATTTATTCTATACATGTAACATACTTTATTGTTTAACATTCTTATTAACTTCTAAGCCAAATTTAAAAATTGTTTGTCATTCTGTACACTATCTCTCTTTACTTTTTATTTCTAAATAACGAAATTATTGCAATGATGACAAAATTGTAATAAGTTTTTGATGGTTCTTGACATTTTTAATCTCTAGAAACACATAATATAGACCATTTAATTATACCTTTATGTTTCAACGAATTTTTCGGTTCTCGTTTTAACTCTCGATCTTTTCTAAAATTTAAACTATAATATAATATTTTACATTTTGTTGAAACTCATAAATATATTTATTATGTTTTTAAGCATCCGAGATCAAATTTGACATAAATTTTTACTTCAGTAATTGGAAATTCATGTAACTGGCCATATTATTATTTACCAAATTTTTTTGGAATTTCAAAGCTGTAAAATACACCCGACTTTTTAATAATTTAAAAAATTATAACCAGTAAAGTCAGTTTTTTGATGTAGTATTTGCTTAGCAAAATGCTAGCATATTTTGTTCCTGGTTTTAAAATTTTGTAAACTACATTTAACAGTAAAAAAAAATTCAGACTTCTCAATGACGATGTCTGTAAGTCCTGATATATCATCTCTAGGTTTTATACAGCTTAACCGATTGTTATGCAGTTTTCAGGGTAGTTGTACAGTACAAAACCCGATTTATATTTTTTATTTTTAAAACTAACAAAACAAAAAATTGGACAAAAATTAGGAAAAAAATTTTCTTTCTGTAAATATTTTCTTACAAAGTGGCCTTGTTATTTTTCAGTATACATTCTAAATACTGCAAAACCCATTGTTTTACATTTATTGTTAATCTATGTGCATGTATTAACTTTATTCAAGCTTCTATAAATTAAGCGATATGTACATGAAGCCAGAAAATGTATTCACAAAATTCTTTGATTAAGATTATTCGTATAACTTGGTTTTACAATATTCTTGATCTGTGGTAATAGTCTATTGTTTGAGATGCCGCAGTTAACTACCACAGTTTTGGTTGTGGATTCAATTGAATAACTAACACAAATACTTAAATCTAATTATACAAAAGGTTAACAAAGTGATTTACAACAGATATTCTAAATCTAGAGGGATGATTAAGGGGTGGAAGGATATGGTGATTAGTGATTTATTTTACACTGTTGATATGGATTTTGAAGGGATATAAGTATATTTTAGTCTTTAAAAATTCGTGGATGTGTACAGGTAGATAGTTCTTAACAATTTTCACTCACCAAGTTTCTGTCAATTATATTATAGTTACCAATTATTTCGTGTGTGTATTTCTGTAGATGAAGCTATCCAATAACTTTCTACATGATTTTAGTGTTCAATTTGATTTATATATCACTGTTACAAGGAAGCTTTAATTCCTCCCAAATACAATCTTGTTGCTTCTCATCCTGGTACACCAGTCTCCTCTCCAATCTGCCAGTCTTCTTTGTTCTTTTTTGTTAACTTCTTTGTCTTATTTTAAATTTCTTTTTTTATAATTTAGTGGTTACAATTCGATTTGAGTGTTGTTGACTAATGTTAATGAAAATGGGTCATGGATGCGTTTGTTATGTTTCGTTTTGGTGGCAGTCAGGGTCTTGTGATTTATGATATGTTATCCTGAGATGATGGTTTATTAGTAACTTGAGTTGGTATTATTACACTTCTCTCTTCCTCAGGGCCAAATTTATAGTGAGTATGAATTGTGGCAATATCAAAGATCTAGCTGGTACCCTTTCTCCATCTATTCTCAGGTTAGGTCTTTCATCTTTCCTATTAGGTCTCTCATACCCATCTCTTATTCTCTTTTTTTTATAAGGCAATGATAACTGAGATTGATTTTCAAATTTAGTATCTGTGCATTGGCCAAATCATCACACGCGTTTTTTCCTCTTTTAAATCAGTTTTTCTATTTTCTAGAAATTGGCTCAAAAGATTTTATAAAATTTGTCCAACATGTAGCACCTACAGGTCTATTCCAAACGTATTAGTTATAATCATCCCCACAAAATGTAGGTTCAAAGTAACAATTACTGATCAAAAAGTGAAATTTCACTTAGATGTCGAAACGAGCTTCTTACGCAGATTTATGACCCAAACTAATGTGCTAAACATCACGAAAAAGGAAATGATCTCCGCCACTGACAATTTAGAGAATTTCGTTATTGGAGAAAACAACTCTTGTATAGAATACACGAATTGAAGATTCAGTCAATTAATTTGATTTGTACTATTCTTTAGGATTTCCTAGGAAGTGTTTGTTTCGTGAATTTGTATATTTGGACGAAAACTTTGAAATTTTTTTTTTTATATAAATTTATTATTTTTTATCGTAATAAACCAACCTTTTTTACTTTATCATATGTATGTACTATAGAGAAAGTTATGTGATGGGTTCAAAACACACCAGTGTTGATTTATCGCGGAAATATGTGTTTTTATATTCTCGGAATAAATAAAAAAAAAATTGCGAATGATGTTTGTCTGTCGTTTTGATTTAATCAAATGTTGTTTCTCATGCTTGGCTATAACTCGAGACTATTTTTTTCGTAAACTTAAAATTTAGGTTATCTTCCATTCCATATAATAACACAAAATTCTGATTTTCTTCATATTCTTTAAGGCTCAAATGAAGGAAGTTTAGGTTGTAATTAAATATATAAATGCACATTTTTATATACAAATAGTGACCATGATTCAATTTCACCTTTTAACTGACAAATACCAAACTGACATCTTTTTTTTAATGAATAATTTATTTTTTTTTAAATTTGTTCTTGGGGATGGACGAGTGTTGAAAATATGTTGGGGAGGGAATTAAATGTTGCTATATTTGATATATAATTGCACAGGTTCGAAAAAATTTAAATCCTTTTACATTTTTGTTTAAAGGCGACCTCTCAGTTATCATCACCTTAAAATAGAAACACCCTAGTCGAGAATACTTTAAATACCTTCAGAGTCAGAAAAGAGCAAAACTTGGTCAAGAGAGACGTAATAGGAAATATGGAAAAGGGATCATTTAAGACTTAAAAATCATCTAACAAAACAATTTATTTTTATTTTTTAAGTTTTACACTTTCAAAGTAAATTTAGAGTGAAATCAATTGAAATTACCCAAATGTATTCATGTAGGACATATTGATCGTAAATTTCAAACGTGATGAATCCATTACTAAGATTTTTTTCCCCAGAGATCAAACGGTATTTTTTTCTTTTCTCTGAATGATTACAGGTGACTTTGTACCGGAGTTCTTATTTGATGTGGCTTTTTGACAGTTGCCTGTCAGCTTACATTAATCCTAATTCATGTCTAATCAGAAGCCTAACTATTCAGTAGGGTTCGTGCTATAGGTAATAAGAGCAGCGTGGGAGATCTCGACAGGTTTTTTTCTTCTTTTTCCCTTTTTTAATTTCCAGAAACATAAACTTGAGTAGGGACAAGGCAGGTCTCCGTGAGAACCTGCCGCCTTGGAGCGTCAAAATAAACTAGTTGTAGTCTGTTCAAGAACAGATGAGCTTTGGTCAAAATATATATTATACTTTGTTTATAGAAAGAAGGGGTGTAACATAACATAATACGGTAAACTTGTTGATAAACGTTATTTTCAGAAGGTGTGTGGACATAGAACCAACGTGAGCAATTTTTTGTTATTAATAACATCATGTCGAATGTTGACAGGCGTCAGTTTACAAAACCAATTAATTTATCATAAATTTTAATTATTTTTGTATTTATTTCCCCGTTTATAACGAACGAAGTTACAAAAGGGGAGAAATACTCAATGTTAGTTTTTCTATTTTTTTTTTTTTTTTTTTTTTTTTTTTTTTTTTTTTTTTTTTTTTTTAAGTAATACTTTTTTGATATCCCTGACTTGAGAACAGTGGTTTGTACAGTTGAGAAAAATTGGGTTTTCTGTTTGTATATTGTAGACAGGATGACTCAAAATTACTTTTTCTCAATGAAAATTGTATATATTTTCTGCCCATTAAATACTAATTATTCTCACTCCCTGGATGTTTTAATACTTTCAATAAAATGTTCATGTAAACACAATGAGTCTACGCCGACTGCCTAACGAAGCTATTTATATACCAAGAAGTGGCGGTAAATGTCACCACAGCTACTGTAAAAGGGACATCGCTCCCACCTTAAGTACAGTAGGACTCCATTAGTCCGGACTTCGCTAATCCGAACAGCCGGTTTTTCTAAAATAAATATAAAAAAATTAAAATCTACATTTTTTTTCCGTTTGAAAAGTTAAGCATAAAGACGGAGACATTGTTCTCTGAAACGATGCTGTAACAAAAATATAATAATCAAACATTTTTATGGTGGTAGAATGGTCTCAATTTACAATTTATTAAAATATCAAATTTTTCCATCAGCTTGATTCAGCAGAAAAACAATCTGAACAGCTTTCCCACGCACTCGAAAGACGCGGCCCGTACTAGCCCGCCGTTCAATGATAGATGGAGGGGAAATATGCCTACCTGGGCATGCCCCTGGCCGGCCGGCACATCTTTGATCTCCCCCTCTGAATCGTTGAACAATCAATGAATTAAATGTTTGTTCAGACCTCTATTATGTAAAAGGAAATTTCTACAAATGTTGTAATAAAATTTTAATACCTTTTGTGTCCTAAAATATAAAACTTTTAATGCGTTTTATGAGTGTTTTTTCTTCCTCTTAATTGACCTGCTTGGCGTGATTCACCCGAACCTTCTATCCCTTCTCAAGGCACTATTCTATTTTTAACCTTCACTCGCACTGCCTCCCACTCCCATCAGTATCAATTAGTCGGTTGCCTGATACACTTCAAATGTGTTTCATGTTACTGTACATTAGAAAGTGTTAGTGTGTCTATTTGTGTTTAGAATGCCTACAAAAACATATAGTGGTGTCGTTAAGTAAACCTAGTCAAGGTAAAAAGCTTAAACATATGTCTCTTTCTCCTAACGATAAATTCTGTGTCATAGAAAAACTCGAAAAGGGAAAGTCTGTGCCAAGCGTTTATGGGCAATATGGGATTGCCAAATAGACTGTCTCTGCGGTAAAAAGAGAAAAGACTATATAAGAAAGTTTGTCTTTACAAGTTTAATGCAGACAAGTAAGCAAGTGCTGTAAAAAGAATTAGGATGCCACTAGATCAGTCCCTGGATGATGCAGTTTACAAATGGTTTTGTCAACTTTGTTCTTCTGTATTGGCTGTCCGTGGGGCTGAAATTCAGGCTGGAGCGGAGAGATTCTAAACAGTTCGACATAAAGAACTCGAAAGCCAGTTCGGGATGGCTGTTTAGATTCAGAAGGCGATACAACATAAGAAATAAAAAAATTGTGGTGAAAGTCTCGGTGCCGACGATGAAGCTGTTGAGCCATTCATGAAAAAAATAATGACATTTTAAAAGCTGAAAATATACAGCTTTTACAACTGTACAATTATGACAAGAGAGGGTTATATTGGAGAATTGGAGAGCATTACCAAACTGTACCCAAGCGTCTAAGGCTGGGGGGGAAAGAGAGGGGGGAAAATTGCACTAATGTTGATGGAAGTCACTTGTTGAAATCTGTGATTGTAGACATAATTAAAAAACCACGTGCAATAAAAAAAATATTTACATGTTACCAGTTCACTACTACAACTCAAAAAGTGCATGGTTTCATTCAAATGGTTTGCTTCAGATACTACCATGGATTGGTTTCACAAAAAGCAGTGTCCGAAATCTGAAGATATCAAACAGAAATTTTTAATTACAGACGACTCAGTGAAGTCCCTAGTTTTACTGGACAATTACGCCCAAGCACATCCTCAAGTCGAATAGCTAACTAGTGATGATAAAAAGATCAGATGCATGTTCTTGCCTATGGATCATGGCGCCATCTACACAGCCAAAAAGAAGCTTTTAAATGAAATTTTAGAAGTCAAGGAACCAACTGCAAGAGAAAATAGAAGAAGACAAAAGACGTTACAGAATCTCAAGGATATAAAACCATCAACTTTGATTATTTTGTGGAAGATACTTTTAATAAATGAATAGGTTGAATCAGATACGGATAGATTGGAAACAGAGGATTTTCACAACAGTCTCCACGAAGGTGGTGAAACTTCAGTAAAGCTGGAAGACACTGAGTTGTGGCAAAAGGAGATGATCCAGGTTATCATATTTTAAGAGTGGAAGAGATCGTTGAAAGTACGATCGGTGCAGAATCTCTAAAACGGATGAATATGACCAGGATGAAGCAAGTTAACCCTAAGCCAAAACTTGGTGAAATAGTGAAACATTGTCATTAAATACGTTGAAGATAAAAACATATCTGCATATTACGGAGATTTGAGGCATCTGCGTGAGTGAATTATTAAAGAATTAATGTCAAAATATCACCAGTTTCTTCAAACCAATAAGCATGTCGGTCAATGAAGGTGTACTTTGATTGCTATGTTCTAATTCTGTACTGCATTAGTTATTCTGTATTTTGTAGGGCCTAACCTAATACTGTATTGCATATAACCTTTGTATTTCTTAAATTTAAAATACACGTTCTTTTTACTGAACAGAGTGTATAATTATGTACCTTTGGTTCATTTTATAGGTTATTTTGTTTATTCCTGACTTTCATTAATTCGGACAACCTAGAGTCCCAATTAGTCCGGATTAATGAAGTTCTAGTGTACTTTATGGTTTGGTTGTTCCTTGCGTTGTGATCACAATGGCAGTAAATATTATAATTATACTGTACCCATCTATGTATATAAAAGTTAGATTACCAACTGTGCTTATTGAAGAACTATATATTTACTTCCGCCACTGTTGGGTATCAGTGTTTGATGGCTCAATTAGTTGGAAGCGTAAAGGATCCAACTATTATTTATTTCATTTTAATTTACGTTTATGTATACAAATTGCATTAATATTATATCAAGTTTTAAAGGAAATCTCAAGGAGCAAATCAATGCAGCTGTTACGTACGTAATAATAATTTGTTTGTCATTATTGTAAATCGAATAAGTTTTGGTTCCTATAAATGAAAACATCAAGAAATTAACGTATGTCGAAAGATTTTTATTTTTTTATTCAAATAAAAACATCTCAAGGAAAAGTTTTAGAAAAAATGTCTTTATTATTATTTTTGTTTTCATTTGAAGTTTTGTTTTTGTACGACGGCTTGTTATTTATACCTGGTTTTTTTAATATCAATAGTGGCAGCACCCGCGATCATGCCTTGAACCGTGCATTAATATATTTTCCCAAGGCGAAAAACCTCTCGGTCATCATCCCCTTATTTAAAAAAAAGAAGAAGAAACATAGATAAAGACATCTAACCCTCGAATACTCTAATGACATCAGGGTCGGAAGGAGAACAAAAATTGGACAAGACAGACCTGATAGGAAAGATGAATAGAGGGATCTATCCAAGACTACATAAAAAAAAAGGCCTATATCCAGGTTAGGTCTTGGGATTGTAGGCCCGTGGTCAATATGTGTAAGCTTTTGTTGAGCGTACCGTGCATTAGCTGTTTTTTGAGTGACCACTTTTTTAGAACGAATAATGACATTTAAATAAATCTTTAAGATAATCTGGCTGTAAAATTTCAAAATGGTGGTCGTTTGAATATGGAGGGGATGTCTCAACATTTTGATATAAGAAAAATTCAAATAGATTGTAGTTCTAACCCAATTTTTTCGTGTATAAAATACTTCAGAAAAATCAAAAATTAATAAAAATATTCTTTACCTAATTTCATAAAAGCTTGCATATAAAAGATTTATATAAATATAAATGAGAGCATAAATATGAATTTTAGACCCAGCATAAATATGATTGGTAACTTTCTGTTTATTTGTTCGTTTTTTTTCCTTTGGGAAAAGTTATAATTCTATTTAGGTATCGCTAATTTACGAAAAGTACTAGGCAAATTTACGCCTAGTGTGTTTTATTAGGGATTCTTTTTCTTGAACTATTTACACATTAAAGGTAAATTTACACAATTACATGGACGAAATCGATCAATGCAACCGTCTAAACTTACCACATTCTCATCGATATGTAAGATAAACTGGTGTAACCAGCTAGAATTTGTTCTAGCTAAAATCCCAAAATTAAAATCGTCAAAATTACCAATTAATATTTATTTTAAGTTGAAGCAAATCGGTGTTATGTTTTTCTGACATACACCTTATATACGAATTTACTTTGGATTTCATTTTCCATTGCATACATTTGTTTAAATTTAAAAGTAAAATTGCCAGAAGTAAAATCATGTATTTGGGAGCGGTTTTGTAGGCATCGTAGCTTACCCGTTCTGCTGTTGGGACATAAGATCTTACTTCTGACAACTTTAAATTTTACATAGCTAAATGATATTTATATACCTAATGACAAATGTTGAAAAAAGCTCTAATGTATAATTCGTAGATATTGGAAAGTAGATTGGTTGTTTTCAATTACTTCAACCTAAAGTATTGTTTTCTTCTCCTATTCATATATAAATATCATTTAGTACTAGAGAAACTTTATATAAATAAATAGTAGTTTGATTGTTTATGAACAAATTTCCACCTTGTAGACCAAATTAATTTTATATATCCATAATAAAATAATAAAATCTTCTGTCCTGATAATCCTTAAAATAGGTTCAACTGTTTATTTCGAAAGACTCCCTCAGGGACTCACATTAGTGAGTACGGGCTTGGCAATCCCGAGGGAACATAGCTGGATTTCATAGATTTCATGGGATGGATCCTACTCTTTCATCTTAATATATATGTAGATTAGATGTTTTTCAACCCTGACGTTATTAGAGTATTCAAGAGCTAATGACCTTTATTTTATGCTCTAACATTCCCTTTTTTTACTAAGCGATGGATGACAGAGGTTTTTCCCCTTTAAATTTAAGGGGGAAATATTTATTCCGAGAAACGACTACAGTATTGTTAAAAAAAAATCCGGACGCATTGATTTGTTTATGGGAAGGGGGGAATATGAACCAAAACTTATAGAGTTCCTTTAAACAATTTTCTACTGACCACAATCTTCAGAAAGCGGGAACATAAATGCTATTAGCCGCACCTATAGACGTAGTTTACAAATCAAGCTCTATAGAGCATGCTTGGTAGTATTTCATTGACAACTGGTTTCTGATCTCTTATCGCAAGTATTTTATTAACTAAAGAATATATTGTGAAGTTATCTCCGTATCTAACCATGCTTAGAGGGCATTCAGTCGTTTGTATTTATACAAAATTATAAAACAGACCAACACGACTTTGCTATCTACGAGAGGTGTTTCATTACATTTGGTAGGGCGGTTTGTTTTATTGATAATTAATTAAATAATGTACAGTGCCAACAATTAAAAACATTCGCTAAAAAGAAAAAAAAACCGTTATAATTTCTAGTATTGATCAAGTATTGTTTTTTTAAATTTTATTTTTTTAGAATTGTGAGTAGTAAGAGCGATACTTCACCGCGCCGGTCAAAGGTCAAGTCCAAAGGTCATAGATAAGAATTATCGTCTTTGAGAACGTACTGGCGCCAATAAGTAAACAAAGATAAGGTTTAAGTAAACAAAGATAAGAGACTGGCGCCACTAAAATAAACAGAGATAAGAGATAAAGAGTACAGAGTTAATGTATGTAAATAATAATAAGAGATAATTAGTTTCTTAAATAATTAGTTGTTTAATGACAAATAATGAATATGTATTTCGGTCCACTGTGTCAACAATCAAAGTAAATAAGAGATCAGAGTCCAGCGGCAGTTTGGCCCAGATTTTGAACATTGGTAAGGAAATAAACAAATATTGCAAAAGATGAACAAACAAGAGATAAAGTCGGACTATGACCGATCAAAATCCGGAGTTTGGGCCAGAAAATAATCTCTAAAGTCGAGGGGAAATTAATCAACATATATTAGTTTAAACTATGACCGGTCAAATTCCAATTGTATGTTCATAGATATTGAAATCATATTAGTTATTTAAAAATATTAAAACTTTTAAAATTTATTTGATATATAAAATATATAGAATGTTATCAAAATATATCAGTTGAAATAATGGAACCTTTGTTTAAACATCAATTCTCATGTGTTGTAGCAGGACCATCTGGATGTGGGAAATCACAATTCGTAATAAATTTTCTTAAAAATATGACAGTATTATGTAACGTCGATTTTAAAAATATATTTTGGCACTATGCTGTATGGCAGCCATCGTATAATATTAATACTATACCAATTATTTTTCAAGAAGGTTTACCAGATATGAATTCCGTGGACTCGACTTCTCCTAATTTAATAATAATAGACGATTTGATGCGAGAATCCAATAGTAGCGTTGTAGATATATTCACGAAAGGTTGTCACCACAGAAACATTAGCGTATTTTTCATTACACAAAATTTATTCCATCAAGGTAAAGGTCAAAGAGATATTTCACTGAATGCCCATTATATAGTTTACTTCAAGAACCCTCGTGATAAAAGTCAAATAAGACATTTGGCTCAACAGGTGTACCCAGAAAACCAAAAATTCATACAAGAAGCATATCTAGATGCAACGAGGCAACCTCACGGTTATCTTTTGTTTGATATGAAACAATCTACACCCGACGAATTAAGAATTAGGAGTTGTATATTCCCTTCGGATAAGTATAATTATGTATATGTCCCTAAAAAGAAATAAAAACTAACACTTAAAAGTATATGTCATCATTTCAACACAATGTCCCGTTCAGTGCTAAACAATGTGGAGTTACTCCGTGCTTTGTTAAAAATGAAGCCGGATAGAAGAAAACAGTTTTTGAAATCAGCCGATGTAAATTTGATTCAATCAATATGTGAGTGTGCGTACAATACGTTAAAAGGAAATGTACCTTTAACAAAGTCTCAGAAGTGTAAACTATCCCGATATAAACACATCCTCAGGAAACTTGTAAGGCACGGTAAAAATTGGAAGACAAATAAACGTGTTATAATACAAAAAGGTGGTGCATTATTTCCGTTATTAATAGGCCCAGTTTTAAGTACAGTGCTGCAACATTTACTAAATTAAATGGAACATGCTAAGAAAATGGTTTTATTGCCTCAAGACTTTGTACAAAAACTAAATGAAAATGACAGTGGGGGTTTACTGAGTGATTTAGATAAAGAAATGAAAGAAATATTATACAATTCTAAACTTAATGACAGGGAAAAATGGTTAAAATACCAACAGATCCTACAACGTTACTTATATTTTACTGAGCAACACAGAAAACCCGTAGAACTTACAATAAATGAAAACAGCAGTATTACAAATCAAGAAGAAGTAGAGGTTGAATCACCTAATCGGGAGGAAATATTAGATTCTATCCCTAAAACGTTTCGTAAAAATGCTGAAAATCTGTTAAACCGTATTGTACAAGAAAGATCTATAAAGTGGGATGCCTTAGGTACTGTTAATATTGACGGTGTTTCTATCCCAGGGTCTAATATTATAGATCTTTTAAATGACGTATTAAGAGCAAGGAAATCAACAAATCCTCCAGGATGGAGTAAGTTTATAACAGCATTAAAAAGAAATAATGTCCCGAGAAGTTATATAGGTAATCCAGAGCGTCGTGACTTTTTGGACCAAGAAGATATAAAAGAAATCGGTGTTAGGAAACGAGATCCAATGTATTATAGACCTCAGAATAGACAACCTACAACACCCACAACAAGTTCACCCGATATTCCTACTATTAGAAAATCCTTGTCACCACGTACTTCATCATTTAAGTGGGAAACACTTTCACCGTAATATGTACAAAGAGCTCCGGAAAGTGTACTACAACCCCTCTCATCCTGCTGGATACTCTGGTGCTAGCCCCTTGGTAAACGCTATGAAACACAAATACAAACCGAATAAAATTAAAGAATGGTTGCAATCGCAAGATACATATACTCTTCATAAACAAGTGCGAAAACATTTCCCCAGAAATAAATATATAGTAAACAATATAGATCAATTATGGCAAGCCGACTTAAACGATATGCATGGAATAGCAAAATATAATAATGGGTTTAATTATATACTAACAGTAATTGATGTCTTCAGTAAATATGCATTTGCATATCCTTTGAAAAACAAAACTGGCAATTCAGTTAAAGAAGCATTTGAACATATTTTCAAAAAGTTTAATAGGAAACCTCAACGTATACAAACAGACAAGGGGACCGAATTTACTTCAAAAATAGTTCAAAAATATTTTCAAGACAATGATATAATGTATTCGACAACAAGAAACCCAGACGTAAAAGCTGCAGTAGTTGAACGTTTTAATAGAACGCTTAAAAGCAGAATGTGGCGTTATCTGACTTTTAATAACACGTATAGATACATAAATATTCTTCCAGATTTGATGACAGCATACAATAATGCTAAACATTCCAGGATTGAAATGGCGCCTGTCGAAGTAAACGATTCCAATATATTATCTGTTTGGAAGAAAATGTACAATAAAGTACAAAATACATCAAAACCAAAATTTAAAATAGGGGATACTGTTAGAATTGTTATGGAGAAGGGTCATTTCGAAAAAGGATACGAAACCAAATGGAGTGAAGAATTTTTTAAAATAATAAAAGTAGTAAAACGCACCCTACCTATTTACGAATTGGAAGATTTAAAAGGGGAGAAAATAGAAGGAAGTTTTTATGAGTTTGAAATACAAAAAGTTATACTTCGAAAAGAAAAAATCTATAAAATAGATAAAATAATTGACACAAAAGGTAAAGGTCGTAGTATGAAAGTACTTGTTAAGTGGAAAGGTTATCCATCATCTTTCAACTCTTGGGTTTCAGCTTCGAATCTTGTAAATATTAAAAAATGAACGAGTCGTTTTATTTAACTCTCCCAAGTAATAGTTCAATGACATATTTTTCTACCAATACGACAACTAAATATTCTACTCAAATACCTAAACAAATAATTCTTAAAGGAGAATGGGAAGTTGGACTTGTAGAGATTCATTATCCGTGTACATTCCTTACAATCACAGAAGGAGATAATCATATATTTATATATACGCATGAAGTGGAAACTGATAAGCATGACTTGACATTTACAAAATTAAGCCCTGGTACGTACAACACGGAAGAAGAATTGATTGAGTCATTAAATAAAAATGAAGATGTTAAAAAATATATAAGATTTACCTATTACCATAAAACACGTCATGTTACCATTAATCCTTTAAACACAAATGTTAAAAATATTGAATTTTCACCAAAATTAGCACTCCAACTAGGATTTGATCCCACTGCATCTGATGCCTATTTAGAGAAATCTTCTCCTAGGCAGTGTAATGTACAACTAGGTATTCCACCACAAATGTATGTGTATTGTGACGTCATTGAACCTCAATTTATCGGGGACATAGTTGCACCTTTATTGAGAATAATTAATATTGATACTTCAAATTACAGTTTTGGATCATGTAAAACGTTTATGTTTTCTAAGCCACATTACGTACCAGTTATGCGCTCTTGTTTTGAAAATTTAGAAATAGATATAAGAGATGACAGTGGAAAACCAATACCATTTAAGTTTGGAACTTCGTGTGTTAAACTACATTTTAGATTGAAACACAATGAGTCGAATTAACTTGGATGACCCTTATTTAGCGTATTACAAAAATCAACTAGGATCCGGAGTTAGTGTTGTATACAGCGGTGTTCCTTATCAAAAAGGACATGGAATTGGAAATTTTTTAGGCGGTTTGTTTCGAGTTGTCACACCATTAATTAAATCAGGTGTCAGAACAATAGGAAAAGAAGCTTTGAAATCTGGAATTGGAATGTTATCAGATATTGTACGTACAGGGGATCCTAAAAGTGCATTTCAATCTCAAATGAAAAATCTTACAGGAAATTTAAAACGTAAGGCAGATGTAAAAATCGATTCTCTCATGTCAGGGTCTGGATATAAACAAAAACGTAGAGCGGTAACAATTCAGTCGTTAAACAAACTTCTAGGAGAAAGGTCTTTAAAGAAGAAAAATATTAGAAAACCAAGAAAAAATAGTAAACAAACTAAAAAAGGCAAAAGAAAGCAGAAAAGAGTTAAGTTACCAAAGTCAGATATTTTTAATTAATGATGGCTTTTCTTCATAATCAATCGTGCGAATGTGTAAAATCCGAACTTGATTTATTTTCTCTTCCACCAACACAGACTAGTATAGAAAGTGGAGAATGGATACAATACAAACCTCTCTCTTCTTTAACAGATGACGCACCAATAGAATTTGTAGTGCCTGGGCAAGGTGATGAATATTTAGACCTATCACATACTATGCTTAATATAAAAGCAAATATTATAAAGTCCAATGGAACAAATTTAGAGTCAACAGATAAAGTAGGACCTATTAATAATTGGATGCACTCATTATTCAGTCAAGTAGATATATATCTCAATCAAAAGTTGGTGTCGCCACCTGAAAATACATATCCGTACAGGTGTTATATAGAAACTCTTTTAAACTATGGACCACCGGCTAAAGAATCTCACCTTACATCATGTTTATGGTACACAGATACGCATGGGAAAATGGATGATACAGCAGACGCTAACTCAGGACTTGTACGTCGTCGACAATTTACAGAAGAAAGTAAACCTGTGGATATGTTGGGTCATCTTCATGCGGACATATTTAATCAAGAAAAATTCCTATTAAATGGAGTCGAATTACGAATTCGTTTAGTACGCTCAAGAGATCTGTTTAGTTTAATGTCAAGTACTACGGGTTATAAGGTCCATATGCTGGAATCAAATCTATACATTAGAAGAATGAAAATTAATCCATCAGTGTTACTAGCTCATAGTAAAACATTATTAAACGGAACAGCAAAATATCCTGTGACAAAAGTTGAAGTCAAAGCACTCACAATACCCACAGGTGTACAAGGAAAAACATTAGACAATGTATTTTTAGGTCAGCTACCAAAACGGGTAATTGTTGGACTTGTTAGTAATAAAGCGTTTAACGGAGATTTTTCAGCAAATCCATTTAATTTCCAACACTACAAAGTTAACTTTTTTTCACTCTATATCGATGGTCATCAATTACCTTCAAAACCATTACAACCTGATTACGTCACAAATAAACTATATATTCACTCATATAATACACTATTTTCCGGGACAGGAATACATTTCTTGAATGAAGGTAATGATGTATCAAGAATCAGCTACCCTGATGGTAATTGTCTTATGGCCTTTGACTTAACACCTGATCTCTCTGCAAACACAATGTCACATTGGAATTTGATAAAACACGGAAGTGTGAGAATCGATATAAGATTCGAAACTGCTCTTACAGAAACAATAAACTGTATAGTTTACGGTGAGTTCGACAACGTCATTGAAATTGATAAAAATAGAAACGTGGTGGTGGACTTTGGAAGTTAGATATGGTATATAAGCATCATATTTTTTACCATTTCACAGTCAATAGTTCAAGTGCAATAAGTGAATATTTGCTTACCGTCTCAGAGTGAGTAGTGAAAGTATAGTTTTAAAATGGCGGTGGTGTTAGACTTACAAGGTTTTAGGGATAACTCAGGTGATTACGTGATAAAAGAATTGGCCGTTATATCTCTCAACAACAGGTTATTACAACACTGGATCGTAGGGCCGCCTTTTGAGTTTAACACTTTATCAAAGAATAGGAAAAAAGAGTGTATATGGTTAACTTACAACTACCACGGATTAAAGTGGGATGATGGTTCAATCAGTTATGGGTCGTTTATAAAAGAATTGAAATTTATTTGTGAAAACATTAATATTATTTACGTGAAAGGACTGGAAAAGTGTGAATTTATTAAAAAATTGTTAAAAAAAGAAGTTATAAATTTGGAAGACTTAGAATGTCCTTCACTTAAAGTTTTGAGTTCAAATGCGAACGTCACCCGTTGTTTCTATCATAACAAGTGTAGTAGATTTGCCTGTGCACTAAACAACGTTAAACTGTTAAATAATTGGCTTCACCGAGATGTATGCAGATCAGATATACAGCTGTCTAGCTCACCTACCTGTACTTCATTACGCAGTTTATGCAGCCGATCAGTTGCCGATGACTGTTGGGACACCTAGTTGCTTTGTAATCAACACAGATCCTCACAATAAATCAGGACGTCATTGGTTTGCTATTGCTATCAGTAGTAGTAGAGCACTGGAATACTTTGATAGTTATGGAAATCCACCAAACAGACAATCACATTTTTCATTCATAAAAAGAAATTCCCGCACTGCTAAATTTAATTCAACTCAATTACAAGGATTGACATCTACAGTATGTGGTCAATATTGTATCATGTTTTTATACTTTAAGACTTTAGGAGCATCGTTGGAAGATTTTTTATCTTTGTTTTCAAATAACACGTACGATAACGACTTCAAAGTTCAATATTTATTTAACAGTGTATTTGGAAATATTCCACGGACTAGCACTGGTCAGAGATAAGAGTGAGCGCATGCGCAATAATATCTCAATAACCTATAAAAAACAATTTGCTAAAGGTTATTACTCAGTTCTTAAGTGAAATGGACACCAAAACCAGTAAGAGACGTACACCATACGAAAGGAATAAGAAAGTCAACTTTAAAACTAATTTAATTCCGGAAAAAACAGACAATTTAGACCAAAATATGGAAAAGAAAATCGTCAATAGACCTTTATCTGCACTACTTTTGAATACGCGTTATTCTCTTAATAAAAGTCAAGGGAAAGTAGCTATAATTGGTTTGGATATGGATAATATGTTTGAACCAAGATTGCAAATACGTAAATCAGATTCAAATAGTGGAGTTTCACTAAGTCTTTCTGAGTGGAATATTTTACTACAAAAGTCTGAATTAATTTCTAATTTTTTCATGTGTAAAAAACAAAATTATGAAAATTTTGATTTGGATAAACATAAAGTTGTGTTTCAAGTGATGTACGGTAAAAAATCTATTTTAATTCATGAATTAATCTGTATTCAACCTCATCTTTATCTACCAGATACACTCATTATTCAGGAACCTACATGGAAAGGATTACTACACATGTCTGGCTGTATTTCAAACTACTTCAACTTTTGTACTCTGATGTCACCAACTGTGTTCAACTGTTTTCAAGATATCAAAAACATTGTCGTGAATCACTTATTAACTAATGTACCACATGAATCATCAAAAGACGACTCTGTGGTTAAAACTTATTTAGTGAAATTGTTGGATGAAATAGACACAAGTGTTATAAAATGTGATACAAATATTAAAGATTTGTTGATATCTGAAATTAAAATATTATGTTTGGAAATGTTTATAAATTATTTTCGATTGCAATTGTTTTATAATGATATTAATGAATGTATGTAATTTTTGATAACTAATTATTTCTAAAATGTTAATATCACTTGTACTCATTTATGAATTATTACTGTTTAATAAATATTATTATATAAATTTCACTGTTATTACTTGAATTCCTTTATAATTTAAAATAAGGAGATTGAAATAAAGAAGTCTTATACGGGGTTAAATTCTTATAATTAACAAAATATATATATACACACATACATAAATAAAATAATAATAACAAATATAACAGAATATACATTAAAACTATTTCAATAAAATAAATATACAAAATTTTAAAAATGTCTATGTCGTTTATTGGGTGGTTCGTCACTTTCTTCTTCACTATTGTCCTCAATATAACGTTTTAAAAGATAGTTACATAAAAATAATGTTTTAGAGTCTGCTTCCTCCGTCACACTCTCATCCCCGCTTGATATCGAGATTACTTCAGCATCTAGGCCTATATCATCTATATCTTCTTCTTCTTCCTTTTCCCCCTCATCTTCACAATGTTCCTCCTCCTCCTCCTCCTCTTCTTCCAAATCTATCACCTCGTCATTAGTCGACCATAACCACCACTCATCCGTCGCTGCCAATTCCTCAAACAAACCTTCATCCTCCTTCCACCATTCTTCTAAACCTGTCATTCTGGAAAACTCACTAAATCTCTCTGTAACCACAAACAAAATAATAAAATTCTAAATCTTTACATCGCTTATAAAGGATTACCCCTACTCTTTGTTACAATAAATAGTTCTTTAAATGACTATCTACATGACTTTTGTACATGTGTCAAAGTAAATATTAACATGAACTTTACACTAAAAGTTAATTGTTTAATAAAGTAATGTATTACAAATATTATGTTTAAATAAATCAGTTATTATAAAGTATTAATATATTTTTATTTATTTTAAAGTCTATTTAGATTAATAATAGTGTAAATTATATCACATAATTGAGGTATATGTATAACATAACATTTTAGCTACCGTTTTGCCATTTTTTTTTCAATGTTGCCCAGGAAGTACCACGAGGAGGCGGTAGCCGTCACTTCCCACCTAACCTAACATGCATTAAATCTAACTTGTACTAATAACTACATTAAAATTAAGAATCTAATACAATTAACATAGATTATAAACCATGTAAACTAATCTTAAATCATACAAACTTAAAATTATTCTTATACATGAAGAAACGCTAAAAACTATATATAAACAGAAAGTCTACAATAATGTATTCATAAAATATCACTATATTTACAGATTGTTAACAAACATTAATCATATATATATATTGATAATTTTGAAACAATCTAATATGCTCAACACCACCTCCATTTGTTAAATCTACACCTGCGGCTTCACAAAGTCTTACAGCTTCAAGCCTTTGTGTTTCTCTTTCAGCACGGATTATCCGATTATAAAATTTTTTGTTTTCCTGGTTTACGTCTTTCTTAGAATGTGCGATCGCCACTACTAGAGCTCTGCTTAGACATAAGCTGTCATTATTGTTAATTACTATAATTCCCTTCTTTTTACGACAAAAATCTTCGAATGAGCTAGTATAATCTATTTGACCCTTGGCACCCCCTCTTGGCATCTTTACTTGTAGACATTTTATGTGCATTGATCCGTCTATGAAAAACCGTTCGTTGCTTTGTACTACATTCTCAACGGTTTGCAATATCACATCAGCATTTATTTGATCCGCTTTTCTTAAACTTATCCCTATAGGTCTTTGTTCAGGTTTTGCAGAGTTAGTAATTGTAAGACCAACACGGTCCTCGTTATCTATACTCTGTTTTAAAAATTCTACAAGGGAATTGATCATTGTATTTAACCATTGGTTTAAATTTTCATTTTGGTTAGGTTCTCTAAACTTTAATTCTAATTCTCTAGCTTCTGTTTCGAATTTTTTATATGTTTTTGAAATATTGTTTATTATTTCAAATGCATCTTGACCTTCCCCCGCTTGCATGTCACGACTACAATGTGGTAAAGGACTTGGAGGTAAATTAACACGGGTGATTACGTCACGGCTACAATGCGGTTGCGGGTTTGGTGGTATATCTGCAAATGATGAAGGTGGCGATAAAATTGGTTCGGGTGAATTAGTAATATTTTGGGGTGTTCTAGGTGGTGACGGCAAATCATTAAATTCGACTATTTCCCCAAACTCAACCCCCTCAACAGGATCTTCCATATATATATCTATTAAATCATACAAAGATAACTCGTCGGTAAAAAATGCCATTTTGCAAATTCTTAAACAAATTAAAAATCAAACAAACAAATAAAAAAAAAAAAAAAAAAAAAAAAAAAAAAAAAAAAAAAATTCAATTGTATATTAGATTGTTTAGTCAAAATATTCCTAAAACTATAATTAAAGTACTTACTTGTATCTTGCACACGAAAACACTAAACAACTATAAAAGTTGCTTTAAAACACTTTAATAATTAATAAAAAAATCACTTAAACTTAACTTCCACAACAAACTCAACTCACTTAATAACTCTGATAATAATAACTCCTAAACACACACGCATAAATACCAGATAAAACTGATGACTTGTTTTTGAATTTAGGGCTTATATATGGACACTTGTTTTCCAAAGCTTGGTACATTGACATGATGAGTAATACAGTTTAGGACTTTGAGGGTAGTTTTCGCACAAGTTCTTGACTCCCAAGTCATTCAAAACAAGTACGTTACAAAGTCGATGACCTGTTTGTCTTGTAAACAGATGACAAATTTGAACCCTTAGTACATTGACATGATGAGTAATACAGTTTAGGACATTGAGGGCAGTTTTCGCACAAGTTCTTTACTCCCAAATCATTCAAAACAAGTACGTCACAAAGTCGATGACCTGTTTGTCTTGTAAACAGATGACAAATTTTAACCCTTGTCCGTACTTACGCATAGAAACAAGTATTTGACCTACATTATTCATTTGATGTATACAGATAACAATTGGATAATGGACTCTTAGTCATTGACTTGTATTACTCATTATACGATGACTTGTTTTCGAATTTAAGGGTTTATATGTGAACACTTGTTTTCCAAAACTCGACGGTCGAATATTTTTAAACAGTTTTAAACTTTTGTAATCATCAAAGAATAAGTTATTAGTTCATGAGTTTGTTGTGAAGTTAAGTTTAAGTGCTATTTATAATTAATTGTTAAAGTGCTTTAAAACAACTTTTATAGTTGTTTTCAGTTTTCTCGTGCAAGATACAAGTAAGTACTTTAATTATAGTTTATAGTTTTAGGAATATTTTGACTAATTTGATATTTTATTATATTTTAGTAAATGAGGAATAACATCAGCTTTCATAAGTTTTTAAACGATAATTATGTAACCAATTTTGACTTCCATATAATTATCCATCCAATATCATGAATATTTAGGGATGAGAAGGTTTTAGTAACTATAATATATTTTATAATTTAAAAATCACACCCCATATCGAATAATGGAATCATGCTCCAAACCCCGGTTGAACTTTGATTATTCCGAGTGGAAATCTTACATATCGAATAATTTAAAATTCCCGCACTTGTGACGTAGGATAATGAATCATGCTCCAAACCCCGGTTGAACTTTGATTATTCCGAGTGGAAATCTTACATATCGAATAATTTAAAATTCCCGCACTTGTGACGTAGGATAATGAATCATGCTCCAAACCCCGGTTAAACTTTAATCTCCATAATTCGAACTGATGAACACAATGTACTGTTTACATTAACCTTATCTTTGTTTACTTATTGGCGCCAGTCAAAATCCGGGCCAAACTGCCGCTGGCCTCTGATCTCTTATTTACTTTGAATGTCGACACAGTGGACCAAAATTCACTCTTTATTTACATTACATGTTTACTTAATCCTTTGTTTATTTACTGGGCTCTACTATTTCTCATAGTTGACCTATGTACTGTTTACATTACCCTTATCTTTGTTTACTTATTGGCGCCAGTACGTTCTCAAAGTCGCTAGTTCTTATCTATGACCTTTGGACTTGACCTTTGACCGGCGCGGTGAAGTATCGCTCTTACTACTATTGTGATTTAAGAAAATGTTGTAAATAATTTTTTTTCTTATATAAATACCATGTGTCCAAAACGTCCTACCCCCCTCTTATTATTTTTATTAACGGAAAGAGACAGATTTGCTTTGGGGAAAGTTTAGATAACCAAAGGAGGAGTTTTTTGAAGTATCAACATTTTCAACCCTTACCCCCCAAAATGGGGTAGTTTGGAGGTAAGTCAAGAATTTTAAATAGCAACCCCTATTGAGTGATACCTCATTTTAAAGGTCTTTTTAAAATAAGAATAATGGCACAAACCAGAGGTCTCTAAGTTCATCTTACCCAACATAGAAACCAATCGAATTGTGAATGTTAAACTACAAACTCCGGTTGTTTTTATTACATTACAAACTGCTCTATGTTGGTAAAATGATGGTAAGAGCCTTACATTGTTTTTTAGTTCATATTAAGTTCTTGAAATGGCTACCATTTACTTTTTGGCAGAAATAGATTCTGGACTCAAAAGCTTGTTGTACATTTCGTAACATTTCTGGTCTAATTATTAACGTAAAATTCACAATTCGATTGGTTGCTATGTTGGGTAAGGGTTGAAAATTTTGATACTTCAAAAAACTCCTCCTTTGGTTATCTAAACTTTCCCCAAAGCAAATCTGTCTATTTTCATTAATAAAAAAAATAAGAGGGGGGTGGGACTTTATAGACACGTGGTATATTGAATTATATATACCGGGTGTACAAAAAGTCCAGCACCGGTTTAATATGTGTTGTTTAAATTTCACTGGAAAGCTGAAAACCTGGACTTACACTATGAACCTAAAGAACTATTGTTGCACACCATGAGTGACAGCGTCGGACCGGGGGGGGGGGACGTCCCATCAAGAGTACAAAGAACACCTTAAATGAAAGCATAGGCCGAGTTGTACATCATTTTAAAGGGCTTTACTGGCAGAGTTCAATGCCGCAAACCACACTTCAAAAGGTTGATCCAGTACAAAATGGTAGATATTAAAAAGTTTTACTAAAAAAAGGATAGATCTCCTCCGGTTATTTGACATTTGGAAAGACGTACATAAAAACTATTTACAAAATTTTGCAGGGCAACTGGAGGAAACATTGAAGTATTCCTTGTCTTGGAAACAGATCTGGTGAACGCGCTGGCCACTGTACAGAGCCGCGCCTACAGATCCACCGATTCTCTTTCTTGTATGCCATATAATTTTACTAATGCTTATAAACGTAAATTTACACACATATTTTCTTTTATAAATTCCATATTGCCTTATGAATGCTTTAAAATAAGTTTATTACTAAATTACTTACGTCATAGCAATCTTGTGTTTAGTATTTATTTATTAATATTTCATTACAGCTGTTTCAGTATAACATATACCATCATCAGATGAATCAACACATTTACACAACACACTAATACACATTTCACAAAAATAAATAAACGTAAAATGTTTGGTACTGCAGTACAAGTCGAAAATAGTATAAAATAAATCTGATGATGGTATATGTTATACCGAAACAGCTGTAATGAAATATTAATAAATAAATATTAAACACAAGATTGCTATGACGTAAGTAATTTAGTAATAAACTCTTTTTTGCCTATTTTAAACACTAAATGTTAGAAGAGTTCATCTGTGGTGAATTACTTTCCAGTTAATTATAAAAACAAAAAATAAATATACTACAACATAATATTTCGAAAGTGCTCTCTTCATTAGGTATTAGTTTTCCTGTTATTAGTTTCCAGTTCAGGAAGCTACAATAAACAGAACTGATGTTGACATAGTCCTCCTTTTTATCTACTCAAAAATATAATAATATTTTAAGTGAAACTTCTTATAGCATATGGTAGTAAAATATGACTTGGAAACGTATAAAATAAAGCAAGAGATTCGGGAAACGACAGATTCGGCCGTCACACTGATCTGCTTTTTTCCACGTGCAAATTCTTTCTCCGTCGACAGGCATCACCGGAATAAGTAGAAGTAAAGATGTGTGTTGGATTGCGTTTGAGTTTATATGTATGTTTGTACGTCACGCAACAACAGGCCGTTTTCTTTCAAAAATGTCTTGATTACCTTCAGTCTCAGTTTAGAATTTATAGTTTATTGTAATTATTATTGGAATATAATCTCTCTCTCTCTCTCTCTCTCTCTCTCTCTCTCTCTCTCTCTCTCTCTCTCTCTCTCTCTCTCTCTCTCTCTCTCTCTCTCTCTCTCTCTCTCTCTCTCTCTCTCTCTCTCTCTCTCTCTCTCTCTCTCTCTCTCTCTCTCTCTATATATATATATATATATATATATATATATATATATATATTACTTTCGATATTCATGTTATTTTAATGAAATCATTTTGTGAAGTATTAGGTTTTGTTTTTAGTTTCGATATATCATGTTATTTTTAATGAAATCATTTTGTGAAATATTAGGTTTTGTTTTTAGTTTCGATAATATCATGTTATTTTAATGAAATCATTTTGTGAAATATTAGGTTTTATTTTTACTTTCGATAATATTTTTTTTTAACATTGTGATCATTGGTATGAATTAAATAATGGTATTGGATGTATTTGGAATAGGGAGGGGGCAACTTTACTAGGGGAGAATTGAGGGGGAGGGGTTGGGTATCCCTATAGAAGTAACCAATAATTATTTAAAAAAATTGTATAGGCCTAAAACATGACGAATTTTTTTTTTTACAGAAATTACATTACATTGATTCAAATACTCACTCTTAAAAACAGCCACCATCATGAAAACACATATTTTTGGTCTATCATATTTCTGGTCATCTCGCATGCTAAAAACAAATTTAAATACAATACCTTCATAATCGAATAAAATTTGCAATTACTGAATTAAGATTCAGGATTTACCATTATGACTGTGTTGTTATATAGGTATTCCCTAACCAAATATGATAACAAGAATAGACCTATGTTATAAAACGAATATATATCAATATTTGTTTGGTAATGTTGGTAATGATTATTATAGAAGGTTGTGGGATCTGATTATCATGGTGGCCTTGCAACGGTACCTCCATTGTGTCATGAAGGTCCTTAACCGCTAACAATGGATCTCCATGCATGCCCATGCTTCTACCTTCGCCGTTATCTAATTGTCTCATTTATTAAACCAAGTTGCGCATTAATCTGGTGAGGGTAATCACCATAACAAAGGATATTTTTAGTCAGTTTCTATAGAATTAAAGCTGTACTATTACAAGCACAGTAATTCACCATCACTCGCGAGAGTTCGTTAACTTGTAAATTATCAAGTTGGGATTGTCTCAGGTTTTTGATTTTCTCGTTCTATCTATACTAGCAAAATCTTATAATATTTAATTTTACAGAAATTATTGTTTAACATACTCGTTATAAGACCCCTGAGTTCATCACAGCCCCAACCATATGTTCGGTATGGGTTCGCAAATCACTGTTTGTTTATTAAGATTTATTATAGAAAGAAAACAACGTCATAATTACATCTCTACATGTATAAAAAACGCCATGTCTCTCTGTGTTTATAAGCTTATAACTCGAGGACAGCTGATCCTATTTTCATCCAGTTTTCTTTCCTATGTAGGCACACAGCATCTTATCAAGTTTTAGTTTGATTTACAACTTTTCTCATACTTCGTATACTGGCTTAGTAAAACTAAATTTCAACCTATCGGTATATTTCTTTCTTTTTTTGTTTCTTCGGGCCTTTATCCCCATCGTAGATGAAGCAGGGAACATAATGCTCTGCCACCTGAGTTACTCCTCTTATCAATATATATGTATTAGTTTCTATAGGTCAGTGAAAGGTAATTCTTAACGTTTAAGTACAAATTAATTCTTACAGTTTAAGTACAAATTAATTCTTGAAAGTTTAATTTTGTAAACGTTATAATCTTATTTACACCGATAAAAGAAACGAAAGTAGGGTAGGCGATTACATACTTTTGATGTCTATATTTTTTATTGGAGTTCTACCGTTGAAAGCAAACGCAACAAACGAAGTGTGGGGCCCTTTTTTTTCCTCTACACCCCAGACACATTCCTACGATGAGGATACTGTAACTAGTGTGCGAACAAATAAACTTTGTCAGGACAGTAACCAATAGTCTAAGAAACTTTACCTACATCGCCTTATATAGCTACTATTCGAGAATATAGCTCTTATAAAAGGGGATGATTTGGCTAACATCACCCAGAAGTAGACTTGTCCTCAAACACCAGGAGTTATCGGCTTATGTCTGGTAAATAATCCGTTAGGATAGAGGCACTTTGGAGCCATGTTGTGTAAAATCTTTGTCACGATGAAGACTTTGTGATCAAGAGCCCCAATTAATTCCGTATCTTCTTTGCTTGATTATGGTGGTTTCCATACATACGTATAATATCCCCACTTTATATGTTCAGCGCTTCTCTTCTAAACTAAGTATATATTTGGCGCCCAACACGGGACCTTTTATCTTTGTCTGCTCTCTCCGCTAACGCTACATATTCAACTATCCTCTTCTGAGCAAGCCCAGCTACTCCTGCACTTCCATAAGATAAACGAGTTTACACTTTCTTCCCATCAGGTTTAAATGGGGTTTTCAGAACTGTTGAAAGAATTTTGTCTATTCGTTTAACAAACACTTATACATTTTCCTCGACTCCAAAGTCTCACAATTGTCAAACAAAAATAAAATTTAGAAAATAAATATTAAATTAAAATATCAGAGAGTTAATAATTGATCAGAATAGGTTACGGAAGACAGAAAATTTTATAATTCAAATGTTGTGGCCACCCTGGGTTCTCTTACTTCAAATCGATGCTGAAAGTAGCTTATAAAGACGACAATTGTAGATAGTATTTACTCGTGTAAACGCCTACCTTGCTTTAATCTTCTTACGTTTCATTACTGATTCTGATCGGATCTTGCAAATTATGTGATCAGCTGTTGTGATAAACTTTCCCGTAGCACGATCATATAAAATGTCAGACAGACGAAAGTTGTGACCCGCCCAAGCAATACGGGCACCCACTGGCTTTCACGTAATGATTTATATATTGGCAAATATTTTTATTAATTAATGTTAAAAGTGAAATGTTTTACTTTAACTTATTAAGTAGTGTGGAAAAGGGGGTTGCATTGCTTAATAATAGTACTGTATTTAAATACAAATTTTGAATTTAGAATCCCTTAAAGTCATTACGAAAAAATAGAACGAGGATCTATTTACGAACCTCACAAATATCCAATTTTATTGGGAACAGTTTTTTGTCATATTTTTCAAAACGACCCTTCAAAATGTCAAGTTATTCCATGTTTACAAACGCAAAGAATCGGAACATTTTAAAGTTATTTGATAATGATGAACTGTCCATATGTTGGTGTCAGATATTTTAACACTTATTTCACGAGTAATTTATGAACAAATTATTCTGTACTTGGGTTTACAAATAAGTTAAATCGGACGTTTGCAATCATTTTTGTATATAAAAGCTAACACACGATGTTTTAAGAGTATAAATCAACCTTTTTATCAATTGCTAAACTTGAAAAAATGGTCTAGGGCCATGTTAGAACTAATACTAATAAAAGAACAGGAACCCAGCTCTAAAGCTAGACCTGAGTCAAAATAACTATGACAAAAAACGGTAAACAAACGTTTGCAACCTGGTTTTAAACTACTGAGCTTTGTTGGTTTTTTTCACTTTTTTTTTTGTTGTTAGATTTAGCACTTGATCATGGAGTGTGATTCATACTCTCTAAATGTCGCGAATTATACAGGGATGTCATAAAAGAATAGTGGGGTTTTGAACTTGATTTAAATGAAAACAGAATTACTTACAACTGATGTTTATCTAAATCGTCGTTTGCAACAGTTTTTTGTATATAACTAATAAATTTCTATATGTGCGACATTAGTCGTTCGGCAAATTTCCAATCGATAAGCAAGTTCTGTGCAAATGTTAGTTAACATGTTTTTGTTAAAGGTTGTCATTGCTTCATTAATTCTGTTCCCTAAGTGATTTAGGTCACGATTTTTTTCTCGATAAACAATGTTTTTGATGTACCCTCACAAGACAAAATCGCAAGGTGTCAGGTCTGGACTCCTTGGAGGCCAGCGTGTAGGTCTATCCATCGATGTCCAATCTTTTCTTGTTGGAAATGAAGTTGTTGAATGTTTTCGATTTCATCAAGTTGAAGAAAACAATAATTGATTAACATATCGAGATATACAATTGCATTAATTTTTTTTCAGTAAAGAAGAAAGGCCCTACCAGACAATTTTTCATCACACCACACCAAACATTAAATTTAGGCGAGTCGCGTATTTTCTCAAACATTGTATGTGGGCTTTAGACCCCAGTATGCGTGAATTGTGTCTGTTAAAGATACATTGATATGGAATGTAGCTTCGTCTGAAAAATTATATCATCTTAAAATGATTGGTTTTCATCAATCTTGTTCAACATTTTAACAGCGAAATTAAAACGTTTTGCACCATCTTCAGGTTTCAATTCCTGCAAAACTGGATTTTATATGCGTGTAATTTCAGTTTTTTGTGCGATTGTTGTTTTTGGAATACCTAACTCTAGTCTTCGTCGAGGTATTGACTTCTTAAGACTTCTAATTGCAGATTGTCTAATAAGTTCAACTGTTTCGTCTGATACATTTGGCCTGGCCTGTCAGATGATTTTTAACTAACACACTCCACACAGAACACTCTAGAAAACACACTACCACAACAATGCAAGAACTAATTTTGAGGTTACAACAGCTGTAAAACAAACTTTTGGGTTATAGGCTATCAGCGATACCAATACAACACCACAAAACTTCTCTACTGTTCTTAGGAATTAATAAAACTTCACCATGTTTTTATGATAACCCTGTATTGTATATACACAATTAATGGGAAACGTCCGATTACAGAATAACTTGTTCAGAAATTACAACGATCGATGCCGTGAAATATGTGTAAAAATAGCTGACACCATCTTTGATGTATGGAATGTAAATAGAAATTATTAACCATGAAATGAGTGTTTTTACAGCATATTTTCATTTTGTTCTACATAGCAGGGGACAACACTATTAGTCACCCTATAGTATGAAAAATAAGCGAAGGGTATATAAGAGTTGTCTATAGTGTAAGTGAGAAAGTGTGTGGATGCTTTATTTCAACCTAAATATCAGCTGACATGAAGTGTATTGTACTGGATATTATAATAGGAAGAATATAAATATGAAACAACGTCGAGTTGCAACACAGAAAGAATTGTTTATTGTCCTGTGTAGTGAGCATGGAGAGCGTTTACATCAAAACAATAACATAAGAAAGTTATGACGCGGTACGGAACGATTAGGCACGTGAAAGCTACATTTCACTTCCAACTTTGATGGCTTTTCAATTGTGGGGATTGGTATTGATAAGGAAATCGATAATGTTCAACCGATTTGCAAGTTGGACTAAATAGATACGTTTCTTTCCTGTTTTAGTTATAACATTGATACTTCTATTATAGGAACAGAAACCTTCAGAGGCTGTTCTTTTCCGTCCCTTACGTTATTAAGAGTATTCGATGGTAAAGAGTCTATTTTGTTTTGTTTAGTTCTTTTTTATGTAAGGAATGATGGTTGAGAGGTTTTTTTTGCATTTAAACAACAATAAAAATACTGTCTGACGATCACAAGAATGAGGGGTGAAGAGGAAACTGCGCATGCGCTGATCACATTTAGACTACTATAACTAGTATAGGGACATTGTCAGTTGGGACAAGCGAAATAACTTTAAAGGCTTTATTGAAATATGTAAATATGTTTTCAAAAATACCATTAATGGTGGTTCATTTTCTTCTTTTTTTTGACAACTACCGAATTGACATTTTGGTGAAGATTTAGTTTTAGTTCGTTTTTATTTGGTTTTGAGAATGAGTAAGTGAAAAACCTTGTACAATGTTTTTGCGCCATTTATGAAGTGAAACATTTGCATAGCAAAACGCTAACTTATTATTAGTCCCGATTTTCACAGTTTTAGACGACATTTGTGAATTATATTTATATATAGCTTTTAGACTTCCAACGACAAATCCATAAAGAAAAATCTGGGAGTATCCAGGAGTATCGTCGTATCCACTGATCGCTTGGGTACTAGGAGTTCTTTAAACTTCCCAAAAAATAAAAGATAACATGTGTGTAACTTTCTTATTCAGTTCGTTCAACTCTGCTCTCTCTCTGATGTAGTATGAAATGATTTGTGCTACAGTTTTTACGACAACTAGTTTGTTTACAAACCGAGTAGAAAGCAACATGCACAGGAGAAAGGTGCGGAGTCAGGTCGTTCGTCCAGTTTTTTGGGATCCCTCAGGCTGTCCGGATCTCCCTACTTAAATTTCTCCGATAGGTAATATTTACATTGCAGTTTGGTAAAACTTGCTTTGGTTTTGTTCTCAACATCGACAAGTCATCAGCTGTTCAACAGCTGTTCTCGAAGTAACGGTGCGTCTGAAACGTAATATCGGGTTTAATCCTTTTGGATCGTAACATGAACGTTGGAATAAAGGAATTTGTTTATCCGATTTATAGACAGGTATAAATTTTGTTTAATATAATTTGTTCTTCTTGTTTAAAGGCGAAGAACCTTTCGTTCATCATCGCCTTAGAAAAAAAGAGTATGAAATAATAAACCCTAACTCTCGAATAGTCTAATAGCGCCAAGTCGGAAGAGAACAAGAGTTGGTCAAGCGAACCTGGACCATGTTGGTTTCATAGAGGATTATTCATAACTATAATCTAACAGCTTTTTCAACTGTTACTATGGAAATTATTTCTTGTTGCATTATTCTTTAAATTACGATTAAAAATTACTTTGGTTTTTTTTTATCATTATTATCGTAACATAACAAAACAGAGTATAGAGACTCCTAATACTCAAATACTATAATAGCGCTTTAGTCGGAAGAGAACAAAAGTTGGTTAAGAGAGACCTGATCGGAGAAGGATCTAACCCAAGACTACACGAGAAAGGTGTAGATCCAGTTAAACGTCCTCGGGTTTGCTAGACCCGTAATCATTATGAGTTATCTCGTGGTAAGTTCGTACAAAACTTTACGACTCGTAAAGTTTTCAGCCTAACTGCAACACTCTCAAATAATACGTGTATTCTATTATATACGTGTAGTATATTATATTATTTTTTATACTCTTAGTAAATAGACTGATGCAATGATACATTTTCGATATGACTGTATTGGGCAGAACACATCTTTTCACGTAGGCTATTATTCAAAATCCAGAAAAGATATAAATAACTAAAGTTATGTAATTATTATTAATTAATTACCTTATTTTCTACGTCCAAACAATCCTTATCATTATATAGATTACCGGTTTCAGTGAGATTAAACCACCATCATCGTCACAAAAATGCGTTGTAACTCTTTTTCACATTCCAATGTTTAACGATAAGATATTATGATTTTAATCGAAATCAGTCAATCAATAAAAACAAATTTAAACTTTGACTTTAATTGGGATTTTTCGTGGTTCTAAGTATTCATAAACCTCTTTCATATTCGAAGTTCTTCGAAATAGATAAATATTGCTATGTTTAATACATAATTTTTTATAGATTTTAATTCTACTCTTATTTTACCTCCCCCACCCCTAATTCTATTTTAACCACATTAATAAAAAATTGTTGGTTCCATGGAATACCTATAAATAATAAAATATAAATTTGGACCACACATTGACTTCCTGCAATTTATAATTTTTCGTATTACGTCTCCAGTTTTATAATTTCGAAAAAGTTGCTTTTGAAGATATTTTTTTTTTCACGGAGCATAGTACTGTACAACGTCCAGTAGCTCATCCTGTGCATCTTTATTTTTTCTTTTTGTTTAAAGCGACGTCAAAAAATTAGTGATGTACACAATTACTAGTTTCAGAAAACCTGTGTAACAACAGTTTTAACTGAACTTACTGTACTGGATAAAACCCCCTTCGGTCTACCAAACAATTTAATATTTCCTAAAAATCCCAAGAAGCAAATTTTTGAGCATTACATTTAGAGGATCTGCCAGTATTAGATTATATGGTGCTGTTGGGTACGTACCATGATGGCGCCTACCACCTTGGTTTATTGTTATTTTTCTAAGAATATATACAGTTATGTATGGTATGTTTGCTGTATTTTTTAATTTTTTTTGCCCATCGTGTACACGATGTATTGAAGGCCTCACTGCATACGTACTGCCAAGTAAAGATGAAACGTAGTATAGAACCACTACAGGGTTGTGGGTCGTGTGTGAGTTTATAGTAAATATTTGTACAAAAAGGTCAGAAATTGCGTTACTTAATACCTTAAGTAATTACTTAAGGTAATAAATCTGCGTATGTAAGAGTGTTTCAGTGATGCAGGATGTAAAGAGTAATCAAACCTATCATAAACTGACTTTTAACGTTTCAGGTATAAAGTTTTGAATGCATGAATCGTACTTTTATAAAGGAAGTTTCGGTTGATGTCCTTGTAATTCATCTTAACCACGAGCAAAAAAAGGACGAAAGTTTTATATTTCAACCACGTTTTTTTGAGTTCGGGTTGAGATATATCACGTTTCATCCACTAGAGTCGTCATTTAATATAAACTACAGGAGTGGGGTAAATTTTGTGACTTCAGATCAAGTTAGTCCAGCCTTGTACAGTTTATTTAGTTACGTAGTTATAGGCATTATAAGTGTCCTGATTTTTAGTAAATATATACTTTTATCTATTCAGTAAAATAATTTCTTCACAAGTCTTAGGTGCACAAAATTAGAAAATCTGAGCCAGTTTTTAGATTCAAGAAATTTTTGTGGTGAAGTATTCTTTAAAGTGAGCCTCACATTATAATTTTGTAATTCAAAAGTTATTATTTTCTTGTTGTTAAAGCGTAAACATCTCGTTGTTTATAAATGAACGAAGAAGAAAACATAAAATAAAGAAATTTAATTTAGTCCTTCAAAGTAAATGTCGTTCAAGAGTTGAAACTTGCCGATCACAATAATAGAGTTTAATATTATCAACTATTCCAGAACTTGTATTATAAAGGATAATTGAAATTGATGAATGTTTTTACACCGACAAGGTTTGGTTTAATTTATCAGCGTTTTTGGAGTACTTAGGATCCGCCCGAAATAGTTGAGCATCCCGAAAAAATGTGTTTGGTTAGTGATTACCCGAAAACTTATCGGATTTTATTATTATATATTCTGAGTAATATTGGTCAGATATTGTTTATCCATTTACATACCAACTCAATGAATGTGAAATTATAATGTCTACAATGGAGCTACAGTGCACATTTCTCATAACTCCATATCGCTACTCAAAGACGTCTTTAGTGATCGGATCATTAAAAAAAAATCTTTATCGAGAACGCTTGATTTGACACTGACAGATTACTTTTACTTAGGGTGGGTGTATAAGAATCACCCCTAAAACATAATAACCTATCGATAACACAGAATTGTTGGAAATATGTATAGAAACAAATATAAAAAGTTAAGTTATGTATTGAAAATGGAGAACCACACTTTGAACATCTTATGTGGAGGTACTAGTTATTAAATATTTTTTTTCAATTTTTCTTCTTGTTCAAAGATATAAAAAATAGTATATTTCATCACTAGGACCAAAAGTGGAGCTTTTTGTTACAATCTCAAGTTAAACGAAAATGAGCGAGGATCGAAAAGCTTCTTTTGGTCCAAGTGATGAACTATATTTTTCGTTATACTGCAAATAATATAAGAAAACAATTTCACAAAAACTAAAATGTTATAACCTATGTACCTTCAAATCGACGGTAACAGCTGTTTTAACGGTTATTTACAACGAGAGTATCGGTTGTTTTTATAGATTTTTACAATCGTTAATTAATTATTCGTATAAACGAAGTAGCAGCTGATGACCTCGACCTCAGCTGATGTTTTTAGGTCCTAGGACTTAAAAGAACAACTTTAGTAGCTCAATGGACGTATTGAAAACAGCTGTTTTTGAAGCAGTATGACGAAAAAGAAAAAAAAAGGCTTATAAAAAAATAAAAACCTCGAGATGGAAGAGTTAATTTAAACAAAAGAGATGAGATATGGAAAAGTGGTATCTAACCTTAAGACTACATAAAAAAAAGTGTATATTCAGCTAAGATCCCGTAGCATTGAGGGTACATACCAAATAAATTTATTATTTGTAAATACATTTGTTTATTTTGTTATAACCTAAAGTTGACTTTTTAAACACATTGTAGATAATCTTAAAACGTATACATTCATAAGCTTGTGTGTATATATACACTTTAAGCATGGATAAGTGAATCGCCCCGTTGCAAGACTCGTCATGTCCAATTTTTTTTCGAAATTTAGATAAGACCGCCATTTTGTAGAGTTCCATGGTCCTACATCCAAAGACAGAAATGCTGTGATTCAAAAGTCGTTGTAAACTTGGTTAAAACATATTTGAAAACCAATACATGCAGCAAAACTTTAGTTTAGAGTTTTTTGTCGTTTCTGAATTTTTAGCATAATGGACATAACGAGTTTTGCAACTGGGAGACACAAGTTATTATTATTTCCTGTTATGTACATTTTTACGTGTAATAAAATAATAATAATTGTTTTAACCTTCCAACCGTAACCGTGATGTATAGTAGACCTTTGTATAATTTATCACAGTTATTTTGTTTTTGTGCGTTTTGTGAGAAATAATAAAATTTTGATCACAAAAGCTCTTGTTATAATGTAAAAAAAAAAAAATCTTTTATCTTTGAAAATTACATTAAGTTGAATTATATAACATAACAAAATTTGTTATGCCCTCAGCAGCCCCCCCCCCCCAGTCTTTCAGATACCTAATGCATTAACACACGCGATCTTGTCAAGCACGTTCACTCATGGAATTCCAGCTCATCTTCATGTATTTGGTTATTCCATACAACCTACAGTACCTTGGAGTTTTGCCAAGTATCAACTATCAGGTATTGTTTGCTTTCATTGAACTCAGTGTGACTTATTTACATAAGTCAGTGTTTTTACATCTGATGGAATACTCTTTACCATTAATCTTAGTCAAATGTAACTGTGGTTCATGCATAGAAAGTTCCTGGTTATAGATGTAGGAGGAGATACTCTTCGCAGACGAGGAAGAGTGTTAACAATTGTAGGCAATAAGACTTAATTAGTTACCAATATTTGGACCTACTTTGATGGATCGACCTATCCATTGGTCGTGGAGAATAACCAAATAGTTAATTTCTCTAACTAAAGGAGGAGCATAGGCTATATGACACTTCGTTTGAAAGATCTATTAAAAACAAAACTTTGGTAAAAACACCATTTTTATTTTACATTTAATCTAAAATGGTTGCAAGTGGAAAATAAAATTAGCAATATTTACAATTTTTTCCCCTAAAAAAGCTACATACTGTAAGCGTACATATACATTCCATAATGGTATATCACCTTCTCTAATAAATCGTCTTACTGTATTTATTTATTTTGGTACATTTAATACTAATTTCTATTTTATTGTATTTTTCCTTTTCTTATATTTCTCATTTGTATTTTCTTCCTTTAATTGTTGTATTTTGTCTAAATTCATTGAGTCACCTTTTGTTTCAAAGAGTTCTTTTGACATCTTGTGAGGCACCACTGGTGTAACATTTGTCAAATCTAGCTGGTGATGCTTTGAAATTTTCTGCATTAATTTTTTTTAAACATAAGATATTGCAGTTTTTGCATTTAAAATTCATACCTTACTGTTATTTTTAAGCACATTTATCCAACCTCAAATTTTGAAGAAAATTCCCAGTTTATAATTCGTAGAAAACTGAAAATTATTACGAAGGCCGTTTTCAACTACAGTACTTTTACCTTAAAGTGATGTTTTCTCTTCAATTCCTATATACTGTAAAGATCATTAGGTATTGTCAGTTTAAATTTGTGTTTTCTTAAAATGATTGTTTTAGTGTTTTTGAACATAAACTCACTTATTACATCATTTTATTTACAAGAGTTTTAAGATTTCCGACGGCTGGATAACTTATGATCGTCCTGACATTACGTGCTCTTAATTTAAGTCAATATCAAATGCGGAAACAGCTATTCAGGCAAATTGTGCATTAAAAATTTACCTAGCTTCTTGACTAAACGATAACTGATCCCTGGATGCATATGTTGATGTTTTATTTTATAGATTATAATAAATCTCAGACAATAACATTGATTTCAAAATTACCAAACCACAAAGACAGAACAAAATACTCATTAGTAAACTAAAGTTAAAATTAATCCATTTAATAATGTCAATACAATTTCTGAAAATAAACAAGTTTGGCGTGGGGAAGGATGGAGAGTCTAGAATAATTGTTATGATAATAATTATTATGAGTTAAATGTTAAAGGTAACACGGAAAAGAATTTGCTGAAACAGAAGACCTGCGCGCAGAAACGTAGTGATTGAGCGACTTTCTTATTTATTATATCATATAATTATCTTATACAATTTCAGAATGATAAAATGAAAGTATACATTTATTTACCTCGCACGTTTATTTCGTTTGTTTTGTTTTTTTTTATTTTTTGAAGAATAAACTCGATATTTTAGGATATTGGTAGGGCGTACCCCCCCCCCCCCCCCAATCTACACATCTTACGTTTAATAAAGCTGCTTTCGATTTGTAGAATTTGTTTCTAAATCTACAAATTTTGTACTGCAAATAATAGTTCGAAGAAAATGGTCTTGTAGCTGTGGAATGGATTTATAACAACCGAAACATTTATTGTCTATGTGATTTATATAACAATTCCTAAAGGGGTAACCTAAAAGACGTAAAGACACCTTCAAAGGACACTTCTTCTCCGGTGTGTGGGACTCCTGGTTCATTCTATCACCAATTGAACCCTAATCTTCTTTCGTCCACAGGTGTTAGCGTCAACTGTTAGATTTTAACCATCACGTCAACCCTTCATTTCATGACCCATCAGGGTTTTATCTTCTTTTGATTTGCTTCACTTTTCCATAGATTTTATTCCGAGTCTAAAATCTTCTTTGTAGTATGACTGCTTTTTTATTTATTAATCACCTCATTAACGAAGTCCTCAATGACCCTCCTAAGTTCTTCCGAAACGAGCACGTGGCTTACCATGTTGTCTGGCATAATGTTTCCTTCAATCTCTTTACAAATAAATGATTCATTGCACCATTGCAGTGTTCCTTAAGTAGTCCTTCTTTGAATTAATAGCGTATCAGGTAGCTGTTAAAACATCCCTGCTCCTACTTCTCCATGTTCCCTCTCCACCCAGTTAGCTATATTGGGAATCAGGTGTTGCTTTCATCTCCCAGTATCCTTCTGCTATAGTTAATTGCACCTTCGAAAAACCTCTCTTCTAGCTTCAGTTCTAATTGCTTTCTTCGTTGGTTGGTCGCGTCTTGTCTTCATAATTATCCTGCCTCTACCTTGTCATCAGATTCAATGGTGGAAAGCTCCTAGCTTTCTCCAACAGTACGCTTGTTACACTGTTCTATAGGCCAAAGCAATCCTCATTGCCATGTGCCGCTGACCTGGACAGCAGGCGTTTTACTGCATTGTGGTTGTCCAGTGGATCAGTGCAGGGAGCTGCATACAATACCGTTGAGTTTACAATGCTCGCCAAGATTCTTCTTTTCTCTCGCTACATTAACGTTTGGCATTAACCGTGCTAGACGTGGCTAAATCTTCTGTCTATTTCAAGCCCCAAGTAGGTAATTTGATTATTTCAACTCTTAGTTATGTAAGTTGAAGCTTTGGTTTCACGAATTTTCTCCTGTTGCTTTCGTCTTCCCAATCATCATCTGAAGGCCTCTACTTTTCCTGGGATCGTTTATTCTGGTCTTCAAGGTCCTCTCGTCGTCTGCCTAACAAACAATAAGAGTGTCATCTACAAATCCAAGAATGACATATCTGGCGATAGTTCCGTTTCTAGGAAGCCGGCCGTACATGGCGTTCCATATGAAGTGACCAATTTTCGAAACCTCTCTTCTTTTACAAACCCGTCATCACTCTCATAAAAAATCCACCTGTTGCTTAGGTAGTCATCCAGCGCCCTAATCAAATATTGTAGTACTTTCTTCTTTCGAGTGATTCCATGATGACTTCCCACTTAGCTGAGTTAAAAACATGTAGAGAAGCTTTCAGAGATTTAAACAATATAATTTACTAGATAAAATGTATATAGATAGAACAAAAACTCGAACACAAGATCTCACAAAAATTATGTTTACTTAATCAAACCCGTTTCAACGATAAAGTCGTCATCGTCAGTGTTCGACGTCCTCATTGAGGACGGCGACTTTGTCGTTGAAACGGGTTTGATTAGTAACATAATTTTTGTGAGATCTTGTGTTCGAGTTTTATTCTATCTAATATTATCTCACAAGTCAAGCTCAATATTTATTTTGAAATGTATATAATAAATATATTCATAATTATAATTTGAAGATATCTGTGGGGGCGGGGGGTCACTGGAATGAGGAGCTTCCCTGTCAAGCTTACTTTTATTAATACACTTCCTGAGTGTACAAAAGTGAGACAACTTTACAAAATTTAATAACAAACTTAAGACGATAAAATTGTTGTTGGAGTCCTTAGTTGGTGAGCGAGCTATATAGATTTCGGTACACTCTAGTGTCCGTTTTATATTAGGTTTATCAGGAGCTGTTTGATGCACTGCAATGATTTAATTGTAATTTGTATATACAATAAGAAATTATATTGAAACATTAATTGTAGATATTGGTATCAATTTTAAATTTGAAAAAAAAAATTAATAATTTTATTTTGACTCAATAATTCTTGTTACCAACATTCGAAAATAAATAAATATATAATATAGTGAATCATAATAAACTGTTTCCATCGTGGACGCCAAAGATTGAACGAAACAACTAAGATTCGTCCAAACAAACAGAAACCAAAGTGGTGCTCTTGTCACGTATTGATTGTTAAAGGTAACTGTCACATGTGCGAATCCTCATAGCGGGACTCAGCGACGTGATGCAACCTTCTGTTTTTATTCGCCGTTATCGAGGCGTGAAAATAAACGGTTTGACTTTCAGATAACCAACCGTAAAGTGAAGATTGATTTTAGATAGGCAACAACTATTAAATACTCCTTCAAAAAACCCGCTAGTTTTTGCTAACCGGCGAATAAATTCTTAATCTGACAGCTGTGTTTTTATGGAGATTTTTGTGCCTCATTTTCCAGGTGAACAGGAAATAATTTTATAAATTGATTCCCTAAATTATTTAAAAACATTTGTTTTGGAAATAATTATAGCAACTACACTCTGGTGTACACCAGACTATCAAATGAGCTCCTATCGTTAACCCACACAACAAGTTTGGAATGTTCTTTTATATGCTATATTATGTGGCTGTCGTAATTTTTGTCTGGTTTTTCAAATTTTCCACAAATAATATACTTTTGTACAATACCTTGGATATGTTCATTAGCAAAAAATAAGGGTTGTAAATTTCAAAATGGTGGACTATCTAAATAATTCTATATGTGAATAACTTGTCGTACTGATATTTTAGCCAACGAATTTTTTCAACGTTGTATGTTTATAAGTTTGTGCTAAATTTAAAGAAAATATAACAAAAATTGCAACCGTAGTAAGATGTATCACTCAAGTGCACATGTACGAATTGATTTGTGAAAGGGGGGGAGGGGGCAATAATTTGTATATATTATTTTTGGCGATTTGGTGCGACATAAAATAAATATGTCTTACCTTCTGCAAGTGATTCAGAGCATCAAAATAAAGAAAACAGTTTGTTATCCGTCTGTCAACAATTTTGTGTTTTTTTTTTCGAAAAATAATTATAATTTAATTAATTATTAAGATTTAGAGTCGAAATTTGGTATATCAATTTTTTATGTTATGATTTACCACTTGAAAAATCAAAACATTAGCTTGTTAATTTTCAAAATAATAGCTGTTTAGATTTTTGTGAAGTTATTAGTTTTAGAAATATACAATATTAAACATTCAAACGGCCACCATTTTGACAATTTAAAAGATACAAGTTTTACGTTATCGTTATTAAAAAAAAAAAAAACTCAAAATGGCCGACAGACGGGTAACGAAGCGTTTTCAGACATATGTTTATTAAACCTTTTTTCTTTATTTTCACTTTCCGAAGTTAGGGCACCAGTATATATGTTCAGATTGCCGTAGTAAACAGAATTTTTTTAATAACATACTCGTATGTTTGGAGACGCTTTGTTTGGCAACTATTTATGTTTGCGTTTTTCCTTTAAAATACCATTTCGATAGAATAGATATAGATATCGAGCCGAAATTTTGTATATACAAATTTGAATCATGGTAAGTTTACACACAATTATAATGTTTAACATAACCGTTTCAAAAAAGCTTCCGTTTTTAATTAATGATGCTAAATATATTTTATAAACAATTAAAATAATTTTGTTCTTGCTCTTTTAGTAGTGAACATATTGATATATTGACTTTTATTGTAATTCAAATATAGGAGCCCGAAACACTTTTGAATGTGAAAACCCTCTTCCACCCACCTCCTCCCAAAAAAGTCGAAGGATAATCAAGATTTCGATTTTAAACAAAACTAATTCTTAGTTACTAAAAACTTAAAAAATAAATGGATAATTAAACACGACTTTCGATTTTTAAAATCTCCAACAGTTTTTGTGTGTATCCTATTTCTATTACTTAGGAAGTATATTTTTACTGATAACTCAGTTACTCTTTAACTTACAATAGGCTACTACTTTTTTTTTTTTTTTTTTTTTTTTTTTTTAACCAACTGATTAGATAGTCCGCATCTAAAATTTCAAATAACTAATTTTGAAAGAGTAGTAAAAACTCAAAAACCATAATTTTATTTGAATCACCATAATTGAAACCTGTATGCAATATATCAACTCAATATCTACAAACGTACCTCAGAAATAATATTTTTATGATGAGAAAAACACAATCAAGCGGGATACAAACTAAACATGTTTGGACATATGTTATTTGAACCTTTTTTTTTATGTTAAGCTCTTAATCATGTTTCTAAGTTTTACATTATAATCAGCTTAGTCACTTTCCAAAATGTGTTGAAAAAACTTATACTTTGTTGCAGTGATAATCTAAGATCAAAATGTGTCCATGACCAATTAGCATGACTGGAATCATTCGTGTATTTGAAATGACTGAGTGCTCAAATTTTAAAATTGATTTGCTGAACAAATATATACCAGTTGAACGTGTGCAATACACATTTCTTTTGACCAATGAATTAAACATAACCTCAAAGTCAGTAACAATATGAAAACAGCTGTAAAGTAAAATTATACCGTGATTTGCGTCTAAATCAGTCTTATATAGGCTAGAAGAGGGATTGAAAAGTCTCCCAATATTTTTATCACATAATCAATTAATTGAAAATAACAATATGAAATTAAAAAGGTTTGTTCTTTGAGTTGATGAAAAAACACAAATTAAATTTAAAACACATTCTAAGATGTTTCAAAAACTGCTCTACGCTATGCTTAACTTATCTTTATGTACAATTATTATTAAAGCTGATACACCTAATCAGCTGTTATAACTGTTTATTATATAATATATTGGTGCTTATGGTAACTAGATTTCTAAGTAAACTACTATAAGAGATCTTTTTGAATTTTGAAGCGTTAAAATCACTCATGTTCAACTCGGAAAGCAACTATAGTGTGATTTTCAAAAGAATGTCCCAGGTGGAGCGGCCGCACGGCTGTCTAATTAATTCTTCGTAAAAAGTTACTACTTAAAATGTTTCTTAAAACGATTTTACACAAGGAAAGTACAATAAACAAAGAGCCCATTTCAGTTAATTGCTAATTTATTGATGCTTTTATAACATTTTGAGAAACATTTCAAGTAGTAACATTTTACGAAGAATTAGATCACCATGCGTCCGCTCCGGCAGGGACGTTCTTTCAAAAAACATACTATAGTGTCGAACACTTCTGAAATCTTTAGTATTTATCTTTTATAGTGCTGATGTTTTTTAAAACATTCACTATTTAATTTACGATATAAATAGGTTCAACGCTTAATTTAAGCACATTAGTACAAGAACATTAGGATGACACAATAAATTACTGTTTTTGAGATTCTAACCTCAATTTGTTTTCTGTGGGACATAAATATCATGGTTCTGGTGAAAGATTAACTGTTTCATCTATTTGCTGTTTTAGTGAAATAACATTACATATTCTACTTAGCTTACGTATTATATTTATTAATTTCGTTAATCAGTTAAGATCATTTTCTAAACTTAGATATAATAATTCGAATTTGCCAGTAACCACACTCACTAGAAACTTAATAAAACACAATTATTCTGATAAATTGTTCTTTATTAATTATTTCCACTTAATGCCCTGATGTACATTTCGATAACATGGTTATCATCATCGGAGGGTCTTGCTTATAAACTAAATCTAACCTTACATATCTACTAATGAAATAAAATTAACCCTAAAACTATGATAACCTGAGTGCAAGCTAAAATCCCTCCCACTCCACAGATCAGTTGACCAGTAGGTGATTGTGATTATGGTGATTGTGGTTAGGGGCAAATTCGAATTATTATTGTGAATTTCACCACAGTGCTCAACAAAATTGTATCTAAACTTAGATATGTCGCCTTTGGAACTTTTAATTATTAAGATTTGCAAAAAGGAAGTAGATAACAAAATTTCCTTCAAACATTGCTTAGAGTTCCTATAATGGCTGGGCTAGTATAAACATTGTTGATGATATTTAACGCTGTGTTGCACTTCTTATTGTGTTATATTTCGTGACTAAAATGAAATGAAAATAAACTATGTCAAAACTTTCTCACTCCCGCATCCCCAAATCCAGATTAAAACCAACCAGAGATTGACGGTCACCAAAAACGTCAATTCGGTAGTTGTCATTTAAAATGTGACACCTAACCATGGATTCCATCTTTGATAAAATATTTTAGGCCCTAAAACTTACTTCGTTTGTGCCATATAATCCCTCGGCGTAAATCGTTGTAATTTAAATCCAGCTTTTACGAGTCAATATGATTTTTGCTGAATTATAATATTTTGCACAAGCGTTTGAGTCAATAATCGTAAAACCCTTTTAAGACATTACGTCTTGGAACATTGGTGCAAATATATTTAGTTTGTTTCTTTCATCATCGCCTTCTAAAAAAAGGCGATGATGATATATATTTTCAATGAATTCTATATATATTCCTTGATATATATATATATATATATATATAATTGCTAACCGCTGGTACCGTGTGTGCTCACAAATGACAGTACAAAGTATGTTCACCTTACATTCCCACTCATATTAGAAACGTACCATCAGAGAAGAGTGATTAGGTTAGATATAAACGTATTCAAATCTTCCAATAGAGGTTAGACAGCTGTTCGCCCTGCAGCAGTTTTGCTGTCGAAGGTAAACGAGAATTGGGAACTAGGTCTCATGCTTTAGGGCAACATTATGCAATGTCTAATGAGGTCAGTTCGGCCGGCTTTGTTTATTCACTGAGATTTGTATTTTAATTACAACAAAAACACGGGTTGATTAAAGTGTATCACGCATGACTTTGTTGCAAAACAAACAGATTTAGTCCGCCTTTGTTATCTGTGTTGCCCTGTAGGTAGCGTTAGTTGTTCTCAACAATATTGCTGTTAGCCTTTTCATGATATTCGGTACAATGACCTTTTTTACAATGTTATTAACTATTCACGTGATAGTGTTGATCTTGTTTCGTATAACACCCATCTTCAGAAAGTTGCTCAACTTACAGGTGAGAGAACGCAAATTTCTTTCACTATATTTTTGTGCAACCCTCGTCCACCATAGTCGTGTAAACCCAAAGTTGAACGAAATGACTTACTTAGATAAAACATAGATACGAATGAACTACTTATCAAATTACTTTAAACGTCATTTTTACTCGCACAGTATAAGTTAGGAAGTTATAGGGTAAGTTTTGTACCTCCGTTTTATCACAAATCTTCACGTTTCATGGCCCCAAAAAATCGAAAAAGTTATTGTCGACGTGCCGTCCGTCCGCCATTGTTGATGTCGTCTGTAAGCGGCCTCAAAAATCAAGGTAGGGGCTTAAATAATGGTAGAGAGGACATTCGTATTTTCATATAGAACCATAAACTCAAAATGGAAGCCATTTTAAATAGTTATTTTGATCATGTGTGTTTTTCAACTTTTAACACAATAAATTTGATACAAATTTTCAGATTTCAATTCTCTATCTAAACGTATCAAACCGACCTAAAAACTATGACAAATATAATTTGTAACCCTAACCTTCCTAATACACATATTGACGAGGCCCGTTAGAGCGTAATCGATATCAAGATAGTAGTGATAATTATACACAATTAGGAGCTTCAGAAAACCTGTATAACAGCTGTTTTAAGTAAAATTACACTACTGGGTGAGATCCAGTACAATTTAACATTTCCTGTAAAGCCCAATAGATCAAGTTTAGAGGATCTGCTTTTATTACATTGATGGGTAAGCACCATAATGGTGGCTATCATTCAACTTGTTTTAATATTATAATCAAAGAATTGTCAAAATGAAACTCCACTAATTCCGACTACTAGATTAGTTTTCTAATTTTGAGGTTGTGTTTTAAAGATTTTGTTTTTTAATTATGACTACTTTATTTTTATTGTACAAAACTCGTTTGGAGATCATTGGTTGTATATTTTTAAAGCAGGATCGTTGTACGTTGTAGAACCTGTGGGAGAAAAGTTGTTCAAATTACTGTACACCAATTGGTAAAATCAGAACAATTTAACGTAGGAAAATACTTATTGAAGCCTCCCTCCTTCATGATAAACAATGCAATGTGTACCATATCGTATGAAATTTTTTTTAACTATATAGTAAAATATAACATTCCAATTACTCATTACTTCCAAATTTGTTAATTTTAAAATTGGAGACAGTGTATGTAGGTTTTCTGTTGTTTTTTATCAGATTTCATCTCTTTATAGATGATGGGAGAGTTATTGGATATCTACTCTTAAAACAATGAATTTTTTTCCCTATAATTTTTTCAGAAAACAAAAAATAAAAAAAGTTTTGAATATGGACAACAAAAATTTTAAATGTGCGCCATTTTGAAATTAAGTTATGAAAATTTGATTTTTGGGAATTACTAACTTCTATTGTTTAAAAACTGTACAAAAATTATTCTCTATTTCTAAACCTTTCCTTTGATTTTTTTTTTTAAGAAAACCCACAAAAAGTTAAATCACTCTTCAATCTAACCTTTCCCAAACATATGTCTTAAACATTTCTATCAGTTCTCCCTAAATAATTTTATATATTATATTAGTATTATTATATTATTAATTTTAAAAAAAACATAATTAATTTTTATCCTATATTTAAACCAAATAGAATTTTTTATTTAATTAAACAAAAACTATTTTATTGATTTATAGTTTTTTAAATCTTGTATTTTTTTTTTTTTTTTTTTTTGTTTTTTTAACAATTTGGTTTGAAAAATCTTGTCTTTTTATATTTGATAGTTTGGTTTAAAAATTGTATATAAAATTGCGTTTCTTGTGGGTTCTAATAGCAAACCAATAATATGGATTATATTTTAAAAGTCTGTTAATCTATAGGATCAAAGTTTAAATCATATACAGTACTTAGATCTTTTTACCCAGGGTTATTGTAGAAGTATTTCAGTTTCTTTTAGAGCAAGAGAATCCAGATAATTCTTGCATGTGTGAACTATTTTTTTCCTTAGAAAAGGTTAGTTTATTTTTGTATCTTTTGTAAGTAAGTAATTAGAATACTCTAAGTTATTTTATTAGTATTGTCGTTTACACAAGTCTACGTTATACGTTTAAAAAACACGTTTTTTCATATTATCAAAAGTTATTGTAATGTAAATTGTATTTCTTTTTTATAATAGGTTCTTGTTATTAATCGATGTTTTCAAATGGGTGTAAATTTGTTAGGTATTTGTGTATTATATGAGTGCGCGCGCGCCCGTGTGTGTGTGGAAGAGAGACAGAGAGAGAGAGAGAGAGAGAGAGAGAGAGAGAGAGAGAGAGAGAGAGAGAGAGAGAGAGAGAGAGAGAGAGAGAGAGAGAGAGAGAGAGAGAATAATTTTGCTTTACGTTCAATCATTGCATGTTTGTGGTCCATCGCTATTTAAGTGTTGTTCTTGCTTGAGCATATTGGTTTTAAAAAATGGTGAAATTAAGTGAATCCGAATAAAAAAATCTGAATTAACAATTTCCAATTTTTATTCCTTACAGTTCTACACAAATCTTCGTATAATTCAGTCAGAATTTTAACCTTTGTAAAATGTACACCAAATTAGATAAAAATCAGCAAAAAGTGGGTTAGCTAAGATGGAAAGTCGATAAAAAATCAACTTCATATTTTGTAATTGGTCGAACTTGGCCAATGCAAATCAGTCGACAAAAAATACAACTGTTAACACAAACACAAACATATGAACAAACGTACAACACGAGTCATTAAAGCCCTTAAGGACCATAGTTATAGTGCCATTCTGAAATTATCTAAACATTTCATAAGAAACAGATAAAGTTAATGCCATCATTTTGTGTGGCCAAAGTGAATATTGCTTGACATTCACTGTTAACGCCATATAGAATAGGACTAAGAAACCTAAATTTATATCATTCAAGAAACACTTTCATATCGTTACACATGAAGGATAGATGTTATTTATTATCTTAAAAGCTGTCAAACCGAAAAAGGCAATCCCGAAATAACTAATTCATCATCCACTTTGTCTTAATGTTCAGTACAAAAGAGCAATCATTGGTAACTATAAAAAGTCAAATGGGAATTGGAAGGGGCCAAATGGGAATTGGAAGTGAAATGGTTGAAAGCAGAATAATTTCTATATGAATGTAGAACTGTTAACATTTTGCCTAATCATATTTTAAACAACTCTATGTGTGAACCGTATATACATGGTATTCTGGTGTTTTGTTTCTTCATTTTTATTTTTTCATATATACAAGTAGTATAGAGAAAGTTACCTGATGATCAAACAGTGATGACGCTTCTTTACGGATATATGCGTTTTGAACTGCTTAAACCCAAAAAAAAATTTAAATTAATTGGGTGTGTCTGTCGGCCGTGCGTTCTACAGATCTAACGCGTGGGCCGATTTTAATCAAATTTGGTGAGTAGGCATATTTCACTCATATCTGAGCATATTTTTTTCATTTTTTCTGTGATTCAAAATATTGGGAAAGCTGCATAAGAAAAATCACAAAATTACGATTTACTAAAAATCGTATTTAACAATTTGATCGAATTTTATTGAAGTGTAGCCTTTAAGTACCTAAACAAAATGTATTAGTCGTCATATTTCGAAAATGCCAATTGTGTAGTTATCGGTAAAAAACCCATAACCAAAAACATTGGTCAAAGGACTGTTGTAATAAACGCAATTTTTCAAAATCGATTCTACCGATGTCTTTAAATTTTTTTATTAAGATATGCAAGCTCCTCCATACACCAGTACTAGACACATAAGTGTTATATTATAAAGGTTTAGATTAATCATTGTAGGGATGATGTTTATTGAGATTGATGAGACGATTTTTTGGGGATGAAAAACTTTGCCCTTCTCTTGAGCTTAGCACGCGACCTTGTCATTTCTTTGCACAGAAAAAGATTGTACTTTTTTCTAATATATATATATTTTTAATATGTATTTATTTTATTTTATTTCCTTCCAGAAACAACAGATACAAAATATTAACACATCTATTACAGCTATTTCGTAAATAGTAATCAGTGAGAGAGAGAAAGAAAAAGATAAATTAAACAAAAATATTTCAAAAATCTACAATAGACATAAAGTGTCTTGACATAAAGTACATTGACCTGTACCATATTCTAAAATATATACACTTACGCCCAATCATACTTACACACCTATACATAAAACTAATAGACATAGCTTATAACTATAACATTTGCTTATCTAAACTAAAAGTATTAAAAAAATTTACTTGGATAGAAAATATAATATAGTTCAAAGAAAATTCCACATTACTCTGGAAGAGAAAAAACAAACAAAGAAAAACACCCGGCTCCCGTAAAGGGTGAAGTCTCCCCAGCGCCGAGTCTCCCCAGCGCCGAGGGCAAATGAGTATCCCCAGCGCCGAGGCCATAAATTACCAAAGGGTCTGCTCAGTGATGCAGAAGTGACGAGGGTTAATACCTTCTCTTTTAAAATAACGGTCTCGTACAAACAGAATTCCCGTTCAAAGCAGCGTTTTGACTATCAATTGATTGTAAGAACGAAACACATGGTTTCTAAAGAGTATAATGTTTTTGGCAACATAGACAGGTTTTGCAAGTCAAAGATATGTATATTTTTGTATATTTATGTATATAGAAGTATACTTTTTGTATATTTTCCGCAATTTTCCGGTATAATACCGCAATTGACCGGTATTCGTTATAAAGTATATACGACCTGGGGTTAATGCGAATATAGTAACCTCATATATGGATATTCATTCAAATAAATCAGCTGGCCTTGGAGTGTTCCAGTCGAAAATCGGAGAGATTTGTTTCTGAGAGACAGTTTCAAAAACTGTCAGATTATGCCAGGTAGCCCGCTCGGCGCTGGGGAGACTCGGCGCTGGGGAGACCAATTCCCCGTAAAGGCATAGTAGTGTACTATGTTATTTGTGGAGAACCCTTTTTGCTCAGTTGATTAGTGTATGTCTTCTGCTCAACTTGATTTTGCCAATTCTTGTGTTAGTGTATAGTTGGTAACTGTTTGTAGTTGCTTTGACCGCCCAAGCCTAACTTTTATCCAAGGTTTCTAATGTTACAGATTCTTGTTTATATTTATGTTTTCTATATTTGTATGTGATTACAATTGAGGATGATGATTTAGTTGTTGAAACTTCGGCTTCTATGTTTTATGTGTTTTGTTTTATGGAAATTAAATGTTTCATTAATTATTTTTCAATACTACATATACAAGATAAAAATAGTACATCTGCAACTTTCTTTTCCTTTATGCATTGCCCTCTTATTGTATACAATCGTAGAATATACTGTATGTTAATTTAATATGAGTTGCACGGTCACCATCGATTCTAAACAAATTGACAAAAGAAAAGATTGTAATAGTGTCAGTCATTGTAATTAAAGTCTAAGATGAGTCCCGTTAGGAAATGTGCAAGTAGAAGTAATTATTAATTAACTATAGGTTAGCACAAGCTGACCTATTGAGCCATTTGTAACCTGTTCCGACGCTCTACTGCATAACCTGTTGACACATTTTATGTTTACAACGCAGTACAATCAATCTTTCCTTATCGCAATGGAATATTATTTCGCTACACAATTTGGTAAAGGTTAATATGCTATTGCAGCTGAGTGTAAAATGTGTTCCGATCCTGACACGTAGAACATTTCGAAAATAGTATATTTCATCACTAGGACCAAAAGTAAAGCATTTCAATACGAGCTCAAGATTAACTTGAAAATGAGTGAGGATCGAAAAGCTTCTTTTGGTTCAAGTGATGAACTATATTTTTTTGTTAACTGCAAATAATATAAGAAAACAAACTAAAATGTTATAACTTATTTACATTTAAATCGATGGTAACAGCTGTTTTATCGGTTATTTACAATCGAGAGTATCGGTTCTTTTTATCGTTGCTTTACAACCGTTAATTAATTCGTATAAATGAAGTAACAGCTGATGACCTCGACCTCAGCTGATGTTTTTAGGTCCTAAGACTAAAAAGCACAACTTTGGCATCTTAATGCATGTATTGAAAACAGCTGTTTCTGAAGCAGTATGACGAAAAATACTTTATTTTTGTATAAAATATTTCTTGTAGTTCATCGCTGATGACGTCCATTTTCTACATAATTTCTTCTCTCTTCTGAACGTGAATGACGAATTTCTACCAGTCTTCAGACGAAACTCTTGTTTAGAAGGCCTTCAACACATTTCAGAGTGTAATCCGTATTGTTCATACCAGGGCAGGCACAAAACAGAAGGCTACACTCCTCCGCCAACTTGTCTCTGTGAAATGTTTTCTCTGCCAGTCGAAGATGTTCAGGTATCCGGAAATTAAGTTCTGCCATGACGTCTTGTTGGTCGAAGTAGACTCCATTTTTCTACAGCCAATCCTGAATATCTTCTTTTCTCCAATTCGTGTTTATAAGTTTCTGCACTGTTCTGCTGTGATGAGATGCGATGTCCATTACGATGACACTATCTGCTGACAGTAAATGCATAATGCCTGTAAGCCAATTTTCGAAACCTGCAGCATTCATTTCATCATGATGAGTAGCATTTTGGATTCTTGCAGTTTTTTCGCTCTGAATACTCAACGAGCGTCATTGGTTCTTGTGGGATCAGATTGGTCTTTAAAAAATCGGTTTTCATTACCAGTATGAACGACTATGCACCGGCCACCTTTTCAAGGTATATCTTTGAACCCTTCTGTTTCGCCCTCCCTAAATACTTGTCTGACAGATTTTACGTAAGTTCGTGTCCTTGCGTTCTTTACAGTATGGCCGGCATTACACCACGTTTCATCCAAGTAGAAAATGGTTTTATTTTGTTCTCTGTAATCTTTGATTTTAATCAAATATTTTATTCTCCATTGTATAATATCCTCCCATTTGATAAGAATTGATTGTCGATGTCTTTTTATAAACTCAAAGCCGAGGTCGTTCATAATATTTCTGGCTGTACGATCACAGACGTTTGGAAGTTCGTTGTCACGGTTTATCACTGCCGTTACCTTTTCTGTCGTTGGAGGAATGGTCTCCCAGTACAAGGAATGTACTAATCTCCTTATGCTGATCTTTTTAAAATCAGTGAGCTTTTTTATTCTTGTTCCTTGTCCTACTTGATATGGTTTCTTCTTCCCAGAAGTAACTATGAAGCCTTCATCAAACTGTTTTCGCAGCCGTTCTACTGTAGCTCGTCCACACCCAACCAAAACTCCAGCCCTTTCTGCCACATCTCTCTTTGACATACACGGATTTTCGGTTCGCAAAACCGCGTCGTTCACAACCTATAAACATATGTTGAGTTTTCGGCGTGATATACTTCTCCGGTGATATCAGTCGCGAAACTTTACCCATCACTTTCAGTTAACATAGAAACTATAAGTTTAAGTTATCACTAACGCGTACGAATACCAACTCCCGATGACATCTAATCCATTCTGGGGTTGTTGCCAATGAGACAGGGTAGTTATGAGTCATGTTTGCTATTTGTCACTGATCACTTCCAGTTGTTGCATAACTTAAGCAAAAACAGGACACCTTATTGGATAAGTTTACTATTATTAATGTTGTTGACACAGTGAATGTTTATATTTAATTTTAAATGTGGTTTATAAATAATTTTAATTTCATTTGTAAATAATTCTATTTGAGTTGTCATTATTCATATTTTGTTAATACTATACTTACTCAAGTACATTCATTTGCTGTATTTCTACATGTGTGCACAGTTTATAAATTTCCCTAATAATTTGTAATGCAGTTAAACCACACTTGATATTTTCATTTTAAGAAGTTACGTGACGAGTTTGGTTATTTGTAATATAAAACGAATGTTTTTACACTGAATCGGGATTTTATTTAAGTTGACCACAAAAGAATCTTGTAAATAGTTTTGATACCCGTGAAATTGAAAGTGGACCAATTATATTGAAATGTGGTATCAAAATTATCAGCAGTTAAAAAACACAGAAAGTGGTGGTATTTGTTTTTCTAGATATTTAAAAATTGTTCAAGGTATATTGGAGTACTGGCCAATTAAAATTTGAGCCATGTCTACTAACTTTAAGCGGGCGACCAGGGGTTTTAGGAACAAATGACCATTCGGGACCGACCACTCTAAGCCGATTTGGTTCTGCCTCATGCTGACATTGTCCGGACTATTTGTGATAAAACTGCACATATTACAATTTCCTACTTCAAACACTCTTAGCTTAAAAAAATGTTTTAGGTTTTTTAAAATTGATTTCTTGGTTTTATTTGAATATTTTGTAAAATTAGTCACCATTTTCAGAATCTACATTAAATATTACGTTCAGTGTGATAAAAATACAGGTAAATGCTGAAAATGATAGTTTAAAGTTGCATTTGATACTTCAATTTCCTAGGGTAAAACGTAACACAGTTTAATTTTATACTATACTTACCTTTTTCCAAATTATGACTATACGACTAGTTGCAACTTTAAGCGACAATTTTCAGTATTTACTTGTATTTTATCATAATGAATATAATCTTAGTCTTGTTGGAAACTTAATGCAGATTCTGAAAATGGTGTCTAACTTTACAAAATATTCACAAAAATTGCAGTTTTACTGGCGGAAGTACCGATTTAAAAAAAATAAATTTTTTTTTTCAACCAAGGGTGTTTGGAGTAGTAAATTATAATGTGCACCGTTTTATCGCTATTAGCATGTACTTTACCCCCAAACATTTTTTTATCACTAACTTTGCTCCACCCTGTATATTAACAAAAAAATCACATTAATAACTATTTGAAATCACTATATAGATAAAAGAGGTTTTTGAAATATTCCCATAATTTTCTGCGTTACTCTACAAAAACTATATTACATAGAGTAGACATTCTGTACGGGATCTAGCTAATTATAAGAAAATTCGACAATGAAAAGGTCATCGAAGCATGAATGTTTCAAGGCCTAACCAATTGTCCAGGGTCTTAACCGTACTGCTACGGCACGGCAGTATAATATCTGTAATCGTTTTAATGAAATTGAGCGAAGTAGTAGACCAGTTCCCACGGAACTTTGTTAATGACAGTTATTACTTGTTGCATTTTGAACGACAGAGGGAGGTCTCTCTCCAGGTATAATGTAGCAAAATAACGGGCTTGTTATTCGACGAGGGTGCGACCCAAGAGGCGCTCGTTATGGAAATTTAAGGCCCGGGATTATATTTTAACAAAACGTTACCTCCCGGGTAGCTCTAACTTCGCCGCCCCTGTAGACTCTTTTGAAATTATAATTTTGAAGAGTCATTCACTTTTATGTGTTGGCCCGGAGCATCTGTTGAGGCGGCTGAGGTGTGGTAATTTGCTAATGCATTGGTCATCTCGAGTTTCGAGTTGTTTAAGTGATAATTAACAGTATAGCTTCGTAGCAGACTACTTAAGGCTTTTTGGTGAATAAATCCGATTATCTTATTGGGAAATCTCAAGCCATGAAAATTTCACCGATCCTACCTATTGAAATAAGTTAGTATCATCTTTACCCATGAAAATTTCACAGATCCTACCTATTGGAATAAGTTAGTATCATCTTTACCTTTTTACGTATACGTAGTATAGAGAAAGTCATGAGATGGGTAAACAAAATTTAGGTCTATGTCGAGTTTTTTGCGGATATATCGATTTTAAAAAAGATTCTGAGAACAAAAAAGTAAGTTTTGCAATCGTGTCTGTCATATATAATGCCCAAATGTGTGGACCGATTTTAATCACGTTTGGTTTGTGGGTATATTTTGTCGAAATTCAGGACTTTTTTAAATTGTGCTTGATAACTTAAAATTTGAGGGTTAATAATGAAGAAAAAATCACATAAAATTACAATTTTAATCAAATTTTGTTCAAAATCTAAGGACCCAAACAAAACTTATTGATTGCAACTATCTAAAAATACTGGTTCGTAAATTATGGGTAAAAAGCTTTAATCATCTACAAAGCTTTAATAGAAATAATTTCTCAAATGGGGTATAGGCTACCTATTTTTTCAATTTAGAGAAATGTGAAGATTTTGTAGTAAATTCAATCTTCTAAAAGAAATCGAAAGTAAAAACAAAAAAAATAATGTACAGGAATAACTGTCAAAAAACTAAAATGAACTTTCATTGCTGTCACAAACGCTCAAACGATAATTTAGACTCTATTTAATTATATGAATATATTGCGTTCGTGTGGCGCATTTTCATTTTTTGACTGATAGCTACCCAACTGACATTTTTGGTGGTGAATAGGTTTGGTGGGGTTTTAATTTGATTTTGGGGATGGGTGAGCAAAAAAGTTAGTGCTATGTATTTACACAGTTTTTAAAATATGTATATTTGCGCGCGTGCTTGTGCATGTGCTAGTAAACATTCTATAGGTAGGCTTTTTTTTTAAGTTCGATTTTACTCAAATTCGTCAATTCCCAATTAGCATATAGACTGGGTTTTAACAAACCATTCCACAAGTTCGTTAATCAGAAAATTGTGCAAGTGTCATTTAAAATATTGACTTATTTTCAAATTTCAAAAACTCGTTTTTTTACTAGTTTTATTAGTTCACGTTATACAGATTTGAAATCAGCATTGAACGATGCATAAACGAGTTTTCAATAAAATGAGGGAGATAAATAATTTCTTTATACTTAAAAATACCAGTAACTCTAGAAGACAGATTTTGAATTGAATTCCTGTTCTAAGTATGGTACTTGAGTTAAGTTTAACTTTTAGCTAGATAGAATGTCAAGATATAACTGCTTCAAACAGTCGGAAAATTTCAAAATGGCGAACTTTTGAAGCAGTTTTTGGGTAGTTCGTTTCTATGTTGTCCTGTAAATAAAAAAATTTGTGTAACTTCGTGATTTATTTGTTCGTAGGCCTAATATTACTCTACTACCAAGATGGATGCCGGCGATTAGCTATAGCCTACAATAGACATGGAACGCTTCTCATTGATTGAGGAACATCATATTGCGTTTAATTTATTTATAAAAATCTTAATATTGTTATTTCACTTTTTTTATAGTAGGTTACACATTTTAGTTATATAATTGAATAATGACTGGTGTAAACTTTCAATTTCTGTGAGCGTGCCATAAAACCACAAACTAACAATCAATAACATTGGCTGTTTACATGATTGTAAAACATAATAATGAAATAATAGCCATCTTACTTTCTCACGTACACAGTAAAGAGAAAGCTATGCGATGTGTCAAAAAATTGATGTCAAGTTTTCACGGAAATATTGGTTTCATGGTCCTCTGAACTCAAGAAAGTAGTTTTGAGAGTTATCTCTTTTTATCGTCAATCAGAACCAGTGGAATTGCCCCTACGTTGATACATTTTTTAATATGTTTATCGATAATTCGGAATTTGGGAATTGCTACAAAAACGTAAAATTGAGATTTTATAAAAATCGGTTCAACGTTTTTTATAAAATCGGAATTATAAGTTTTGATATTTTGCTTTAATTTTTTTTTTATATAATAAACAAATTAAGGTTTGATTTTTTGATTTTAAATTTTCTTATAAAATCGGAAATTAAAGTATTGTTTTTTGGCTTTAACGGTTTTGTATAAAATAAACATATTAAGTTTTAATTTTTTAGATTTAACGATTTTTATAAAATCGGAAATTAAAGTTTTGATTTTTGTCTTTAAGGGTTTTGTATAAAATAAACAAATTAAGGTTTGATTTTTTGTTTTTAACGATTTTTATAAAATCGGAAATTAAAGATTTTTTGTTTTTAACGATTTTTTGTCTTTACGGGTTTTTTATATAATAAACAAATTAACTTTTGATTTTTTCGATTTTTATAAAAACGAAAATTTAAGTTTTAAACTTTTAATCTTTTGACTTTAACGGTTTTTATAATATATACAAATTAAGTTTTGATTTTTTTTTCACAATTTTTAAAAAATCGGAAATTTAACTTTTTAATTTTCACTTTAACGGTTTTTTATAAATTAAACAAATTAAGTTTTGATTTTTTGATTTTAAATTTTCTTATAAAATCGGAAATTAAAGTATTGTTTTTTGGCTTTAACGGTTTTGTATAAAATAAACATATTAAGTTTTAATTTTTTAGATTTAACGATTTTTATAAAATCTAAAATTAAAGTTTTGATTTTTGTCTTTAAGGGTTTTGTATAAAATAAACAAATTAAGGTTTAATTTTTTGTTTTTAACGATTTTTATAAAATCGGAAATTAAAGTTTTGATTTTTTGTCTTTAAGGGTTGTAAATAATAAACAAATTAAGTTTTGATTTTTTGTTTTTAACGATTTTTTGTCTTTACGGGTTTTTTATATAATAAACAAATTAACTTTTGATTTTTTCGATTTTTATAAAAACGAAAATTTAAGTTTTAAACTTTGAATCTTTTGACTTTAACTGTTTTTTATAATATATACAAATTAAGTTTTGATTTTTTTTTTCACAGTTTTTAAAAAATCGGAAATTTAACTTTTTAATTTTCACTTTAACGGTTTTTTATAAATTAAACAAATTAAGTTTTGATTTTTTGGTTTTATTGATTTTTATAAAAACGGAAATTTAAGTTTTTATTTTAGGCTTTTATAACGATTTGTTTAAATTGTAGTTTCAGAAACAAAAAATGTCAATATCACGTCAAAAATAACGGTTTAGGAGTTATTCGTTAGAAAAGGAAATAATCCATTATCACCGTTGCAAATGTTAGAATATTTTAAAAAATTAGTGCAAACGTATAATATCAGATTTTTGTGTATTGTGAAGATTTATAAGCTTAACGAATGTGCTAAATTGCAAATAAAAAATAATTTCTTAGTAATTTTGATAATTCCAAAATAAACCCTGACCGTCAGGTTTTTATTTTTTAATTTACTGTACTCAGGAACCATAATTTTCTTTTACCTACAGTTTGGGTTATAATATAAATCCTCACATTTCACCAAAATTTGGCTGAAATCAATTTTACGGTTTTACGTTCAATAGAACGTTTACAAAGGCGAACATAGATAGATCATTTCCCTCTTTTTAAACTCCCAAATCGACATTTTTGGAGACATTTCAAATAATTCGTTTTGTTTTAAGTTGCCTCTATTTTAGCAAACTTTTATCAAAATCGTTTGAAGCAATTTAAAAAAAATTGGAGTTTTAAGTTTTGGTTTTATGGATGTTTCCCCGTTAAATGTTGAACTCGAATGGAATATGGTTTTGTGTATTGGCGTAGAGAAAGTTTGTGCGTCATTTATTTTGTGGGTATCTATTCTTTGTATGCTATAAGAGTATTAGACTGTTTCCGATAACCGAGAGAATCGTGTTTTAGATTGCTATGCTACATTCATTTTATAAAATTATCCAAGATTTTCACTCAGTAAATTCATAAATTACTAAACTTTCAAATTGAATACTAAAAACCACAAACTACTCCGGGATAATTAACCAGTACAATCATGACTCAGTTCATTACAACCATAAATGAAAATATACCAGAAGAAATAAAATACAAGGATAACTGGTTATGTAGAAATCAATCTTCAGTTCTTAGTTGTACTTTGTGATGTAGTCAAACCCTTTTTTAACCACAAGTCCTTTACAAAATGTTAACCTAGATTGGTGTATGGGCGTGTGAAAAAATTAGTGTACCAACATTTCCGTTGTATTACGTTTGTAAACTGTTGGAATTAAAGTGAAACGGCGATGGAAATTTATATGGAATTGACAGGTGTTGCCTAGCTGAACAAAATATCTGCAAGAAGAAACAGCCATTTTAGCTAAATTTGACTGAAATTCAACTAATGTTTCGCAACTACTATTAGATTTTTTTATTAAGCAAAACACAAATGGACATGGAACACAAATTTTCACGTTGGACTCTATTGTAGACATCTTAAGACCGATTTAGACTTTATTCCCAAAATACTATTTTAAACTTCTGCCATTTAAAATTTAGCCGCCGGTATGTGTGTGTGTGTGTGTGTGTGTGTGGTGTCCTGAAGGACGTGATCGGTGCTCGTTTCATGGTTTCGCGTCTGAATTTTCCCCCCGACGGCGGCTCTAGTGGCTATATTTTCAATAGAAATTCATTAAAACGTAAAAGAGTACCTATTGTGAATAGCAAGGTTACCGAAGGAGACTTCAACGCTGGGTTAGGTGTGACGATGTAATCATTTTTAAAAAGGTTGCATGTTTGTGTGCGTTCACTCTTGCAGAACGTACTACCGACAATAAAATTGATGCGTCATTAACTCAGCTCCTTAATGTTCGAGTGTGGAATTAATTCAAGGCATAATGTCAATTAGGTGTAATTCATTAAAATTACATAGGCCTACGACATCATCATAGGTACAAGAGTAGCTAATATCTTTGCCGTTAGTGTTATCACATTATAAATTTCTTCACCAAATAAAAAAAGGTTCTACAACAAACACTTTATTTTAAATAACGACATTTCAATAACTAATTCATCATCCTCAGTTGATACAAGTATACAAACCTTGTGACACTGAACTAAAAGAGACCAAGACTAAACCTTTATGTAGAGTAATGAAGCAATCTCCATGAAGCATTGACTCTGCTTCACTCATAGGAATGTCGCGTTGACGTATTTCAAAACGAATTTATGTTGTGGAAATGTGTGTTTTCTTTCATGTAGGTATTAAAGTCTCCACTATAGTTGCTCATTTAAAATATATTGTTTATATATGTCTTGTTAATTAATTTTGGAAAAGCTTAGTACTTAAAAATCACGTTTTTATGTGTATTGTAATACAAAACAACGTGACGAATACCATCATCGTATTACCACAGACAAGATAGTATACCCAAATATCGTATACTCTCTTTTCTATGGTACAGCTATCTTTTACGAAACGGTCCTTGCACAAGTTTAGTCATACTCAGAACAAATTTGGTCGTATATCACAGGTACTCTCTATCATAATATTCAACTGTAAAAATCCTGCATTAGCTTCGTTTGTATCGGACCTCGAAATTTACAGTTTTTTTGATAATTAAGGGTTGGGAAATGACATAAATGCCAATGATTTTGTTATTGTTCATCTATAAATAGTTAACATTGGCACCATGTAGAATGAAAATTTGACAAGTTTGCTTTAATGTAATCTATTGTGAGTTCAGTTACTCAATAGATAAGGATGTTTAAAATTGTTGTCATTTAAAAATTTTAGTTGGATTTTCTATCTTTCTTAAATTAAATTTAAGTCTTTTCGTGTTATAATGTGTTTATTAAAAGTTATTGTTCATCTATAAATAGTAACATTGGCATGATGTAGAATGAAAATTTGCCAAGTTTCCCTTAATGTAATCTATTGTGAATTGAGTTATTCAATAAGGTTGTTTAAAATTTTTGTCATCTAAAAATTTTTAATTGGATTTTCTATCTTTCTTAAATTAAATTAAAGTCTTTTCGTGTTATAATGTGTTTAATAATCTTGTTTGATTTGTGTTATATAACAATTGTTTGACCATTTTGTTAAATTGGACTCTCAAGGAAAGTGACAGATAAGTAAAATTTGGAAAAGTCGAAATTTTGGTTGGACAACGAGAAATCTAAATATTTTGTATAATTAGGTGAATTTTATGATTCAAAAACTTCAGCCAGCCAGAATTACATCTTCATAAAAATCCTGGTACAAAACTTATTCAATTCAGTTCTAGTTTTTATAAAACAGCGTGACTCTCTTAACGCCAGTCGTAACACTTGAGTAACCAATTGACTACCAGACTGTTCAAGGCCATCAACAACCCTTGACGCCACTTCTTATTTACGAATAGTTTTAGGGCTGAAAAGTCATTACTCACTTGATCTTCATTCTAAGATTATTTTTTAAGATGAATACCATCGGTTTTAGTAAAAAAATGTCTATACAAACTTTATAGAGAATTTAGTAGTCTTTAATATTTACTTGACCTATTTTATCGTTTTATTATTTTTGAGAACCAACAATTTCCGAGAAATCTGAAGAGAATTGATATTTTTTCTACCTTTTAACAGATTACACTCAGGAAATGACGTGTTAGAACTTTTTCCTTTCAATTCAATGACTTTCGTTTCACAAAGCCTGTGTTGAGTTTATACAGTGTTTGATAAGGTTAGTAATTATTTCGTACGTTTATCAGTTTATAAGATGGTAATTCACGAGTTTAACACTACAACGATTGCAAAAAATTACACCCAGCTGCAAGTCATGCCCCCAGCGGTTATATAAAAGACCTTTCAATATTATAGCTACGTTCCCTCTTCTTTGATGTAACCGTAAACATCTCACGGGGAGTTTTCTATTAGACCCCATTGTGAAGGTTAGGAAGACTCCCTGGGTCTTCCATAGTCGAATACATCAATAATATAACAATATTAGCCGTGTGTTGTTTAGAAAAATGAAAGACGAAATGATTTGTGAATATACTACTTACATCTGATTTTAAAGTTATTTGATAATGGTGGACTGTTCTTATTATTGATATGGTTTAATCATTTGTGTATATAAACACTAATACACGACGTTTCGAAAGTATAAATCAACTCTCGTTATCAAGTGTAAAACCTAGAGCAACATACCCTAGTAGCCTAGGGCCATGTTGGAAACAAACTAAATCTATAACCTAAGAAAAACGTAAAGCACGTTTATTTATTCTTATTTTTGACTGCTCATGCCTAGTTTTAGTCTTGGGTTCTTTTACTTAGGTTTTAGGCTACTAGGCTACTAGGCTATGTTTTGTTTTTCACTTTTACGCTCTAAGTTTAACACTTGATAACGAGATTCCATTTATAGGCTCGAAACGTCGTGCATTAGTTTTGATATATGTAAATGATGGCAATTGTCCGATTAAACCACATCAATAATATACTGCCATTGCTAAGAAATTTCCATTTATATACTGTTTAACCCCCAAAAAATGTTTATTTTACAGATTTATAAAATAATATATTAGAATAAAGATGTTTGCAGAACTGCTAATACTAGGCCTAATTCATTTTACATCAGCCAATTTGATTATTAGAGAATTTTCTAACAGCTGTTATTGAAAGCAGAGCTTTCTTTATAGAGGGTTAAAATCGACATCTTGAAACGTACTTGAACGATCATCACGATATTTTACACATGATTAAGAGTAGATAATGTGTCAATCGAAACGAAGGCGGATTTTTAATTTTAACCTAAATCAAAATTTTGTATCACCACAAATTTCAAACACACCAAATCTATAAATCAGTTGTTTGTTTTCTATAAAGTTTAAAATATTTAATTTTTTTAAATTAAAACCACCGATTTATTAGAATTATAATTAATTTGAGGTTAGATTAACCATATAGATCCACAAGGGCTTATATTGTAGTATATTATTTCTATTATTTCACTTAATACTTATATATTTTTATGATTTTTCTTTTATTTGACAAAGTTATCTCAAAACCGTTCCTGACACAGACCTTCACGTTAAGACCAGAGTTAAATAGATTACTCCAACTATAATATGAATCTTTATCTACGTTTTATGAGTTAATTTTAGAAATGAATATTTTAGTACTTAAATGTTGTGTTTTTCTATACAATTGTTCATTTGGAATCAATATATATTAACTAAGAAATTTACTTCCCTCCAATCTAGGTGTATGTCAGTTGATGACAACCTAGTTTTATTTCATTACAAAATCTATCATTTCGTGCTATACTCAAAAACATTTCTGTTGAAGTTTCTAGGTAAAAAATACCAAACAAAACATCCGTTCACCGTTACTTTTGGAAATTCGAAGATACTTGATGTGATATATAAATAACCGAGACTATAGCATCCTTAATGAGAAGGATTTACAAAATGTTAAAGAAAGTCTCCTCTGAACAGATTGGTAACACACGTTATAATTATCAAACATGTAATAAAATTGTCATGACTAAGTAGGAACTTTTGTCCTATTTTAATCCAATTAGGATTATAAAATTAATTTTACTATTCGTTATTTTTAAACATAAAAATCTGTTGGTAAATTTCAAAAAGTTGCCCAATTTTTATTTTTCTCTAAAAACTTGTTTTCGAAGATGTCTTGTTGTAAGTCCTTAAAATGTCATATTTTACAACTGCTTACAATGACCCCCCCCCCCTTTTCTTAATTGAAAACGAGAGAATTATTAATAAAAAATAACAAAATGTTGAAAAACACAAACTAAAATTATTAACTGATTAGTTCGATTTTAACTCGGCTATTGTACATTTCATCTACATCTTTGTGTGATTGTTTTCGTGGTTTCATAAGTATAAAATTTAATATTATTTATTTACCAGTTAAGATTTTCAATAAGACGCGATATAAACAGTATTACGATAATTTACGCTGGCAACGTTTTGTGCACCGTTACCGACACCCACAAGCAGGTGGGGGTAAAATTTCATTTTTCTGAGAGAATTTCAGAATTTATATACATCGACGGTTGTAGTATGCTATTATTACTGTGATCCAAATGAATAGTCACAATCCAAGGAATAAGCATTTAACTTCTGATTTGTCCCCATGAATATTATTTTATTCGTGTGTACAATATCCACTATTTTAAAAATCAACACTCATAGTTATACTATATACCGGAAATTTAGGAATTTTTTTTATCCACTACTTTAGAAATCAACATTCATAGTTATACTATGTACCGAAAATTTAGATTTTTTTTTTTTTAATAAGTGTGTACAATACGTTGAAAATGTCAAAAAGGCTGTCAAATGAAATAGTTTTTTAGTATAGTCTTTCTGTAACCGAGTGGATGCTCAAAAAACACCCAAAAAATTGCGTGTTATCAAATCAAAATCTTGCCGAGCATTAGTAGACTTTTATTCAATAAAGCTTTGATATTTGATGGAACTAACGTAGCTCTTATAAACGAGTAGAGCGAGTAACCCATTGTAAACTAATTATTTGCCAATTAATTGCTTTTCAAAAGTTTTCTGCACGATATAAACTAAACCTATCATATGTTCATAAGATTTGATAACCTAAAAGTCAATTTCTTACTTCTTGCATATGCGTATATAGACAACGTTATGATGGGGTGAACATGTCAATGTCATGAGAAATTCATTTTGAAATTACCTAAGTGGTTTTTGGAATGATATCTGTCTACTTTCCTTACCGTGAGTTACAGCCCAAACGGATGTAAAGAGATTTTGATCTATATAAGAACTATATCGATGTTAGTTAGATAATCAAAATTTGAGTTTACCTGTGACAGACCAAAATACATAATTTTCTAGTTCAAAATCGCCTGGGAGATTTTGATGAAATTTGTCTTAATTGTAGCCCAAAACGTATTCAAGGCCATTACTCCAGTCCTTTCGGAAGCTGTCGGTAAAATCACTCTATGAAGGACAGTTATGTTGCAATTAATAACTGACACTCTATGAAGGACAGTTAGAAAGGCCTAATTTCTAAAATTTAGTAAAAAACTAAAATAAACTGTAACCGCCGTCATTAAAACTTTCATTCAAATGTGATTTACTCTTTGACGAGTTTATGACACAAGCGAAGCAAGCTTAAAGTTTCTTTAAATATCAAAATAAAATAAAAATTCATTTACTCCAACTTATACCCCATGAGAAATACATGGCGAAACATTTAAAAAGATTCTATTGAAATTCTTGAAAAACAATATTGTACGTAATAATTAAACAATACACAGACAAGGAGATACCAACCTACAAAACCAAATACTGACCAATTAAAAAAATATGCCTTACCATTTCAAACGAAATAGTATATTTCATCAGTAAGACCAAAAGTGAAGGTTTTCGATAGAACCTCAAGTTTAACTACCGGACGGAGCCGAGGCCAGAAAATGAGCGAGGATCGAAAAGCTTCTTTTGGTCCAAGTGATGAACTATATTTCTCGTTATACTGCAAACAATATAAGAAAACAATTTCACAAAAACTAAAATGTTATAACCTATTTACCTTCAAAAGTTTGGACAAGTTTGCAGCTATTACAGCTGTTTAGTTTGTGTTAGTGTTACTTATTTATAAAATTAATGGTAACAGCTGTTTTAACTGTTATTTACAATCGAGAGTATCAGTTGTTTTTATAGATGGTTTACAATCGTTAATTAATTCGTATAAACGAAGTAACAGCTGACGACCTCGACCTCAGCTGATGTTTTTAGGACTAAAAAGTACAACTTTAGCATGTCAATGCATACAGAAAACAGCTGTTTTTGAAGCAGTATGACGAAAATGTCATTTCGGTAGTTTAAGCTAAAAGATGAAAGTTTTAAAGATACGTATCCAAACCCACGTCTCAAACTACCAACTCATTTAGCAGATTGTATTTACCTTATAGCACACGACCTACAGTCACGGTGCAAAGTGACGAAACATATGCTAAATATATGTTGCAACATTATATCGACCACTCTGGCTTCATAAAACCTCAACGCCATTCCCCTTATCCTTAGTAGAGTTGACGGTGGAATAACTACGGTACGATAGTCGATTTATAAGTCTCGTGCCGCAACTGAAATCGATTAATCTTCGGGTTTCCTATAAACTAGAACCAATCACAGTTGATAGTTCATGATACATAAAGTAAGTGACGTTGATTATTAAGCCGTCGATAGATGATTGAAGATGCAGCAGCGGTAATATTATTGTGAAACGCTTTAGATTGTGTTGGCAAATTGAGGGTTTAACAACATTTAAAGTACAATTTATTATAGTGTATTCTTCATTTTCATAGAGAAGATTGATGTTGCTTGTAGCTGTTTAAAATCAAGTTCTTTCGTTTCTTGCCTTTTAAACATAATAAATTCACGTTGCAAAACATCGCTGTAACAATTTCTTTGAAATCAAAAGCCAAATACCAACCAAAAATTCGTTGTCATCCCCTCCAAAATGTCAACATGTAATTTTCTTACTACGCCTACTCAGTTTTCTCCATCTCTTTTTTGTGGGAGATAAATTGACATAAAGGCTTTCGTTTTTGTAACAATTTTAAACAATATTTTAAAAGATATTTAAAGAGAGCCAATTCTTGCATCATATGTGTCACGAACTCGTGGTCGTCCTAAAAGTAAAACGTATTTGTTTGATTGAAATTAAGTTTTTAATAATGAGTGGTCAAGTGTTATTTCCGTTTAATGCCAAATATTCCTGAACCCTAATTTTCTTTTATTTCTGATTAGGCACACTGATTTAAGATTATTAACTTTCACATAGATTTTTAACGAAATCTAAAGATGTTATTTTGAGAAATTACGTTTTATAACCGGTTCAAAGATGATCGTTTTTGGTCGTTTACCGATAACTACCGAATCAATACATTTGAGAGATGACGGCCTGCTGGGGTATGGAGACTACATTTAATTGAAATTCGTCTCTATTTTGAGAAAAACGGAAATTTGAGTTATCAAAATTTTCTTTATTATTTAATGGCGAAAAACCTTTCACCATTACTTTCGTTCATCGTTCATCATCACTTTATGACAAAATAAGATGAGATAAACACACCTAAAAAAAAGCCGAATATATAAGTTTCACCGGTATTATAGCCCTCGAATACTCTAATACCGTCAGAATCAGACGAAAACAAAAGTTAGTTAAGGATCTAACCCAAGACTACATGAAAAAAACTGCAGATTCAGCTAAGGTACTTCGGGATTGCCAAGCACGTCCTCACTAAAGCGAAAAAAGTAAAAAACTTCTCTAGATACGGCCTGAATATGCTCACACAAACCTTCATCAACACATGTTCAACCATACCACAGACTACATAGATTTTGTTTTGATAAAAAAACCTCAAAACTGATAATTCCGCGAAAAATTCAACTTTTATTCCTTGCACAACTTTCTCGTACTATACTTCATATATAGAGGACAAAATGTAATAAATTGTGACTAGTTTTCTTCACTGTAATGAACACAAATAAGACGTTAAATTTTGTTTTCGACGATTTCTGTAGCTTTAAAAAAAAGTGTGAAATGTAAATACATCCGTCTTTTTATTGTTTGAGGAAATAAATGGCGGACAAAATTAGTCTTTTATATTTTTACAAATAATTGCTTCTACTTAGTTAAAAATGTTCGTCCCTGTCATGTATGTCTTGTAAGTATTGAGTTCAATCTTCTACCATTCGTATACTTCATGAGGTGAATGAACTGTGTAGATCAAATCGGAAGTTTCATCTCTACTAGCTATAATAAAAAGTATATTCTCCGCACATATACGTTCAATGTTTAACAAGGAAGATTACGGATTGATTCATTATTTTTATTGTTTAATTTTTTTTAATTTCAAAAGACCATTTATAAGTTTTGAATGTTTGTTATATTCGTTTTAGGCGATACTTTAGAAAGATTCTTTTTAGGTCCTTAATATTGTAAGCCTCATTCTACTAAGTACAGTACCAACTGTTACTTCGATTATACGAATTAATTAACGATTTTAAAGCATCTATAAAAACAACCGATACTCTCGATTGTAAATAACAGATAAAACAGCTGTTACCATCGATTTTATAAATAAGTACCACTAACACAAACTAAATAGCTGTAATAGCTGCAAACTTGTCCAAACTTTTGAAGGTAAATAGGTTATAACATTTTAGTTTTTGTGAAATTGTTTGCAATATAGTTCATCACTTGGACCAAATCGTTTTTACATCTTCTTGAGATAATTCGTTCCGCAGTAACTCCATTATCACAATTCCTATCTTACCCCCAAAATAGGTTAACTGAAGAATATAAAATGACAAAGCTATGTGGCAGGTAATTACACTCAATATAATTATACAAACACTCACAAAAATTATATTAATTTACTTCAATTGTATTGTCTAAATCCGTTAAGTCACTTAGATGGACCATATAGTACCTCTATTCTTCGTTTCCTCGCGTCCATTCACTATCTTCAGAAGACGCACGTATCTTCTGTTACGCCCAATAGACCGCCAATCTAAATCACGTTCCAACCAAAGATTAGTTATCGAGTTACCTCCTATAAGTAAGATAACCAATCCTTCGTATTGTTCCCTGACCAAAGGTCACTATGACCACTTATCATAAAGCAGTCATGGCCGAATTCAATTTGACTTTGTGTGGTCAAATTACATCACTAACCGAGTGGGCCGTATGCATGGAGCAATCTTACTGATTGGGTTTTATTAATTGATATTGCAAGACCGGTTTTTTGACCTGATTTGAAGGTTGGCAAGGCCGCTTTCAATGCAGTCTATTTTATTTTATAAGGCATAAGGATATTCTGGTTTTAAAGTTATTGGGCTTCGTGTTATTTATTGGTAGCCTACACTTGGCGTCAGTTGTGTATGTAAATATTAATATACGAATTAACTCTGTTTCAAATTGTGTATGAATCAGCTCTCGTTATCAATAACAAACCAAGAACATGAAAAGAACATAAACCTAGGAACAGGAAAGGTTAGTAGCGTACGGATTTAAAAAAATTAAAACTAAAAATAGTAACATGAGAAAAAACACAGAACTAAACCTAGACTTGAACAGTAAACAACAAAGATTATATATATACAGTATATACGTGATCAGCAAAACTATACATAAGAAAGTTAACAACTATACACTAACACAAGAACTGGCGAAGATCATGTTGAGCCGAGGACATACAAAGGTTAACTGAGCAAAAAAGATTCTTCTATAATTTTGTAATGTTTCTTAAATGAAGTTGAAATTGGTCCGATTCATTGTAATGAACGACGACAAGATCGGCGCTAAGCTCATGCGTGAAGGAATAAACTTTTTCCATCCCAAAATGTCGTTAACATCATCTTTAAAGAGATAAAGTATGACTGTACAAAACACTTATATATACTATAACATAAGAAAACTAGCGCCTATTTAAATAAAACGCAACACACAACTCTTTACCTTTCAAATAATACTTTAATATAATATTTTCATTTTAGAAAAACAATTACATTTATTAACCTAATTTTATTAACTATACTTCAATCACTCTGCACAATGTATCAAGTCGAGACCTGGGCAGTTACCAACGCTGTTAAATCAAAGTTTCTGACGGGGAACTATTTTTATGGAGAATCTAAGAACCAATTAGAAAGGTTCAGATCTGGAGGAGGCGAATAAACCAGGAATTTTATTATCTTAGGGATGGCTCCAATATAATAGCCAATGATGCACGATCGAGCAACTATTACAATTCCAAGAAGACGATGACAGAGGTGCTCCATGGGAAGAGGAGAGTTAATACACGAGGGACAAGATGCATGGTTGGGGTTCAATTTTTGATGAGAGGAATGTTCTTGGTACCTTAAATTGGACAGTTGATGCACAGGACAGAGGTACACACTAACACAAAGTGTGCTAAACCACGGAGTTGAACCGAGGATATATACACTGGTCAACTGAACAAAAAGAGTGTGCCAGATGAAACCATATTGTGTCAAGAGTTTAGCGCATGACCTTGTAGTCACTACTAGCAGAGAATTAACCGGAAAACGTTCATCCTTATTTGAAGGTGAATTTTTATAAATAGAAGGGATGATTGGCTTATTACTACATATATTTGGGTGTTCCCAAATTAAATTTAGAATTTCGGACCAATTCGGTTATTTTTTTATTTATTTATTAAGCCTAATCAGTGTTTCTTTTGTATTAACTAATTCTTATAATTTATAGATCTTTTGTATCACCAATGTACAGCTTTTATTACTGTAAATACAGTTTTTAGTGTCCTGGGTGCCAATTTTAGGACTAGTTTTAACAAAAAGTTGCCTAGCATTTTGTTTTTATTGTGAAAGATGTACGTTTTAATATTTTCTAGCAATGCGCCTAATTTTTTCCGATCGTCATACCACGAAGGGTTTATAATTTTCTCTTTTTGTTAACAATCCTTTGATTACATTTTTATATTATGGATTGGGGATCTCTATTGATAATTAAATCATCCCTAACTGAGCATACATCAATAGAGTGTATCCACACCTAATGTACTAATTCCATACACTCAAACGATGGTAAATGTCCGAATAAATGATACCACTAACGTGAATAACATAAGTGAATAAAATAAGCAGTAAATGACCAACTGTACAAGCAGTAAATGATGTATACAAATTTGAACATGAAAACAGAAAATCTCATCATACCAAGCAACCAAAAGTGTATTTTATTAAATTTTTGATTTATTCCTCATGGAAAGTAAAGTTTTTTTAGATCTTTAGGGGGTTTAATTTTTTTTAACTTTCTGGATTACCTACGTTTAAAACAAAAATGAATAAAGTTGTTTTTTTTCCTTTCCCTTATAAATTTTAAATGTTGTTTACGAAAATTGTAAAGTAGGAACATAATATTACGCTAGTCTGAAAAACAGTATAAGAATTACAAGTTAAAATATAAATAGAATTATAGATTTTAAACACTACAGTTTAAGTTTTCTTAAGTTGGTAGTATTTCAGGGTAATCATTGATTTTTCATTATTCTTTACTTTCAAATTCATAATTGTTAAAGTAAGTCGGGCCTTATTATAATTGTATATTGTTAGTGATTAAAGATTTTAACGATGATATAAAAAAGAGGTTTCAATCCTTGTCTTTTATTCAGATAAAAACGGAACCAATGCAAACTTGGAAAGGAATTATCATTACCTTGAAAACTAAACATGAAGAGTTGATCGGTTGTTTGCGATATTCTTTGTGACCGCAAACAACTAAAACCATGTCTAATCGAGATCTTTTGCTGAAATCCGTTACGAAGCACCCTGATTGAACTAATTGTGTATACAGTATGATTGTATCGGTGGAACGGCGTGACGGATCACGAAGGCCCTCAGGGACAGGACCTCTAGTTGACACAGAGTCCGGTGTGACGCAAGAACAGTTGCACCGATCATTTGTATTTTGCACTGCTGACTTCACTTAATGAGGAGTACGGTTTAATGGGCTTCTCTTATGTTTCAAGGAAATCCAGTTAAACCGTAACCTATGCATTCGCTCGCAAGATGTTGATATGAAACTGGTTTTTACAACTCAGGTTTGCGATACTATGTAAAATTATCGATGAGTTAGTTTTTATATCGATTATTGTTTTGTTCATTTTATTTAACGATTCTGTATTAGAAATACCGTTATAACTTCAAGTTATGTATTAATAACTTTTGTAGTACTGTAATTCAATTTTAATTAATTGGTTCAATACGTACTTATACGCAATACAAACACTCAACCAAATCTCATTTTTGTAAATTCTTCCTTATAAACGAGCACAAGAAAATAAAATTTTACAGTAGTCAGCTTTATTTTAAATTGCCAAAATTGTACCTTTTTTAAAATCAGGATTACCAACATCTGCATCGCTATAAGCTATAGGCAGACATTTTTATAATGTAAAAATTCTAATTGCGTTTCAACATTCTTCTTTCTTTACCCTCCTGGGTTGTTTAATATAATATAATAAAATTGTAGTATTTCTACTTACTATACTGTCACAATCCTTTTTCACTTACTGTAATTATTACTTAGTGGCTCCATCTTAGAGGGATCATTAACCCATTTTATTTAGATGTCGTTCAAAATAGAATCACTTTACAATCACACAGATAACAAACATAATTGAACAGTGTTAATTACGCCTATTTTATTGATTGTGATGTTTTTTAATGTTGCAATTCGAATTAAATTCAAGAAGTAAAGGATCACTATTATTACTTTGGAGTAAGTTCGATGTTTCCACACTCCAGGCTAGCATACAGATTTTCTCAATACCACTTGTACAGCTACAACAATTGTACTGTAATACTAGTAGGACTGCAGGCATGGCCACTAGAATGATAGGCACGACTTTTAATTTGACATGCTTATTTATAAAGAAGAACTTTAAAAAAACATATATGTTTCAGTGTTTATCTCGTGTAAAAGTGTCTTAATTAATTGTTTTGTTTTACTTTGAGGATGCTGCAATATATCTGGTAAAGGAAAATTTGTGTACTCATATACTCCATAAGTTTAGTTGTACTTATTTTATAATTTTGTTAATTATAAATGTTTCAAGCGGACGAAAGAAGTATTTTAAAACTTGATGCGTCGTAACTTTTTGTTATTGGGACAGTTGGATAGTATAGATTTTAAAGATCATCAAGATTTTTGTTTGTTTTTTTTCTTAAGTTTTTAGGAGGTTAGGTGGAGTTGTCAGATCTTGCTTCATTCAAGAGTGAAACTGGAATACTTTGAACACCCCCCCCCCGCAAGGGAGATGTAGATTAGCTGCACTTACTGAGATGGGATTGGTGTCCCTCGTTGTACCTAGTCAAACACAAAACGTAAACTACCATCTATATAGTTATTTACATACAGTTTACCTACATCACACAATTACCTACACTTTCAGCTTCTTTAAAGGTTCCTTTTTGTGCTTTACATCTCTTTCTTGGGCAGAGTTTCCTCTCTTGGCAACCGAGTGATGCGATATGTCATTCTTTCCAGATGTTAAAACCGTTTATGGGTACGAGAAAGAAAGAATGTCGTGCCTCGTCTCTTTGTTACGTCTGGGAGTGGTAGATTCATAAAACCACAACTAGATATATTGTTTTATATATAAAAAAAATACATGTAAACACATATTATTATGTTTACATATAAATAATAATAAAAAAATTAAAAAACTGTTTACAGATACAGGAGACAATTATTTTTGTCTACAGTTGTTGACAAAGTGGCATTTTGTTCATTTAAATTAGTTTGCAAAACAGCTGATTTCTCAACAGTTTCACTTTGCACACTACTTTGCTCACTCCGAATGGCAACCGAACAAACCGAAATTTAGGTTAAGTTTATTTGAATTGATTAATAATATACAGGATATGTCCCATATGTAAGTTAGATAATTCTTACATGTAAAATAACATAAATAAACAACAAAACAACGTTTTAAAGTTGAAAAAGGAAGTAATTATTCTTGAAGATGATTGACAGTGTATGTACACGGAGAGTATTTTTCGTTTGCCGAGTTTTGAAGTTGGCAATCCCGTTTCCTCAACAATACACCTAAGTTATTTGTAATATTCATAAATAACCTCAGTTTTGACGTGAGAACTTCTACTCAGTGGTGATGTGTTGTTTAGCACTACTGCTATATTTTGTATAACTTAGTTAGTTTTAAAATATGGACAGTTCAGAGGATGAAAACCTGTCAAATACCCCGCCTAAATTAGCGAAAAAGCTAACAACGTTGTACTAAATCTCCTTCCTATCAAATCAAGGAAAGTACGACCGCCAGTATGAACTGTTTTTGTCATGGCTAAAGGAAAACAATGGTAACAAAATAACAACTGTAGACAAACTATAATGTGCAATTCGTAAGCAAAGTGTCCCAAAAAGCTCAACTAACAAGATTGACAACTAACTTTAGTGATAATATTTTCAAGATATGGACAACGTGTTCAGGTCTGTAAAGAATCAGAATATATATTTAGTTAGGGTGTATTTACAATCACAAGATTGTAAAAAATTAAAAACATATTCGAGATGTGCCCTAAGCGATACGTTTATATGTATCAACAAAATAGCTCCAAGGTTGCCAGACGTGCTAGAAAAACTGGAACATTTCTGGCTTTGGGGCTTTTCTCTCGGGTACACGGTTTTATTATTTTTGTGTCCCGGTTTTTGAGAAAATAAGAGCAAAAATATATACAAAATTTCTATGTTAAAAATATAATTTCTTCCATTCTTTCGACAACATAAATGATCCAAATGTCCAAACACAGCGAAGTCAGTGTTTTTTTTTTCTAATTCTATTCAAGTAGCCTAATTAATTCCCATTTATGACGTGGTGAGCTCTGAGCCCTTTTGTGTGGTGGCGTTTAAACATCTTTTTTTTATATATATTAAGAACGTTTGAGGAACTTTTTCAGACTTTATAATAAATTTAAGTACTGTAGTTGTAAATCCAGTGCCACTCGTATCAGACATGAATTTAATTCGTTTCTGTTAATCAAAACGTTTATTTTAAATGAATAATTCATGAAAACCTGACCCGCCGTGTAAGAGTATTACTAGGGATCTTATTGAGACCTAAACCCGAGCCTAAGTCCTTTGACCGCTTCACCAAACATGTCGAGACCTGTAGCCTGATATTTATCTACAATTCCATTTCCAGGGTCGGCTTAGCGAAGAGATGAGGGATGATTGATTTGAGTGAAACGTGTCGGTGAACCTGTCTTGGTTTCTTGGAAGGGAGATATATATATCAACCCTTGTTTACAGACTTACAGGGGTGGGTGTTTACTCAACTGGAGATTTAATACTGGGAAGGTCTTTGTGCTGGGTTTACAGTATTTAATTACGTTTCTAAACTTATCTCACAATTCAAAGGGGCCATTTTAGCGATTTAAAATTTATGATCATTAGTTTTTGTTATGTGTTTAGTCACACTGACAGACAAATTGATGAGTATTCGATAGACAATAAATGAGCTTATTCTCAAGGATCCCTCAATCAATATTCATATATATATATTTATATACAAGGGATTATCTCTATAGAAACTCAACTTAGTCGGCTTGCTTAACGTTGTGAAAAAATTCAAAACAATTTTTTTTTATTTTCGCGTTCTACGTAAAGTAAAAATTATCCGAAAAAAAAAAAGAAAAAAACTGACTAATCCAACTGACTAAACTGTACAACTGGAGAAATCTTTACTGTGTACAAATTTCGATATCGAGTTTTCGATGGGTGTCGGACGCTGCTAGGCCTCTAGGTGCATGTTTCAGGTGCAGAAGTGAGACATACTATACATACTGTACTATATTTAAGTTAGCTAAATATAGCGTCATCATAACATGAGTCCGTGTTTTCGAGGTAAAATAACGTCTCAAATTAATAATTCGGGTAATTTTTTTGTATGCCAGAAAGTACTGAAAATAATCATCTCTCTTTTTAAATTACCTAGAAAATTTCAATATGAGCAACCTTTGTTACTTCAGGGGTTGGAGTGACAGGCTTAAAATTTATGAAACCTGTATTTTAAATAGTTCAGCTTGAGTTATCATTTTGTACATATTTGTCAAATAACTACATGTCTACGCAATATAGGAGTGTTATCTAAACAAGTAACTCAAGAAGTTTTTCAATTGACTAACAGTTGCTACTTATTGAATTATTTATATCTCAACTTATAACAATACTCTACCAAGTTCCCATATGATGTAACTCTCCAGGGTGAGATTATCTAACTTAACCTAGTGTTCGGTGTTCGTGACTCGCCGCTAGGAGCGCCACAGGTCACAAGGTCGCGTCTACAGCCCTTGCCCTATTACACAACAACTTTTCCAATGTGTGATCCATCTATTGGCACTTTTTTGAAAGTTTTATGGTTATGCAAGACCGAGATCAAAGGTTAGTGGTAACTGTAGGTAAATTATCTAAGACAAGTTTCGTGTGTGATGTGAGACATGTATTGTCTCGAAGACCTATTAGGTTAACAACGTGTAAATTAACTTTCATTATAATTATAAGATTAGAGTTCTACGACCAAATGAGGAAACTTTATTTCTCTGAATTCATTAGTTTAAATGAAAATAGTAGACTACACTAGGTTAGGTTTAGCGATTAAAATAAATAAACATCTCAATTCGTGTATTTGAGCTTTATAACCTTTAATTATAGTTTTTAGGCTGTTATTTTTATTAAAGTTAAACTTGTGAACTCAGCGTTTTTAGAAAATCTCAAAATTTACCCCTTAAATCTAAAATTAGAGTAAATTAGATTAGAGTAATACATTTTTTGTATTTTGTATAGATGCTTGTTTTCCCAAATAGGCTATGTAGCATTAAACATTCTTATGTAGATTTAATAAAAACGTAGAACACCTAAAAACACCTAGAATTTAGGCTACTGTTAAAACAAAATTTTTAAACAGCATTAAAATATCTTATTAATTAATAATATAAGACATCTAAATATTGGAGATTACTAGTATATCAATAATTAGGAACCCGAATTACTGGCGCTCTTTGTTACTCTGCTCTGTAATGGAAGAATTGATATGAGGACGGAAAACTACGTCCTATGTGGCTTGTGTATATAGGAATACATCGTCAAAGGTTATAGTCACTCGATAATCAGTCATTGTGCACACAACTTAGTCATATGCCGTAGCGTCTCAGCAAGGACGTCTTTCGATGTCCTACACGAGTTATTCTTACTAAACAAATAGAATTGATACTATTTGTTTACAGAATTTATACTAGGCCTACATCCTACATTGAGTTGCCACTGGTGTTAAGTAGTGGAATCGTCGAGGAAAATCAAGTTTTTTTAAATCGATCTTCAAATTACGTGACCTGAGAAAACTAAAAAGTTTAGATGGTTAACTTGTTTATTTTTTGTGAAGAATATAGAAATAAATTAAAAACCGAGAATCAAGTCCATTTGTAATTGTAGTTCTTATACATATGTAAGTACTGTAACAGCGCATAAATTAAAATGGAGATTGATGCACCGACACTCCTAGTTCTTGGAACTAGTTTTGTGTGACAAACTCACCAATTACATGTAAGTTTGTAGGCTTAAAACACCAGAGGTGGAGGTGAGTCCACGGCGCTCCGAATCAACTGTATGGAAAGAGGAAATACCAGGATAGATGACATATATGTGGTTATTTTATTAAAGTATTAAATGCAATGTTAGTTATATTTTCTACCCGGATGTGGAAAAAAGATTGAAGAAGATAAAGAAAAATCACTAAACCATCAATTGTTTAGTGGACTTTTGAATTTAATTTCGCAGAAGATCCGTCCTGTTCGAAATGTTCAGAGAGAAATAATTGTAGAGAATGAAACAGCATAAGAATGGAAATTCAAACAATAAGATGTAACAATAAAAAATGAATCTAAAGTGGGTCTGGAAATTTAAATCGGATTCGTGAGATGTACATCAACAAACATCAAAAAATTTTAACATTTGGGCTGAAGATAGTTGAGAAAGAAATGAAGATGAAAAATTAAGAAGAATAGGGAGAAACACTGTCTGACAGGACGTAGTCGCTATTCAACGGCAGAGATTAGAGCTTTTTTTTTTACCGTGGGGTCTTTTTCACATATTATGCGCTGCTTGAAGCCATTAGGGCTGAGCGTAGAGAATTGAGGCGGATTGTTGCAGCTACAATATCTTTTCGTTAAAACCTGAATTAAGTCAAGATTAAATAATCTTTCTTCAACGACAGCCAAATCACACTTCTTCGTTTCTTTGACAGCAATTTGCGATATATTGTACATATAAATTATCACGCTTATGGTTCGCTGTCTAAAATAAAAACATTGCACGAACATTGTGATACAAAAAACAAACAAACAAGTATTAACCAAAAAAAAACTATAATAGTAGACCTAATGATTACAATGTATTTTCTCTGTATTTCTTCTGGGAGATGGTTGGCATAAAAATGTGTATATACGAGTGTTCCTTTAAACTATTCTGTATTTACACAAAATATGTATACTTTTAAATAGAATTTTAGTTTTCGATTTATCATACGGGTTTCAATAATTAACCTACACATTTCACCAAAGGTTGGAACATTTTGAGAAAAGATCTTTTATAACAGTTCCAAAGAGGGTTTAATCGTTTTTTAGCGAAGTCTCCCGAACTGACATTTTTGGTGCGATAGATGTTTTATTTAAAGCATTAAAAGAAATCTGATAAAAATTATCTGGACCTTTTCGAAAATTTGTGTTTTTGTATTAACGTACTTTTGACGTGTAAATTTTAAGTTATAGAAAATGGGAGAAACGTCATTTCAAAATATTATAACACTCAAAATTTGATAAAACTCGGTTCACTCAACTCGTTTAGAATGTAGAGCATTGTACAAATGACAGGCATCATTAAATTACAAAACCACTTAGTTCGGCTTAAGGAACTTCATAACAGATATTTCCGTGAAAAACTCAACATTGATTTATTTAACCCAGGACGTAATTTTTTACGTATAAGTAAAAACGATTGTCTTTCCTAACGACAAACAAAATGTGTTTTTTTTTGTTGTTTTTTTTTTTTTACTTTTCTGTAGGTCAAAGGATACCGAGTTATCGACAAAAAAACTAACAATACAATTTCTTGGCGATTGTCTACAGCAATCAAAATTAGTCTAACACCAACACATTTATGAATTATGTTCATTTGTATCCATGGAAACCAAGAAAATATAATATTATTTAATAAACAAATCAATTGACAAATTTACTTATTATTTTAGCATTAATAAAATGGAAATATAATAAATGCACACTATGATGAAATTACAATTGGGTCTAAGGCACAACTACTCATAACAATTATAAAATAAAGAAATGTACTACTAATTCAGCAAACCATCATTATTACAACAATTAATTTATATTTTCTTGGTTACCATAGATATAAATGAACATAATTCAACCATCATTATTACAACAATTAATTTATATTTTCTTGGTTTCCATAGATATAAATGAACACAATTAAAAAATGTGTTGGTGTTAGACTAGTTTTGATTTTTGTAGACAATCACCAACAAATTGTATTTTTTAGTTCTTGTCGATAACTTGGTTATCCTTTGACCTACAGAAAAAGTAAAAAATAAATAAAAAATTTCGTCATACTGCTTCAAAAACAGTTGTTTTCAATACATGCATTGAGATGCTAAAGTTGTTCTTTTTAGTCCTAGGACCTAAAAACATCAGCTGAGGTCGAGGTCATCAGCTGTTACTTCGTTTATACGAATTAATTAACGATTGTAAAGCATCTATAAAAACGACCGATATTCTCGATTCTAAATAACCGTTAAAACAGCTGTTACCATAGATTTGATGGCAAATAGGTTATAACATTTAAGTTTTTTAAATTAATTTTTTTATATTGTTTGCAGTATAACGAAAAATATAGTTCATCACTTGGACCAAAAGAAGCTTTTCGATCCTCGCTCATTTTTCGGCCGTTAAACTTGAGCTTATATTGAAAAGCATCATTTTTGGTCCTAGTAATTAAATGTACTATTTTTCCAGTCACCACATTCATTTGAATATTTAAAAAACCTTTTTATTAACCCAAAACTTTTTATTAACCTTTTTAGGAATAGTTTGTGTCGTTCCTTTGGGAAAACAGCATGAACTACTTTTTCTTTGTTTTTATGTCGTATGCAAATTTACAATATGAACCGTGTACTTAAATTTATCCATTTTGGTAGAGTTTCAAATTATGTCTGAACAAATGCATCTATTGTTACCCAGTAGAGGTCATAATTATGTATGCAATGTGTTACTTTGTCACAATATCTGAAACAATGAACGAGTATCCGGCGTAACGTCTACTGCCTTGTGATGTAACATAACTTAATATTCCATCACTGCCTCAGTACCAATTGTCACGTAGGTTGAAAGTTCGTTAAGAATTGTTCAAAACTCTTTAAATGAAAAATCGAGAATATTAGTAACAACCGTTTACGTGTAATTTAAGATTTACGAAGCTATAATTTCGATTAAAATGAAAAATCGATGATATTAGTAACAACCGTTTACGTGTAATTTAAGATTTACGAAGCTATAATTTCGATTAAAATGAAAAATCGATGATATTAGTAACAACCGTTTACGTGTAATTTAAGATTTACGAAGCTATAATTTCGATTAAAATTAAAAATCGAGGAAATTATTACCACAAATATGCCTTATAATAGCGAGAAGAAAAGTAAATTTAGAAAGAAAGCCTGTTAACGTTTTGTAGATTTCTTTTTTGATTTTTTTTTAAACAACTTTTCTGTGTTTCAAATAAAATTAAAAAATTTAGTGCTCTGCGATATTAGCTAAACCATCCAAAAAAATATATTAGTGAAAACGCCCCCACAGTCAATATTGAATTATTTTCAAATATTTTTTTCTCCTTGGTCTTAAATAAATATTGAGCTTGACTTGTGAGATAATATTAGATAAAAAAAACTCGAACACAAGATCTCACAAAAATTAACCTTTATTAAATAAAACGCGTTTCAACGACAAAGTCGCCATCCTCAGTGATACGTGCGCTACAATAACAAAACTATAACGCCATGAGGATGGCGACTTTGTCGTTGAAACGCGTTTGATTAAATAAACGTAATTTTTATGAGATCTTGTGTTTGAGTTTTTTATCTCCTTGGTCTTAATAATAATTGAGTTTATAGAAATTGTTACTGTTTTTCACTTAGCCCAAATTAGTCTTGTATTGGTTTATTTCACTTAACTTGATAAGCCCACATGAGCGTATCGTCATCGACGCGTCATCCATACTATTCACTATAGCGCCCTCTTGTTTTTAGTAGCATGTCCATACATGAGCCTGTAGTATAGCGTAGGCGTACAACCTTGTCCATCGTTTAACATACTCCACTAGATTTGTTTTATTCAAAGTCACTGCTTGGTCTTATTTCAACATCTAAAACCGCCTCTTTGACCTTTTTGAACAAGTAAGTCCCGACCTGGGATTTTTGCAGATAATATCCAGCACGTTTTGTTTGGGGCTCATAAGTTTACATTTTAATAATATTTATCAAAATCGTTGATAAAATCTAACGTTTGAGTTAGGCTCATGTTATTTTCAAAATATGTTTACATATAAAATTTTATTAAAATAGTTAACTCGTTCAGCATGTACACCACTGCACAGAACACACATCATTCCAAAAATTCTCATCTTTATACTTAAGCGACCTCAAAACGTATATTTCTATGAAAAACTTAGCAACAACCCTTCCACCTTCTCCATTCTATCTATATACCTGAAATAGTAAAAATGAAACTTAATCTTATCCATTATATATTATATATTTTGATGACACTTTCTTTTTTGTCAATTTTCAAAAAACGCAAATGAATATTTGTGTACTCCAAAGTGTGGAACCCATTTCTAATGTTGTTTGACACATCAGATTACAGTGAGTACAGGTTAGCCACGATGTTACAGACAGAAGTCTTGACCTGATATGTGTTAATGTTAAAGCAACTCACAAAGGGTGTTTCCCCGATACAATCTGAGCACGACTTTGACAATTACAAGTGAATGGAGTGTGTATTCACGCATCCTTTCATCACTTTAACACCAATAGATAATACTTTCGCAATTCACTCGGCACTAATTTCTTAATTTGAACTGCGACACGACATGAATACCATTTCAAACTTTTATAAACTCTCAAATTGTAGTTGGGGATATATGTGTTCTTAAATATTAACTTGAGAGATAGATATATGTTTTCGAACAGCCCCCCTCATCCTCTGCGTTTGCTTTATTTAGAAGAAAGAAATCTAAGATTTTATAAATCGTAATTTGGGTGCAGGCTTCACTTTTCGTATAATTACTTTTTTCACCCTCTCCTGTGAGAGTTTTTTTCTTTCTTGATGTTATAAGGCGAAATACCTCTCGGTCATCATCGCCTTAGATAAAAAAAGAAAATATAGTAAGACCCCCTAGCCCTCGAATACTCTATAGCTACAGGGTTAATAGAGAACAAGAGTTGACAAGACACGGAATAGTAACAGTGAAAGAAAGGGATCTAACTCAAAATTACATGAAAATGTGTAGTTCAAGCTAGGATCCTTCAGGATTCTTACTATAAGGATTCTTACTCCCTTGAAAGGGAGTTATGTGGGTTAACTCAATTAGAGAAACAACGTAGTTCCCTTTAACGTTCATTAAAAAATGACGTCCAGTCAAAGTTTAAACAGCGCCGCAAACGCTTTTTCCGCATAAAAAAATCCGTTCAATGATTAACAAATAAATTAGTCTCTTGTTTTAGAAACCCACAAGTTCAGAACATGAAATTTTACAGGAGATGTTGAAATGTTTCAAACTTCCCCCTTCTGGCATTTAGATGACCAATTGTGGTAAAGGAAGTCTATTTTACTGTCCCCGTGAAAATTTTGAATTTAGCGGACATATGGTGTTTCTCAACCAAACGGAGGGGATTGAACAAAAATTTTCATTTTAATATTATTGATTAAATGAAACTTTTAAATGTGAAAATACACACTTATAACAAACACACAATGTATAATGAGACCTTAAGTATAGGCTATTTACAAAAAAATTTCGTAATTTTTAGGTAAACAACAAATAATAATATTAATACCAAGAAGAAGAATGAACAAAAAATGTAAAATGAAGATAATATTTTAATAATTTTCACTATCCAATAGTAACACTATTACTAAGAGTATATTTTGATAAAATTCACATATTTCAGTCACTATACTTCAATATTATATGTTAACCTAACCTCTGCTTATTTATTTTTGTCGATTGTAAGTAATTAAAATATTTCTTCTTATAAACTGTGTATCATTTGGCAAATAATTCTGTAGTTTTTTTCACATCTTTTTAACTTTTTCTGTTGGGTGAGGAGGCACTTGTATTAATGTTGTAACCGAAATGAACGAGTTTTTCATTCCTTCAATATAACCTTTTGTTGCTATACTCCTAAATTTTCTTTTCTAAATATAAAATGGTTGAAATGGTTTATCTGCAGAGATACTTTTTTTTTTGCTACAGCTCTTGTAAATGATTCTACTGACCGAGTACTTTTACAAAAAATACGTAGTCCACCGCTATTTAAAATCAAGAAGGCCTATTGTGTCTACCATTTTAACGTTGACATTTTGTTTGTTGGCAGATATTATAATTCAACGTATTCTTTTGTAATCTTATTTTTCGTTTTAAAACGCCAAAATTCCGTCTCAGGACTTAAAGGAATGGCTTCCAATTAGATTATAATGATTTATATCAATCAAATCATCATTAGCAACCACTGCAAATCACATCTTAAAATAGTGTGGTTTTTATTCTGAGCAGAACAAGCATTAAAAAATATTTGTCTATAGAAATGATATTTCGCATCAATATTAGAATATTTGGAATGGAAGAAATGTGATTAATTACGTCCAGGATTAATTATCTCCACTTTTAGCATTCCTCTTAACCGATTTTCCTCTTTGATCAATAAATAGGTGCCTTCCCCTGAATTAGCAAGTACCCAGCCTTCGGACTCTGACATATGTTATTCTATGAATTGAGAGAAATGCAGATTTACATACCTCTGTATGTCCAGATACTTGTACTTAATACAATGTTTTTCTTTATTATTTTCTCTTTCCTTATTCCTAGGACGTTATCACTGTACTGCAATTACTTCCATTAAAATTTGGAGGTACACATCTTGTTGATTTATTGTATTAAAACTGCAGAACTTGTTGAATATTTCTTGTACTCTTTTTTTGAGATTTTATCATAGGACTTTATCAGACACCTGAAATAACACAACAGTTATAATGTATTTTCTAAATACACTATGTTGAAAATGTAATTAAAATTGTATTATAATTTTTTTTAAATATTATGTTAATACCTTATGTTTAAAATAGTTACAATGTAGTTTGAAGTGTGTTTTCTGAGAATATAACCAAATTTTCTAAAATTAATTATTCCTCTCAGAATTATTTATCACAACTTCCTTATTAAATATTATAGCATAAAAAAAATGTCAAAAATTAAAAATAGCCTAGATTATAGGTTGAAATTACGTTATGTTTACATATTTGCATGGGCTGCAAAGTTCTTTTTCCCTTCCAATTAACGTATGCCAAACCTTTAACCTTGTTTTTTTTATCTTCTTAAATTTGTATTCTTCATTTTCAATTGCTTTTTTTTAGAACTTTCAACTTCGGTAATATTATTATTGTTTTATCCCCCACTTAACATTCTTGTAGTACAGATTAATACCTTGGTGACAGCATTAGTAACTGAACATATCTCAGCTTATTTATTGGAAAAACCCCCACATGTCCTTGGCATTTTGAATTTCTAGAGTAAACGTAAACTTCATACTCCTATATTATCTACTTTGTTTACCAGTGGACTTGTGTTGTTTCTCTGTGAAATGGTGGATCTACATCTAAAGAATGTATTTTATTTAAAAGTGGATTTAGCAAATAATTGAACTTGTAAGTAAGATTTTTCAAACAACTGATTAAGTCGTATGTGATTTAATACTCCTTTAGAAGTACTACGTACAGTGTTACGAGTAATTTGAAAGCTACAATTATAATTTGAAATTACTAAAGTAGCCTAAGTTTATTTGTAATACAGTAATATTTCTGTAGGAGAGAGAAAATTTGGTACATACGTATTATTGTAGATAAAAAAAGCTCCAGTTACCCATAATTTTATAGACACTAGAATTTATTTAGTCAAATACAATTTTTGTAGTTTCCTGTATAAAATGGATGTTCATTATCAGGATAGACAATCTAGGGATTTTTCACTACTTATTATAGACTATCTGCTCTTAGGGCCGCACCTATAGTGATTACGAGCGTGGCAATCCCGAGGACCTAGCTGGATCTACAATTATAGACTATCTGCTCTTAGGGCCGCACCTATAGTGATTACGAGCGTGGCAATCCCGAGGACCTAGCTGGATCTACAATTATAGACTATCTGCCCTTAGGGCCGCACCTATAGTGATTACGAGCGTGGCAATCCCGAGGACCAAGCTGGATCTACAATTATAGACTATCTGCACCTATAGTGATTACGAGCGTGGCAATCCCGAGGACCTAGCTGGATCTACAATTATAGACTATCTGCTCTTAGGGCCGCACCTATAGTGATTACGAGCGTGGCAATCCCGAGGACCAAGCTGGATCTACAATTATAGACTATCTGCTCTTAGGGCCGCACCTATAGTGATTAAGAGCGTGGCAATCCCGAGGCCTAGCTGGATCTACTTTCTTTTTCGTGTAGTCTTGGGTTAGACCCTTCTCTTCCATCTTTCCTATCGTGATTCTTTTGACCACCAACTTTGTTATTCTCTTCCAACCCTGGCGCTATTAACTATCTAATTAAACTCCATATACAATATCGTAATACTCCAAAAGATCATTATATGGAGAAGAAAAAAAAAAATTTAACTGTTGTGTCACAAATAAACAATGTGGTCTTAAATTTTGACCTCTACTATTTTTGGATGGGTTCAACGGAATTACGTTTCATTTTCACATTTTTTTTCTACCCATTAAGACCTTAAAGTAGTGTATTACCTACAGTAATTGATATCACATTTCTCCAGGAGGGGTTAAAAAATATATATACCAAATAGTAGCGTATAGCCACACTAAGTATCCAAATGTTTTAATCATATCTATTAACAAAAGTAGAAGAGTGAGCCTTCTATTTTATGATGACACGGTTCGCACGATAAATTAAAACTTGTTTTCTAATTTTAATTAAATTATTTACATACATTCTTTGGCTAATTTAAATTCGTATTCGTTAAAATACAAATCTAAATTTAAAAAAATAATAAATGTACCCAATATTTAGTCATTTTATACCAATTTTTTTATGAACATTCGGTTTTATAACTATGAAATGTGGTAGTTGTGCGTATATTATTAATAACCTTTGAAATTAGTTTTGTCTCACAGCAAAGCCCGTTGAGATTAGTAGTAAACTTCGCATATAAGGCCTACTCTTTGGTTACATGGATGATTCTCTTTTTTTATTGACATTTTGACTAGGTTAATTATAACTACTCACGCCCACACCCAATCAATCACGTTCATCATTGTTGATGTTCAGGTAGACTTGTTATGTATCATGTAAATAGTAGTCTTTGTCTGCAATAAAGCAAGATTTTGTTAGTTATGTTCTTAGTTTTGATTTTAAGATATTGATCGCAATTTGTAAAAATATGTGATCAAATTATGATAAATCATTATTCACAATGAAAACACATCAACAAGACAGCGTTTTAACGACTAAGTTACCCTCAGTGGTAATCAGCACACATCTGCTAAGAAAATAAACTCTCTACACATGTGTTATAGTAAAAATATTGAAATATTTTGTACTATGTGTACCGCACGAAAGACCTGGCTGGAATAACCTCGAAACAGATCATGCAGGAACCCAGGTTTTGTAGAGGGAGCGTCGCTAACACCGACCGCGTTGAACTTGCAAGTTGAAGCACAGAAGTTACCTTACGAATACCTTGTTAGTGAATTTACTTGATCAATACTCTGATATCGGTTGGATACTAGGTAAACAACAATATTAACAAAGGACCATCTTCTGCTATCTATTCCATTAAAATAGACTATTGCGAAACATGTCTTATGAACCTGCATTGCACCAACAGCGTCTGAAACAGAATTGATGAACAGAAATTGTAAGTTTATAAAATATTTAACATTACGTCTGAATCGTGTTAGGATTGGTTCCTTTAAACTGCCTGGGTTCTTTATGTTCAATATACTCGAATCAGTGGTTCAGTACTCGATTTATCTTTATTAGGAATTATTATTAAGAATGACTATGTCCTATCTTATTACAAACCTGCAATATTCTTATTATTACTATTAATCTAGAATCACTCCAATTGTTGTGACTCACAGATCTGATTCTACGTTATAGTTTGTACCACTTTCTCTGCAATAAGGTCTGTCACAATAATTGTTGTCATACTGGCTTCTTAAAAAGAACTTCGACTTCATTTCTAACTATCGGGAGTACGAGTTCAGTGTGCTGTTTTTATCTACTGTTATGTTGTACCTGCGTTGTGAAGAGGTAAGTGTTGATATAGATTGTGAGACCCCCCCCCCCACCCTCCTTAACCTGCTGGATAACAATATACCCTAAGGTAGACTAGACAAGAACGTTCTACGAAAACGATGTCAAATTGAAGAGACAAATACAATACAACAAAACTAATGGTGACATCACAGTATCACAATTTAAAAATTCCTCAATCATAGAATAATAATAACAAAATAATTAACTAAATTCTATATACATGTAACATTAAAAAAAGAAAAATATTACAATCCAAAAAATGTAATTATGTAAAAAACATAATTTTTAAATTAAACAGAAATAGGGCTGTAATATTGAGCAAGGGCCGATTTTTTTAATGTTGTTTTGTATCTAGGTTATCATTAAATGTACAAAAACGTGTATAAAATTGTAGAGTGTAAATAGTTTGCAACATTATTATAAAACAAGAAACCACAAGACTATCTTCAGAAAATGTTTTAAGATTCCTAGATATCAAGAGGTCTCTCAATGGGTCTGGCTGTCCTGGCATAATAAATTTCAAATATGTGAGTGCGATAAAAATCTTAAAATAATATTGGTACTAACTTTTTTTTTTTAAACTACGTTTTCTTCACTCTAGACAAGTTTCTTAGTGTTTCAAGATTTACAATTTTTCCTACTTTGTGGCAAGTGCTATTCTCGTGCTGAATTATATCTGATAAAGAAAAGTTCAAAGGAGGCGTTGAATCACATGAGGCCGTAGAACTTTCAAGTTAGCCATATTTGGGTATTTATCAACAGCTGTCGCAAGGCGCACAAGAAGTAGTACACTTTCGCGAAGTTGATGTTCTGGTTTTGGCGTCGACTCGCTTATAAAGATCTACAAGTCGTGAATAAAATATAGGAGCATCATATATTAATTTTATAATCCTTATATGGAAGATTCTCCGAGATCAGTTTAGCATGATGTATGTTATTGGTATACATTTTTTTTCTTTCTTTTTTTCTAAAATCAACCTTGTTTACTACTGACGTAGTGGTGCTAGAAGCAATTTATTATTTGAGCTAACTCGGAGTGACAAATTTGGTCAGCTGTTTTAGAGCTCTCCTTTTGATAATATTAGTTGATAGTAGTGCTGCAGTTACGTATAAATTACGAGTTTTGTCAGCTGTTTTACGTTTGAAAATTTAAATTGATAGAAGGGCTGAGCAATTTACCATTTGGTCTTTGACAGAATGCAAAATTGAGTCAGCTCTTATACGAATTTATTTTTGATCATTTTAGTTGATTTACTATCAAGTATCAGGTTCTCAAAATGTTTTAAAGGTTACGCTTTAAATGTGTTTAAATTCCAGTGAGTGACATGTTCAACTGCTTTGAAATTGTCCTGCTTTTCATAAAATACACAAATTTAATCTTTAGTTTAACGTTGTCCATGTTTTAAACTTCTGTATGGTTTTAATTTTTTTAAAGTTGGTTTTGTCAAGACACTGATTTTTTTTTTCCTCCGTCTTCTTTCTCGTATTTTATTTAGTCCGTATGTTTGTTTTTGTATTAACGTTTTTCTCAGTTTTTATAACCAGAATATTCTAAACTTTATTAAATGTATAGTCTGATTTTCGAAAGAATGTCCCTGGCGTAGCGGCCGTACGGGTATCTAATTATTCGTATAAAAGTTACTACAGTACTTGAAATATTTCTCAAAACGTTATAAAAGCGTCAATAAATTAGCAATTAACTGAAATTTTAATATAATATTAGAAATAGTATTGAAATAAATATTAGAATCCTTGGTAATTGTACTTTATTTATGTAAAAATTTCATCTCAAAAATTCACAGTTAATTAAAATAACTCGGTTCACAATTTTAAACTCTTGAAACATCAAAAAAAAACTTTCTTATTCAGGGATGGTAGATTGATTCCTTAGGAAGGATGTGGTAAAGTTACAAAGTTATCGGATAATTATTACTATAAGTGGTATTAATTTTTTTTCTAACCCTCTGCTAAATACGTAAATAATGGTTTAAAATTTATAAATTTAAACTTTAAATAATTTTTTATTTACTTTTCATTAGTCTAATGTAGTTACATGCATTATTAAGTATGGTTTTTGAAAAGATAAAACATGATTCCGCGGGAACGCGTGCTCAAAGCCGAAGTACAGTAACAGCACACTGAAAATGGAGCAGACAATGCCTCCAAGGTTTTATATAGTTTATAATTTTCATGCTCTTTACAATAATTTTGGTACGCAACTGGATTGTCTTGTGAGTGAACAAAATTTAAAAAATTGTTATTATAACGTAAATGTTTATTGTTTACAAGAAATATAGTCTAGAGGACCTTTGTAGTTGATAACAATATTAACTCTGTACAGTACTTACAAGTGTGGGAGATGCCTTCATAAAGTTCAATTAATGCACATTACTACAGTATACATCAGTTAGTTCGTAAATACTTGTTACTATGCGCACTAGTTTCTTTAATATTCTTTAAATGGAAGCTCCTGCATCCTTCACTTTCGCTGTCCTGGCCGTTTCCTCACTGCTACTAGTTCTGCCACTACTAACACCAAAGTAAATTTTCTGTATGGTCTACTACTTTTTTCCACACAGCTGGTGTAACGCTATTCATTGCCTGCTTGGCCAAGCTTTCTACTTCGGTTATGATGAACATTTTTTTTTTTTCAGCATCTTGTCTTTTAACCTGAGCCCAAATCAGCTCAATGGCGACAACCTTATCACCCGATGACCTTTACTTTTTAATAGTTCATCCACATGATACTTTTTGGTATGCGCCTTATGCAGTTTTACAAGTTCTAAAAGTTGTGTTCAGCGCTTACTAAATATTTTTTTGCCATTATTTTAACTCCTTATTTTTATTATTGCTTGATGGAGCTTTATCTACTTAATATGAATGATACGTAGTATTATCCATAACTATTATGGAAGGTTCGTTTAAATCTCTAAGTAATGTTTGATGTCCAAGAGAAACATTTATCATGGTCCATATCTTCGGGGTAGTCTCAAGAGCCATCGTAACATAAACAATAAATTTGTATCAAAAACATCTGACACAACTGTTCTTTATTGCTGCCACACGAAACTAAATTTGACTAAACATTTTCGTATCTAGGTAACAGATAAGGTCTTGATTACGTTTCGGACGCGTGGAGACAATATGTCTACTAGGGAACAGACTGTACTCCCATCGCTTGACAACGCACACAGTAAGTTAAAAAGTACTCTCTGATTATTACTTAACCACTCCCGCCCTGCTATTATAATTTGTTAAAAATATTAATACAATTTTGGGAAAATTCCAATTATGAACTACTAATACTTATTGATTTAAATAGATTTTTGGAAGACATAATAAAAAAAATCCGATCACATTGTAACTTTACTATATTTTATCGTTTCTAAGGAACTAGTATACATGTATAATGTACCATCCCTGAATAAGAAAGTTTTTGTTCTTTATGTTTCAACGAGTTTAATATTGTGAACCGAGTTATTTTAATTAAAAACTGTGTTTTTTTTTACACATACATGTTTACTGTGAATTTTTGAGATGAAATAAATATTTTTTGATTTACATAAGGAAAGTACAATAACCAAAGAGCCCATTTCAGTTAATTGCTAATTTATTGATGGTTTTATAACGTTTAAGAAACATTTTAAGTAGTAACTTTCTACGAAGAATTAGACAACCGTGCGGCCGCTCCGTCAGAAACATTCTTTCGAAAATCAAGTTTAAGATTATTTCTTGGCTATTTTTCATTCACAACATAGGTTTTTTTGCTACCAACGTCAAAATATACCGTTTTTGAACGAACATTTTATGGAGAAATCAAATTTGACTATTTTAATTGTGCTGTACATAAATTTAATGGCACATTATCTCTATCACTTAGCCTACCAAATGCGCAGAGTACAATGGTGTTCACTTTATAAGGGTATTATCGATATATCCTTGTCTAATAAATTTTATGTTTTGAATTACAGGTTTCCCCTTTATTGACATTGAACTAAAAGAAATTGTATATCGATTTCAATAAATAATTTATTAAACAAACTTTTTTGCAGGGTACAAAGTTTTCCCGATCATCATTTTACGTTACTTAAGCAAATGAAGAGCTGTACCATTATCATATTATAGTAGAATAGTAACTTAAAAGTCTGTTACATAGATTAATTGTGAGAGCGTAGAATTCGTGTATTTTGAAAGTGGCTCAATGATATCAAAACCTTAAAATGTCAGTATAACATTTACAGCTTAAGAAGATATTATTTGGCGTCTTTATTATGTTACAAGAGTAACGAAATTTTAATTACATATTGAATCTTGCTGATAATTACATATCTTTTTTCACAATAGGTAGAAAAGAACTAAAAAAAGACAGATTACGTTAACAGACTATTTTTTCTATCCAAAGTTTGTAATTTAAACTTTACGTTGCGGCTATTTTACGCTCATTAAAGTATTTCTACTTTTTCTTACGGTGAATGAATACATTGCACATTTCTTTCACTAATCTACAC